>JANBXA010000734.1:42987500-44187500 GCA_030556225.1 Cricetiscus sungorus | reverse complement strand
TCTTCCTCCTCTTCCTCCTCCTCTTCCTCTTCTTCTTCTTCTTCTTCTTCTTCTTCTTCTTCTTCTTCTTCATCTTGTTCTTCTTCTTCGTTTGTTTGTTTGTTTGTTTGTTTGCTTGCTTGCTTGCTTGTTTTTCAAGACAGGGATTCTCTGTATTGCTTTGGAGCCTGTCCTGGAACTAGCTCTGTAGACCAGGCTGGCCTCAAACCCTGGTTTCTTTCATTATGTCTGGTAGATTCCGTATGGTGTTACATGGAGCCATGGGGTACCCGTTTTTTGTTGATTTATAGTAATATTCCATGGTTAGAATGCTTAGTAATGTGTTCATTCTGTGGTTACAGAGCATTTGAACTCTGTGGGTTTTTTTTTTTTTTTTTTTTTTTTTTGTCTCTGGTTAACAATGCTGTTTGTTCAGGTCAATTGGTATTCAAACTCTTCATAAAGAAAACCTGGTGGTTCCAGTTAGTATAGCTGGAAATGTGAGGTTTTTAGGGATGCTGAGCAGCAGGGAGCTGATTTTGTACTTAGGACTGCACTTCAGCCACTTTGTGTTATCTACGAATGGTGCGTGCCTTTGGAGGCCATTCTTATTAAGAAGAATCCTAAAAATCAAGACAGAAAGGAAGGAAGAGCATTTTGGGCAGGCCAAAGGGAGCAGCTTGAAAGGGTGCTAAACTAGAGATCAAAGAGCCCTTCATGCTGCTGGCTTTTGATGTTACCATAACCACAGTAATTAATTAACTTATCTTCAGAGCTTGCTGCATTTCTGTACCCCACAGCCTCCTAATCAGCAATGCTGTTCTCAAGGCCAATACCACCATCATTAACAAGTTCTGCAGCTGGCAAGGACAGGGTCTTTGACTGACTGCAGTAGGCTTCTAGTGCCCTTGTTGGGAAAATGCCACCCCCTCCCATCCCCAGAAGCTCTGAAACCCACGTATGTGACTGAAAAACCATAGAAAACCAGAATTTAGAGTCTTAGAGATTATCTAGGCCAGCTCTGGGGCTGCTGGTACACTTGCTGGAGAAAGTGGAGTTTTAGTGGAAAACAAGTGGCTGTTTTCATTCCATAAAATCTAGTTAGCAGTTGCTGGGCATAGTGACACACACTTTTAATTCCAGCACTCAGAAGGCAGAAGCAGATAGATTTTGTGAGTTCGAGGGCAGCCTGGTCTATATAGTGGCCCCCATAATCTCATAGGAAATGGCACTAATAGAAGATGGTGTAGTCTTGTTGGAGGAAGTGTGGAGGAGGGCTTTCAGGTCTCATATATGCTCAAGATACCTGTGTCTCAGACCACTTCCTGTTGCCTCAAGAGCTTCTGTTTCAGCAACATGTCTGCTTGCATGTCATTATGTCCCACCATGATGATAATGGACTGAACTCTGAACTTTAAGTTGAGCCACCACAATGAAATATTTTCCATTATAAGTGTTACTGTTGTCATGATGTCTCTTCACAGCAATAGAAACCCTAAGACAAGATGGTAGAGGTAGGAAGGTCATTTAAGGTTGTATAGTGAGCTCTATGCCAGCCTAGACTACATGAGATGTTTTATTTTGGTGGTTCTGATATACCTCCTGCAAGTAGGTAAGTACTAAAGAACCACAAAAAGATGAGGAAGGAAGATCACAAGTTGATGGCGAGGCTGGATAGTAGAGTATCTGTTTAGAAAAAACAAAACACAAAACACAACAACAACAAAACCAAACCCAAACCCAAATCATCCCACTCTCCAACCCAGAACAACATGAGAAATGCTTCCAGGCTTCAAAAAATAATACTAATAATAAAAACAGAAATTTAAGAAATTTGATTTTATAAGTGTTCATTACTTACAAAGGTCTGAAGATAACACCTTTTATAAAATTGAACAGTTTTCATGGGCATGCAATTTAAAGACTCTTTATAGTTATTTTTTCCATTTCCACAGAAAATGGAAGTTCTTCATCATTATAGTAATAATCATTATATTTTGCCTTCTTATCGACACCATTCTCCATATTCTTTCGTATATAAATTTGCTCAATGTGTGGGTATTGAGAAGGATTTCCACAGTATGTCAGAAACTATGGTGGAAGAGTGGAGTGGGGTGGAAAACAGAGCATATTCATTACTTTATGATGCTGTCTCAGAGAGATTCTTCTTGTCTTAAACAGAAGAGAAATAAATGTTTATGCTTTAAAAACCTCACAGCCTTTTCTCCATTATATAACATTATCTGGTAAAGTCTGCAATGTTGCTTTGGATTAGCCTGTTATACCATTTGACTGATGAGGACTGGTTCCTATGGATCTCTAAGGTGAGGCTATTATGGGGGAAGAAGATGATGGATTCTATGACTTTTCAGAATTGTCTTCTTGGTATAAAGCTTTCCAACGTTTCCATATTTGAAAAGATATAAAATGGTTAGAGCCCAAGTGACTACACTTATCCCCAGTGAGGAAGATTTGTGGCACTCCTAGACATTTGACTTTTCAGGTTTATACTTCCTGATAATCTTCTCTTCCAAAATATTCCCAATTAATGAGTCTTATATGCTTATAGTTCACTTTATAAAATCCTGGATTTAATTCCAAAACCTTTTTAGAGAATTGGTTAGCAATGACAATAATTAAATATTATTACTCATTAAAATTAGTGGGGACTTCCATGCAGGATGTCGTATGTTACCAGGAAAACTGTGGTTCCATTTCATGGCTTCTTATTCTCACTAATAAAATAATCTTTTAGAAATGGACTTATTAGGGATCTCAATGACAATTTTGTTTGAATTTTAGAAAAAACTCTTGGGCAGGCAAGCTGGAAACCTTCACAGCCACTAGAAAGGTGATGGAGGAGAGGAAGAGCATCTTCTTCTTTAAACAGGCACATGGCAGAAGGGGGCACAGATAGCTTAAAAGAAAGAATGAGAAAGCCCAGGCTTTGGAAAGGGATATAGAGAAGAAAAAGTTATGTTTGTTTGTTTATTTATTTTTTTTTTTTTTGAGTAACTCAGAAAAGTGGTCAGGCTTAGAAGTGTTATACGTGGTGTCTCCCTAAGTGACTACACTGATCTCGGGGTGGTTCTGGGAGGAAAAGTATATTATTTCCTTTAGGGATCTCCTTAGTATGGCTCGTGGTAAATCAGATTTTTTGAGAGATGATCTTCTAGCCAGGTGGTTGACAGTAGGGAGGAGTCAATACTATGTAATGTTCTAATCTTTGGAGTAGATGAGAATGTCATGTCTCCACCCAGGGCCATAACTCTAATAACTCCACATATTCATGTGGCATTTTAAGTTCTATGGTGGGACAATTGTAAAGCTTCCATTTCTAGTATTACCAGGAACCCATGAGGTAGAATCCAAAGTGGATCACGAGGGAGGGTCCATCCTCAATAGTTTCTAAGTCTGCTAATCCCTTAATATCCCACTTCAAGAATTGAGACCCTAAAATTGTTTAGTATATAGAGTATGTCCACAGTGAAAATCTATGTGTCCAGTTCAGAGATGCTTACCAGAAGAGAGTAGAGCTTCAGTTGGAATGAGCTCTCTGGCCTCCAGTAAGAACGGGACCAATGGCACTTCTGACTTTTGACCCAGTACAAGATTAGAACTTCTGCTTTTAGCATTCTTGCCCTAAACTTCTTGGCCATTTTCTATCTACTGTCCTTATCATTAGCACATAAAATGTTGTAGTGAAATATTCACTCTGTCCACACCTGTTGCACTGACCATGCCCATTGGGGGTGGGGACAGATGTGAATTTGACCTGGGGAAACTAGGTGTGAGGAGGGGACCCCGAAGCACTCGTTTGCTGGATGGAGACAGAGAAAGAACATCCAGAGGCATTCTTGGGATGGGAACCTGTTGGCGTTCATTTGTCTCTGTTATAAGTTGTAAGGTGCAGACAGAGTGAATATCTCACTACAAAATGTATAATATATGTAACTTATGAAAAAAGGTGATAAAAATAATGTTTTTTTTGGGGGGGGGAATTCACATTCCTGTTATTTACCAAATCCAATGTCAAGGTTTTGTTTTTAATTACATAAAGCAAGAACCAGTGTCTTTCCTTGAAGTATGTCCTGGAAGGCCAAAGATCACAATGTCTTTCACAAGAGGCAAAATATTTGCACAAGCAAGAAAGACAGCATCAGAACCTAATTCCACTACATTCTGTCGAAATCCCTGACCTAGGAGCTGTAGGAAGTTGTAAATTCTAAACTACAAAACACTCTTAATCTTTTGGCTTTTTAATAAATAAACATTTTATTATTTGAACTCAACATGAGCATTTTAGTTGGTTTATCAGGATGTCTTTTAATAGGCTGCTGGCTAAAGTCTTCAAACTGTTCTGGTTCATATAGTTGCAGACTGATGTTTCATTGACATGAGATTCCAGTTGTGTTGAAGACTGTAGACCATAGAAGAATGTAAACATTTTCTCATAGGAAAAATAACTATGGAAAAACATTGTAGACTAAAAAGTAATGGAGGAAAAGGATATTCTTCAAATCAGCTGATCATAAGTTGCCAACTTACTGAGTTATTTCTCAGTTCTTTACCATTTCCCATTAATTCCTAAACCTGGGTTCATGTTTGGGTGGATATTGTGGCCCTGGGCCTAGGTGAGCACATAGGGTCATGTGGCCCTCCTTTCTCAAGTATATCCATTGCCTTTAGGGAAAGACCTTTGTTTTTGAGGCCACTCAACAAGTTTCCAAAAAATATCTTTCTTTTTCATTTTATAAGAAAACATTGGCATAGGGTAAAGAAAATGAGACAACATTTTGTTTTCATCTTCAGCCAAAGGTTTATAAAATACAGCTAAAGAGACTTTGTGGGTATATCTGAGAATGGTTGTCATTTCTTATCTTGGTGGGATTTGATGGGAATGTAGGTTTACACAAGGATTCATAAGTCTCTTCCCCTTTTCCCATTGATTTTGAACAGAATGAAAACAATAAAGAATGAAATTTAGCATAAAATCGGGTTTCAAAGTAACCACTCAGAAACATATTTTGTTGTTTATTTTTTAAAATCAGAAAGAAAATTACACTTAAATTTTCAGTAAACAAATATTTTAACCAAGACACATCAGGAGAGATTGGGAATAGCTCCTGTATTGCTATCACTAGGACCAAATATAGTTCAGATTTTCCAGATAGGCCTACTTGAGGCATTCTCAAGAATGTCTTCAGGAGTCCACTCGCTGCCTAAGTAAGCTAGCGAGACAGAGAGTGACTCAGATGTCCTCCCTAGCAGTCCCCAAATCACTGTGTATAATAGCCATGGTGGTGGTGATATTCCATGTCATGTTTACCTATGGGGTAGTGACATTTAAGATAGAAGACACAAGTCATCACGTCTCCAAGTGTAAAGATGAAGTCATCTTAATGATGTCATGCTTAATATACTAAGTAATGAAACATAATACAAACTGTAGCAAGAGAGTAGGGGCTGGGGACAAAGATTAACAGGCAGAGGCCTGTTGGGAGGGAGACTGGAAACCCTCTCCCACCAGGGCTTCATACATCTAACGGAGCATGTACAGGATAGCTTGGAAAGACTTGGAGCCCTTCCTTACTTGGGTTTCCTCTGAGGAACAGAACATGAGCAAATAAAGCTCATTACATACGGATGTGAGAATAGCAGATGCTGTGTAAATGTCCATAAATGTTCCTCTGACAGCTGTGAGGACAGCCACACAGCTCCATACTGCCAGTCACCAAATCAGGAGTTCCCTGTGTGTCCCTACTCAGGCCAAACCTTTGATGCTGAAAAGAATTCTAACACTAGGTGGTTAGTGAAGCATAGTTGGAAATTTTATTAATGAGATTTTAACTCAGGCTTAAAGCAGCGTTCAGAAGAAGGTAGGATGTTCCCAAGTGATAGGGAGGGTATGGATTTTTTGAGGGAGAGCACAGGAAATTAAGACTTACCCAAATGTGTGCATGCCATGAAAGAGTAAGCAATTAACAGTCTTAGAGTTATCCACACACAGCATTTCACTGGCTCAATTCCACCCATTCGATAAAGAGATATCTGAGGCAGATCAGGTGGGGTGAAATTACAGCCTGATGAGGGAAACCAGGAGCCATGGGATTTAATACATGCCCTTTCCCTGAAAATGGGGTGTTTGGGGAGATTTCTTATAAAATTGTGGGCTCATGGCTGGGAATGGAGAAAGGCCTTGAGCAGGTATTAATTGTGCTGGAGCTCTTGCTCCATTGCTGCCAAAGGCTTTAACCATATCCCAGGGTAAGAGAAACTCTCTCTGTCTTTTCTTCCCCCCTTTTCATGCTCCTAAGATTTCTCTCCCTCTTTCTACTCTCCCACCTCAGGGCCTACCAACCTGGGGGCTCTATCCTCAGCTCATTAGCTCACTCCTATTTTTAGGAGTACTTTCTTTGTCTTAACATCCTCAATTTCTATTTATATCCACACATCCGTGTTCCAATTCTTCACTGTGGAACACAAGAGCCTGGATGCTCACACAGGTTTCTAGGGACCCTGCTTCATGACACTTTTGTCAGCAAGCATATTGATACCCATGGTGTGTTAGGTATTATATCAAGCATTTACTGCACTCTCTCATTCATTTTTGTTCCCAGAAAGTACCATTACTATGGCTATTTAACAATAAGCATAAAGGACTTTCATGAAGTCACACAGCTAATTTTTAGAGGGGTTTTAATTCCAGGTCTACTTTGTTCAGTAAAACTCATTCTAGGAACTGCCACATCCCGTGAATCAGTCAAAATTATCAAGGTCAACAGATTCATCCATTAATAAAAATAACAAAAATCTTATTAATACATTGAAATATACTGTTTGAGTCAATCTTTATGGAATAAGTGAGAACTTGGGGGAAAAAACCAAGGTGCTTTGTTTAATTGTTCACTTACCTGTAGGTAGTGGGTGATTTCCAATATTGCCATCCTCACAGTGTTGAGGGCCTGTGTGCTTATGATAAGACTAAAACATTTTTTTCCATCATTTCTGAGAGTATAGATCTGAAGCCAAAGGAAATGTGGTAATAATATACCTTCCCTCTATAAACTGGGACTGTAAAAACAGATTTGCAAAAATATAAAGGTGTCACTCCTCTCATAAAATAATTTCTTGTTTAGGGAAACGTAATGTTTAAAAATATTGCTGGGCGGTGGTGGCAGGCGCCTTTAATCCAAGCTCTCAGGAGGCAGAGGCAGGCAGATCTCTATGAGTTGGAGGCCAGCCTGATCTACAAGAGTATAGTTCCAGGACAGCCTCCAGAGCCAAAAAGAAACCCTGTCTTGAAAAACCAAAAAACCAAATATATATGTATAATTTACTTTGGCTTTTGTATCTATTTTGTGGTGGTGAATTAGGAAATATTTTAAACATTTTTCAGCACCATGACTGCCTGCTGCCATGCTCTCTGCCATGATGATAATGGACTAAGCCTCTGAAACTCTAAGCCATCCCCCAGTGAAATGCTTTTATAAGAGTTGCCTTGGTCACAGTGTTTTTTCACAGCAATAGAACAGTGACTGAGGTACCATCAATGGGGGAAGTCAAGGAAGGAATTCAAGACAGGAACTGGGAGGCAGGAACTGAAGGAGAGGTCATTAGGAATGCTACTTACTGGTTTGCTCCCCATTGCTTCCTCAAACTCCCCAGACCACCTACCCAGGAGTGGCAAAGCCATAGTGAGATGGGTTCTCTCACACCAATCATTAATCAAGAAAATGCCCCATAAACTTGCTGGGGGTCAATCTGGTGGGGGGATTTTCTCAATTTAGTTCTCTCTTCCCATCTGTGTTAATCTGACAAGAAACTAAACAGCCTACATTTTGAATGATCTCCCTAGCTTTTAACACCTCCCAGAGGGGCCTGCTCCTGGTGCCATGTTTGTGTAATGGACACCAGGTCTCTGTTGCTGTCAGCTGAAGCAGGATAAATAAATCGAGGGTGAGGCAATTGAGTCTTGGTTCTGGGATCTAGCAATATGGTAGCTCTTTATATCTGGAGCTCAGGGGACAAAAACTCAAGCAGCTGGAAACTATATAGGAAATATTATTTGAAGAAGGTGGAGAATGAAGCCAAGTGGAAAAGGATCACTGTCTGGGTTCTCTCAGTCTTTCTTGAGGAGCACTATCTGGAGCACTGCCTGGGCTCCCATGGTCTTCCCTGAGGATCACTATCTGGGTTCCCATGATCTTCCCTGGGGAGTACTGTCTGGGTTCCCATGGTCTTCCCTGGGGAGCACTGTCTGGGTTCCCATGGTCTTCCCTGGGGAGCACTGTCTGGGTTCCTTGGTCTTTCCTGAGGAGCTCTGTCTGGGTTCCCACAATCTTTCCTGGCCTTGATTCTAGAATCTTCTGAAGTTTGGTTGCCTTTACATGTCTGGCTTTTGCGAATTGCCCTGGTAACTTTATTAGCATCAATTTTACCTTTCCATTAAGCTGCTCAAGTTGATTCCCATGATAATATCTTATCCAAGGCTCTGAGTTCCCATGAAGCTGACATCCTGTGGCATCTGGATTAAAGATGGAAAAATTTAGCCTAACTCTCCACTGACCCCAGGAAGCTAGAAGTTTAAATCCCAGACCCTGTCCCCTGGCAGTGAGTAGGCAAAAGGTCACATTCTTGACTGTTTACAACAGGGCTGTTTACGACAGCACCTGTGAGTGAGTGGACACAGGAAATGAGCCTTGTCACCCCACCCAGAAGCCTGGGCAAAAGCAGACTTCCTGGGCTAAGTGCGGGCTTGGATAGTTTAAATTGATTGGTCCTCACTGGATGCTATGAGATGATTGGATTATGATGCGCAGGCTTTGTTGTAACCCTATAAAAGCTGTCTCAATTCTGTACCCAGGGTTCCCAGTCCTCTACCCCCATGTGGAGTATGGCTGTGGACCCAAGTGCACTTGGAATATAAAAGACCTTATGCTTTTGCATCAAAACAGCTTCTCGTGAATGAGTCGGGGCGTGAGGATCCATGCTCTCCGGGTCTTACAGTATAACTAGAAATATCTAAGAAAGAGTTAAAAATGGTTGATCATGGGAGAAGAAACAGGAACAGCAATTAAACCAACCCCTCCTCCATTTTAGGATATGTAGCAGTGTTTATAAAAATCACTGGTTTCAGATGAGCAAGTAAACTTACTTAAGGTTAATCTGCTGATGGCACCTAGGATAGTCTTTTATTCCTTACCTAGTTACTTAGAGTAATGATTGGGTGTGGGTGTGTGAGCACAGCTATTCCAGCTAACCATTTTAGCATCACCACGCTGGTTTCTATAAACTCTGTCATGTTTACCATAGTTTCCCCAAAGGACTGAGCCTGGAACATCAAGGACACTTGCAGCACATTTCCTGAGCAAATAAATGATTGCTTTAAATAGTATGGATAATTACATTACATGTTTACAGAGTTCAGTCTTGTTAAGATTTTAATTTGGAGTTTTAAACTCATTATGTGGTCATTGCTGAGAGACAAATGTCTTTTTATTAGAAGTTGTTACTAGACCTTGTGGCACTTGAGCCTTGTCTTGTATGAATACTTATGTTTCTTCTTTTTTCCCTTGGCTTTGTGTGTTTTCTAGTGATGAGATGCCATCATACCTCATAAGAAAAGTATTGTGAAAGTAACATTAAGACTCAAACTGAGCGATTGAGTCTAGATCGCAGAGGGCTGGGGCTCCTGGTGAAGAATCTAGGGGGTGTCTTAGGAATTCTGGGACTCCCTTCAGTCCAGTTTCTGCTCCTTCCCCTCTTCCTCCTTTGCTTCTGTCACCCCACTTCCTTATTTTTGCTTTTGAGATAAAGTTTATATATTTATGTTACTTAAACAATTTTTACGATTATTTTTTAAGTTACTGTACAAAACAGCAGGTTTGACTATTTCTATTCCTGAGGGTCTTTATATACTTTGTTGTAATTTGTCCCCCTTATGCCTCTGCTCTCTTCTGGTGTGAGTGAACTAATGAATTTAACTGGGGATACTTATGTGGATTTGTAGGGACTTGGGCAATATGCCCATTTTTTTTTGTTTGTGGTTGCTTTTAGAGACAGTTTCACTGTATAGCCCTAGCTGTCCTGAAAGCCTTTGTGTAGGCACACTGGCTTTGAACTCACAGGGATCTGCCTGGGATTAGAGCCAAGTTTAGCTTCTTAAACTATTGATCATGATACCATATGGTATCACATAACTACATGTGGGCATTGTGAGAAACTTGACAATAGTAAATGGTTTCTGAATGTACAAAGAATACAAGTTAATTAAAAATTAAATATGTAAAGAATCCAGGCAGTGGTCACCTTTGCTGTCCTGGTGACTTCACTGCAGCCCTGGCTCTGGGCACGGACATATTCACCTTGCACATTACACAGTGCCAACAAATGATGCCTGAAATACCTTGCTCAGGTTCAAGACTATTGTTTGTAATGAACTACAGTGTTTTCTCTGTATGTACAAAGTTTTCTGCTCCTCTAGAAATATAATTTAATTATGGGAAACAAAGATTTTCAATATTTTTTAATGCCATTCCTCATTAGTGTGTATCAAAATAGTTTATCTTTGGATTGCATCGTGTTGAATGTTTGATTTAAAAATTGCTGTTTGAAATACTGAGTTATGTTTCACAAAACATCACTGAATGCATTTTGATTTTTGGCTTAAAACAGAATTTCTAGTAACTTCTGAAATGGTTCTAAATGTACTTCCCCATTTTATATTGTGTAATTATATGAGATGAGATGGCATTTTCAACAATGACATTGTAAAATTAAATTACTGCTGGACTCTGAGGAACACTAAATATGGTCCTGCTGTATCATACATGCAGCCAGAATTTAGTTCTCATGTGTGTATAATGATAATGTGGGTATATGTGCATGTGCATACTTTTCCCACACATGTGAGTGCATGCTACACATGCACTCACTCATAACAACTTCTGGTGTTGATTTTTTACTTTCTACTGTGTTGGAGACAGAGTTATTCCATTGTTTTTTTTTAGGAATGTCAACCTACCTGGCCCTTGAGGTCCCAAAGATTCTGCTCTTTCTATCTCCCATCTGCTGGGTGAACAGTAAGATTGCAGACACAGTACCCTGCCTGACTCAACATGGATTATGGTGAGTCAAACAGTTCCTCACACTTGCATGACAAACACTTAACCCACAAACCATCTCCTCAGTCCCAAGTTTTATTCTTTGTGTAAAAATAAGCAAACACGCTTCCTTCCACTGAATCCCCCAGAGGGACCTGGATGCAGAACAATGGACCCAGCATGGGGCACCATCTCTGCCTTGTCCCACCACCCACCACTAGAGAGGAAAGGAAGAGACCCCAACTGTATCCACTGGAAGAAGAGACGAGAAGACGACAGTATAAGAACACATCCAACAACAGAAAGACTTATATGATACCACCAGAGTTTAGGGATTCTATGCCAGCGAGACCTGAGCATCCCAACACAGATGAAGCAGAAGAGAATGACCTTAAAAACAACTTCATGAAAATGATAGTGGCCCTCACAGAGAATATGAGAAAATCTCTTAAAGAAATGGAAGAAAAAACAAACCAAAAAAAAAAGCAAGAAATGAACAAATCTCTTAAAGAAAGCAAGGAAAGCCAAGAAAAAGCAATCAAACAGATGAAGAAAACAATTTAAACAGTTCATGTCCTGAAAACTGAAATAGAGGCAATAAAGAACACAAACTGAGGGAATGCTGGAAATAGAAAAGCTGGGTAAATGATCAGGAACTACAGATGCAAGCATGACCAACAGAATACAAGAGATGGAAGAGAGAAAGAGAGAATCTCAGGTGCTGAGGATAAACTAGAGGAAATAAAGTCATAGACCAAAGAAAAATTTAAATCCAACAAATCCTTAACACAAAATATCCAGGAAATGTGCAACTCCATGAAAAGGCCAAATCTAAGAATAATAGGCATAGAAGAAGACTAAGAAACCCAGCTTAAAGGTACAAAAAAATATATTTAACAAAATCATAGAAGAAAATTTTCCCAGTTTCAAGAAGGACATGCCTATGAAAGTACAAGAAACTTACTGAACACCAAACAAATAGGACAAAAAAAAAAAGTTCCCTAACATACAGAATAAAGAAAGAATATAAAGAGCAGCAGAGGAAAAAGGCCAAGTAACATATAAAGGCTGACTTCTTCATGGAAACTCTGAAAGCCAGAAGGTTCTGAATAGATGTTCTACAAGCACTAAGAGACTATGAATGTCAGACCAGGCTACTATACACAGCAAAACACTCAATCACTATAGATGAAAAAAACAAGATATTCCATGTTAAAACCAAATTTAAGCAATATATATCCACAAATCCAGCTCTACAGAAAGTTCTGGAAGGAAAATTTTAACCCAAGGAAGTTAACTATACTCAAAACAACATAGGCAATAGATAACCCTACTTTACCAGAAGCCAAAAGAAAAAGCAGAGTAAATCTACTCACAATACCACCACCACCACCAAATCCAAAACAAACAAGAATTACCAATCAATGGTTCTTAATTTCCCTAAATATTAATGGTCTTGACTCACCTATATAAAGACACGGGCTAACAGAATGGATATGAAGACAGAATCCATCCTTCTGCTGCATACAAGAAACATACCTCATCTTCAAACGCAGATGCTACCCCAGAGTAAAGGCTTGGGAAAAGATCTTCCAATCAAATGGACCCAAGAAACAAGTGGGTGTATTTATCCTAATATCTAACAAATTAAACTTAAAACCAAAATCAATAACAAGAGATGACAAAGGTTATTTCATAATCCTCACAGAAAAAAAATCAATCAGGACAAAGTCTCAATAATGAACATCTATGCCCCAAATGCAAAGGCACCCACGTTCATAAAAGAAACATTACTAAAACTCAATATCACATAAAACCTCGCATATTTATAGTGGGAGACTTCAACACCCCATTCTCACCACTAGACAGGACCACCAGACAGAAACTTAACAAAGAAACAAAGAAACTAATAGAAGTTATGAAACAATTAGGTTTAACAGACATCTATAGAACATTCCATCCAAACACAAAAAGAGTATACCTTCTTTTCAGTTCCACTCTAAAAGTGACCACATACTAGACAGCATAGCAAATGTCAACAAATATAAAAAATTTGGAACAACCCCAGTTACAAGCATGTTTTCCCACCATCCTGGTCCCACTGCCTCGTCAGCCCCAAATAACACACAGAGACATTATGTTGGATATAATGCTGTTGGCTTGTTACTAGTATATTTTATTGGTTAGCTCTGTCTTGAATATTAACTCATTTTTATTAATCTAAGTATTTCCATGTGGTCTTATCTTACCAGAGAGAGGGTCTGGTGATCTCTCTCCATCCTACATGTTGAATCTCCCCCGTATCTCCTCCTTGAATCCTCCTTGTCTCCTAGTCCCACTATCTTGCTTTCCTATCATCCAAAAGTGCTTTACTCATTAACCAATAAGAGAAACATATTTACAGAATGACATCTTCCATCATCTCCTCTTTTCTGTCTAAATAAAAAGAAGGGTTTGGGCTTTAACTTAGTAAAGTATACAGCAAAACAGTTATCAAATAAGAACCACAGTTAACAATGCTCAGTTCATTAACATTTAGCAAGATTTAAAGAAAATATTCTATCATCTACCCTACCTTTGTGAGTCTAAGTCCAATATGTAACTTATCTTTAATCCTAACTATAAGGAAAACTATAACCATAACTATCTGTCTTCAACTCCATCAAAGACCACAGAAGAATAATATATAAACTCTAGAAATGACAGAGACAACTTGCCTGGTCAGTCACCTGAAGTTCTTCTGTCATCTTTAGCCTACAGGCTATAGTGTGTCTGGCAGACTCCTCAGCAAAGCAGGAAACTTTTAACTGTCTACCTGTTTTGGCAGTTTATCAGTCACTTTTCTCTGTGTCCTGTAAACTGTCTGGCAGACTCTTCCATGAAGCAGGAAACTTGTAGCAATGTCCATCTTGTACCAGCAGTCACTTTCTTGTGGGTCTTACATGTCCAGTTTATACAGCATAAAATCAAACAGTCTAGACAAGAACAGTATCTTGCCCAAATGGCCAGTCTTGCCATATTGGAAGTAAACTCCATAATGAATTTCTTCAATGTCCATCTTTCTTTCTGACTCAGGTGGTGTTGCCAGGAGCAGTTGTGACTCTCTGTCAAGAAAAACCCTAAACCATTTTAAATGCCATATTCTGTAGGCCTTTGAAAGGTTTGAATAATGCCTAACTAACTTAACTCTAAGTTTTGATTATCATAGGTAACTATCTATAATCTGTACTAAATTATACATTTTAAAATGAGCTATATAAACACAATACCTAAACAAGAGGAGAAATATACATATCACAAAACTGACCTTAAATGTGTATCAATAAGTGAAAATCCATTCCAAAACAAAGTCTATCTATACCATAATCTCCTTTTTACCTTTAAAAAGAGATTGGTTGTGATTATTAACCATTTATAACCAAGTCCATTTAAATGAAAACAAACATGTATAAACAATATTTGGGAATTTGGGCATCATTCTTTCCAAACTGCTTCCTGCTGGTAGGGCTCACTGTCATGGGGAGCCTAAGAAGATGTAGAAATCTTGGCAGTAGTCTGCAAGGCTACCTTTTCCCAGCTGTTTTGAATGTTGGATCACCTGGGATGCTGCTTCAGGGTGTCTGGCTTGATCAAACCATGTTAGTCTGGAAGGAATCCATAGCTTTTCATTTTCTGTGGAAACAAAAATAGAAATCCTTTTCTCCATTACCTGTCCTTGGACTTAAATTTTATAGTCAAAGCATTTTTAAAATATGTAAATTGGAATAATCTAGTGGCATTTGTTTTAACAGTTGTTGCTATTTCCTCAACAGTCAAACAATTTAAAAACAATATAATAGCATATAGTATCCAGAATCCTTTTGTGGTTTCCATCTTTATGTGGCTTTATTTCTATTTTTTTATTTTTTGAGACAAGGTTTCTCTGTGTAACTTTGGCTGCCCTGGAATTTACTCCATACACCAGGTTCACTTTGAAATCACAGAGATCTGATTGCCTCTGCCTCCCGAGTGCTGGAATTAAAGGTGTGTGCCTCTATTTTTTTTTTTTTTTTAAACCAGCTGCTCATACACACCATTGAGTTGTTAGTTCTTAAAAGCCGCGTGGTCCCCCCACCCCCCACTTATGCAGAGTCAGGAAACCTCCCTTAAAGGAGCTGAGCGATTCTCTGTTTGTCTCTAGCAAAACAAAGCCCAACCAAGAAAAATGCTGCTACCAAGAAGCCTTGTTTGTCTCTGTTCTTTTGTTTCTAAAACCCCCTTTTAAGCTTTTGTCAAGTTTTAAGTGAAAGTTCTTGGGTCCATGTTGTGGCATCATTTTGTTACGAGCATGTTTTACCGCCATCCTGGTCCCACTGCCTTGTCAGCCTCAAATAACACACAGAGACATTATATTGGATATAATGCTGTTGGTCTGTTACTAGTATAAATCAGTTTTATAGCTAGGTTCCTGAGTATTACAGATTATCTTCAACCATGTTTCCTATACCTATGAGATTAGTCAGACATAGATGCTTAATCTTCAAACACTCCATAGATCTGCAGAACATGGCATTTAAATGTTTTAATATTAGTACTCCATTGACATAAGACACTATTGCTCCTGACAGCACCATGCACTTTCCTGAAAATATGTTGGACACTGTTGTCGTTCCTTCTGGAGTCCATCCTCACTTCTGCTAATGGCCTCTTGGGCAAAGAACTGTCCCCACCTTGACCACTGATTTGGACATGTGGTCCTATGTGCTTGCAGGATACAAACATAAAAGACTGCTGAACTCTGCCAAGTCAGGGGGAAAGACAGCTTTTCTATCTCCCTGCTTTTGCTGTGGTCTGTCAGGTACTCTAAACCTTAGCCAAAACTGGCTGTACCAATGTTGCTGTGAGACCTTGGGTGACTGTCCAGGTAGCTTGCTGTTTCTGTCCTCACTACACCATTTTGAAGTTGCCCATCTGCACTTCCTGCCTACCCTAGTATTGTTATTTTCCTTCTCAGGTCTTTGATGAGGTTGGTTGAAGATTAAACTATCACAACTATTATTCTCTCTTCCTAGTTAGATATATTAAGTACTAGACTTAAGCTTTCCAGCTTAGGACAACACTATTGTAAACTCTGTTATGCCTTAACCCTAGGATAAGATATGTAGGTCTTAAGTTTGTATGTTCTCGATTTTCCTTTTCTTAGACCACACTTGTTATTCACTATTTTGTATTTAGTTTTATATCAAGCCTAAATCTTTCCTTTAGACTAAAAGGAGAATTGTAGTGAGATATTCACTACACCTGTGGTACTGACCATGCCCATTGCGGGTGGGCACAGGGGCAGACCTTACTTGGGGGAACTAAGTCTGAGGAGGGTTCCTCAGGAGCTCTCTTGCTTGCAGCACGGGGACAGGACAGTATCCAGAGTCATCCTTGGGACCAGGAACCTGCTGGTGTTCATCTGTCTATGTTGTAAGTTATTTCTCCTTGAATAAACATCTATTCGGCCTATTTGTTTCTCTTGATCCTTATTAAACCACAATAAATCCCTGTATCTTATCAGACCACCATGCTTTAAAGTTAGAATTCAACAACAACACACATTGCAAAAACTCTACAAACTCATGGAAACAGAACAATGCACAATTGCACCATTCCTGGGTCAAGGAAGAAATAAAGAAAGAAATTAAGAACTTCCCAGAATTAAATGAGAAGGAAGGCACAACATAACCAAACTTATGGGATACTTTGAAAGAAGTACTAAGAGGAAAGTTCATAGCACTAAGTGCCCACATGAAAGAAGCTGGAGGATAGTCACAGTAGAGAATTGACAGCACAACTGAAAGCTCTAGAACAAAAAGAAACAAACTCACCCTGAGGAGTAGATGCCAGGAAATAATCAAATTGAGGGCAGAAATCAATAAAGTAGAAACAAAGAAAACAATACAAAGAATCAATGTAACAAAGAGTTGGTTCTTCCAGAAAATCAACAAGATAGACAAACTTTTATCCAAACTAACCAAAAGACAGAGAACATGCAAATTAACAAAATTAGAAATGAAAAGGGGGACATAACAACAAACACTGGGGAAATTCAGAGGCTCTTCAGGTCATACTTTGAAAACCCGTACTCCACAAAATTAGAAAATTTAACAGAAATAACAATTTTGCTGGATAGATATCACCAAAACTAAGTTAAGAACAGATAAGTAATTTAAATAGACCTATAAACCTTGAAGCAGTCATCAAAAGTCTCCCAAGCTAAAAGAGCCAGGGCCAGATGGTTTCAGTGCAGAATTCTACCAGAAATCTAAAGAAGAGCTAATATCAATACTCCTCAAATTGTTCCACATAATAGAAGCAGAAGGGTCATTGCCATACTCTTTTTTACAAGGCTACAATTACCTTGGTACCCAAGCCACACAAAGACACAACTAAGAAAGAGAACTGCAGACCAATATCCCTCATAAACATTGATGCAAAAAATACTCAATAAAATACTGGCAAATGGAATCCAAGAACACATCAGAGAAATCATCCACCATGACCAAGTAGACTTCATGCCAGGGATGCAAGGATGGTTGAACATACAAAAATCTTTCAGTGTAATCCACCATATAAACAAACTGAGAAAGAAAAAAACATATGATTATCTAACTAGATGCTGAAAAAGCCTATGACAAAATCTAACACCTCTTCAGGATAAAAGTCTTGGAGGGCAGAAACATACCTAAACATAATAAAAGCAATATATAGCAAACCAACAGCCAACATCAAACTAAACAGAGAGAAACTCATTGCCATTCCTCTAAAATCAGGAACAAGACAATGCTGTCTATTTTCTCCATAGCTCTTCAATATTGTATTTGAAGTTCTAGCTAGAGCAATAAGACAACAAATGGAGATCAAGGGGGTACAACTTAGAAAGTCATGGGGAGAAAGCCAGTAAGCAGCACCCCTCCATAGCCTCTGTCTGCATCAGCCCCTGTCTCCAGATTCCTGTGCTGTTTGAGATCCTGCCCTGACTTCCTTCCATGATGAACAGAGATGAGGAAGTGTAGGCTTGCTTTTGATCACAATGCTTCATTACAGCATTAGTCACCTTGACTAAGACGCCACAGTTGCATACGTTTTCTCAGTCCTATGTGGGAAGAATTTAAGAAGCCTGGTTTTATAGTGTACAGCAACTTTGAATATTCTTCTAGGCTACACTCGGTGTTGCTTTATTCAATATACTCAAGAAACTCGTTTTCTTAAACAAAATTAAAACAGTCAACTTCATAAAGTTTTTCTTACCCAAATAAATGCAGTTTGTAAGAGGATTAATAAGATTTTACCATGCAGAGTAGATTGGAAGCCATGAGTCAGTGGCCAGGAGGCCAATGACTGTCTATCACTGTGGCCTTGGCTATGAAGCCCTAGCAGTGACTGGAATGCCCAGAAGGAGAGTGTTAGAATTCCTTTTGAAGGAGGAAATGCAAGTGTGACTCGGTTTTTCTAAATGTGTAATCTATTAAAATATTTTATAAATATGAGTGTTTGATTGTATGTAAAAACATACACCATATGCACACCTCATGCCCAAAGAGGTCAGAGATGGCATTGGATCCAGTGAAACTGAGTTACAGATGATTGTGTATTGTCAGCCATCAGGAGCATGCTGGGAATTGAACCTGGGTCCTCTGTAAGAGCAGCCAGTTTTCTTAACCTCTGAGCCATCTTGCCAGGCTCTAGTCTCCATATTGCTAAAAGTTTGGTGACTACATTCTGATTGTTCTGTTAATGTGTCTAGGTGGAAGACCACCCTCCTCATTCTCTCCCAGTGGAAATTCTCTTCATCCTTTGCATTCTCCTCTTTTTTGTCACCTCCTGAAGTCTGTCCATCAGAGTTACAGTCCTAGAGGGACAATCTTGTAGAGAAATAACTCGTATATAGCAGATGTCTTGTGTCATTTCCATTTCTTACCAGGTTGTAAACTCCTAGAAGAAAATACCCCTGGACTTGCCTTTGTGTTTTCTGTAGTACCTCATCCATGGCTGTCACCTAGAGAAGGGCAGAAGTTGTGCAATATGTACTCTGAAGTATGGTTTTAAATGAAAGCAGAATTTTTGCCATATACTCTTGGGACCTGAGAAAACACTGAGATGAGGTGTTTTATTTGTACATAGTGGTCACAACATTGTAAAAATGTAAATTATTTCAGTTAAAGGTGTGAAAATCACATGCTATGTGTTTACACCTGCAGTTTCCAAGCTGCCTTGCTGCTGTGAATAACCAGCATGATTCTCCTTCCTGAATTTTAACTAAGCACTAGGATTATAGGGGTCAACTTTTCAGTGACTGCTTCAGAGCCAAATTCCACCCACTTGGAGTTCCTGATTCTTTTCAGAGAGTGAATGGCATGTGATTTAACTATGTGTGACTGGCATGATTTAACAATAACTATGCATGATTTCAAAAGACTTATTAGGCTGATCTAATGACCACGTGCTTCAAAGCTTAACTAATTAGAACTCACTTGGTGAGATGAATTGGTACTCAGGAGTGGGTTCGAGGCTTATGATGCAATTAGTTCTTACATAATTCCAGCAGAGGAAAGGGAGGCAGCAGAAGCCCTGATGCTGGGCTTAGGTTTATTTAGTGTTTTATTTGTGCATTGTGCACTAAAGCCCTTTGCAGGTGCTGCACAGTCACCTGCCAGTGTTAAGCACAGCTCCTGCCTCTTCTTGAGAGAGTAGAAACCAATGCAGACAAATTCGAGGTCAGGCACACAGTGAGGCCCTTTGCTATATTCACTTGACTTTGGGTTCAAAAGGCCTACCTCTTCCATACAAAAGGCCTACCTCTTCCATATAAGATTAAGGAAAATGACAATATATAACATTATTCAATTACATTCAAACAATTCTTGGAACTTGGCAATTGCAAAGCAGAGCCTTGTGGCAAGTGGAGGCAAAGCAAAGGCCGTATTCTTCCTGCAACAACAATTTCTCCCAACAGTAAGGGCAGGTGGGCAGAGGTGGAGGTGTGGGGGAGTAGGCTATCTACTTTCTGTGATTCCTGCACTATAGGAAGCCTGAGCTGTTCCTTTTGTTCTCAGATCAGGGATGTTTTGGGAAACAGGCCACAGAGGAGCACAGAAAATCCCATCGAAAACCATTGGAGCAATTAATGTCTGGTGACTTCACAGATTTCATTATCATAATTACACAGTGTTTGTGGTCAGTTTGGGTATGCTATGGAGGCAGCAGGCCAGGGCAGGAAAGCAAGTGTCCCCATCACTCCTGCAATGTGGGAAGATCATGTGCTCACTAGTGAGCAAACTCAGAACTCACTGGGCTTTGTCAGCGTAAGCACCATTTTGTTACTGGCTGATCACAACAAAGAGAGTAGCTGTTGAAGCTTTTGAAGAGGGATTGCTATAAAGAAGTCTTATTTAAAATATACTTGTGACTTTTTTTTCTAGATTTGTTGACATATAACTTACAAACAAATATTGTAATACTTAAAGCACATAATGTGATTGTTGCTGTCAAGCTCATTAGCATGTCCATCATACACACATACAGAGTATGAAGGCGGTCTTACAAGGTATTTAAATAATTGTGTACATAAAAGGAAAGTTTTACAAGGTGGAATTCTCAACTCTTGGCATCATGCTGCACTTTAGACTTGAGGGTTTTGAAGTGGGATACTCGGCCTATAACAACTTTCATATATGATCCCCATCTAGCTCGGCATTAGATAGACGTATACAAAATTTCACTGGAAAGGAATTGAAACCCAAGTAGCTGAACCAAACCTTCTTCTCAGATTCATTTTGTTGAATTGTGATTCAGAAAACTTGAGCTAGAGGCCACTTGAGTCTCTCAGGGTCTGAGAAGACTTAGGAAGACTTCTGGGTCCTCTGATGTGTTCCTGTGATGGCCTATGCAAGCCCTTGTTGTCACAAGGACTTTTTCAGCCAACAGGAGCCAGCTATTAAATTGTCTTACCTGGGCCTAATCACAGCAGGGAGGTGTGGTCTTATTGTGGATGACTATAGGGATGACATATACAGGTCAATGGTTGTTGACTTTCGATTTCTTTTCTGTTACACTGTTCACACTAGAAGTGGCTTTCTTGTCTGGATATATCAACTGGAAACTGAGGATCATATAATTTACCTCATATGATTACTTAAAAAAAACTTTGCAGCTGAGATTTCCAGGTGAGATCACTTCGCTGTTAGTCTTTCTGTCTTTTATTATCAAGATATTTCCCACTATCCTTTTGTGTTTGAAACGTATTATACCAGTTAGGATTAGGCCAGTCTATGACAATGAAACTCTGAGTCAGCTGGACATGGCATAGCCTATCACTCAGCTCCTGGGAGAATGTGGTAACAGGGTGTGTGAGTGTGTGTGTGTGTGTGTGTGGGGGGGGTTGAGGTTAGCCTGGGTTACAGAGAGAAACCCCACACTTCCTATATGCTCCTGTCCTTGGATTTTAATAATTTTTCATTTTCTTTGCCTATTTTGTCTAGAGCTACTACTTTATCTTCAAGTCCCTTGACTTTTCTAATTGGGATGTTAAACTTTTCAATTCCATCTTCATTTAAGCCTGTATTCTCTTCAATGTTTGTATTGATTCATTGATTTTGCTTTTCAAATCTTGAATTATCTCTCAGATGTGTTTTGTATTTTCTTGGACATCCCTCAATTGTGTATTGTTCTTTCTTGGAGTTCAATGGAGTGTTGTTGTCTTCTTTAAATTCATTGAATTCTCAAAGTTTTTGGTTGTCTTTTTAGATTTTGTGTCCTGAGGTTCTTCTAGGTAGTTCTCACTAGAGGACATTTCTATACTGGGTTTGACAGGAGAGAGACATGCTGTTAGGGTCATTCATGTTGTTTTTGTTTTTGTAATTTGACCCGGTCATGTGAACTTGTTTGACTATGTGTCTGATGTGATAACCTGACCTTCCTTAGATTGGGCCAGTATGGGAAATAGGAGACCTATGCTAGGTCAGGTAAATCTGGTGGATGAGCTGTTTTATCAGACCAGATGGCTCCCAACCCACTAGAACCACCAGTCTAGGACTATGCCAAGCAAAGGGTTTCACAAATGCTAGGCATTGTTGTGACTCACATGTATCACTGCAAGGTAGGATTATTGACTGCTTTTCCCCCTTGGCAAGAACTAGTCCTCCATGAGGATGGTTCCTGGTAAGACCCAGCTTGGTTCTTCCAAGTCCTGGGTCCAAAGTATGTCTTCAGAAATAGGGATTTAATCTTCAAATTATTTAAGTCAAACACAATAATCAGCAATAGCCTATATTATTTGGAGGATATTTTGAACTCCCATGATAATTCAAAAGGAAGTTTCTCATGTCTGGTGCTGGGATTTTTGTTAGATAGTCTATGGCTCTTGGGGGAGCATTATCACACCAAGAACTATAACTTTATTTAAAAAAAACACACACACAATACATAATTTTTATTACAACATACACAATATGATTCCCTATGGCTTTTACAAACAGTCTTAGTGTTACTTATGCCTCCACTCTCCATCTCTCTATATTGTCCTGCCTCTCTTTTCTCCAGTTAAAACTCTCTGTCATTTTCCTCCTTCATAGCATCTTACCTTGTTCTTCTCTCTAGATCTCGTCTCCCCTACATGATTCATTTTTACTTTCCTGGTTTCTTCAGTTACTCCAGGTTATTTACTGACATCCAAAGATCCAGAGCTTGGATCCACAAATAAGAGGTAACATGTGGCCTTTGTTTTTCTGGGTTTGATTTACTTCTGGGCTTGGGTTACTTCATTCAGTATCATATTTTCTAGGAAAATCCATTTATATGCAAATTTTGTTACATCATTTTTTTAAAAAAAGTTGAATATAATTCCGTTGTGTATATGTACTACATTTTCATGATCTATTCAACAGTTAAAGCACATTGAGATTGCTTCAATTTCCCAACTATTTTGAATGGAGAACAAAGAATGTGGCTAAATAAGTATATCTGGAGTAGAATGTCAAATCCTTTGGGTATATGCCTACTAGTGATATAGGTGGGTCATGCAGTCGATTTATTGTTGGGGTTTGAGAATTCTCCATGCTGATTTTTATAGTGGTGATAAGGGTTCTCCTTCCTTTTCATCTCCTCCAGTATTTGCTGTCATTGTTTTTGTTGACCTTGGCCATTCTGACTGGGCTGAGATGAAATCTCAAAAGGGGTTTTAATTTGTATTTCCCTAATTGCTAAACATGATGAACATCTTGAATAATATTTCTTAATAATTTTTATTTCTTCTTTTTGAGAACTCTCTGTTCAGATCTATAACTCATTGATTTTTAGATTTATTTACTTTAGTCCATGTGCATGACTGCAAGTGCTTTGCTGTATATGCATATGGACCACATGTGTGAGTGGTGTCTGTGGAAGCCAGAAGAAGATGTTGGGTCTCATGAAATTGAAGTTAAATATAGTTGTGAGTCATCATGTGGCTGCTGGGAACTGAACCTATAAGAAAAGCAACAATTGCTTGCAACTGCTGAGTCAGTTCTCCAGCCTCCATTGCCCATTTTTAAATAGGGTCATTTGTCTTATTGACTTTTTGGGTTTTTAATTTTTTATGTATTGAGGTTTGTAATCCTCTATTGGATGTAGTCCTGACAATGGTTCTCTCCCAGTCTGTGGAATTCCTGTTTGATTGATTTTTTCCCCCTTTTACATAGAGAAGCTTTATGAGATTCCACTTGTCAATGGTCCCTTAATTTCTAGGCAAAAGTGAACCCTATTCAGAAAGTTCTTTCCTATATCCATGATTTGTAGGGTACTGCCTAAGTTTTTTCAAGCAGTTTTAGAATTTCAAGTTTTATATTGATGTCTTTGATCTACAAGGTTTTTTGGTTTTTGTGGTTTTGTTTGTTGTGCAGGGTGATAGGTATCAGTTTTTGTATTTTAATGAGAAATGTCCCCTACTGTCTCAGATATTTGAGTACTTAACCTGATCCTAGTTGGCGATGCTGTTTGGTAAGGTTTAGGTGGTGTGGCCTTGCTTCAAGATGTGGAGGGTAGGCTCTGAGTGTGTCCTTTCTCTGCTTTGTGCTTCTGGATCAAGATGTTGGTTCTCACATTCTTGCCACTTGGTGCCATGCTTTCCCTGACAACATGGACTCTAACCCTCTAGAACAATAGCCAACATAAATTCCTTCTTTTATAAGTTGCCATAGTCATGATGCTCATGGTGATTTTAATGAAAATGGTCTCCATAGGCCCATAGGGACTGGCACTATTAGGACATGTGGCCTTGTTGGAGGAAGTATGTTGCTGGGGATGGCCTTTGAGGCTTCAGATGCTTAAGTCAGGCCCACTGTCTCTTTCTTCCTGATGACTGCTGATCCAGATGTAGAACTCTTAGCTCCTTCTCCAGCATCATGTCTACCTGTATGTGGCCATGCTTCCCACTATGATGACAATGGACTAAACCTTTGAACTGTAAGCCAGCCCCAATTAAATCTTTTCCTTTATAAGAGTTGCTGCGGTTACGGTGTCTCTTCACAGCAGTAGAAACCCTAAGACACTCAGCAATAGAAAAGTGACTAATACATGTGTCTAATTCCATTCTTCTAGATGTGAACCTCCAGTTTCTCCAGAACCAGTTGTCAAAGATGTAGTTTCTCTGGTATATGTTTTTTTTGCATCTTTGTTGCTTGTATTTTCTCTTGTCCCACCTTGTCTCACAGCCCTTTTAGCCTCAAATAAACATACAAAAACTTATATTAATTATAAAACTGTTGGTCAATAGCTAGGGCTTCTTACTGGCTAGCTCTGTCTTAATTATTAACTCATTTCTATTAATCTATGTATTTCCATGTGGTCTTTCTTATCTTACCGGAGAAAGGTACTTTCTCCTTTATATAGTATCTTATCTGTGCGCTCTCTCTCTCTCTCTCTCTCTCTGCCTACCTTTTCCAGAATTCTCCTCATTTCCTAGTCCCACCTATCTTTCTGCTGTTATTGGACAAACAGTGTTTTGCTCATCAACACATAAGAGAAACACACACACACACACACACACACACACACACACACACATATATATATATATATATATATATATATATATATATATATGGACACTCCCTATCATTTCTCAAATATTAGATGTGCACTCATATTTGGGTCTTTTATTGTGTCCTTTAATGTGCATGTCTATTTTTGTGCTGGTACCATGTTTTTGTTTTGTTTTGTTTTATTGCTATAACACTGTTATGTAACTTGAAACCTAGAGTGGTAACACCTCCAGAATCCCCTCACCCCCCACCCCAGGATTGCTTTGACTATCCTGGCCTTTTTTGGGTTCTACATGAATTATATGATTCTTTTCTATTTCCATGGATTTTGGTTGGGATTGTAGTGAATCTGTACATTGTTTTTGGTCAAACAGTCATTTTCACATTATTAATTCTATTAATCAAGGGGCATGGGAAGTCTTTTCATTTTCTAGTGTCTTTTCAATCTTTCTTCAGAGATGTAAAGTTCTTGTTGCATAAGCCTTTCACTTCCTTGCTTAAATCTATTCTTAGTTATTTTGTTACTGTTATCTTAGGCTATTGTGAATGAAAGGATGTCTACAATCTCTTTCTTGGTGTATTTGTTGTTGGTATATATAGTAGGTAAGGTCTCCAGGGTTCAGCAGACTGAACTGGCACACAGGTTGTGTGTCAAGGCAAAGCTAGGAATTATTCCCAGTTCTAACTTTATTGGACTGGCCCACAAGATGTCTGATGGGTGCTCTCTAGAGATTGGTAAGGGATCAGGTTGGCTACAGTTCAAGAAACTCACTGGACTAGACTGGGATACAGGCTGTATGACCTGGGCAAGGCCCAGAGGTTTGATGTGATAGGTGTGGGCTAGAGTCAGGCAGGCTGACCACACTGGGCTGGCACAGGGTACGTGGCAAGGGCCAAGCTTAGGGGATGGAGACAGTGCAGGCAGGATTTTCCAGACTGGGCTGATACAAAGTATGCATGACCTGAGATGGGTCTAGGGGTTGTAGAAGGTATAGGTGGGATAGGGTTCTGGGAACTCACCAGACTGGAGCTGGGTAGAAGATGAGTGCTCTAGGAAAGGCCTGGAAGATGGACAGATAGGGCAGGAGAAGTTTAAAGTCAGGTGAACTGAGTGGATTGGGCTGGGACACAGGATGTGCAAAGCCTGGGGTTTGGAAATCAAGGGCTAGTACTCTTGCCTGTAAGCAAGAGGCTGGTGTGGTGCTTGCAAGGTAGAAGGATGATGTGCATGCTGTGAAGTGGTTTTCCGGGATCAGAAGGAAGATGGTGACAGCTGACAAAGGGAAAAAAGACAAAGAACTCGTGAGATCTGAAGCATCTTTTCAAGAGATTTAGTGTGTGTTTTTAGTGTTTATTGCTCAGATATGCATACAGACCTAGCTTTAAGCCGCTTGACTCCCTGACACGAACTACATTTTGAGGCGATATTGATCTCTTATAAAGTACCCCAAGCAGGGGAATTGTAAAAGGAGAGGCCAGGGACATCCTAGAACACATTACAAGTCGTACACAGGGGCAGAAGCAACAGCAGTGAGCGCCCACCCACCTCCTTTGGGTAACATCTTGATAGCCAGTCTGTAGCAACTGAGTGCCAGGAACTCACTGACCTGCAGTCTACTGAAGCAGACACAGGAAGGAAGGACTTGGTGTCCTCCCAGGAAGCAATTTCAGCAGTGGCTGAAGTTGCTTAGCAGAACTTTCTGGTGTGAATGGTAAAATCATTGGATGCCATTGGAGAGTGGCCATGACTCACTGTTTAATGATTTCCAGAAGGATTACAGAGGATTTAAAAGTAAGCTCGAAGCTATTGAGAACAAATAGTGTGCCAAGAATATCAGAGTAGTTTGTGTTTTGGACTCTGAAAACTACATTGTTAATTTAGGGGAAAATACAACTAGTTTCCAGAGGCACTGGAGGTCTGTTGTTTTCCTAATGTTGTTTATTTGTCTTTTCAGCAAGCTAACACACACACACACACACACACACACACACACACACACACACACACACACCCCAATCCTAAGCAGAGAGAGAGAGTGCAAGCAATATGAAATACAGTTAAACAGATTATCTCAGAAGAGTGATAGAATCAGGAAAGAAAAACTCGTAGATTTGGGTTAGTTCTCAAGTAGCTGGGAGGTGGGGAACAGAGTAGGTTAGAAGAAAAGAACAAGAAAGGTGGCTCCTCCCAAATACCAGAAAGTATTAAAGAAACTTTTTTTTTTTTTTTAAATATAATGACCCCTATATCCATGACCCTTTGCAATGTACCAGAAGATCTCCTCCCATGAAGAGATGGCGTGTGCTTCCCAACTCCTGGGGCTTGGTAGGGTTTGTGATTTGTTTTTGGCAGTAGAATGCAAAAAGAGAATTAGTTCAGCTTGGAGTTTTTTTCTCACTTCTGCTCTTCCTCTTGGAATTCAGCTGAGCCACCAAAGAACAAGCCTGGGCAGGCCTGCTTGACAGTGGGCCAGGTACCCTAGCAACTGAGATCTGGCTATATATGCCCTATTCTAATTCACTAAATAATCTATCAATCAACAAGTGGTTTTTCAGGCTGTGCCTTGTCCTTGGATACTCCATTACAAGTAGCCTTTGACTCCATTTGGAGGGAGAAGAATGGCTGTAGATCCTGGGTAGATTCATAGTCTTTACCATCTGTAAGGACCACTAACCAACAGACTCGATGACTTATTCATAAAAGTCTAAAGAGAATCATCTAAAGTTAGGTATGGTGGTGCACACCTTTAATGCCAGAACTTGGGAGGCAGAGGCAGGCAGATTTTGGTGAGTTCCAGAATGCACAAGGCTGCAAAGAGACCCTGTTTCAAAAATAAACAAAAACCTCAAAACCCTAGACAAAGAATGACAGGCAAATAAGGAAACATGAGAGCTGGAGAAATAGTCCTCCCCAGGAAAGAGCATATCAATAGATTATCCAAAACTAAATGACAGCCCTGAAAACATACATACATATAACATACAGAATGAGCAGGGTATTTTTATGCATTATATACACATATGCACATATGTATGTAACAAAAATTAATATAAAAATGTCATGAACTTGCACGAGACCAAGGAGGGAAGGGTTTGGAAAGAAAAAGGAAAGGGAAGGAGGTGATGCATTATATTTGTATTTAATCTCAAAATGTAAAATAATTTAAAATACATTAAAAATATATACGTAAATAACCCAAAGCCCCGTGGGCTTTTCTTTGTCCAATTTGGCATGTCCATTAGTGTCATCCTTCTTTACCTCACATTTGGGAAGTCATGTTGGTGAGATATTATGAGTGTAGCTTCTGAAATTACTGGGAGACAAAGATCTCATAGCAAACTCTTTGACCCTGTAGCTCTAACAATCTTTCCACCCTGTCTTCTGTACTGTCCCCTGAACCTTAGGTGTGGGAGTGGTTTGTAGATGTATCTGAATTGGGCTCCACAACTCTGCATTTTGATTGGTTGTGGTTTTCTGTAACGGTCTCCATCTAGTGCAAAGAGAAGTTTCCTTGATGAGTAATTACAACTAAATTTACCTGTGGGTATAAGAACAAGTGTTTAGGGCTGGAGAGATGGCTCAGTGGTTAAGAGCAGTGGCTGTTCTTCCAGAGGTCCTGAGCTCAATTCCTAGCAGCCACATGGTGGCTCACAACCATCCATAATGAGATCTGCAGAACACTGCATATAATAAATAAATAAATAAATAAATCAATCAATCAATCAATCAATCTTTGGGAAAAACAAAAACAAAACCCAGATATTATTGTTAGGGATTATACTGTTAGTAGTGGTTGAAGATTATCTATACTAATCCTAATTTTGCTAGCACTGAGTAGTTAGGTTTTTTGTATCAGGCATAGTGTCCCTCTTGCTGAGTGGATCTTAAATCCAATTAGAGAGCTGTTGGTTACTGCTAAGGTATGTGTACCACCACTGCACCCTTAGGGTTACCATGCCATGATATGTTTTGATATGTAGTTGATATGTTTTGTGGTGATATATTGTTTATGATTTAATAAAGCTTGCCTGGGGATCAGAATGCAAAGCCAACCACACTAGACAGTCAGAAGCTTGGCAGTAGTGGCATACAACTTTAATCCCAGGATTCAGGAGACTGTAGCTAGTTGTTTTCCACCAGCCCGTCTGGTCCCACCACCGCACCAGCCCCAAATAACACACAGGGACTCTGTATTTGATACAATTCTGTTGGCCAGTTTCTAATTCCTTATCGGCTAGCTCTGTGTTAATTTTTAACCCATTTCTACAAATCTAAGTATTTCCACATGGTCTCATCTTACCGGCCAGAGCAGCTGGCGCTCTACCTCTTCGGTCTCTCCATGTTGACTCCTCCTTACTACTTCCTCTTTCCTCCTAGTCTCCTATTCCCTCCTATCTTGCTTTCCTATTGAACAACAGTGCTTTATGCATTAACCAGTATGAGAAACACATTTACAGAGTGACATCTCCTATCATCTCCTCTTTTCTGTCTAAAATAAAAAGAAGGGTTTTAACCTTAACATAGCAAAATATACCATACAACAGTTATCAAATAAGAATCACAGTTACCAATATTTATTTCATTAACATTTAGCAAGATTTAAAGAAAATTCTTCATTATCTATCCTATCTTTGTGAGTCTAAAATCTTATATGTAACTTATCTTTAATCCTAACTAAGGAAAACTATAACCATAACTATCTGTCTTCAACTCCTTCAAAGACCTGAGAAGGAAAATAATAATACTAGGGTAGGCAGATGTCCCGCGCTACCGTCTCGCCAGAAAGAACGACGGGGCACACTCAGGATCCTTCTGTAGTAAAGCTTTAATGCTCTTGAGAGGGAGAGCATAAGCTTACAGGACAGAGAGACCCCAAACACACAAAACCCATCCCTTATATAGGCTAGCAGCCTCTGCCTTGGACGTGTCACCCCCTGACTGGCAGCTGCTCATCGGCCCATATGACGCCACGGGAGAGCAGGGACCCAGGGATTGAAAATTACCCAGCACATGCGCATCTCTCCTGTCTACCAACGGTACTTGTAATGGCTCCCTACATCTCCCCTTTTTTATTTATTTTAAACAGAGTCAATTAATAGGAACAGAATTAACGAGGCTTCCCAATTTTCAGAAGGTAGGTCACCCATATAACGAGGGATAGAGACAGAGGTTGTACCTCCCAGATCAAAAATTAAGACCATGTGCGAGAGTCGCTATGGGGCTGTCAACTCACCCCGAAGTGACCTCGACCCGTCCTCTGCCGTTTTTCTGGAAAAGGGAGACTAGGGCAGGCAACCCTTATGCAGGACAACATGCCTCCCAGAGAGCCAGGCAACTCCCTGTGCGATGCTTTGCTCGGCATCCCTCATGGGCTGCTCAGACCAGACACTCTACCCTGTGCAATGAGCCTATGCTCTGGGTGTGCAAGAGCTGTCTGACTGGCGGCCTACCGCTTAAGCATTGTTAGCCAAATATCTGTGGAAGCCCCCTGTTCCAAAGTTACAAGCGCTTGGGCGATAACCACCTTGTCCCTCTTATTTTGAGCCCTGAGCCTACAGACCAGCCAAAGAAGCAACAACAGTCCGCAACAGACGGCTGCACCAAACAATCCCACCCCCACCCATTCTTTGAAATAAGAAACAGCTGAGGCAATTCATAACAACAATCCCTCTGTCAGAGACAAGTCAAGACGTGTGGAGTTGACCTGGATAATAGCGGTTCTCAGCTCCCGAAGTGTCTGCTCAAACTCGGAGGTCCAATTCTGCAACATGAACTGAGAAAGGCTTTGAGACAAATTAGCTGCTTTGGTAAAATTCTCATATTGGATGGAGGTGACATATAGGCCGGGGAGCTTTTGCTCATAGCCTAATTGGGCCATCTGCCACAACATGTCCAACCGCTCCTGCACTAAATCAATGCGCTGGTTTACCAGCATCAGGCCACCCTGTATCTGAGTATTTGCAGAGGCCTGCTTATCTAGGGCCTTGGAGACAGTAGCCAACAAGCCATTAATAGCCTGTGCAGTTTGCACCAAGGTGGATAGTGCAAGGGCAGAGGTTGTCACTGCCGCCGTGACCACAGTAGTAGCCACGATGGCGACAATAATTGCTGAGATTCCAAAGTCCCTCTTTTCTCGAAATAATGTCATGCTGCTGGGTGCCTCTATTGGAACGGGCACAAAGCGCGGCATTTGAGTTACTACCGCAAGGGGGAATTTTTGAGCATCCCAACATAAAGTATAGTAACATCCAACGGTACTTGTAACGGCTCCCTACAGGCAGGAAGTGCATATGGGCAACTTCCAAAAGGTGTAACAAGGACAGAAACAGCATGCTACCTGGACAGTCACCCAAGGTCTCACAGCAGCATTGGTACAGCCAGTTTTGGCTAAGGCCTAGAGTACCTGACAGACCACAACAAGGCAGGGAGGTAAAAAGGCTGTCTTACCGTCACTTGGCAGGGTTCAGAAGTCTTCTATGTTTGTCTCCTGCAAGCACATAGGACTGCACATCCAAATCAGTGGTCCAGGTGGGGCAGTTCTTTGCCCAAGAGGCCATTAGCAGAAGCAAGGATGGACTCCAGAAGGAGAGACAAGAGTGTCCAACATTTTCTCAGGAAATGCACAGTGCTGTCAGGAGCAATAGTGTCTCACTGTTAAGAAGAACCCTAAACCATTTTAAATGCCATATTCTGTAGGTCTTTGAAATGTTTGAAGAATGCCTATTTATCTCAAATACATCTCTGCATATCCAGAAATCCTAACTAACTTAACTCCAAGTTTTGACTATCATAGGTAGCTATGATAGTCATAGGTAACTCTATAATCTGTATTAAATTATATATTACATTTTTCAATGAGCTCATTTTTTCAATGAGAGGCAGATGAATCTCTGTGAGTTCATGGCCACCCAGGGCTACATAAGTGTGAATCAGTTTAAAAGAGAAACAGTGCTTATGCCTTTAACCCCAGCACTAGAGAGTATATAAAGAAGAAGCAAAGAGTCTCATGAGAGATTTAGCTTCCAGCCACAGGGAAGACAGGATCTCTATTTCATCCTTGGTAGAGTAAGAGCTACTGTCTGGCTGCTTTGCTTTTCTGATCTTCAACTTGAACTTCAATATCTGTCTCTGTTATTTTGCTATCTATTTTGTTACAGTGTTTCATAGTTATCATAGCTGAATAGAACTGCTGGTTGACTCCCCAGTTTGCAAGCTTGCATGGTGTTTTCTGGTACCATGAAAACTAGTCCTCAGAAAGGGGGCATTCAGGTCAGTTTCATCTCACAGGTCTCTAGGCCCTGTGTCTGAAGTTCAGAGTCTTCAACAATAGTGACTTACCTTACACCTCTGAGGAGCAACCAAGAGTGATCATAATAGGCTGTATGTTTTGGGAGTCTTTTGGATGACCCTGACCAACAATTCAAAAAGGGGTTTCTCATGATTGGTACTGAGCTTTTAGTTAGATGGTCTTTGGCTCTTGGAGGAAATATTGTCAGTCCATACAAGAAAATTTTATTTAAACTATACATGTATATTTCTATACAAAATTATGTACACATCTTTAAAAGATACTCTCCTTCTTAGAGTTTCTACTGCTGTGAAGAGATATCATGATCACAGCAACATAAAGGAAAAACATTTAATTGGGGTGGCTTACATTTTCAGAGGTTTAGTTCCCTATCATGATGATGCATCATAGTGTTGTGCAGTCAGACATGGTGCTGGAATTGAGAGTCCTGTATCTAGGTAGGCAGGCAACAGGAAGTGATCTGGGTTAGTGGGCATAGTTTGAGTGTGTATGAGACCTCAAAGTCCACATCCACAGTGACACACTTTCTCCAACAAGGCCATACCTACTCCAACAAAGCCACAAGAGACACCATAGCAACTTTTATAAAAGAAAAATATTTAATTTGGGTGGCTTAGTTATGGTCCAGAGATTCAGTCCATTTTTATCATGGTGGGTCATGGCAAGCAGACAAGGACCTGGAGAAGTAGCTGAGAGTCCTACATCTTGCAGGCAATAGGAAGTAGTCTGAGACACTGGTTGGTATCTTGAGCATATATGGGACCCCAAAGCCCGCCCCCACAGTGACACACTTCCTCCACACCTACTCCAACAAAGCCATACCTCCTAATGGTGCCACTCCCTTAGCAGGTCATTTTCTTTCAAACCTCCACAGATACATAGGTAATAGTATGATTATTTATGATTATTTTCACAAAGTAATCATAAAGCTAGACAGATTTACTGTTATTTTATACTCTTCCCACCTTCTCCTGTGTTTACCTTCCTCCTCTTGCTCTAAAGAGCTACCCTTTTTCCCCATCAGATCATTTGTATCCTTATAGTCCCTTCTTTATTGTTTCCCAGGTACCCCACCCTAGCAATCAATTGTTCCTTTTTATGTCTCTGGTTTCTGCAGTGAGTTGAGGCTATGAACTCACATCTGAAGATTTGGAGCTAGGACCCTTTGAAGAGAGAGAACACGCAACATTTGTCTGAGTCTGGACTATCTCACCTATTTCTTTTTCTAGTTCCATCCATTCATCCTGCAAAGTTAATTTTTCTTTACAGATGAATAGTATTTCATAGTGTACATGAACTATATTTTGTTTTTCAGTTTAGCAGTTGAAGGGTATTTAGGTTGTTTCCATTTCCTAGCTCCTGTGAATGGAATAGCAATAACATGGCTAAGCAAGTATTTGTAGAGCAGAATTTTGTCATATGTTAAGGAGTGGTATATCTGGCCTATACGGTAGATTTATTTTTAGCTTTTTGATAAATCTCCATGCTGATTTTTGATTTGGGGGTGTTTTGTTTGTTTGTTTTGAGACAGTGTTTCTCTGTAGCTTTGGAGCCTGTCCTGGGATTTGCTCTGTAGATCAGGCTGTCTTTGAACTTACAGAGATGCACCTGTCTCTGACTCCTGAGTGCTGGGATTAAAGGCATGTGCCACCACAGCCTGGCTGTCTCCATGCTGATTTCCTTTTTATTATTTTAAATTTTCTATTCATTTTACAAACAGTTCCCCTTCCTCTCTTCCTCCTTTCCCTCCCCACTTCCCCCACCTACTCCTTAAAAAAGGCAAGACTTCCCATGCGGTAACAACAAAGGCCCTCCCCACTGTATCAAAGCTGAGTGAGGCATCCTACCTTTGGGAATGGGCTCCAAAAAAGCCAGGTTACGCACCAGGGACAGATCCTGGTCCCACTGCTAGCAGCTCTGCTATGGTCAGCAAGAATTATGCAGTGAGACTTTAGCTGATAAAGCAGAAGGTTGACTCACAGAATAAATGCATTCTGATGGAGATAAACTCATTCTCAAGATACTGGGCCCACTGCCTTTTGTAAAACTGCTGTTCTTACAGTAAATCTCTTGTGAAGCCACAAGCACTCTGTTTTGATGAGAAATTCAGCAGTATATCCATTACTGGGCACAAATTTTTTTCCAGGTACTGGTATATTGCATCACTTCCTCCACTTTGTGGGACCTCTGGTGGGAAATTTAGTCACGTAGACAACCTTGGCTCCTGAAATCTAATCTCTCTCATTCCTGAGACAAAATTACAAGCCAGTCCCCTGCAATCATCTTTTGTTTGGCAGGGCATTTAATCATGAGAGGAGTCCTTCATATGGATCACATTTGGGACCTTCAAGATAGGGGTGGCACATCCCAGCTTGTTTGATTCTTAGTCTGTCCTTATGATCCTGAAAAATGAAAGTCCTGTAAAATTGCCATTGCCAGAGAATTGCTGATTGTGTCTGTATGTGTATATAAACTAGACACTTTGGAGGATCACAGAACAATATAGAAACCCATGTGGAAAAGTAAGTAGTGGAAATTCATTTCACCTTCAGAATTTTTCTAAGTCCTGCACTTGCTATAAGTTTTCTCTCTGAATTTTGAGAGATCTGAAGAGCTAGTACCCAAAAGGCTTCAATAGGGCCTCACAAACTGACCAAACCACATGCAGAGGGCCTAGCTCCCCAGCTGTTGGTCCAGAGTCCATTAACTCCCATGAGCTTGGGTCAGCTGTCTCTGTGGGTTTTCCTGTCAGGATCCTAATCCCCCCTTACTCATACAATCCCTCCTCTTATTCTTTGACTGGACTCCTGGAACTTGGCCTGGTGCTTGGCTGTGTATCTCTGCACCTGCTTCAATCAGTCACTGGATGAAGCTTCTATGATGACAATTATGGTAGTCACCAATCTGATTACAGGAGAAGGCAAGTTTAGGCCCCTGTCTATTATTTCTAGGAGTCTTATCTAAGGTCATCCTTGTGGATTCCCTAGAATTTCCCTAGCACCAACCCTACAATGGCTCCCTCTATAAAATATCTCTTTTCTTTGCTCTCCCCTTCCAACCCTTCCTCAACTTGACCATCCTGTTCCTTCAAGTTCTCATCCCCCATCCTCTCCCACCTAGAGCCTCCCAGTTTACCTAGGAAATCTCATATATAATTCTCCTTCCTAGGGCAATCAATACATCCCTCTTAGGGACCGCCATGTTATGCAGCTTCTCTGGAACTGTGAGTTGTAGCCTGGTTATCCTTTGGTTTACATTTAGTATCTACTTATTGGTTGATGAATAAAACACCAATTGGCCAGTAATCAGGCAGGAAGTGTAGGTGGGTCTACCAGATGAGGACAATTCTGGGTAAAGAAGAGAGAGACAGAAGCCTCAAGGGGGAGATGCCATGCAGCTACTGGAAAGATAGGACACCAGCATTCTCCGGTAAGATAAGGCCATGTAGAAATACATAGATTAATAGTTATGGGTTAATAATTAAGAACCAGCTAGTCAATAAGAAGCCTGAACCACCAGCCAAACAATTTATAAATAATGTAAGTCTCTATATGTTTATTTGGGGCAAAGCGGCTGTGGAACCAGGCTGGACAGAAACTCCAACTACAAATGGTGTCCTATTTAGAAAGTCCTTTCCTCACCTTTATCTTATGGGGTACAATCTATGTTTTTTTTTATCACAGTGTTAGTATTTCTGGTTTGATTTTTGGAACTTTGATATATTTGGAGTTAATTTTGTACAATGTGACATATATGATTCTAACTTCATTCTTTTACATGTGGACATCCAGTTTTTCCAACAACATTTGTTGAAAATGATTTCTTCAGCTTATATTTGCATCATCTTTGTCAAATATTAAGTAGCTAATGACATATGAACTTATGTTTGGGCTTAGATTTTGTTCCATTGGTCTATATGTTTGTTTTTGTGCTAGCACTATATATTTCTTACTATGGCTCTGTAATATACCTTAAGATCTGTAATTGCAATCTCTTCAACCTTGTTCTTTTCTCTCAGGATTGCTTTGTATATCTGGCGTCTTTTCTGATTCCACATGACTTTTATGATAGTTTTTTTTTTTTTTTAAGGATGAGGTGGAGATTTTGATTAGCATTGCATTGGATCTATAAATAGATTTAGGTGGAATGGTCATTTTCATGATGTTGATTCTGCCAATCTGTGAACATGGGATATATTTCCAATTCCTAGTGTCTTTATCTCTTCCTTTAGAGGCTTAAAGTTCTTTGTAGATGTCCTTCACTTTCTTGGTTAGGTTTATTCCTAAGATGTCTTATATTCTTTGAATTCTTTGAGGCTATTTCATGATCTTCTGTGTGCTTCTTGGTAATGTATAGGAAAGCTATTGATTTGTGAAGGTTGATTCTTGTACCCTGCCATATTGCTGAATTTGTTTATCATTTCCAGAAGTTTTCTGGTATAATTTTCGGGATCTCTAATGTGTAGTACTATTTCATCTGTAAATGGAAATATTTTTACTCCTTCTTTTATTTGTATCCCTGTAATTTTCTTCTCTTGCCTTAATGCTCCAGCTTGGACTTCTGCAACAATTTTGAAAAGGAATCAGGACAGTGGACATCCCTGAATTGACTTCACTGGGATTGCTTCAAGCTTTTCTCCATTTAGGATGATGTTGTCTGTGGTTTCTCATATGTAGCTTTTACTGTGTTGAGGTATGTTACCTCTAGTTTTATGTTTTCTATGACTCATAGAAGCACATTGGACTTTGTCAAAGGTTTTGTTCTGCATGTAATATTATGTTAAGTTTATTTATGTAGTTTATCACATTTATTGTCTCACATATGTTTCATCTTCCCTGCGTTTTAAGGATAAAGCTAGCTTGGTCATCATGGATAATCTTTTTGACATATGTTTGTGTTCTGTTTGTAGCTCTTCTAGTGAGCACTATTTGGTCTACGTTCATTGGGGATATTGGCCTTTAGCTTTGGTTTAATGTAGTTACCTGGTTTTGCTTTTAGGGTGGTACTAGCTTTGTGAAAGGAGTTTGGGAGTTTGGAAGAGCTCTTTCTGTTCCTATGTTTTATTAATGGTCTAAGAAGGGTTGGTTGTTGATCTTATTTGAATATATGGTAGAATTCTGCTGTGCTGTGAATCCTTCTGGCCTTTTTATATTCTGTAAGGTTATAAAAATCATTGATATTTAAATCTCATTTATTATGGTCTGGGTCTGTTTTGGCTGTTTACTTCTTAATTTAATTTTAATAGTTTGACTGAGTCTAGAAATTCAGCCATTTCTTTTAGTTTTTTTCCCAGATTTTAAACATATTCTCTTTTAATATTCTGAACTTATTTGGTGTCTCTTGAAATACTAACATGTTAATTTCTTTCTTTTGGTTAATTCGTCCAGGTGTCTGTCATTCTTCCTTATTTTCTCAAAGTACCAGCTCTGAGATGCATTGATTTCTTTTTTCTATTGTTTGTTTGTTCCTATTTCATTGACTTCTGCTCTGATTTTTATTATTTCTTGCCTTTTATTGCCTCAGGATTTGGTCTGCTCTTGTTTCCTTTCTTTCCCCAAACTTTTAGTTACACCATTAATTCATTTATTTGTGCTCTTCCTGATTTTTTAATGTAGAAATCTAGAATTATAAATTTCCCTTGTAGGGCTTCTTTCAATATCTCCCAAAAATCTTGTGTATTTTTTTATCTAGTTCCAGGAAATTTTTTATTTCCTTTAATCCATTCATCATTCAGTGGTGAATTGTTTAATCTCCATGAGTTAGTGTATGTACTAAAGTTTTTTCACCTATCAACTTAAAGTTTTATTGCAGTGTTGTCAGACAGGATGTAGGGAATAATTTCAACCTTTTTGAATTCATTAATATTTTTATTGTGTCTGGGATATATCTATTTTAAAACAGCTTCAATGATTATTCTTTGATGTGTGGGTGAAATATTCTGTAGATAGCTTTTAAGTCCATTTGGTATATGATGTAAATTAATTTTGATGTCTCGTTGTCTATTTTTGTTCAGATGACCTACTATTAGAAAAAGTGGGATATTAAAATCACCCACAACTAATGGATTAATATTAATTCATTCCATAAATTTAGTATTATGTTTTTATGAACTTGGGTACCCTAGGTTTGATGCATATAGTTTTAGGATAGCAGTGTTTTTGTAGTTAACTATCCTCTTGATTAGAATGAAGTGTCCCTCTTGATCCCTTTTGATTAATTTTATATTAAAATCTATTTTGTCAGAAACTAGGATGTATTAATGCCTGCTTGCTTCCTGTCCCCATTTGATTGGAGTATTTATGTCCATTCTTTATTCTAAGTTGGCGCCTAGCTTTAAAACTAAGACACATCTCTTACAGGGAACAGATAGATGGATTTTGTTTCTTGATCCATTCAGTCCATCTGTTTGTTTTGATTGTTGAATTGAGGACATTGATATTTAAAGTTATATTGAAATGTATGTGTCGAATGCAGTCATTGTGTTGTTGATTTTTGGGAGTGTTGTTGGTATTCTCTGTGATACTTTGTGTTTTAATAATTATGACTTTATATTTCTTTGTTCAGTATCTCTGCTTTGCTCATTCCTTTCTTCCCTGAAATAATGTTTTTATGTGTTTCCTTTAGGTTTGGTTTGTTGGATATAATTTTTTTTTTTAGCCTTTATGTCATGGAAAGTTTTTCATTCTCCTTCAATTATGGAAGATGGTTTTCCTAAGTATATTAGTTAATGCTTGCTGTCATGGTGTTTTAGAATTTTGAATGCATTGCTCTAGGCTCTTCTGTGTATTAAACTTTTCACTGAGAAATCAGCTACTATGCTGATGGCTTTTCCTTTACATGTGGCTTGTGCCTTTTCTTTTACAGATTTCAGTGCCTTTCCCTTTTTTTGTTCTGTATATTTATTAACTATGATATGCTGTGAGGAGTTTCTTTTCTGTTCCTTTCTGGTGTTCTGTGTGCTTCTTGTATCTGAATGGGTATGTCTTTGCTTAGTTTGGGGAAGTTTTCTTCTGTGATGTTGCTGAAGATCTGGTTTATGCCATTGATTTGGGATTCTTCCTCACCTATGCATATTTTCAGAATTTTGTTTGTTTTTCCATGGTATATCACATTTCCTCTGTGTGTATTTGTGTATCTAATTTTTCATATTCCTTGCTTATTTGGTCTAGATCCTCTACTTTATATTTGAGTGCTGATAGTTTACCTTCTGCTTGGTTTGTTCTTATAACTACGAATCTTTCCTTTGGGTTTTCTAGTTGGGTTATTTGGTTACTCATTTCCATCTTCATTTCAGCTGAATCCTCTTCAATGTTTCTATCTATTGATCGAATTCCATTCTCAAGTCTTGAATTATCTTTGTCATTTTTATCAGCCTTTTGCTGTGTTTTCTTTTGTCATCATTCATGCATTTATTCTTAATCTCTTTCTCCCTAATTTCATTGAGCTGTTTCTTTGTGTCTTCTTTAAACTCCATGAATTTATTAATGAAGTTTATAATTTTTAAAATTCTGTGTCCTGGGGTTCATCTAGGCATTTTCTTTGACAAACATTTCTACAGGACATAGGTTTTGAAGAGAAAATATTAGCTTACTTTTTCATATTGTTAAAAAGTTTGCAATGAGATCTGGACACAGAGACTTCTTTTATTAGTGCTGAGTCTGATATGGATGGAACAGATTGAAGTAGAAGAGAGGGTATGGAGGATTGGGCCTAGAGGCTGCAAATAGCTTGAGCAGAATTGAGTCAGGTTGACAGAGTGAGCTGGGCTGGTAATTCCTGTCCCATGTCATTAGTGTGCAAGTAAATCTGGCTGGGTCAAAGTTTGGATATGGTATGACAGGGGAGGAGTCCATGGCATACAGGATAGGTAGGAAGGTTCCTGTATAAAGCCTAGAGATAGATTATTTGCCATGTAGGCAGGGAAGGCCTGCCTAGGCTGGGGCACTGGATTTAGTACCTGGACTTGATCTGGTATAATGGGGAGAAGGCTTGAATGGGGAGTTCAGGGAGATTGAACTGGCTAGAACCTAGAAAATGAGGTGAGGTGTCTGGGTTGCTGGGGACTTTGGAGTGGTTGCAGGTAGGGTGGGTTCTGGTACAAGCCCAGAGGTTGGCTGCCATGCAGCTGTGGTAGCCAGAATAGTCTGGTACACAGGAGGTGGGATAAAGCTAGATCTGGCTGGCTGGGAAGAAGGCTGGCTGGGAAGGGAGGCTCACTAGGCTGGACTCTGCAGAAGAAAGTGAGAAATTTTCCAGGATGGAGGGGTTGTATATGGTATCACACAATGTATATTGATCCTATTTTTCCTCTCCCCAACTCCCAAATACTGCCCACCTCCATACCCTCTCTCACAACCTCATAAACAAAAAACGAAAACAAACTAAAAAAAACTCCACTAAGACAAAAAAAAATACTAAACCAAAAAAGTGCGTGTGTGCGTGCACGCGTGCGTACACACACACACACACACACACACACACACACACACACACCATAAAGAGCAGCTACACAGAGTAGTTTCTTCTGCAATAGTTACCTACTCCCAGGTGTGTGGCATGTCTGGAGTGTGGTTGATTGTCAGAATATTTTATCACAGCCACAGAAATGAAACTAAAACATCCCCTACAAGTTTATTTGAATATACAGTTTTTACCTTGCTGTGAATGCACCCAAATCCAGTTCAGGCTGGATTAGCCTTTCTATTCTTTCTACTGGATACATTGGAAATATGTTCGAATAGAAACTGTGTAAATTTGATTGTTTTAGGGATGGAGAAACCTTTCTTCTGAATATATGTGTAGCCTGATTCCGGTAGGAGCTCAAAGGTGTTCTGAGATTGCTAGATGTGTTGTTTATGGAGGAGTGTGTGTGTGTGTGTGTGTGTGTGTGTGTGTGTGTGTGTATGCTATGAAGAAGCCAGATCTGCTGTCTTAGTTACTTTTCTTTTGCTGTGATAAGACCCATGACCAAGACAAATTACAGAGGAGCTATTTGAGGCCTGTGGTTTCAGATGTCTTCTCAAAGCACCCTGCCCTCATTAATTGGCTAAACCACAATAGGACTATGGGAGTTAGAAAAGTCTTTGCCCCACTTTTCATTTGAAGATAGTTGTCAAGAAAGATGAAAATAAACATCTCTATCTCAGAAATCCAATGTGGTGTGAAATAGCAAGACATGGTGGGGTGAAAGTGTAGATGTTTGGCCTTTCCAGCCCTGGCCACTCCGCTTCAGGTGCTGAACACTTTTAGCCTTTTTTGAGATTCAGATTCTTTTCTTTTCTTTTCTTTCCTTTTCTTTTCTTTTCTTTTCTTTTCTTTTCTTTTCTCTTTCTTCCTTCCTTTCTTTCTTTTTTGCTATATGGATAATTTATTGCAATACTCCAACAGCACATCACTTTTTCTTTTCAACATCTTGCTCTGCAGCCTCCTCTGCCCTTTTTGCTCGGATGCCAAAGAGCCGAGCATTGGTCCGGGCCATGGGAAGATTGGCAAAAGCCTTGAAGTTCTTTCCTTCTTCTGTGATAACTCTGGCTTTGAAGTTCTTTCCTTCTTCTGTGATAACTCTGGCTTTCTCCTTTTGTAGACATTCTGGATGGGCATCACAGGGCCTGTTAGCTGGGTGGCCAGAGTTTAAGTTCTTCAGCAGAACTATCTCCCTTCTTTGGAGCAGAAGGCTTCCTGGGGAAAAGTATGAGCTTGGAGCCATACTTCCTCAGGCGCTGCACATTGGCCTGTAGTGATTCGGTGGATTTGTTTCGCCTCCTTAGGTCCACAGAGATGCCGATGGTGCGAACCAGCCACTTGCCACTTTTTTTTTTTTTTTTTTTTTACATGAGATTGGGAGAGACACATAAAACACATATTTGTCTCTTAGTGGAACAAAGAATCAATTTGGCTTAACATGTATGTTTTTTTCCTTCTTTTTTAAAACCTTTCTTTTTTTAAAATTTTTTATTTTTATTTTACATGTCGATCCCAGTTCCCTCTCTCTTCCTCTGTCCCTACATCCCTCCGTCCCTCCTTTCCTCCCTTACTTCTTCTTTCCCTCTTTCCCTCTCTCCCACCCACATCCCCTGACCACCCTTCCCTCCCACCCCACCCCACCCCCCACTCCACTTGTAGGGTGACGCCTTCCAGGAGGAGTTATCTAAATCTGTCAAGTCATTTGGAGTAAGGACTAGGCCTTCCCTCCTGCCTCTAGGTTAAGGGAGTATCCCTCCATGGGGGATGTACTCCCAAAGTCCCTTTGTGCACCAGGGATACGTTCTGGTTCCACTGTCGGAGGTCCCTTAGACTTCCCAGGCCTTCTAACTGAGACCCACATTCAGGGGGTCTGAGTCGGTCCAATGCTGGATTCCCAGCTATCAGTCTGGGGTATCATTTGCTCCTCCTTGTTCAGGACAGCTGTCTCTGTATGTTTCTGTAGTCTGGTTTTGTCTTCCCTCTCTGTATCAGGATTCCAGTTCAGCTCAGTGTTTAGTTGTGGGTTCTGCTTCCATCAGTTACTAGATGAGGGCTCTATGATGGTGGGTAAGTTAGTTGTCAATCTCATTATCAGGGAAGGGCATTTATGGTAGCCTTTCTACTGTTGGCCAGCCACCTTTTTTCATGGAAACCAGCCACCCTGAATTCTTCCAGGCTGAAGCCCCTGCCAGCTCAGACCTTGGTGTAGTATCCACTGTAGGGCAACTCACTATAGGCCTGAAGGGACCGGGCGTTGGGCGGCGTTGGGCCAGGGGCAATGCTGAGGCTTTCTCCTACCAGCCTTGCATCTGGGATCTTGCTTCCGGCTGGTTGAACCAAGTCTCCACTCGCCACTGCCAATCCTTGTGGAAGTGGTGCTTTAGGATCATGCCATTCCGGCTGAGCACCATGGCTGCCTCCTGTGCAGGAGGACGGCCAAGCAGAAAGGCAAGATTCAGATTCTTGACATGTTGTGTGGTCTATGGGCATGTTAGACAGCCATGTGATAATTTAAAAAAAGGGGGAGAGATATGTTTGTAACAATACATGGAACCTAATTTATTGCATGCAGTAAATGGCAAATACTGTCATACTAAAGAGTGATGTATGGGGTTTGCCATGACCAGCAGGGCTTTAGGGATTTACCTGAGTGGGGCAGTGAGGAAATGAAGGAAGGACAGACACACAGTCACATGTACAGACAATCTGGTGCCGGCTGGACTGCGCACATTTTGATGGAGTAGCAGCAATTATGAAATAACCCAGAATCTCAGTGAATTTATTATGTGCAGCATAAGGGGAGGGGTTATTAGCTTCTGTAACTGAGAAGTCTCAGGCTGTAAATAAACATCAGGGAAAGCCGCAGTTGTCAGTTTTTGCACACATAGGACAATAATTTATGAACACTCATATTTTCACACACTGCCAACATTCTAACACAGACCGAGGGAAGGCTTTGCTATCCCTTCTGAACCACATCCCAGAGATAGTTTTCACACATGAATCTGACAAATTGGTCCTTGACATGCTGTGCCCATATCAAACAATACACATTCACTCAGAACTTCATTCACATCCTTCACATTCACTGAGGGCTCTGCTGGTTGCCTCAGGGCTACGTTCATTTGGTTTATATACTCCTTAGGCAAATACATTTCAAATTCTACCCTAAGGAGTTCCCAGGACACACTGTTTGTTTCCTCCATTGCCCCTGGCAGTCTGATGAATCATGTTTCCCCTTCTCTACCTTTTCCTCCCTTGACAAAGTACTCTTCTCCTGCCTTGAGTCAGGTAATGTATTAGCACATGTTCATTGTACTCTCTTGGTCTCCATTTTAATCATGGTTAGGCTCTAGGTTTTCAGGACTTCTCCATTTGCTAAATTATGTGGATCCGACTTCCCTCTTTAGTCTGAACCCAAACAGGAGTAACAGCCACATAAGGAAAGTCTTTGAAGTAATCTCTTCATTTTTACCTTAAGAAAGATTTATTTTTTGTTATTTTGGGTATGTGTGTGTGTTTCTGCCACATGTGTGCAATGCGTGTGGAGGCAAGAAGAGGGAATTGGGTACTAAGGCTTAAACCTAGAGCCTCACTCATGCAAGGTAGGCAAGTGCTTTGCCACTGACTATATTCCCAGCCTCAAATTAGTAGCTTCTCACCAGAGATATTAATTAGCACTTACTCATTATATGTGACAACTGTGTTCTTTCTCTATATTTTATAGTAAAATAAGTACATGGAACAGATACTGACTTCCCCGAGGAAAAGAAAAATGATTCTTATTATATTTCCAAATGAAGTAGAATTGCATGAGTCTAGAAGTTGTAGTTTTAAAAAAATATTGCATTTTTATTTATTTATGTATCATGTATGTCTATGTGCATGCATGTGGATGTCAGAGTTGGGTCTCTCTTTTCAGTGGGTAGGTCCTGGGGACTGAGCACAGGTCACCAGGCTTGGCATATGTAGCCTCACTCTCTGAGCTCTTGCCAGTTTAGAAGGCTTGCTTCTAATGCAATGATTTTATTTCTTTCTTTTTAATCCTTGTGCATGTCTGCATGTTCATGTATCTGTATTCATCTGTGTGTTTCTGTGTGCATGCACGTGTGTGTTATAGTACACATGTAGAGGTCAGAAGACAATTTTTTCAGGCAAAGGATGGTCTTTTCTTTCACTTGACTTGAGGTAGCTTCTTCCTTGTTTCTCCTGCTATGCTACTTAAGAGCTTTACATCAACTCTCCTGTCTCTGCCTTCTATTTTGCTGTAGAAGTACTGGAGTTACAGATGTATGTCATTACGTCTATCCCTATGTGAGTTCCAGGGATGAAATGAGGCCATTAGGGTTGCACAGCAAGTGTTTTAACTCAGGAAGACATCTTCCAGGCCAAGTGTAATCTTCTCTTACAAAATGATGAAAAGTCAAATGAGCTAATTTCTAATGTACAACAAAGATATTAAAGTTTAAATAAGAAACAGCTTATTTGTTTTCTTCTCTTAAAACATGGGCAAAAAAAGATGTTAGTAAATTTGACAAAGAATGTGAAATTTAATACATATTTGTTATTGATAATATCATTAAAAGTATTTTTGAATGGTTTTATTATCATATATTAGTATCATCATAATGGGTTTCATGATGAAATTTTCTTACAGACATATATAATATATTTTGATTATATTCATCCCCACTGTCTTCTTTCTATCCCTCCCATTCTTGTGGATCCTCTTCTTTCCAACTAATGCCTCTTCTAGAGAAAATATTTTCAAATATGCAAATCTGTGTTGGTGTTAGTCCATTTTGTGCTGCTACAATAGAAAACCTAGTACTTGGTAATTTATAAAGAATGGAGGTTTATTTCTCCCAGTCCTGGAGGTTGCAAATTCAAAATGTGCATGGGTTTTTTTTTATTAGTAATGAACTATGAGTCATCAAAAATATATCAGTGTCACATTAAAGAAAGAAGTAAGATCAGGCCCCCTAGGAGTCCAGAGTAAATTCTCTACTTTATGCTCCCTATGTCTTCTGTTCTCTGTTGTATGAATCTGAATTTGTCCCTGCCTCAATACTGTCATATGAGTCTGCTTGTCTCTGTGACTATCCCTGTTCCTGTGGGTGTCTGTGTGTGTCTCTGTGTCTGTCTGTTGTATGAGCTGCATGTGTCTGCTCCTAATAATAGTCCTTTCCCTATATTTATTGAACAGCATTATAGCATCACATGAAGGAAGTAATGAGATAAGTTACAAAATTCTTTAACAGAGTTTTTGAAGGGATTAAGTCACTGACTCCAACTGATCTCAACTGACTCAGATAACAAACATCATTGTTCATCAACCAATTATGGTAGATTTTAGGAAGTGGTTCAATTTCTGCATTTAGAACCATTTCTACTTTTAGAAAATGGTTCAGAAGCAATATCTGGCTCAGGGACATGGAAGAGTACATAACAAGATCACAGCAATGTGTTAGCTTAGGTTTAAAATTGATGCATGGGAAATCCAAGCCAAGTCAGTTTGAGTGTTACACTGGTCTGTTATAGGTAGATTAAACAAATAGTTTGAGTAGAGAGTAGGCCAGCAGTCTTAAGTCTTCTATGACTAAATACCTAAATCTCTTACTAATAATGTATATTACTAACTCTGATTGTGAGGTCCAGCAAAAGTTTTACTCTTTTATGTATGGAGGGATATTTTCATATTATTGTATCACCACAAAGATGAAGGAGTAGGCTCTGGTGAGGCTTTCTTGATACATCATCAAGTGGTAGAAGGCAGAGAACAACAACAACAAAAAAGTGTGTGTGTGTGTGTGTGTGTGTGTGTGTGTGTGTGTGTGTGTGTGTGTGTATGTGTGTGTGCAGGTGGAGGCCAGAGATCAACACTGGATGTCTTTCTCAATTCTCTAGATCTTGTTTTATCTTGTTTTTGAGACAGGGTCTCTCACTGAACTTTGAGTTTAAGGATTCAACTATGCTGATGGGCCAATTATTTTCAGTGATCCATCTGCATCCAGTTCCCAAGCTCTGGGACCGCAAGTGCTTACCACCGTGGTTGGTTTTCTACATAGGTATCAGGGATCTGAACTCAGGTCCTTATGTTTATGAAGCAAGATCTTTACTCACCAACCCATCTCTCCTACCCCTTAAGTTCTTTTTATAATCATAATCAATGCATTAAGCCCTCAGGGCATAAAAGTACCTATGGACCCTACTCACCTGCCAGCCTGTTGAATTATGGATTAATTTTAAGCTTGTGAACTTAGAGAACATGAATCACATCATTACTCAGATTAAAAAAAAATAAAAATACTTTCCTATGGACAATTGCTGTTGAAGAATATGTTTTATATATTTTGTAGTTTTAGCATGCTCCAGTGGCACAATTGGTTAGCACACGGTACTTATACATTTTATAGTTTTAACTGAAAATACTTAAATGGTTTTATAAGTTGAAACTATGGTTATTTTGTTCACATCTGAAAAAGATACAGCCAACTTTTCCATTGCTTTTTAAGAATTAATATCAGGTTTTTGAGTATGACTAGAAATCATGAGAAAAACATTCTTAAAAAACACTTGATGATATTATGATTATGGACATTACCATGTGAAAAGTAGAGGAATAGAAAGAAGAAGGAACTGGACATACCCTTGACTCTTACTTTGCCTCATCATCCAGGATGTCCTCTTACATTGAAAAGCGGCCCAGTATGCTGATAAAGGGAATTCATAATATTGCTCCATATCTAGATTTGGGAACACAAAGTGAAAAAAAAATAACCTCAACCTTCTGGTATCTTAGTTGTATTTTCTTTCAATGTGTGATTAAAAAACAAAACAAAACAAAACAAAAAAACAAACAAAAACTTCATGAAGCACTATGCTTAGAAAAGAAATTCAGAAGGTTGAGGAAGAAGAGGTGTGTGTGTGTGTGTGTGTGTGTGTGTGTGTGTGTGTGTGTGTAATGGGTCAGTGTGTGATGACTGATGTATGGAAAGTGATGGGACTCATGGATCCTAAACAATACAGTAATAGGATTGCTGACCTAGAGTGATGGATGTTTAGCAGACTGGGAATAAAGCAGCATCAGGCTGAGACCCTCCTATGAAAATGGAACTGTCACCATTTCAAGGAGCAAAGAAGCCAGAGGAATGTGTTGTTGGAGTAGGGGAAATATTAGGTAGCTACAGTCTGACCTAGTTATTTAAAATAATTTTGACTTTTCTTTTTCTTTAAAAGATGGAGTCTTACTCTATAGCAGAGGCTTGTCTGGAACTCTCAGCAGGTGCTTTGTTTACACACGTGAGCCGCCATATCTAGGTGTAACTGACTTTCAACCACCAGACTTCTGTAAGATTCATAAAAGTGCACATTCTTCTCTTCATTGGCTCTTAGCTGTTGTCTTTTGCTTAGGGTTATCTCTTGAATGATAACTCTGTAGCAGGAGAAGGAACTAAAAAGAGAAGTGGGGGAAAGGGTACTAGTTTCTGGAGCCTTAAGAAAAGCTTTGGGAACATGGTCCTACCAGTCCTGGAGTGTCTGGAGAATGGAATAAGTGCTGTCATCAAGTTTGTTTCAGTAAAGTCCCCATTGTCACCTCAGACATAGTGAGTGGCATAAATTGATAGAGTAAGTAATTATTACTGCTCAAGTCTATAGTGTAAATAAAAAAAGGCAACTTTCGGAAGAGTTTTGTAATATATGGCAAGTTAAACTTTAGAGACCACAAGGACTTGTCTCACTTCTGGTTTCTGAGTCTTTGGATTACAACTGCCAGCCAGCACTCCATGAATTTCCCATGTTGGGTATCAGAAAGTTTTGCTATGAAGTAGCCATGATACAGTGGGTTAAGTTTTTTCTGATCTTCATGGTATTCTTGGGTCGAGGAAATTCTCTGCCTGGTCCCACTCTGTATGACTCCATTAGGCATGATCTCTACCATCCCCCTTGGTAGAGAGATACAGACAAATCCTCTTTAATATTCTAGGGTGTTTGTGAAAGAGTCAACCTCTGCAGCTTGGGCTGTGCAGTAACCACTAAAGATAGAAAGCCGGATTTTCTGTGTTAGGTGCACCTTGGTCTCTAGTGACAACCTCATTAATGGCTTCCCTGCTATTTTAGAACTTTGATATCTTTTGAGTACCTTACCAGGCTCTCATCCTCACGCTTTAATTGTGGTACTGTGCACTTTATAACAACAGGAAAGGGAAGTATGTGCAGTGCATGAATAGAAAGTGGTTTCCTTAGCAACAGTTGCAATATGAATAATATCTCAAATGACATGGGTTTTCCCCTCCATTCATTACCCCCAAATGCAATCCCTAGCCTATTCTAATCTTCTTTCCTTAGAATTTAGAATTGTGTGCACCTTGAGAATCTATTATACTTTTGAGGATGAATCAGGATTTTATGCATACATATAACATTGGTGTCCTCACTGCTGTCTGGGTGCTGTATTTGAGCACATTTACCTGGCTTGTTTTTCCTTTGGAAGCATTCACAAAACCAGGTGACCTGTGCAGCCCATCCCCTTTCCCATACTTGGACTTTCTTACCCACCTTGGATGACTCTTCTTGATGTCATTTTGAAATGCAAAAACTCAAAACCATGAAAAATACAGTCTGTCCTTGTTGTGAGAAGACAGATACTTACTGGAAATCTTAAGGGCTGAGAGGAAGCTGAAGTCATAAAGTAATGGGTAAGTCCCCTGGCTACTTCCCCTCCACTATTGCTACCCTCCCTTTCCTTTTCAGGCAAAGCACCACAATAAGGAGTAACCTCTACAGCCTTCTTAAAGCTTCTTCTATTTTATTTTATTTTTTTTTTAAACAATTAAAAAGTTTCATGTGTTCTGGAGCTGGAGTTACAAGTGGCTGTGAGCTGCCTGGCCTGGGTGCTGGGGACCAAGTTCAGGTCCTCTGGAAGATCAGGAAACAATCTAAACCAATGATCCAGTTTTCCAGTGTGGTTGACAGTTCTTAAGCTTGCATGAGAACTATGATTCTGGGAATGAATATTCCTGTCTAGCTTCTTCAGGGATGGGATCATTGTATACTGAGAAACAGTATTTCTGGTCTTTCAGTTGACACTAAGTAATACTGACTGTTTTCCTTCCTTCCTGGCTGTTTCCCTCCCTCCCTCCTTCCTTCCTTTCTTCCCTCCCTCCCTCTCTCCCTTCCTCCTTCTCTCCCTTCCTTCCCTTCCCCTTCCTTCCTTCCTTCCTTCCTTCCTTCCTTCCTTCCTTCCTTCCTTCCTTCCTTCCTTCCTTCTCCTTCCTCCTCCTCTTCTTTTCTGAGACAGGGATTCTCTGTATAGTCCTAGCTGTCCTGGGCGTGTGCTACTATGCCTGGCTGTAAACTGATTTTTCTTAATCACACTCATCTGAATTATGCAGAAATAAGTCATAAAATATTTTTTTCTCCTCGGGGTCATTGCTTATATTTTAAAAATAAGATAATTAAATACTTTTAGTAGAGTTTTTTTCTCTTATATATGAATAGTTTTTCTTTCTAGATATCTTTAGTACCCTAGTTTGCTTTCTGTTCCTATGAAAATATACTGACTAAAACCAACTTGAGGGAGGAAAGTGTTCATTGCATCTTACAGATTACAGTCCATTGTTGATGGAAGCCAGGCAGGAGTTCCAATCAGGATCTTGAAGTAGAAACCACTGAAAAACATTTCTCACTAGCTTGCTCTGTGACTTATATTCAGCTTCCTTTCTTACACAGCTCAGGACCAACCTGCCTGGAAATGTAATGCCAACAGTGGGATGGACTCTTTTACATCAATTAGCAGGTAATAAAATGCCCCATAGATGTGTCCATGGGCCAGTCTGGGGGAAGGCAATTCTCTTATTGTTATTAATTAATTTTTTTACATTCCAATCCCAGTTTCCTCTCTGTGCTCTACTCCCACTTCCCTATTTTCCCCCACCTCCCATCTGCTCTTCAGAGAGGGTAAAGCCTCCCCTAGGAAGACTACTAAGTCTGTCCCATCATCTCATTGAGGCAGGACCAAGGCACCTCTCCACTCCCACACCCCTGTGTCTAGGTTGTCATGGTATCTCTCTCTATAGAATGGGCTCCACTAAATCAGTTTGTGCATTAGAGTTAGATCTTGAACCCACTGCCAGTGGCCTCATATATTGTCCCAGTCACACCATTGTCACTTATATTAAGCGAGTCTAGTTCAGCCTTATGCAGGTTCCCTATTTGTCAGACCTGAGTCAGTGATCTCTCACTAGCTCAGGTCAGCTGATTCTATGGGTTTCCCCATCATGGTCTTGATTCCTTTGTTCATATTATCACTCCTCCCTCACTTCAACTGGACTCCAGGAGCTTGACCCAATGGTTAGTTGGAGATATCTGCATCTACTTCCATCTATTTCTGGAAGAAGGTTCAGGTTTCTCTGGGATTGTGGCCTGTAGGTTGGGTATCTTTTATTTTATGTCTTATATCTACTTATGAGTGCATACATACTACATTTGTCTTTCTAATTTTGGGTTACCTCACTCAGGTTTTTTTTTTTTTTTTATCTAGTTCTGCTCATTTGCCTATGGATTTTTGTAGCTAGTTGTTTTTCACCAGCCTGCCTGGTCCCACCACCGTGCCTGCACCAAATGACACGCAAAGGCTCTATATTTGATATAAGGTTGTTGGCCAGTTAATAGTTTCTGACCCACTAGCTCTGTCTTAATGATTAACCCATTTCTACTATTCTTAGTATTTCCACGTGGCTCATCTTACCGGCCAGAGTGGCTGGCATGCTACCTATCCGGGCTCTCCATGTTGACGCCTCCTTCCTCCTTCCTCTTTCCTCCTTGTCTCCTAGCCCCGCCTATCTTGCTTTCCCATTGGCCAACAGTGCTTTATTCATTAACCAGTATGTGAAACATATTTACAGAATAACATCTCCCATCATCTCTTTTCTGTCTAAAATAAAAGATGGGTTTTAACCTTAACATAACAAAATATACCATACAAAAGTTATCAAATAAGAATCATAGTTAACAATATTTGTTCCATTAACATTTTGTAAGACTTAAAGAAAATATCATCTATCCCATCTTTGTGAGTCTAAAGTCCTACATGTAACTTATCTTTAATCCTAACTAAGGAAAACTATAACCATAACTATCTGTCTTCAACTCCTTCAAAGACTACAGAAGGATAATATATAAACTCTAGAAATGACAGTGACATCTCACTGCCTGGTCAGTCACCCAAAGTTCTTCTGAAATGTTCCATCTTCAGCCCATAGGCCGTAGTGTGTCTAGCATGAAGCAGGAACCCTGTAGCACTGTCCATCTTGTTTCAGCAGTCACTTTTCTGTGGGTCCTGTATGTCCAGTTTATACAGCATAAAATCAAACAGTCTAGACAAGAGCAGTATCTTGTACATATGGCTAGTCTTGCCATATTAAAAGCAAACTTTATCACATTTTTCTTCTATGTCCATATTCCTTTCGGATGCAGGCGGTATTGCAGGAGCAGCTATGTCTCACTGTCAGGAAAAACCCTAAACCATTTTAAATGTCATATTCTGTAGGTCTTTGAAAGGTTTGAAGAATGCCTATTCATCTCTGCATATCTAGAAATCATAACTCACTTAACTATAAGTTTTGACTATTACAGGTAACTCTCTATAATCTGAACTAAATTATACATTACATTTTTCAATGAGCTATATAAACACAATAGCTAAACAAGAGGAGAAATATACATATCACAAAATTGACCTTAAATTTGTATCAATAAATGAAAATTCATTCCAAAACAAAGCATATATCTCTATACTTTAATTTCCTTTTTACCTTTAAAAAGATTGCTTGTGGTTATTAACCATTTATAACCAAGCCCATTTAAATGAAAATAAACATTTATAAACAATATTTGGGAATTTGGGCGTCGTTTTTTTCCAAACTACCTTTTGCTGGTAGGGGGCGCTGTCAAGGGGATCCTAAGAAGATGCAGAAATCTTAGCTGTAGTCTGCAAGGCTGTTTTGTCCCAACTGCTTTGAATTTTGGATCACCTGGGGTGCTGTTTTAGGGGGTCTGGCTTTATCAAACCATGTTGTTAGTCTGGAAGGAATCCATAGCTTTTTATTTTCTGTGGAAACAAAAATAGAAATCTTTTTCCCCAGTAACTTGTCCTTGGACTTAAATTTTGGAGTCAAAGCATTTTAAAAATATATAAATTAAACTAATTTGTTTTAACAGTTGTTATTTTTTCAGCAGTCAAACAATTTAAAGACAACAGAATCGTGTATAGTATCCAAAGTTTTTTTGTGCTTTTTATCTTTACATGGCTTTTTTATTATTTTATTTCTTTTACTTTTATTTTTACATATTTTTAGACAGGGTTTTTCTGTGTAACTTTTATCTGTCCTGGAATTTATTTTGTATACCAGGTTTACTTTGAAATTACAGAGATTTGCTTACCTCTGTCTCCTGAGTGTTGGAATTAAAGGCGTGTGCCACCATACCCAGTTACTCTATTTTTTTTAAACCATTGTATCCTGTTTGTTTTTCTCTCCCAAGCCAATGTATATTTTAAAACACACTGTAAACCTTCATTGCCAGCTCTCGTACACACCGATAAATTGTTAGCAGAGCTCTTTAAAAGTAATGCAATTTTTTTGCCACTAGTGCTAATTTTGGAGCCGTGAAAATATTTACTTGTCTCTCACAAAACAGAGTCCAACCCAGAAAAATGCTGCTACCAAGAAGTCTTGCTTGTCCCTGTTCTTTTATTTCTAAAAACTATTTTTTAAGCTTTTGTTAAGTTTTAAGTGAAAGTTCTCAATCCCACTTTTGACACCATTATGTTACGAGCAGTTTTTTCCCCACTGCTGGTCGGGTCCCACTGCCACACCAGCCCCCAATAACACACTGAGACTCTGTATTTGATATAAGGCTGTTGGCCAGTTAATAGTTTCTTACCGGCTAGCTCAGTCTTAACCAATTTCTACTATTCTAAGTATTTTCACGTGGTTCATCTTACCGGCCAGAGTGGCTGGTGTGCTATCTCTCTGGGCTCTCCATGTTGACTCCTCCTTTCTACTTCCTCTTTTCTCCTTGTCTCCTAGCCCCACCTATCTTGCTTTCCCATTGGCCAACAGTGCTTTACTCATTAACCAGTATGAGAAACATATTTAGATAATAACATCTCCCATCAGATTTTAGGATATCATTGTTTCTTACTGCTGAGTAGTACACTTCCTTTATCTATTCTTCAGTTGACAGGCATCTAGGTTGTTTCCAAGATCTGGCTATTACAAATAATAATGTTGGTATGTACATAGTTGAGCCAATGTCCTTGTAGTGTGAATCTGCCTCCTTTGGGTATATGCCTAAAGTGGTATTGCAAGGTCTAGAGGTAGGTTGATCCCTAATTTTCTGAAAAATCACCATACTGATTCCCATAGTTGCTGTAAAAGCTTGCACTCACACCAGCAGTGGAGGAATATACCCCTTTCTGGTGGAGGCAATTCTCAACTGGGGTTGCCTTTCCCCATGTTTGTCAAGTTGACAACCAATATCATCCATCACAAGTCTACGCCTCGTCAACTTGACACACTAACACATCACTGTTAAACAATAACCTTCCTTTGTTAGTCTCCAAGATCTTCTTAAAAGTTCCAAAATCTTAAAAAAACATCCACACTTAAAGAACAAAACTTTCTTCGTTTTTTGCTCAATATTGAAATTTTAATTTTGTTCTCAATATGAGGAATTTAATTTTTTTATAACATTTTTATTTAAATTTGCAACAAGCTTCTTTTACTTGTCAATCCCAGTTCTCTCACCTTCCCTTCCTCCCCTATCCCCGTTCCAATCTCTATCCCATCCCATTTCTGCTCCACAGGGAGAGTGAGGTCTTCTATAGGGAGTCTTCAAAGTCTGTCATATCATTTGACGCAGGGCCTAGGCCCTCCCCCATGTGTATAGGCTGAGAGATTATCCCTCTATGTGGAATGGGCACCCAATGTCCACTCATATACTAGGGAAAAATTGTGATTCACTACCAGAGGTTCCATAAACAGCCCAGTCCTCCCTAACTAAGACCCACATTCAGGGGGTCTGTGTCAGTCCTATGCTGGTTTCCCAGTTATCAGTCTGGGGTCCATGAGCTCCTCCTTGTTCAGGTTAGCTGTTTCTTTGGGTTTCTCCAGCCTGGTCTTGACTCCTTTGTTCATCACTCCTTTGTTCATCACTCTCTGCAATTGGATTCTAGGAGTTTGGCTTAGTGTTTAGCTGTGAGTGTCTGATTCTGCTTTCATCAGCTACTGAGTGAAGGCTGTAGGATGGTATATAGGCAGTCATCAATCCATTATCGAGGAAGGACATTTAAGGTAGCCTCTCCATTTTTGCTTAGATTGTTAGTTGGGGTCATCCTTGTAGATCTCTGGACATTTCCCCAGTGCCAGATTACTCTTTAAATCTATAATGGCTCCCTCTAATATGATATCTGTTTTCTTGCTCTCATCTATTCTTCCCATGACTCAAACTTCCTGCTCCCTCATGCCCTCCACTCCCCTCCTCTTCTCCCCTTTTTTTCTCCTAACTCACACCCCTCATGCTTACAATTTGCTTAGGAGATCTTGTCCCTTTCTCCTTCTCTGGGGGACCATGCATGTCTTTCTTAGGGTCCTTCTTGTTTCTTAGCTTTTCTGGTAGTGTGGATATGTGGCTCAATCCTTTGCTCTATGTCTAAAATCCATATATGAGTGAGTACATACCATGTTCATCTTTTTGTGACTGGGTTACCTATTCAGGATGTTTTTTTTCCAGTTCCATATATTTGCTTGCAAACTTCAAGATTCCACTGTGGTTTTTTTTTTTTTTTTTTTTTTTTTTTTTTTTTTTTTTTTTACTACTCCATTGTGTAAATATACCACATTTCTCCTCCTCCCATTCTTCAGTTGAGGTTGCTTCCAGGTTCTGGCTATTACAAATGATGCTGCTATGAACATAGTTGAGTAGATGTCCTTGTTGTATGAATGTGCATCTTTTGGGTATATGCCTAAGAGTGGAATTGCTGAATCCTGTGGTAGACTCCCATTTTCTTGAGGAACTGCCATACTGATTCCCAAAGTGGCTGTATGAGTTTGTACTCCCACCAGCAGTGGAGGAGTATTCCCCTTTCTCCACATCTTTTCCAGCACAAACTGTCTTTGGTGTTTTTGATTTTAGTCATTCTGACAGGAGTAAGATGGTATCTCAGAATTGTTTTGATTTCCATTTCCCTGATGGCCAAGGATGTTGAACACATTCTTTAGTGTCTTTCAGCTATTTTAGATTCCTCTATTGAGAATTCTCTATTTAATTCTGTACTTCACTTTTTAATTGGATTATTTGGTGTTTTGGTATGTAGCTTCTTGAATTCTTTGTATATTTTGGAGATCATCCCTCTGTCAGATGTGGCATTGGTGAATATCTTTTCCCATTCTGTGGGCTGGCTTTTTTATCTTGTTCGCTGTGTCTTTTGCTTTGTCCTTTGCCATACGAAGCTTTTCAATTTCAGGAGGTCCCATTTATTAATTGTAAATCTCAGTGTGTGCGCTACTGCTGTTTTGTTTAGGAAGCAGTCTCTTGTACCAATTTGTTCAAGGATACCTCCCACTTTTTCTTCTAAGAGGTTCAGTGTGGATGGATTTATGTTGAGGCATTTGATCCATTTGGACTTAGGTTTTGTGAATGGCAAAAGATATGGATCTATCTGCAGCCTTCTACAACCAGTATCCAGTTATGTCAGCACCATTTGTTGAAGATGCTTTTTTTTTTTCCCATTGTATAATTTTAGGTGTTTTGTCAAAAATCAGGTGTTCATAGGTATGTGGGTTAATATCAGGGTTTTCTATTGTATTCCATTTGTCTTCCTGTCTATTTTTGAACCAATACCAAGCTGTTTTCAGGACTATATCTCTACAATAGAGCTTGAAGTTAGGGATGGTGATGCCTCTGGAAGTTCCTATATTGTATAGGGTTGTTTTGGCTATCCTGGGTCTTTTTTTTTCATATAGAGTTGGGGATTGTCCTTTCAAAGTTTGTGAAGAACTGTGTTGGAATTTTGATGGGGATTTCATTGAATCTGTAGACTGCTTTTGGCAAGATTGCCATTTTTACTATGTTGATCCTACCTATCCAAGAGCATAGGAGATCTTTCCATTTCTTGGTATCTTCTTTAATTTCTTTCTTTAAAGACTTAAAGTTCTTATTATATGGGTCTTTAACTTGTTTGGTTAGTGTTACCCCGAGATATTTTATGTTGTTTGTGGCTATTGCAAAAGCTGATGTTTCTCTGATTCCTTTCTCAGCCCCTTAATCATCTATATATAGTAGGACTACAGATTTTTTAAAGTTAATCTTGTATCCTGACACTTTGCTGAAGTTATTTATCAGTTGTAGGCATTCCCTGGTAGAGTTTTTTGAGTCACTTATATAAACTATCATATCTGCAAATAGTGACAGTTTGACTTCATCCTTTCCAATTTGTATCCCCTTGATCTCCTTTTGTTGTATTATTGCTTTAGCTAGACCTTCAAGTACAATATTGAAGAGATATGGAGAGTGTGGGCAGCCTTGTGTTGTTCCTGATTTTAGAGAAATGGCATTGAGTTTCTCTCCATTTAGTTTTATGTTGGCTCTTGGTTTGCTGTATATTGCTTTATTATGTTTAGGTATGTTCCTGTTATCCCTGATCTCTCCCAGACCTTAATCATGAAGGGGTGTTGGATTTTCTCAAAGGCTTTTCCAGCATCTAATGAGATGTTCATATAGGTTTTACCTTTTCAGTTTTTCTATATGGTGGATTACACTGATGAATTTTAGTATGTACAAAATCTTTAAAAAATTAGTGTCTTAAATGTGGACTCTTTTCAAATAAAAATAAATTATTTCTTACTCCAAAATGGAAGAACTGGGGCATAAAAATAATCATGGTTAGTTTTGTTATTTCTCTGTTCAGTTCTGTCTTGATGACCTTTCCATTGGTGAGAGTGGGGTGTTGTTAAGGTGTGGGGTTCTATGCATAATTTAAGCTTTAATAAGCATGCTTCTTAGGTCCATTTGATTAGAAAATGTTTTTCCAACTCTTTACTCTGAGGTACTGTTTATTTTTGATGTTGAGGTGTGTTTCTTGTGTGCAGCAGAATGATGGGTGCTATAGTGAGATATCCATCCTGGTACCTGTAGCACTGACCACACCCATTTGGGCATGGTCACAGATGCAGCAGATGTGATGGAGGGTGGGACTAGGTCTGGGGTCACTTCCCCAGCTGGCTCTCTTGCTTCTGCTTGGGTCACAGAGAGCAGCCTGGATGGATCCCTGGAAAGGGAACTTGTGGTGGTCATCTGCTTTCTTGTGTAAGTGACTTCTCCTGGAATAAACCTATTTTAATCTATATTGAGCCTGGTACCATGAATCTTTATCTGTGCACCAATAGGATCCTATTTTTGTACCCATTTTGTTAGCTTGTGTCTTTTTATTGGTGAACTTATTCCATTGATATTGAGTGATACTAATGACCAATTCCTGTTATTTTGTTGCTGTTGGTCTTGTAGTAGTAGTGTGATTTTGTGTGTGTGTGTGTGTGTGTGTGTGTGTGTGTGTATGTTTCTCTTCTTTGTGTTTTGCTGCTTTGAGATTATCTTTTTCTATGTTTTGTGACTTCCTGGGCTCGGAGTTTTCCTTTTTGTATTTTCTATATGGCTGGGTTTGTGGATAGATATTGTTTAAATTTGACTTTTTCATAAAATATCCTGTTTTCTCCATCTAAGGTGATTGACAGTTTTGCTAGGTACAGTAGTCTGGACTGGCATCTGTGGTCTCTTAGAGTCTGTAAGACTAGTCCAGGTCTTTCTGGATTTTAGGGTCTTCATTGAGAAGTCTATGTGATTCTACTAGGTCTACTTTTATATGTTACTTGACCTTTTCCCCTTGCCACTTTTAATTTGTTGTTATTGTTGTTCTGTATGTTTACTGTTTTCTTTTCTGATCCAATCTATTTGGTGTTCTATAGGCTTCTTGTATCTTTATAGGCATGTACTTCTTTAGGTTGGGAAAAATTTCCTACATGACTTTGTTGAATATATTCTCTGGAATTTTGAGCTGAGTGTCTTCTTCTATTCAAATTACTCTTAGATTTGGTCTTCTCATAATGTCGCAGATTTCCTGTGTGTTTTCTGTTAGGAATTTTTTTTTTTTAGATTTAACATTTGCTTTGACTGGTGAATCTGTTTCCATGCCTGAGATTCTGTCTTCCATATCCTAGATTCTGTTGGTGATGCTTGTATCTGTAGTTCTTGTTAGCTTACCTAGATTTTCTGTTTCTAGAATTCCCTCTACTTGTGATTTCTATATTGCTTCTATTTTTTCTTTAGTTTTTTTTTCTCTTTAAGAACCTCTATGATCTTCATGAAGTAATTTTTAAGGTCACTTTCTTGTGTTTTAGCTGTCTTGGATTGTTCAGGTCTTGCTGATACAGGATAGCTGGGTTCTGGCAGTGCCATATTGGCCTTTCTGTTATTGATTGTGGTTTTACATGGGCATTTAGGCATCTGGATTTGGAACGCTTATAGGGATAGGTATTGATTTCTGTGTTTGTCTTTGTTGGGTGGGTGTTTTGTTTCCTGATTTCTATTTTCTCTTGGTTTTCTCTTGGTAGCTAAGGGTTCTGGTGAATAGTAAGTCTTCAGGTCTAGTAGGGTGTCTCTGCCGGGCTTTTGTGGAGCCTGGAAAAAAATCTCTGGGGGTTTGGGTACCAATGTTGCCACTGAGGTTCCAAGTACCTGTGTGGCCTTTGTGATTCTGGGTACCTGCTTGGCCTCTGAGATTCCTAGCATGACCTTCAGTTCAGCAGAAGGTCATGCTGGGACCTCTAAATCCAGCCTGGTTTCCTGTAAAGCAAAAGTCTTCTGAAGTTGTAGGCCAGAATATAAAGCCCAGGGGAAGGGGTGCAGTCTGGGTGTTTTTGGTTGAGCTTAAAGGTCTTTAGTGAGCAATGTCTTACCTGGGGCTCCTAGGACCAGCCTGCCCTCCAACAAAGCTTCTGCTGCTCTTGGTCTGAGTATGGAGCCCAGGGTACAATTTCGTTTCTCTCTCCCACTGGACAGTATTCTATACTGTGTATGTACCACATTTCATTATCCATTGGTTAGTGTAAGAACATACAGATTGCTTCCATTTCCTAGCTATCATGAATAGAATAGCCTTAACAAGTATCTGTGGAGTAGAATGTCAAGTCATTTAAGCATGTGCCAAAGTGTTATAGCTAAGTCATATGGTAGATTCATTTTTAGTTTTTTTGAGAATTCTTCTGATTTTCATAGTTACTACACCAATTTACAACCCCACCAAAGGTGAATAGGAGTTCCTTTTACTCCAGCATTTGTTGTCTGTCATTCTGACTGAGATGTGAGGAACTCTCAAAATTGTTTTGATTTGCATTTCTTTAATGACTAGGGGCAATGAACATTTTTGAGATATTTCTTACCCATTCTTTTTCTTCATTTGTGAACTCTCAATTCAGGCCCCAGATCCATTTTTCAAATGGGTCATTTGTTCATCTATTTTACTCTTTGCTTTCTGAGTTCTTTATATATACTTGATCTAAATCCTTTGTCAAAAATATAGTGGGCAAAGAGTCTCTCCCATTCTGTGTGCTTCCACTTCTTCTAACTTATTGTTACTTTAGATGTACAGAAGCCTTTTCATTTCATGAAATCCTACTTTTCAAGTCTGGTCTTAATGGACAAATGGAGTTCTATTCAGGAAATCCTTCCCTATACCTATGTCATATAGGGTGCTGACCATGTTTTCTTCTAGCAGTTTCAGTGTCTCATTTATAGGATTTATAGGTCTTTGATCTACTTGGAGTTACTTTTTTTTTTTTAACAAGGTGACAGATATAGCTCTCATAATTTCATTCTTCTGCATATGGTCATCCAGTTTTACCACCACCATATGTTGAAGATGCTTTCCTTTCTCTAGCATGTTTTTGGCGTCTTTGCCAAATATTAAGTGGCTGAAGTTGTATGTGCTCATGTTTGGGTATTCAGTTTTGTTCCATTGGTCTATATGTTTGTTTTTGTGCTGGTACCATATTGTTTTTATTACTATGGCTTGTAATATGTCTTACAATCTGGAATTGTGATACCTCCAGCATTGTTCTTTTTGTTCAGGATTTCTTTGGCCATCTGCAGTCTTTTGTGGGTCCATATGAATTTTAGGAAAATGTTTTTTTCTCTTTCTGCAAAGAATCAAATGGGGTTTTTGATTAAGATTTCTTTGAATCTGTAACTAAATTTTGATAAGATGATCATTTTCATAGTATTATTTCTACCAATCCATAAGCATGGCATGTCTTTCCATTTTCTACTTTCTCTATATCAGTGACTAGGCTAGAGGCCATTCTTGACAAAGAATGTGGCGGTTTTATGCCATTTCAAAAAATTCAGCCAGAGGCTAAATTGAAGGGTTGTAATCTTAATATTGCTAGCAAGGAAGATTTCAAGACAGCCTATTGTTGATTCTGTCATGTGATTATTAGCGATCGCTCTTATGTAGATCTTAATAGAAGAGAGCAAGCATAGCAAAAAGAAATAGAAAATATAAAGTTTGAAGAAAAAAGAGCACCACGAAATGTAATGTTGGAGCTAAATCATGGGCTCAAGAAGATGAGAAGTTTAAGGAAAGACCTGATGCTAAGTGAAGAGAGTAGTACCCTTAGGGTGAGATGTTACGAGTAGTTTTTTTCCTTCTGGCCCTGGCCCAAATAACATGCAGAGACACTGTATTAAATATAATTCTGTTGGCCAGTTACTTGTTTTTTATCAGCTAGCTCTGTCTTAATTATTAACCCATTTCTATTAATCTAAGTATTTCCACGTGGTCTCATCTTACCGGAGAGTTCTGCTCTCTCCAGTCTCTCCATGTTGACTCCTCCTTATCTCTTCCTTTTACCTCCTGATTTCCTAGTCCCTCCTATCTTCCTTTCCTATTGGCCAACAATGCTTTATTCATTAACCAATAAGAAAAACATATTTACAAAATGACATCTCCCATCAGTGAGACCCCAATCAGTTAATCTTGCAACTTGTGAAAGGAAAAGATCTGAGGAATTTCTGTTACCTGGCAGAATTCATTCTCAGACAGTACTCTGTTTAGCCCAGGGTTCCATGAATACCAGTCCACACACAGGTGTAAAGGACCTCTTTAAAAGACAGACTCCCACCCACTTATGCTCTCTTTGCTCTCTTTCAGCTCTTATTGTTCTTTCTGCTCCCTCTTCTCTCCTGTCCTCTCTCTGTCTCTGTGTCTCTTTACCTCTTTTCTCTTCCCTTTCCCCACCCTCCTCTTTCTAATAAAGCTTCTCACTCAAGCTCTGTCTGACTGGCATGTTTGTCTCCCACCTGGGTCACCCTCATTGCCATGGAATCTACCATGCTCCCCCATGCAGAAGCCCCTTTCAGCTTTATCCTAACATTGGAACAAAATAACAATTTCTTTCATCTAAAAAGCATCAACAAATCAAAGCTTATGCAAATGTAATTCAAGTAAGAGGTCAGATTCCATCCCAAACAGGAAATTACTTGTCAGCAATGGTCATTTTTTTTTCTGGCTATAGAGACCTAACGATGTAGATGTAAAAAGGTTGTGAAATCTTCCCCCAGGGTTGACAAAAACTGCCTGGGACAGGGATGTGTCAGAGGACTTCCTGCATAGCGGGCCTGAGCAGCCCTTGCCTAAAACTGAAAGTGGAGTCTAGACTGTTTGGAGACCCTAACATATTGGAAGTACCACAGCCACGGTATGTTTGCTGAGGAGAGTTGCATACAGAAAATGGAACCAGCCCAAGACATCTCACAGGTAGCAAACTTTGAAAGAGTGGGAGATTTGAAGAGCCATCTAAGTCTTTTGACATCACATATAGAGTTACAGAATTTGAAGACTGCCTTGCTGGGTTTCAGTCTTGTTTTGGATCAATATTTCCTCACTACAACACCCTTTCCTCTCTTTTGAGATGACTGAATATTGCGTGCCACTGTATGTTGGAGGTACATAATTTGTTTTCTGATTTTACAGGGAGTTACAATGAAAAGATTTCCTTGAGTTTCAGAAGAGATATTAAACTTTGAACTATTAAACAGTGTTGAGGTTATGAAAGAGTATTGGGAAGCTTTGAAATTGAACTGGATACATTTTGCATTGTGATATGGCTATAATTCTATGGAGACCATGGAGTGGATTGACGTGGGGACAGAGGGAGGGTAGAGGTCACGGAGTGGGGGGAGAAGAGGGAGGAGAAATTGGGGCCAGGATGTAAAAATGAACAAATGAATAAATAAGTAAATATTGAAAAATAAAAGATGAAATCATGAACTTTGAAGATAAATTGATAGAAGAAAAGATCATAGTGAGGTAATCCATACCCAGAAAGACAAAAGTCCCATGATTCCTCTAACTGAAGACTCCTAGCTCCCAATCTTCAGTTGTGAACACACAGCTTGTAGTAACTACAGAAAGCAGAAAAGTAAAATGGTTCAATTGCCAAGACAGAGGCATTGAGGAACAATAGATAGGGGGATAGCAGATTATAAGTAATCTGATCAGGGAAAAGGGAAAAAATGGGCTTTTTAGGTAGAGAGAAGCAAGTAAATACAGAAGGTAGGCAGAAGGTAAAGTGGAATAGCAGAATATAACTAATAATAAATGGGAAAGGGGGGCTCTTTAGGGAGAGGGGAAGAAGAAGAAAGAGAGTGGACAAAATAACAATAAAGATATCTGGAAAAACCATAAGGAGTTATATTATTAAATTTTTATCTAAAAAAACCCTGCAATGTTTAATTTCATTTATAAATATACATATATAGTTTTAATGAGCTTTTCTCAACTGGGCTGGCAAATGCCCCCTCCAAGAATAAAAGAGTACCTAACAAAACCCTCAGTACTAAACACGAGGAGCTAGGGCTATCCAAGAGACTACCAAAACATACAATGTACTGCTGTTGCCTTTTGTTGCCCCCTAGTGGTGGTAGATAAGTCACTATTAATGAAGACACCATGCACTTCAGACACAGGTCCCAGAAAGAGACCCATGAGCTAGAACTGACTTGAATGCCCCTTCCTGAGGACTAGCTTTCATGGTACCAGAAGGCTCATTGTAAACTTCCAAATGAAGGATGCAACCAACAATCCTATCCAGCTATGATGCTGCTGGACCACGTCCATGGCCAGCTTGGCATGATAACCATATGAGTACAATAGTGGCAGACATACCTTGGTGGTAACCAACAACTCTCTAATTATTTAAGACCATCTCAACAAGAGGGAAAACATTCCTGGTACTGGAAACCTAGCTAATTACCAGGCTCTAGTGAAAACAATGTTATTGGGAAAGAGTCTACACAACTTAACTACAATCTATAAACATTGGTCCTTATACCCACAGAAAGGTATAGTCTGCATCTCTCATCAAGAAAATCTTTCTTTACAATAGATGGAGACCACTACAGCAAACCACAACCAATCAAACCACAGAGTTCTGGAGCCCAGTCTCAATGGATATAATCTACAAAACACTCCCACACCTAAGGTTCAGGGAACATTGTAGAAGAGAGAGAGTAAGGGCAGAAAGATTGTAAGGGCAGGAGAGGTAACATTTCCGAAAGGAAATTATACCTATCAGTTGTCTAGTGCCAAATGCTTAGCAGTGAAACACACAGTTAAGTAACATTGAATAGACCAAGCAGGTTTTATTCAGGAATATATACACACATATACATATGCACAAGTAATAACAATTGAAAAAAAGCCATGAATTTGAAGGTGAGTGGAGAGGGGTGTATGGAAGGTTTTGGGGAGGAAAGGGAAGGGGGAGATCTTTTAATTATGTTGAATATTTTTTTTAAAAAATGATCTGATTATGCTGAAACTAATCAGTATAGGAATGGACATAAATGTTTTTAAATAGCTATGTGATATTTTCACAGTTGCAGAAAATAAGTAGCTTCTGTAATCCTATTCTCAGCAAGATCCATTCTGACTGCATAATGTATTACTTCCTTTCCTTAATTCTGGATAAATAATCTGAAGTAGAACAAATTCCACACATATTCTGGAAGTTTCTGTTTTTCTGAGATTGGCATGTAATTCAAATTTTATTTTGAGCTACACCTAGAGAGAAAAAACATCCTTTTGTGTGTGTGTCCTTACATTTCTTTTCTTTTTTTAAAAATATTTTTCTTATTTTACATATCGATGCCAGTTCCCTCCCTCCCACCTACCCTCCCAGCCCACCCCTCATCCCCTTCCCTATCCCATTCCCCATCCATTCCCCAGGAATGCTGAAGACTTCCAGGAGGGATCACCAAAATTTGTCAAATCATTTGGGGTGGGGTCTAGGCCCTCATTCCTGTCTCTAGGTTAAGGGAATGTCCCTCCATGGGGAATGTGCTTCCAAAGTCCTTTTGTGCACTGAGGAAACATCCTGGTTCTACAGTCAGAGGTCACATAGACTGCCCAGGTCTCCTAACTGAGACCCACATTCAGGGGGTCTGGGTTGGTCATATGCTGGTTTCCCAGCTATCAGTCTGGGGTTCATGAGCTCTCCCTTGTTCAGGTCAGCTGTCTCTGTTGGTTTCTGCAGCCTGGTCTTGGCCTCTTTTCTTATTACTTCTCCCTCTCTGCAACTGGATTCCAGGAGCTTGTTCCAGTGCTTAGCTGTGGGTGTCTGCTTCTGTTTACATCAGCTACTGGACGAAGGCTCTAGGATGGCATGTAAAGTAGTCATCAATCTTGTTATCTGGGAAGGGCATTTAAGGTAGCCTCTTCGCTATTGCTCAGATTGTTAGTTGGGGGTCATTCTTATAGGTCTCTGGACATTTCCCTAGTGCCAGATTTCTCTTCAAATTTATAATGGCTTTATTATGGTATCTATTTTCTTACTCTCCTCTATTCCTCCCCTGACTCAGTCTTCCTGCTCCCTCATGGTCTCCTCTCCCCTCTTCTTCTCTCCTCTTCTTTCTCCTCACTTCCTCTCCATTCACTGCCCCCCCCCCCGCTGCCCATTCCCAATATGTTCAGGCGATCTTGTCCCTTCTTTCTCCAGGGGACCATGAATGTTTCTCTTAGGATCTTCCTTGTTTCCTAGCTTCTCTGGCAGTGTGAACTATAGGCTGGTAATCCTTTGCTCTATGTCTAAAATCCATATATGAATGAGTACATACCATGTTTGTCTGCAAATTTCAAGGTTCCATTGATTTTTCCCTCCTGCTGAGTAGTACTCCATTGTTTAAAAATTCCACATTTTCTTTATTAATTCTTCAGTTGAGGGGCATGATGGCGGATGATGGGAGATGCCATTCTGTAAATGTGTTTCTCTTATTGTTTAATGAATAAAGCACTGTTGGCAATTAGAAAGGCAAGATGGGTGGGACTAGGAGACAAGGAGGATTCTGGGAGATGTAATAAGAAGATTCAAGGTATAGGGACTTGAGAAGAAGGTGCAGACCCTCTCTCCAGTAAGATAAGACCACGTGGAAATACTTAGATTAATAGAAATGGGTTAATATTTAAGGCAGATTTAGCCAATAAGAAAGGCTAGTTACTGGCCAACAGCTTTATATCTAATACAGAGTCTCTGTGTGTTATTTGGGGCTGATGTGGCACTGGGACCAGGCTTGTGGGAAAACTGCTTGTAACAAAATGGTGCCCAATGTGGGGCCTGAGAACTTTCACTTAAAACTTGATGATAAAAGCTTAAAAAGGGATTTTACAAACAAAAGAATAAAGACAAGCAAGGCTTTTTGGTAGCAACATTTTTCTTGATTGGTCTCTGTTTTGCTAGAGATAAGCAGAGATTTGAACAGCTCCCTTAAGGGAGGTTTCCTGACTCAGCATAGCGGCAAAAAAACAGCGAGGCTTTTAAGAAGCCCTACTATCAACTTAATGGTGTGTATGAGAGCTGACAGTGACCACATCTCCAAACCGACAACATGCTGCTGGATGCAGCAAAGACCAAGGTAGTGAGCACAGCTCTCAATGCTGGTGCTAAATGTACCCCCGCTGTCTTGTATAAACCGAAGCTAATACAGCTGTGGCTTTAATTTTAACAATGTTGTTTAGCAGGTAAAAGACTCGTGGCCAAAAAAGATAAAGATTTACAATAAAGACAGGATTCAGAATCTAGCTATTAAAAATAATGCTGCTATGAACATAGTTAAATAGATGTCTTTGTTGCGTGGATGTGAATCTTTTGGATATATTGCTGGACCCTGTGGTAGACTAATTCCCATTTTCCTGAGGAAATGCCATACTGATCTCCAAAATGGCTGTAAAAGGAGAGAAACCATCCTTAATGTGCTCTTTTTTCATCTTCAACACCTTTTCTTACTTTTTAGTACTTCTTTCCTCATCTATTTTTTACTACTTTCCTTTTCTAGTTTTAAATATTTTCTTTTCTCAGTTTTTTCACTTTCTCTTCCTTATTTTTAGAAAGTCTTCCTCCTTCTTCCAGGTACCCTCCTCCCAATTCTCCCTTCTTGTATCTTTTTAAATTTTCTCATTCAAATTTATCTTTTCTTATTTTCTCCTTTATTTCAGTTTTTCATTATTTCATCATCTACTGTTTGGTGAAGATGATTTGTTTGTGAACTAGGATACGACTCAATATATTGCGTGCAAGAATCTCTTTTGCTGGATATTTTGACTACAAAATGGTTCAGAGAAGATGACTGTAGATAAAAAATAAAGTCTCTTTAAATGATCAGCAAAAACAACAAATCTGTGTCCCAATTACTTTTTCTTTTCTGTCTTTCCACTTGTCTCTGAGAATGAATGTTTTAGGCCTGTTCTGGATTCCTATAAGAACAAGGCTGCTTCTGTGGCTGTCACTGCACTGAAAGAGCCCTTCAAGGTCACCTGTAACTTTTACCTGTGGCCAAGATACCTGTAAACTTGCTTTTGTCAGCTTTGATGGTTGCCTTTGCATCTGACTCTCACTTGACTTTTAGTGTTGCTTTGTAGGCCTTCTGTCTTTCTGCTGGCTGCTGGCCAATTCTTCTCAATCCCCCTGGCTGGTACTAACACCTTCTGTACTTAACATGCTTGTGTGCCCCATGTCAGCTCCTGGCATATTCATTTCTTCATGCAAATTCTCTCCCTGGATGAACCTTTGTACCCTGAGCCCTTCTAAATACAAAGGGCACATCTGGACTTGTCTCTAAGCTCCAGATTTCTGACAGAAAGAGGCCCAGTCATGCAGAATTCTCCACTTGACAGAAATAATCTGACATTTCATTTGTAATGAACTCACAAGTTGAACCACAATCAACTGGAACAGAGCTCTATTTCTACTGCCACTCATCTTCCTAACAGACTTTTCCCCCCTTGCATCTAATTCTAAGTGGTTATCATTGGCCATCTGCCTTGATGCCTAACTTAAAGCCCACTCCCATCTTGGTTCCAGCACCATTTAGCTCTACCTTTGAAATAAGGTAGAAGTGAATCTACTGGTTGCATCTCAGCTGCCTTGTTCTTGTCTATACCCTGAGTTCTCTAGGCCCCAGTCTACAATAGTTTCCACACTTGACCTCATAGTGACATTTTCTCTACATACAGTAGGTATACATCATTCCCTTTGCTAACAACCTCTTACAATGCCCTTATCCCGGTGATGCCCATGTCCAATCTTTGCATTTCCCAGTATTTGCTTCCTCTGTGGTTGGACCTCTTGAAAAGCTTAGACATCTTTATGTTTGCAGGTTTCTCTCTCATAGGTAAATAAATAAAACAAATAATTAAACCAGGTGTTGTGACACACACCTTTAGTCCTCGGAAAGCAGAGGCAGATGGATCTCTGTGAGTGTGAGGCTAGCCTGGTCTATATAGTGAATTCCTGGGCTGCCAGGGCTATATAGCTAGACTGTGTCTCAAAAACTAAACCCAAAACGGTTAATTATGGACCTGAAAATTCTTTAAGCTATTTATTACTGTATAGGTGAGAGCTTCCTGTGCACCTCCCTCTTTTTTTTCTGATAATTTTTAAATTTAAATTTGAAACAAACTTGTTTTATCTGTCAATCCCAATCCTGTACCTTCCCTTTCTTCCCTGCCCCTCCAACCCCCATCCCATTCCCTTTGTGCTCCTCAGCGAGGGTGATGCCTTCTATGGGGAGTCTTCAAAGTCTGTCATATTATTTGGAGCAGGGCCTAGGCCATCCTCCATGTGTCTAGGCTGAGAGAGTATCCCTCTATGTGGAATGGGCTCCCAAACTCCATTAGTATACTAAGGATAAATACTGATCCATTACCAGAGGCCCCAAAGACTACCCAGTTCTCCCTAACTAACACCCACATTCAGGGGGTCAGGGTCAGTCCAGTGCTGGTTTTCCAGCTATGAGACTAGAGTCCATGAGCTCCCCCTTGTTCAAGTCAGCAGTTTCTGTGGGTTTCTCCAGCCTGGTCTTGATGCCTTTGCTCATCACTCCTCCCTTTCTGCAACTGGCACTCTTGCTCTTTTAGTAAGTCTCAAAGACAGGAACTTCAGGAACAGTGTTCAGTTGCCCATGATCTGATATATACCATTGAAGAGAGCTATAGAAAGTAGTGTGGACTTGAGGAGAAAGAGGCAGAACACTGTGAGAATAAATAGGAAAGCAAAACAAAGGGAGGTGGGTGGTTTCACAGTGAGGCATACAGAACTATCTTTTCCTATTTTGTAATTCATATTATTGCAAAATATTATAAACTAAGCTGTTAGAGAAAGAGGAGTAATAAAATGATATTAATTAGTGTCATTAATTATGCTAAATACTCTTTGTGAAAAAGATCTAAAAATGGTTTAAAAAGAGCTAATGATGTTATATTATTGGGCAATATGTCTATAATAAACTTTAATTATATGGTATTAAACCAGTCCATAGAGCTTTTTAAAGGTACAATACATTAATAAGACAGTAGAAACCTAATTGCTACTTTTAGATTTTAGAATTGAAATAACTTGATGATAAGCAATATTTTAATGAGGATAAACATGTATAAAACATTTTTTATAACATAGTGTTTCAGTGTAGGGAAAAAATGTAAAAGCTAATAAAATCAAAAGAATCACTCAAACCTTATAACAGAGATAAAACTGTTAAATTTCCTCATATTTCTAACACAGCTCACTGTGTGGGTTTCAGAGCCTTTTGTAAGTCAGCCATCATAGAGCAAACTTCTTCCTTTATCAGGCTGTAGCTTTACTATTATTGTTATTATTATTATCATTAAATTTCCTTGTATTTCTAACACAGCTCACTGTGTGGGTCTCAGAGCCTTTTGTAAGTCAGCCACTAGAGAGCAAACTTCTTCCTTTTATCAGGCTGTAGCTTTAAAACCAAAATCCTCACACCGTATATATAGGTAGCCTCACAATACCACATTATCTGACAGTAAATTCTGATAATATAGCTTCTAGGTGCCCGGGGCAGTGATGAGGGGAATGGGAGTGGGAATTTTAAGGCCATTTATATTAAAAACGTAGGAAAGAACAAGTGAGATGTGGTTATGCTGAGCCTCCTTCCTGGGGTGAAAATGAAACCCGCTGCTAATGGAGCCTAAAGTCTTATATTTCATCCCGTGTATGAAATATGACAGGCACTGTTGGCTCTGACAGGCATCTTGGGTCTTTTTCTAGTTTCATTCTCCAGAGAGCTGGAGAAATGATGCTGTTTCCAGATAAAGTATGGATAGATTACACTGTCTGCTACCTCTGCCACTTTCAATTCCAGAGGCTCTGGCCAGGAAAGAAAGCTGCTGCTTTAAGAACATTTACATCATTGGATTAACCTCCATGTGGATATTTCTTCTGAAGGTGAGTATGGTACCCAAAACATTAGTGTGTAACCTGCTAAAGGGTACCCAGGGACAGAAGAGAGAATGCAAGGGGTGTATAGAAATCACTGTTACCAGGCTCCGGGGGCTTTCTGTGCCACAACTGAGAGATAAATCAACTGAGTCAAAGCTTTTTTTATTTTTTTTTTCTGGTGGCTATTTATCAGTTGGCCAGAGGGATTCTTGGTGGAACAAAGTTATTGGAATCAGATTTTACCCCCATTGTCTGGGCTTTGGGACATCAGAGAGTTAGTAGTCTACATTTAATAGCTATGGCACATTACAACAAAGTATCTAAGAAAGGAGGTTACAAGATTTTCATGGGAACACTTCTCCAGGGTTTATTGCTGTTGTAGTTAGGTTGATTTTGTATGTTGAAAGACATGGGTGAAGCTGTCAATGGGTGAGTCATTTGTCTTAGTAAATTCTCCATTTTACAGGGTTCAGCCTAACCATTCATATTGTGGGGCCTTCTGGGGAGAGCTTCCACGTAGGCCCTGTTCCCTAGTTCATCATCCAAAAGCTCAGATGCATGCCCAGCAAGCCCCCAGTATGCCAGTGCCAGTGCCAGTGCCTCCCACTGTGGACACATGCTGAAGTTTTCTCCAATGTATGGTGGTCTTGTGTTTCCAGGGAGAAGCTGAAATTTCTCACCCATATAAGAGAAGCACACTATGTATCACTCTCTAAAGTGCTGTTGGGAGTAGGAAAGAGGAGACTGGTAGCTTGTTAAAAGTTTTCATTGTCAAGGTGACACCTGCATGAAGAGGTGGATACTTCGATGGAGAACTGGAAACTTAACCAGGGCTTAGGTGAGAACACCTACTCTGGAGTCAGACTGCTGTTGTTTAGATGGGGGAACTTTGAGTAATTTGTTCCGCTCTTCAGTACCACGGAACCATAAGTAAGATGCAGGTAAACATCATCCTATGTTCTCTTCAGGAATTTGGACTTGACTGTGCATTTCCAAGGGTCTGTGGGGAGCCAGCCAAATTCTTTAGGCCAAAGAGTCCCTAAGGAAGGACTTGTAACTAAACCTGAGGGAGTCAGGCTGGGCGGCAAGTCTGGCTTAACCTTGATGATTCATGGACTGAGAGAGTCAAGGCAAACAGCTGTTATATGGCATGCTTTCCTTCCATTGGTCCAGTTCCCTACAGTTGGGAGGGGGAGGGAGAGAGAATTTTAGTAGAGCCCTGAGAGAATTTTCTGTTCCCTCCTATTCCTAAGGCTCTAGGACCATGGCAGAAATGCTTCCATACTGTCTAACCCTACTGTAACATGGGATTGGGACAAGGCAAAGGGAGGTTTGAAGGACAGCTCCAGAGCCCACAGGCCAGCATACCCATCCCCATTATCGTCAGGCTTTTACTGGGGTCTGGAAAGGGCTGAGAGAGTCCAGAAGGGATTATTAGCCAGGAAAAACAGCAGCCTCATTTATATCAGATAACATTGTTCCTGGCCCATTCCAGAGAGACCTTGGGTGTTCCTGGTCTGGTTCTAGATAGGCCTTGGGTGTTTCTGGTCAGGTTCTAGAGAGACCCTGGGTGTTCCTGACACATTCAAGAGAGATCTTGGGAACTCAGAGGTTAGGTGGGTAGAGCTGAGGTTTGAGAAGCAGAGGCTGACAGGGTAAGAGCTGCAAATAACAGCTTATTACTTCTTCCTTTACCTGTTGAACCATCTTGCTGGTCCCATAAGTATACTTGATTTTTTAGTTAAATATCGATTTGTTATTTTCATTGTCATTATTATATGGATATAGTTCATCATGAGCCTCAGTATCACAGTGTGGCTACATGTTCTTCCTTCTGTATACTTTTTGATTTTTAGATGTTAATGCTGGTTATTTTCACTTGATTCACTTTTTTTCCTGACGTATCATAAGTCTTCTCCATTTGAAAAGCTTTAAAAATGGCTTTTTTATGCCGGGCCTTGGTGGTTCACGCCTTTAATCCCAGCACCCCAGATGCAGAGTCAGGCAGATATCTGTGAGTTCGAGGCCAGCCTGATACACAGATCGAGTTCCAGGACAACCTCCAAAACAATACACAGAAACCCTGTCTTGAAAAAACAAACAAACAAACAAACAAACAAACAAAAATCAAACAAAAAAAAATAAAAATGGCTTTTTATATAAGTTTCACATGGTCAAATCTGTCATGTAATTTGTCATTTCTATTTTATTCTGTAGAATTCTTTCTGACCCCTCTAACCTCCATTTCATTGCTAAGACTCTAGCAATAAAATGTCTCTAGATTATTTTCTTAGTGATGGACTATTAGCAATTTTCTTTTGGGCATATTATAATGCAGCCAGCTTTCCATATACATTGATTCTGCACCTGCAGATATGATCAACTATGAGCCCCAAAACATTTTTTAAAATTGAGTCTGTTGTGGTCAAACCCCTTTCTTGTCATTTTTTTCTAAACAATATATTATAGCAATCATTTTTATGGTATTTATATTAAATCAAGTTTAATATATAATTCAGAGATTGTTTGGGGGTTTGCATATTGATTATGTGCAAATTAAGTAGGATTTTACATAAGGGACTTGGTATCTTTGGAAAGGAGTCATAAAGCAAAAATACAGAAATGATTGCATCTATAATATTTGTGTCATTTATTTGTTTGTTTCTTTTCTATAAATAAAGTATGAAACAAAAATATTAATAAAAGGAAAGTATCTTTTCTTTTCTGTGTCCTAGTTTTTACCCTTCATTTACAGAACGTGATGTTCTCCCAGGCTGGCTCATAGTGGTTGCTGTCCTGGGACTTGCCTTTACTATCAACCCTGGAATTCCACATGTGTATTTCTTACAGTGGGCCTTTTTTCCTAGGTTTGTATTCTCTTCTTAGTTTAGTATCTGCATTAGCATCTTCAAGGAGCTTCCTAAGAAAAGGTTTGATCGAGGGAGGCACATTCCTGAATGCTGCCTCCCCAAAATGTCTTCACTGTTGGAGTATGGTGAATGCAGATAGCAGTTATGTATGGTATAGTTATGAGACAGAAGCAAAGATTTAGAACACTTTGCCACAAAGAAGTGATAAGTGCTTGAGAAGAGAAATATGTTTAAATGTTATTCAATGGATGCATATATTGAACGTGACATAGGACCCTATTTATGTGTACATGTTTTATATGTATCTATTTTGAAAGGTTTTTTTTTTGTTTTGTTTTGTTTTTGAGACAGGATTTATTTGTGTTTCTTTGTAGCCTGTCCTGGAACTTGCTCTGTAGACCAGGCTGGCCTCGAACTCACAAAGATCTGCCTGCCTCTGCTTCTTGAGTTCTGGGATTAAAAGCGAGTGCTACCAACGCCCGGCTAGGTTTTTGTTTTTAAAAGAATGAGATAAGTCACAGTTTAAGAGGAAATGTTTACAAAACTTGTATCTGATAAAAATATCTTATCCAAAATAGGAACTTCAAGCACAAGAAAGCAAATAACCCAATTTAAATAGGCAAACTGTCAGAACCAAAAACAGCTTATGACAGAAGATGTACAGATACCAGATAGGTGCATGACATTCAGCATTATATGTCATAAGGAATAACAATTCACTGTACACATACATTATCTTTTAAAGTCCCAATCACAGACATTACCAAATACCAGCAAGGAAATGGAACAACAGGAAAGTTCATTGATTGCTGGTGGTACTGTCAAATGCAGTCACTTTAGAAGATGAGTGTGTAGTTTCTTATAAAATTAAATGTAGTCTTAGCACATAACCCAACATCCAAATGAGTTCGAAGTTGAAGTTTGTACAAAACCTTCATATGAATATTTACAGCAACTTTATTTATAATTGGCCAAACTTGGAAGCAACTGTCTTCTAATAGGTGGATAGGTGAACATAATAACATGGGATGCCCATACGATAGAATATATTAGCAAAATATAGAGGTGAAAAGATGAGAATAGACATGCATATTTGGAGTGAAAAAGGCATTAGGGAAGACTGTATTATTCTCACTACGTGATAATCTGGGAAAGGTAAAATTGTGTAGACAGTCAAAAGATTGGTGGTTGTGAGGAAATTAATGAGGAGAAGGGTGAAGTAAAAATTAAGACAGTGAAACTATCCTAATCAATATTGTGATATATGTATATATATATATATATGCATATATGCCAAATGATATGTTATCATTAAAGAATCGCCTAAACTAAAAGATAAGCACATATTTTAGTGCATATAATGTTGATGACAGAACTCTCCATTCACTCATGGATTATAACACATTAATATAAAGTATTAAAAAGAGATTATGGTGGGGATTAGAATGGGAAAGAACACAGAGACAAGAGCAATGGCACTCTCTAGTTTCTGTCCAGCTTTTCCATAAACTTAAAAACCATATTAGAAGAGGACATGAGGTTGGGAGAGTGACATGGAGGAGGATCTAGAAAGAAATTCTCAAATAATACTATATTTTCATTAAAGTTAAGTCCTTTCATTTCTCTCCTATTTATCTGGAGCTGTAAATTGGTGAACAAGTTCTTTTTTTAATTTTTATTTTTTTTCTTATTTTATATATCGATCCCAGTTCCTTCTCCCTCTCTCTCTCCCTCCCTCCCATGCCCCCAGACTACCCTACCATCACATCCCCCCTCCCACTCCACAGGGAGGATGATGCCTTCTAGGAGGGGTCAACAAAATCTGTCAAGTCATTTAGAGTAGGGACTAGGCCCTCTCTCCTGCCTCTAGGTTAAGGGAGTATCCCTCCATTAGGAATGTGCTCCCAAAGTTCTTTTGTGCACCAGGGATATATCCTGGTTCCACTGTCAGAGGTCCCTTAGATTGCCCAGGCCTTCTAACTGAGACCCATGTTCAGGGGGTCTGAGTCGGTCCAATGCTGGATTCCCAGCTATCAGTCTGGGGGCCCATTAGCTCCTCCTTGTTCAGGTCAGCTGTCTCTGTGGGTTTCTGTAGCCTGGTCTTGTCCTCCCTCTGTGCATCTGGATTCCAGTTCAGCTCAGTGTTTAGCTGTGGGTGTCTGCTTCTGTTTCTATCAACTACTAGATGAGAGTTCTATGATGGTGGATAGGTTAGTCATCAGTCTCATTATCAGGGAAGGGCATTTATGGTAGCCTTTCCACTGAGTGAATGAGTTCTTAACATTAGTTCTTTTACGTTGTTATTACCATTGTTAGACTTCTTGCTTCTTTGGCTATCATGTTTTCCAATTCTCCAGTTGGGTTTCTCACATCTTCGACATTTTTTTTCTGCTTTTGATGTTGCTCAGTTTCCTACATGCTGCACACCTGTACTAGGTGTTTACTTGGTACTTATGTTGGAAGCTTTCCTCAAATTTCTGGCAATGCTTGTCTATTTGTTGTTAAGAATAGAGACTAAAAGCTTCCGTGGAAGCTCTGTGTGCATTTGTGGGGCTGGTTGATGTGAACAACTGATGAGCATAGAGCTTGTTGAAGACGCTTAAGTATATGGTGTTCAGAAAAAAAAATGCTCCCCCTTTCTGGCAGATAGTGCTCTGGAGCTGGCAGTGGAAATGCGCTAGTTTCCAGGATGAAGATTTTACTTACCCCCTCCAATGTCAGCAGGAAGTTGCCTTTCTTCCTTTCTGCTTGGTTTCTTATGTCTGGAGACTTTTGGTTAAGTTTCTTTAGATATTAAGGGATGATGGAGTGGTATCTATTTAAACCATACAGAATAGGAGTGAGAACTTGGTTTAGGAATAGCTAACTCTCCTTTAAGCATATGCTTCAATGACTTCATCTTCATCTTCCTATTCACACCTGGTGCCAGAGGCAGCTTGGTTATCCACTTTCTGTGAACAGGTCAGTTCTTAATATCAGTTGCTATTACTATACAGTTGTTTGTTGGAATGCACAGAAGTTATTTTGGTTTGATCATTTGTTTTGATTTCTCTGATAAGTCATTTGTCCATGCTTCTGTCTGTTTTCAATCTTCCTATACTGAGAATGATACAGTTATTGAGGAAGGTAGAAAAATGTGCAATCCATTCCCAAGATACAGGAATAAGTGAAGGTTACCTTATTTGGAAAAACAGTTTATTCAGGTTGATTAAATGAAGAAATCTGAGGTTAGAAGACTATCCTGGTTATTTGGGTGGCTCTAAGAAATGCCCCACAAGTACCCTTATAGAAGAGATACAGAGAAAAGGCAAGGTGATCATGGAGACAGGAATTAGAGTGAAGTACTCTCAAAGGAACTGCTGAAGGTACAGGGTGCTGGGAGGGGCACCTCTAGCTTCTTCAAGGGAGCAGGGTATACCAAACCACAATCTTGTACTTCTGGCCTCCAGAATTGTGAAAGAATATGTTCCTATTGCAAGTTACCTTTTTAGAGAGTACCGTGGAATTAATGCAAAAGACAAGATTTTTATTCTCTTAGTTTGGAAGAAATTCAACACGATTTAATATTTCTCCATTTTTTGGAACATTGGCTTCCTTTAGTTAGTTCTAATTATGATGAGTCACAGTGTAGCACGATAAATAAAAGACCCAGAGACTGATGTTGGGGTTCAAACTTCAAGCTGATGATCAGAAAAGCAAAGTAGTGGGCCACTAGCTCTTACCACTACCTCAGGCTGAATGGGCTGATCCTGCTTCCTTTTATCAGCATGGCTGTAGAATCCTGAGACTGAATGTCCTCCAAGCCTCAATGTGGCTGGCTGGAGAATGAATGCCTTATTACTACTACTGAAGACCCTGCTCCTATCTTTCATACCCCTCTAGTGCTGGGATTAAAGGCATTTGATCCCAGGTCCTGAGATCGTCTTTGTGTGAGCTGTTTTTCTGTAGGATCAATCTTGTGTGGATCTGAGTGGGCTTGAATTCACAGAGATCTGTCTACCTCTTAATCCTGAGTCCTAGGATTAAAGGTGTGTACCACTTCTTCCTAGCTTCTGGCTGCTGGGATTAAAGGTGCATATCACCACTGCCTGCTCTCTATAGCTTGAGGCTGACTTTGCTTTAATAAATCATAACTAATATATCACCACATTACAGTGGACATTGCAGTGATACAGTCCTTTAAAACATGAGCTGTGGGCTGGGGAAACAGCTCAATCAGTGCTTGCTATGCAAACATGACAACTATAGTACAGGTTTCCAGAACCCATGGAAAAGCCAGGGGCAGAATTATATCCCTGTAATAGGTGATGGGGAGAAAGAAACAGGAGGATCATTGCATCTACTGGCCATCCCAATGTAACCCAACTGGGGAGTTTTAAGTTCAGTGAGAGACCCTTGACACAAGCTAGAGTTATCTGAAAGAAGGGAACCCCAATTGAGAAAATGCCTCCACAAGATCAGGCTGTAAGGCATTTTCTTAATTAGTGGTTGATGGGGGAGGGTCCAACCCATTATGGGTGGTGGGCTGGTGGTTGTGTGTAGCAGGACTTCCTTTGGATTGCTAGCTCCCAAATAATGACACAGACACTTCTTATTAATTATGAAAGCTTGGCCTTAGCTTAGGCTTGTTCCCAACTAGCTCTTATAATTTAAATTAACCCATTTATATTAATCCATGTTTTACCATGTGGTTTATTACTTCTGCTCAGTACTTATTACCTTTGCATCCCACTTCCTCTGTGTCTGGCTGGCAAATTCTTCCTCTCTTCTTCCCAGAGTACCTATCTCTTCCTAGAAGTCCCACCTATCCTTTCCCTGATAGCTATTGGCCATTCAGCTCTTTATTAAACCAATCAGACAGTGTCTTGGCAGAGACACATTTTCACAGTGTACAAAAGATTATTCCACAATAGTCCTGGGTTGAATGAGAAATTAGGTTGAGCAAGCCAGCAAGCAGCACTCCTCTGTGACCTTGCATCAGCTCCTACCTCCAGGTTCCTGTTCTGTTTGAGTTCTTGCCCTGACTTCCCTTAGTGATGAACTGTTACCTGGAAATGTGAGCTGAAGTTGCTTTGGTCATGGTGTTTCATCACAGCAGTAGTAACCAGGATACCCTGTCTTTTAAAATGTGCTGAGAGTGATTGGGGAAGACACCCAATGTTGATCTCTGGTTTCCACATGCATTTGCACACATCTACACACACACACACACACACACACACACACACACACACACACACACACACACACACACACTCTACTAGTTATTTCTTGGGTTATGCATGTAGTCGTATCCTTTGAGTTTTTGATTGTTTCTTCAACATGATTTACAGAAAATAAATTAGCAAATTAAATGGCCCTAATTTTAGAATTTTTTTGTTTTAATAAAACACTTGTCTAAAGATTTATTTTTTCCAAGTTTATTTACAGGGTTGAGGAGATGGGCTCAGAAGACAAAGTCACTTGCTGCACAAGCCTGATGACCTGCACAAGCTGTGACATGTACACCATACCCAGATACAAGTAATTAAATTAAAATTTATGCACAAATACTTTCATTCCAGCCTCTCCCACAATGAAAGTTATTATCCTTTATCACATCATTATATACTCTGATGTAATATAAAATAACTCATTAAAGGGACTCTGAATTTAATTTGCTTGCAGTGCTTTAATAACAGTGTGGACAATTCTTACTTGTTTAATATGTAAAGATATATATTTATGTGTGTAGCTTGCTCAAGTCCTTTTCTCTTTTTGATCAAGATGTTTAAAATTCTTCTTGTTACAAGGGTATGGGTTTGCACATTTGAAGATATATTTTAAATTTAAATATAACTATATCACTTTCCTCTTTCTTCCTTCCAGCTTCATCCATTTCCCCTCTGCTTTACCCTCTCTCAAATTGTTGGCTTCTATTATTATTATTATTATTATTATTATTATTATTATTATTATTATTATTATTTACAAGTATATAAATGCAACCTCACAAGTGTGTGTTGTGTGTATGATGTGTGTATGATGATTGTGGGTGGTTCTGGGTTATATAAGAAAGCAGACAAAGCAATCCATGGGAAGCAAGTCAGTAAGCAGAACTCCTCCATGCTCTCTGCATCAGCTCCTGTTTCGAGGTTCTTGCCATATGAGTTCCTGTCCTGATTGTTTTCAATGATGAGCAGTAATGTGAAAGCACAAGCAAACAAATCCGTTCCTCCCCAAGTTGCTTTTGGTCATGCTGTTTCATTACAGCAATGAGAGCACTAAGACAGAAATAGGTACCAGGAGTGGGGTATTGCTGTGACAGACCTGACCTTGTTGTTTGGAGGAGGATTGTGGATGCTGGAAACCTGAGCTAGAAAAGACATTGAGTGTTTAAAGCTTGATGAGTTTTTCTGTGGGAGCCTGGAAGTTAAGACTATTGGAAGCAATGTAGATATTGGAGGCTTGGCTTGGGAGCTTTTGATGGAAGGTTGAGAGTCACTTAAAGTTTCTGTCAGGGATGTTTGGAGAGCCCAACCCATGGTGGGTGGGGCTACCTCCTGAGCCACTGGACCTGGGTTCTATGGCAAGCCATGGAGAGCAAACCAGTAGGTAGTACTCCTCCATGGCCTCTGCATCAGCTTGTGCCTCCAGGTTACTGTCCTGACTTCCTTTCAGTATCAACAGTGATGTGAATGCATAAGTCAAATAAACCATTTCCTTCTCAAGTTGCCTTTGGTCATAGTGTTTCATCAGAAAAATGATAACTCTATGACAGCTGATCACTTGTAGTGGAAAGCTAGTTAGGGGCTCATCCCTAGGGGAAGCTAATTCTTCCTCTTTCAGCAGTCGTTAGTTGTCTGTAGTTCTTTGTCTAGGGGTGAGAGCACATGAGATTCTCCCCTTTACCTTTATCATGTCTATTAATAGCATTATTGTCCAGGTTACGTTTAGTCTGCCATTTCTAGAAGACACAGTCACACAGCAGATTTTTTGGTACTCTAGCTTTTACAATCTTTCTACCCTCTCTTCTGTGATGTTACCTGACTCTTAGGTGCAGGAGTTACATTGTAAATTTATTTATTGATTAGGTAGAGATCCCCATGATCCAGTGATCTCTGCATTGTGCCCAGTTGTGTTTTTCTGTTATGGTCTTGATTAGCAAATCAAGAGAAGCCTTTTTGATGAGGTGTCTGAACTGCATTTATCTGTGGGTGTAAGTATTAGAATGCAGTAAGAATTTATGCTGGTCTAGTAAGTGGCAGCATATAGACATAGGCTCTCTTTTAAGATTCATGACTTCATTAGCCCTTGCTAGCTGGCTAGGTTTCTAGTACCTCACATGATTTCCCTTTTATTGAGTGGACCTTTAATACAATTAGATAGATCTTGGTTACAGTAACATATGAGTGCCATTATTGTATCCTTAGGAATATGTTGTCATGCTGGTCATTGTTGTGGTTTGTAGGCATTACAGATGGCTAAGACTATTGATTGCTTCCCTCTATTGGTATAGTAATTTATGATACTATGGAACTTAGACCACGGGAAGAAAGTTATCAGGTTGTCTCTAGTAAGAATTATCTATGTCCTGTGTTCTAAGGTCCTAGGATATTTTCAGAAATTGGAGTGTACCTTTGCTCTATGAAAGGCAAACAATGAAATAAAACCAGCCTGTATTTTTTGAGAGTAGTATAGACTACTCAAAAGGAGGTTTCTCATGCTTGGTATTAGGGTTTCATTAATCTAGGGGTCTTGCAGGTCTTGTAGGAAACAATTGCCAGACCATGTGTAATAACTCCTTAACTCTGTGTATGCATGCATATGTATATATTTTTACATGTATAAATGTGTATGTTTTCAGATAAATATAAAATAAAGATTCCTTGAGGCTTTATCAAACAACCTTCATGTTACTTGTCCCTCCTCCCCTAAGCTCCTTCTGTATTGACACCTCCCTTTTCTTCTTGTCTGCTATCCCATTTGTTTTTCTTATCATCTGTATCCTGCTATTCTAGTCTCAATTGCTTCCCCCATGACACCTTTATACTTTTCTTGTTTCTGTGGTTACTCCATGTTTTTTTTTTCTTTCACAATTTTTTTATACATTTATTTTTTTTCTTATTTCACATATCAATCCCAGTTTCCTCTCCTTCCCATCCTGTCATGGCCCTCAACCCCCCTCCCATCCCATTACCTCCCCAAGCCACAGGGAGGGTGATACCTTCCAGGAGGGATCATCAAAATCTGTCAAATCATTTGGAGTAGGGTCTATGCCCTCCCCCTTGACTCTAGGCTGAGGGAATATCCCTCCATGGGGAATGTGCTTCCAAAGTCCTTTTGTGTACAAGAGATACATTATGGTTCCACTGTCAGAGGTCTCTTAGACTGCCTAGACCTTCTAACTGAGACCCACATTGAGGAGGTCTGAGTCAGTATAATGCTAGTTTCCCAGATATCAGTCTGAAGGTCCATGAGCTCCCTCTTGTTCAGGTCAGCTGTCTCTGTGGGTTTTTGTAGTCTGGTCTTGACCAGTTTTCTTAACATTTCTCCCTTTCTGCAACTGGATTCCAGGAGTTCGGCTCAGTGTTTAGCTGTGGGTGTCTGCTTATGTTTCCATCAGCTACTAGATGAGGGCTCTATGATGGCATATACGTTAGTTATTAATCTCATTATCAGGGAAGGGTATATAAAGTAGCCTTTCCACTGTTGCTCAGATTGTTAGTTGGGTTCATCCTTGTAGGTCTCTGGACATTTCCCTAGAGTCAGTTTTCTCTTCAAACCTGTAATGGCTCTCTCTATTATGGCTCTCTCCTTTATTTGCTCTCCATCTATTCATTCTCCGACTCAATCATCCTGGTCCCACATGTTCTTCTCTCTTCCCCTTCTTTTTCTCCTAAATTCCTCTCTGCTCACTGCCCCCCCCCACTTCCAATATTTTCAGGAGATCTTGTTCCTTTCCCCTTCTGTGAGGGAATTTCTTAGGTTTCTCCTTGTATCCTAGTTTCTCTGGTGGTGTGATTTATAGGCTGGTGATCCTTTTCTCTACGTCTAAAATGGATTTTGATGATCCCTCCTGGAAGGCATCGCCCTCCTTGTGGAGTGGGGAAGGTAATGGGATGGGAGGGGGGTTGAGGGCCATGGGAGCATGGGAAGGAGAGGGAACTGGGATCGATATGTAAAATAAGAAAGAAATAAATAAAAAAAAACATGGAGTAACCACAGAAACAAGAAAAGTATAAAGGTGTCAAGGGGGAAGACATAGAGTGAGTACATACCATGTTCTTCTTTTTGTGACTGGGTTACCTCTCTCAGGATGATTTCAAGTTCCATCCATTTGCCTGCGAATTTCAAGATTTCATTGTCACCCCCCTCCCAGTAGTTTTCCATTGAGTAAATGTGCCACATCTTCATTGTCCATTCTTCAGTAAAGGGGCATTTTGGTTGCTTCCAGGTTCTTACTATTACAAATAATGCTGATATGAATGTAGTTGAACAGATATCTTTATTGCATGGATGGAGATCATTTGACTATATGCCTAAGAGTGTCATTGCTGGGTCCTGTGGCCGATTGATTCCCATTTTCCTGGAGAACAACCATACTGATCTCCAAAATGGCTGTACAAGTTTGCACTCCCACCAGCAGTGGAGGAGTTCCCCTTTATCCACATCCTCTACAGCATAAGTTGTCACTTGTGTTTCTAATTTTAGCTGTCTGACAGGAGTATGATGATATCTCAGAGTTGTTGTGATTTGCATTTCCCTGATGGCTAGGGATGTTGAGCACTTAAGTGTCTTTCAGCCATTTTGGATTCCTTTATTGAGAATTCTCTATTCAGTTCTGTACTCCACTTTTTAATAGGGTTATTTAGTGTTTTGGTGACTAGTTTCTTGAGTTCTTTGTATATTTTGGAAATAAGCCCTCTGTCAGATGTGGGGTTGGGGAAGATCTTTTCCCAGTCTGGGGGCTGCCATTTTGTCACAGAAGCTTCTCAGTTTCAGGAGGTCCCATTTATTAATTGTTGATCTCAGGGCCTATGCTACTGGTGTTATGTTCAGGAAGCAGTCTCCTGTACCAATCACTTCAAGGGTGACTCACCCTTTCTCTTCTAAGAAGTTCAGTGTGACTGGGTTTATGTTGAGGTCTTTGATCCATTTGGACTTAAGTTTTGTGCATGGCAATAGACATGGGTCTATCTGCAATCTTCTACACACCATCATTCAGTTGTACCAGTACCATTTGTTCAAGATGTGTTCCTCCTTCCAGTGTACACTTTTGGCTGTTTTGTCAAAAATCAGGTGTTCATAGCTGTGTAGGTTAATATCAGGATTTTTAATTTGATTCCATTGGTCTACCTGTCTATTTTTGTGCCTATACCAAGCTGTTTTCAGGACTATAGCTCTATAGCAGAGCTTGAAGTCAGGGAAGATGATGCCTCCTGAAGTTCCTTTATTTTACAGGGTTGTTTGGGCTATCCTGGGTCTTTTGCTTTTCCCTATAAAGTTGATTTGTGCTGGGATTTTGATGGGGATTGCATTGAGTCTGTAGGCTGCTTTTTGTTATGGCATGTTATTCCTTCCCACTGGCTCCATCCTGCCTGCTGCCATTCTGGGCCCACAGCCGCGCCAGCCCCAAATAACACTCTGAGACTCTGTATTTGATACAATCCTGTTGGCCAGTTACCATTATTGTTTATGGGCTTGCTCTGCCTTAATTATTAACCCATTTCTACTTATCTAAGTATTTCCACGTGGTCATCTTATCGGGGAGCCGCGGTAGGCGTCTTCCTTCCTCCCTGGGCTACATCTCGACTCCTCCCTACTACTTCCTCTTTCCTCCTCCTGGTCTCCTAGCCCCACCTATCTTGTTTCCTATTGGCCACAGGGCTTTATTAACCAGTATGAGAAATATATATACAGAATAACATCTCCTATCAGCTTTTGGCAAGATTGCCATTTTTACTATGTTGATCCCACCTATCCAATGGGAGATCTTTCCATTTTCTAATATCTTCCTTAATTTCTTTCTTTCATATATATATATATATACATATATATATATGTATATATATACATATATATGTGTGTGTGTGTATCTTTTATTTATTTTTTCTTATTTTACATATTGAAAAGACAAAATTCTTGCTATATAGGTCTTTTGTTTGGTTAGTGTTACCCCAAGATACTTTATGTTGTTTGTGGCTATTGTAAAGGGTGATGTTTCTGTGATTCCTTTCTCAGCCCCTTTATCATCTGTATATAGTAGGCCTACTGATTTTTTTCGAGTTAATCTTGTATCTTGCCACTTTGCTGAAGGTGCTTATCAGCTGTAGGAGTTCCCTGGTAGAGTTTTTTGAGTCACTTATGTAAACTATCATATCATCTGCAAATAGTGACAGTTTGACTTTCTCCTTTCCAATTTGTATCCCCTTGATCTCCTTTTGTTGTCTTATTGCTTTAGCTAGAACTTCAAGTACAATATTGAAATTTTAGAGGAAGAACCTAAAGCTTCTCTCCATTCAGTTTGATGTTGGCTATTGGTTTATTGTATTTTGCTTTTATTATGTTTAGGTATGATCCTGTTATTCCTGATCTCTCCAAGAACTTTATCATAAAAGGGGTTAGATTTATTAAAGGCTTTTTTAGCATCTAGTGAGATGATCATGTGGTTTTTCTTTTTCTGTTTATTTATATGGTGGATTACATTGATAGATTTCCATATGTTGAACCATCCTGCATCCCTGGGATGAAGCTTACTTGGTCTTGGTGGATGATTTCTCTTATGTGTTCTTGGATTCAATTTGCCAGTATTTTATTGAGTATTTTTGCATCAATGTTCATGAGGGATACTGGTCTTTTATTCTCTTTTTAGTTATGTCTTTGTGTGGCTTGGGTACAAGGCAATTGTATTGTAGTAAAAAGAGTTTGGTAATGAACCTTCTGCTTCTATTGTGTGGAGCAGTTTGAGGAGTATTGGTATTACCTCTTCAGCTCTTCTTTGAATTTCTGGTAGAATTCTGCACTGAAACCATCTGGCCCTGTTTTTTTTTTTTTTTTTTTTTTTTTGGTTGGGAGGCTTTTGATGGTTGGGACTGCTTTTATTTCATGAGGGGTTACAGGTCTATTTAAATTGCTTATCTGTCCTTGATTTAATTTTGGTAAGTGATAGCTATCCAGAAATATGTCTATTTCCTTTGAATTTTCAAATTTTGGGGAGTACAGGTTTTCAAAGTATGACCTGAAAATTCTCTTAATTTCCTCAATGTTCATTGTTATGTCCCCCTTTCCATTTCTGATTTGTTGATTTGCATGTTCTCTCTCTACTTGGTTAGCTGTATAAAGGTTTGTCTATCTTGTTGATTTTCTCAAAAAACCAACTCTTTGTTACATTGATTCTTTGTCTTGTGTTTCTAGTTTCTATCTTATTGATTTTGGTCCTCAAATTGATTATTTCCTGGTGACTACTCCTCTGGGGTGAGTTTGTTTCTTTTTGTTCTAGGGCTTTCAGTTGTGCTGTTAATTCTCTAATGTGACTATCCTCTGTTTCTTCATATGGGCACTTAGTGCAATGAACTTTCCTTGTAGCATTTTCAAAGTGTCCCTTAAGTTTGGTATGTTGTGTTTTCATCCTCGTTGAATTCCAGGAAATCTTTAATTTCTTTCTGTATTTCTTCCTTGACCCAGGAATGGTAAATTGTGCATTGTTCAGTTTCCATGAGTTTATAGGGTTTTTGCAATTTGTGTTGTTTTTGAATTTCAACTTTAAAGCATGGTGGTCTGATAAGATACAGAGAACTATTCACATTTTTTTTTTAATCTGTTGAAGTTTGTCATGTTGCCCAGTATGTGGTCGGTTTTAGAAAAGGTTCCATGTGGAGCAGAGAAGAAGGTATATTCTTTTGTATTTGGATGGAATGTTCTATAGATACCTATTAAACCCAATTGGAACATAATTTCTGTTAGTTCTTTTGATTCTTTGTTAAGTTTCTGTCTGGTGGTCCTGTCTAGTGGTAAGAATGGGGTGTTGAAGTTTCCCACTATGAGTGTGTGAGGTTTTTTTGTGAGCTTTGAGTTTTCATAATGCTTCTTTTAGGAATGTGGGTACCTTTGCATTTAGGGCATTGAAGTTCACAGTTGAGACTTCTCCTGTGATAAACATGAAATGACATTCTTCATCTCTTTTGATTGATTTTGGTTTTAAACCAAACTAACTTGTTAGATATTAGGATAGCTATACCTGCTTGCTTCTTGGGTCCATTCGATTGGAAGACCTTTCACCAACCCTTTATCTTGAGGTAATGTCAGTCTTTGTAGCTTAGATGTATTTCTTTTATGTAGCAGAAGGATGGATTCTGTCTTCATATCCATTCTGTTATCCTGTGTCTTTTTATAGGCAAGTTAAGACCATTAATGTTGAGGAAAAGTAAAGACCACTGATTGTTAATTTTTGTTTGTTTTAATTTGTTATTTGAGGTGATATTGTTAGTATATTTGCCCTGCTTTTTCTTTTTTGTTCTATTGAAGTGGGATTATCTCTTGCCTATGTCTTTGTGAGAGTAGTTAACTTCCTTGGTTTGGAGTTTTTCTTCCAGAGCTTTCTCTAGAGCTTGATTTGTGGATATGTATTGTGAAAATCTGGCTTTGTCATTAAAACATCTTGTTTTCTTCATCTATAGTGATTGAGAGCTTTGCTGGGTATAGTTGCCTGGGCTGGCATCTGAGGGCTCTTAGTATTTGTAGAACATTTATCCAGGATCTTCTGGTCTTGAGAGTTTCCATGGAGAAGTCAGGTGTAATTTTGATAGGTCTGCCTTTGTATGTTACCTGGGTTTTTTGCTTTGCTGCCCTTAATATTCTTTTTTTATTATGGATTTTAGGTGTTTTGATTTTTATGTGGAGATAGAACTTTTTTCTTTGGTCTAGTCTATTTGGTGTTCTTTATGCTTCTTATACTTTCATAGGCATGTCCTTCAGATTGGGAAAGTTTTCTTCAATGATTTTGTTGAATATGTTTTCTACACCTTTGGACTGGGCTTCTTCACCTTCTTCTATACCTATTATTCTCCTTTTCATGGTGTTACACATTTCCTGGATGTTTTGTGTTAAGGATTTGTTGGTTTTAATATTTTCTTTGGTCAATAAATCTATTTCCTCTAGTTTATCTTCAGTGCCTGAGATTCTCTCTTCAATCTCTTGCATTCTGTTGGTAATGCTTGCATCTTTAGTTCCTGATTGTTTACTTAGTTTTTCTATTTCCAGCATTCCCTCAGTTTGTGTTTTCTTTATTGTCTTGAACTGTTGGAATTATTTCCTTCATCTGATTGATTGTTATTTCTTGGCTTTTCTTACTGTCTTTAAGAGATTTGTTCATTTCTTACATTTTTGTTTTGGTTTGGTCTTTCCCTCTACTTGTTACAATTTTTTGTTTGTTTTTTCTTCCATTTCATAGGACTTTCTCATATCATCTTTGAGGGCCTCTGTTATTTTTATGAAGGTATTTTTTAAGTCATCCTCTTCCGCTTCATCTGTTTTGATATGTTCAGTTCTAGTTGGTGTAGATTCTGATGGTGCCATACTGGTCTTTATTGTTGAGTGTTTTCTTGTATTGCCATCTTCTTTTTGCTTCTTCCAGTAGATGCAGGTGGAGTCTTTCTCTCTACCCTGCTCTCCTGGTGGGTGTAGGTGGGTCAGAAGTTCCATGTCTGTAACTCTGGGTGATCCAAGCTCTCTTGGAGATCTCTCTGGCAGAGGTCAGACAATGGGGTCCAAAGATTAGGTGAGTGAGGCCTCAAGGAGGTCCTGAATGGATAGGTGGGTCCAATGTGCTCAGAGCAGACCCAGGAAGTTCCACGGAGGTGGAGGGGTTGTTGGTTTAGCACTCTGGTCCAGTGCTCACCTGAAGCAGTGGGCCAGCACTACCTTTTTGTTTGTTTGTTTGTTTGTTTGTTTGAGACAAGGTTTCTTTGTGTAGCTTTGGAGACCATCCTAGAACTAGCTCTGCAAACCAAGCTGGCCTCACAAAGATTTATCTGCCTCTGTCTCCTGAGTGCTGGGATTAAAGGTGTGTGCCACCGCCACCTGACATGAACTAATTTCTTTGCTAGAGGAGAGATTTACAATAGTCTAATATATACTCTGTTGTGTGGTTATTAGTGATCATTGTTTTTCAGATCTATAATGAAAAAGAACACCTGTGGCAAAAAGAAATTTAAAAAAGTGCACTTCAAAGAGAAAAATAGCAGTAGGAAATTTAAAGTTGCAGCCAAGGCTTGTGATGAAAGAGCTAAGGAGAGAAAGCTCAATCCAAATTGGAATAAATCAAGAGGAGCCCTAAGGGCAAGACCCTACCCAGCTAAGCCTATAAAAGACCCAAGGATTGTCTGCTCCTCAAAAGCAAAAACAAATGGTGGCTGCTAATTGTGATTCAAGGGTCAGGCTCCACCTAAGCAGGCAGCTGAACTTGGCATGTCATCTGTGTGCATCTGGCTTTGGAGTCATGAAGGGCTGTGAATTCCTTCTTCATGGTTAAGGAGAGCCTCTGAGGCCAGTATTGTGGAGGGGATTCCCTGCATAGAGACTCTGAGAGGCCCTTGTGTGAAGCTTTAAAATTATGTGAAGCCTGGGTTGCATTGGAGACCTCATTTTAGAGGTGTTGGAGTTGTAGGATATCTGGGAAGAGAAGCTGCACACAGAGAATGATATCAGCCTGAAAGAAGATGTGGCTTGGGGTAGCAAAGTTGGAAGGGCAGTGCCATCTAGGTCCTTTGGTGCTATGAGATTTAAAGTTTACCCTGCTGGCTTTGGTCTAGTAAATCTTTACTGTGCCCCAAGTCCTCTCTTTTGGAATGGCAATATGTATTTTGTGCCATTGTATGTTGGAGGAATGTAATTTGATTTTTGATTTCACAGGGTATGATAGTTACTCTTTGTTGTCAACTTGACTACGTCTGGAATGAACTACAATTGAGAAATGGAGGGTACATATGCAGGACTTTTTAGGTGGTGGGGGGGATGGACTTGGTTTGAAGTGGGTGGCTCTTCTTCTAGTCCTGACCTTTTGAAGTAGGAAGACACACTCTTTTGAACTGGATCTTGAGGCAGGAAGACACACTTTTAATCTGGGCCACACCTTCTGCTGGACATGCTCTTTGCTTGCTTGTCCTTGCATTGCAAGCAAGTCCATTTCTTCACTAGCATTAGAGCTCACTTCTTTGGGATTTTAGTGTCTAATGAAGTCCAGCTTTGTAGACTGAGCAACTATTGGATTCTTGGACTTTCTGTTCATAGCTAGCTATTGTTGGATTAGCTGGACTTCAGCTTGTAAGTCATTCTAATAACTCCTCTTTCTAAATGTCTATATGTACAGAGATTCATTCTATAAATTCTAGACCAGTGATTCTCAATCTTCCTAATGCTATGACCATTAAATACAGTCTTCATGTTGTGGTGACCCTCAACCATAAAATTATTATTATTTTTTGCTATTTCATTACTATAATTTTGCTACTGTTATAAATTGCAATATAGATATCTGATAGCCAGATAGTCTTAGGCAATCTCTATGAAAGGGCCATTCAATTCCAAAGAGGTCATGACCCACAGATTGATAACCATTGCTCTAGACTGTACATGTTCTCAACCGGTGGGTAGCCCTATGAGGGGTGTCAATTGACCTTTTCACAGGTGTCTCATATCAGATATCCTGCATATAATATGTTTATATTACAATTCATTACAGTAGCAAAATTACAGTTACAAAGTGGCAACAAAATAATTTTATGGCTGGGAGTCATCACAGCATGAACTGTATTAAAGGATTGAGGCATTAGAAAAGTTGAGGACCACTTCTTAGAGAACCCCAACTAATACACAGATTACAAGTAAGAGATTATCTTGAGTCTGGGAAGAAACTTTCAATTTTGTACTTTTAAGTGTTGTTGAGATTGGAAGACTATGAGGAGTTTTACAGTTGGAGTACATACATTTTATATCCCAATATAGCACAAGTCTAGAAGGCAGAAGGTAGAATATGATGGTTGAATGAGAATGGCCACATAGGCTCATATGTTGGTAGAAAGAACTCTGAGAAATCTTAGCAGGTATAAACATATTGAAGGAGATGTGTCACTGGGGTGGGATTTGAAGTTTCAGAAAACAGGTACCATTACCAGTATGCTCTCTGCTTCCTGTCTGTGTATTGGAACATGAGCTTTTAGCTACTGCTCTAGCACCATGCCTTCTTACCTGCTGCCATAGCTCCCACAATGAGGGACTTCTATCTCTCTGGAACTGTAAGCCACAGATGAACCCTTCCTGCTATAAGTTACTTTGGTCTTGGTGTTTCATCACAGCATTAAAAATGTAACTACTAGTACAGAGGAAAAAAAAAGACAGCAATCCAGCATAAAGATGCAGTTAGACTTTTTTTTTTTTTTAAATTATAGTCCAAATCCTATCTGCCTTGTTACTGCTTTTTTTTTCTTCTGCATTTCTGTCATTTAACATTTATTATCTCATGCTGCTATTTGACTTTTCCTATATTAGCTTATGGAAAATTAATGACTTTAGAGTTGTATTTCCAATGTACAGTCCAATTTCATAGCATTTACCTTGCTGGGTTTTAGTCTTGCTTTGGTGTAGTATTCCCACTATGCATCAGTTCCTCTCTCCTGAAATGCCATTGTATGTGGAAAGCATGCAATTGATCTTTTGATTTTTCAAGGGGATTACAATAAACAGATTGTCTTGAGTCTAAAAACATTGGGAACATAACTATATGTATGAGAAATACTTAAAAATAGATTGAAAGCCTTGCAAGAGGCTGTTTGTGGGGACTTTGAAGATTTAGCTTCTGTAGCTTCATGTTAAAAATCCTCTTTTGTACTTTCTTCTGTACTGAAATTAAAAACATATTGCTAGTGAAGTTTTCATATGTTGGTTTAGTGTTGTGAGTTTTTACACATAGGTTCTAAAAAGCACTATGGTAGTTGAACAAGAGTCCCCATAGGCTCTTTGAATTCAGACTCTCCTGTCTTCTGGTATCCTTTGATTCTTCTCTAGGCTTCAACACTCCAAAGCAACAGCTTTATTGTATTGATTTTTCCAAGGACAATCATCTATAGTTGGTGGGGTCTTGGTAAGGGTGTTGTTGGTAATAGAAGGATTATTCTTTGTTTTGTGGTAAGAAAAGATTCTTATCAATGAATCAAGCTGTTAAGTATATTTTTGATCAAATAGGAAGGCTTCTATTAAACTAAAAGAACTTAAAAATACTGTCTATGGTGACATTTATAAAATTTAAGTAGTTTTAGGTTTGACCCATTGCCTAATTTTTGGCCTAGGTGGAGAGGTCTAATGTCTTAAATATACAGACACTTAGAAAGTACCTGGTCAGAGCATCCTGAGGACTGAGGACTGAGAGCAGGGAAGCCTGCTCTATCGGACTGGCTCATCTGGAGTCTGACAGCATCCTGGCCCAGCTTTCAATGGGATGGGAGGAGTCCCACCACAACCCACTAGAGTAGGTGAGCCATGAGAGTATTGGAACTGCTTATACCAATTGGGAGAGAACCTTGGTCCCATACCCACCAGAAGAGGAAGAGACCCTACCAGGACACATGGGAAGAAGAGATGGGATAGACAACAGTATAAGAATATAGTCAGCAACAGATTAATCATTATGATGCCACCAGAGTCTAGGGACTCCACAACCTGAACATCCCAACACAGAAGAAGCAGAACAACCCTAAAAACAACTTTATGACTATGATAGACACTCTCAAAGAGGTAATGAAAAAATCCTTTAAAGGAATGGAAGAAAAAATGTAAGAAATGGAGGAAAAGACAAAACAAAAATTACAAGAAACAATTCAAACAGTGCAAGGTATGAAATCTGAAATAGAGAAGAAAAAACCAACAAAACAAAACAAAACAAAAAACAATCTGAGGGAATGCTGCAAATAGAAAAGTTGGCAAATGATCAGGAACTACAGATGCAAGTGTAGTTAACTGAATATAAGACATGGAAGGAAGAATCTCAAGTGTTGAAGACACTAGGAGAAATAGATTCATTGACCAAAGAAAATCTTAAGTCCAATAAATCCCTGACACAAAATATCCAGGAAATATGGGATACTATGGAAGGCCAAACCTAAGAATAATGGTATAGAAGAAGGTGAAGAAACCCAACTCATAGGTACAGAAAATACATTCAACAAAATCATAGATGAAAACTTTCCCAACCTAAAGAAAGACATGCCAATGAAACAACAAGAAGCCCCCAGAACACCAAACAGAGTGGACCACAAAAGAAAGCCCCCTCTCCACATAATAAAACACCAAACCTATAGTTTAAAGAAAGAATATTAAGAGCAGCAAAGGAAAAAGGCCAAGTAACATATAAAGACAAACCTATCAGAATTCCCCTGACTTCTTCATAGAAAATTCTGAATGTTAGAAGTTCCTGGATAGACATTCTGCCAACACTAAGAGATCGTGGATACCAGTGCAGATGCCAGCAAAGCTTTCAATCACTATTGATAGAAAAACCAAGATATTCCATGAAAAAAAAAAGATTTAAACAATACACATAAACTAACCCAGCCCTACAAAAAGTTCTGGAAGGAAAACTCCAACCCAAGGAAGATAACTACACTTACAAAAACATAGACAATAGATAATCCCATTTTACCAATAGCCAAAAGAAAAATGGGGGGGTCCATACATAATACCACCACCACTACCAAATCTATAAATAAACAAGAATTAACAAACAATGGTCATTAATATCCCTCAATATTAATGGTCTTAACTCACTTATAAAATGATACAGGCTAACAGAATGGACACAAAGACAGAATCCAATCTTCTGCTGCATACAAGAAACACACCTCAACTTCAAAGGCAGAGTAAAGGGTTGGGAAATGACTTTCCAATCAAATGGACCCAAGAAACAAGAGGGTATAGCAATATTTATATCTAACAAATTAGACTTTAAACTAAAGACTTTAAACTCAAAAGAGACAAGTAAGGTATTTTTTTTATTCATCACAGGAAAAATCCATTAAGACTAAGTCTCAATTCTGAACATCTATGCCCCAAATACAAAAGCATCCACATTCATGAAAGAAACATTACTAAAACTCAAATCTCACATAAAACATCATAGTGGGAGATTTCAACACCCCACTCTCAACACTAGACAGGACCACCAGACAGAAGCTTAACAAAGAAACAAAGGAACTAACAGAAGTTATGACCCAATTGGGTTTAACAGACTTTTACAGAACATTCCATCCAAACAAAAGACTATACCTCCTCAGTGCCACGTGGAACTTTCCCTAAAATTGACCACATACTTACATACTTGGCAATATAGTAAATCTCAATAGGTACAAAAAATTTGGAATAACCCCCTATATCTTATCAGACCACCATGCTTTAAAAGTTAGAATTCAACAACAACACAAATTGCAGAAAACATACAAATTCATGGAAATTGAACAATGTGCAATTGTACCGTTTCTGGGTCAAGAAAGAAATAAAGAATTAAGACTTCTTAGAATTCAATGAGAATGAAGACATAGCATACCCAAACTTATGGGATATATTGAAAGCAATGCTAAAAGGAAAGTTCATAGCCCTAAGCGCCCACATGAAGATACTGGAGAATAGTCACACTAAAGAATAAACATCACAATTGAAAGCTCTAGAACAAAAAGAAGCAAACTCACCCCAGAGGAGTAGATGCCAGGAAATAATCAACTTGAGGGCTAAAATCAGTAAGATAGAAACTAGGAAATCAATACAAAGAATCAATGTAACAAAAGAGTTGGTTCTTTGAGAAAATCAACAAGATAGACAAAACTTTATCCAAAGGAACCAAAGGAAACACACACACACACACACACACACACACAGAGAGAGAGAGAGAGAGAGAGAGAGAGAGAGAGAGAGAGAGAGACAGAGAGACAGAGAGACAGAGAGACAGAGAGACAGAGAGACAGAGAGACAGAGAGAGACAGAGAGAGACAGAGAGAACATGCAAATTCACAAAATGAAAAGGGAGACATAACAACGGACACAGAGGAAATCTAGATAATCTTCAGGTCATGCTTTGAAAACCTGTACTCCACAAAATTTGAAAATTTAATGGAAATGGACAATTTTATGGATAGAGATCACTTACCAAAATTAAATCAAGTCGTAATAAGCAATTTAAATAGACCTATAAACCCTAATGAAATTGGAGCTATCATCAAAAGTCTCCCAACCAAAAAAAGCCAGGGGCAGATAGTTTCCATGCAGAATTCTAATATAAGATGATGGGAGATGTTATTCTGTAAATATGTTTCTCATACTGGTTAATGAATAAAGCCCTGTTGGCCAATAGGAAGGCAAGATAGGTGGGGCTGGGAGACTAGGAGGAAAGAAAGAGTTAGGAGGAGTCAGCATGGAGAGTCTAAAGAGAACAGCATCCGGCCGGCTGTCCAGTAAGATGACCACGTGGAAATACTTAGATAGTAGAAATGGGTTAATCAATAAGACAGAGCTAGCTTATAAGGAATTAGTAACTGGCCAACAGCATTATATCAAATACAGAGTCTCAGCATGTTACTGGGGGCTGGTGTGGCAGCAGGACCAGATCAACTGGCAGGAAAACCCTGCTCATAACAAGAAATTCAAAGAAGAGCTAATACCAATAGTCCTCAAAATGTTCCATACAATAGAAGCAGAAGGGTCATTGCCAAACTTTTTTTTTTTATGAGGCTACAATTACCCTAGTAACCAATATCCCTCATGAACATTGATGCAAAAATACTCAATAAAATACTGGCAAACCGAATCCAAGAACACATAAGAGAAATCATCTACTATGACCAAGTAGGCTTTATCCTAGGGATGCAGGGATGGTTTTACATATGAAAATCCTTCAATGTAATCCACCATAAAAACAAACTGAAAAAGAAAAACCACATGATCATCTCACTAGATGCTGAAAACACCTTTGACAAAATCCAACACCCCTTCATAATAAAGTTATTGGAGAGATCAAGGAAAGCATGAACATACCTGAATGTAATAAAAGAAATATATAGTAAGCCAAAAGCAAACATAAAACTAAATGGAGAGAAACTCAAAGCCATTCCTATAAAATCAGGAACAAGAAAATGCTGTCCACTCTCTCCATATCTCTTCAATATTGTTCTTGAATTTCTAGATAATGCAATAAAACAACAAAAGGAGATCAAGGGATACAAATTGGAAAGGAGGAAAATTTGCAGTTGATATGATAGTTTACCTAAGTGACCCAAAAAGTTCTACTAGGGAATTCCTACAGCTGATAAACACCTTCAGCAAAGTGGCAGGATACAAGCTTAACTCAAAAAAAAAAAAAAAAAAAAATCAGTAGCCCTATTTTCTACAGGCCATAAGGGGCTGAGAATGAAATCAGAGAAACATCACATTTTGCAATTGCTAAAAACAACAGAAAATGGAAAAATCTCCCATGCTCTTGGATAGGTAGGATCAACATAATAGAAATTGGAATCTTGCCAAAAGCAATCTACAGATTCAATGCAATCCCCATCAAAATCCCAGCACAATTCTTCACAGACCTTGAAAGAATATCCTCAACTTTATATGGAAAAATAAAAGACTCAGGATAGCCAAAAACAACCCTGTATAATAAAGGGACTTCTGAGGACATCACCATCCCTGGCTTAAACTCTATTATAATGCTGTAGTCCTGAAAACAGGTTGGTATTGGCACAAAAATAGACAGGTAGACCAATGGAATCCAATTGAAAATCCTGATATTAACTCACATACCTATACGAATACCCTATTTTTGACAAAGAAGCTAAATTTATACAATGGAAAAAAGAAAGCTTCTTCAACAAATGGTGCTGGCATAACTAAATGCTGGTCTGAAGAAGACTGCAGATGGATCCATATGCATTGCCATGCACAAAACTTAAATCCAAATGGATCAAAGACCTCAACATAAACCCAGCCACACTGAACCTCTTAGAAGAGAAAGTGGGAGGCACCCCTGAATGAATTAGTACAGGAGACAGTTTCCTGAACAAAACACCAGTAACACAGACACTGCGATAGAAAATTAATAAATGGGACCTCCTGAATTTGACAAGCATTTGTAAGACAAAGGACACAGTACAAGACAAAACAGCAGCCCACATCTGACAAAGGGCTGATTTCCAAAATATACAAAGAACTCAAGAAGTTAGTTGCCACAATACCAAATAATCCAACTAAAAATTGGGGTACAGAACTAAATAGAGAACTCTCAATAGAGGAATCTAAAATGGCTGAGAGACACTTAAGAAAGTGTTCAACACCCTAAGCCATCGTGGAAATGCAAATCAGAACAACTGTGAGATACCATCTTACTCCCGTCAGAATGGCTAAAATCAGAAACACCAAAGACAGTTTATGCTAAAGAGGATGTGGAGAAAGGGGTACACTCCTTCGCTGCTGGTGGGAGTGCAGACTCGTACAGCCACTTTGGAAATCAATATGGCAGTTCCTCAGGAAAATGCAAATCAGTCTACCACAGGACATGGCAATTCCACTCTTAGGTGGGTACACATTTATACAGCAAGGACATCTGTTCATCTATGTTTGTAGCAGCATTATTTGTAATAGTTAGAACCTGGAAGCAACCTAAATGCCCCTCAACTGAAGATTGGATGGAGAAAATATGGTACATTTACACAATAGAGTACTACTCAGTGGAAAAATACAATGAAATCCTGAAATTTGCGGGGAAATAAATGGATGGAACTTAAAAAAAATTCTCTTTCTCTGTGACATACTGTGGTAACAGACACTGTACATTCAGCCACCTAGGAAGTCCAGGAGTTCTGGGCCTCAAGACATCTTGCCTGTCACCTTATGTCTGGCCACCATAGTCTGGTCAACGCCAGGCAGTTTGCTTGCTTTTCAGGATAACAAAGAGAAGCCTGGCTGAGATGGTGAAGAAAACAGAGCCTTAGCAGCAGCTGGCATTCAGCCAACCCGAAGTCACGTTCTCTGGAGAATTGAAGCCATTTTTATCCTCCTCCGTAGGCCTCGGGATTTGAAACAGTGGCATCGTTCCTGGAAGAGCAGAGCAGGTTTACAGCATCATCTTCTGTCGTCTGTGACAGTGCCATGTAACATTGTTTAAAGTGGTTAACCGTCACTGTCTTTGCCTTTATATGACAGTTTTATCTGCATCGACCAGACTTTCAACTGTGAATTATTTCTCATTGTGTCTAAAATGATCAGACTTGTTATTTTTCTGTGTTTGACCTTTGTGGGGACTTAGGTGGCCATTCCTTTATGCCTTTGGTTCCACTTTCTTTAATTCCCAGCCTTTTGCAGTCCTCCAAATTGGGTTTGATAAGCATAATTCAGATTTCCCATATCAAGTCTTTAATATATTTCTTCTGCAGCCAAGTCCCATTTGGCCACAGTAAGCTTCTCTTGTTTACTCAGTTTGTCATTCAAATGGGTACCAAAGAAATGCATAGATCATTGGCACTGGCCATGATGGAAGAAGGGGGCTACAGCCTGAGGTTCAGAAGCCTACTCAATAGGCAGTTTTTAAAGAAGGAGGGAAATAGTAAAGAAAAAAAAAACTAAATAAACTAAAATAAAGGAAGGCTTTATTTGTACAGCTGTCCAAGGATAGGGGCTGTAGAGTGAGGTGACTCTTTTTTCAAGCATGTGACTATTTGTATTCATGCCGTTTCCAGAGTTCCATCATTTTTACTTGAGACCTGCATTTTAATAATAATAATAAAAAATTCTCTGTGGGAATTTGTCAAGATTTGAAGCTAGAGCAATGATTAAGAACACTCTAGGAATTCTTTGGGATGAAATTCAGGGCCCTGCATATGCTATGTGAATCTTCTACCCCAGTCAAACCCCTAGCATATGTGTTATATCCAGTGCTGGGCATCCTGCCAACTTCACAGGGAGCATTTGGATTGCAGGCCAGGTGAGGACTGTCCTTGTGAGAGTCTACAGAGAGAGTTGTCCTTGCTGCCACCTTTACGGAACCAGGTCAGTACCTGGAGGCTCAACATTGTGTGAGTGTGGGTCTTCATTTGGATTTCCCATTTTAAGTGGGCTCTGTAGCTCTGCGAAATCCTTTACACAGGGGCTCACAGCCTACTGTAGTGGCAGAAACTTTAAGGTTGAAGCCACCTCACGTGTGTATTTTCAGCCAGGATCCCTGCTCTGTTCATGTTTTGGGGACATACAGAAATTAATTTTATAGTTGGCTTTTGAGTCATTTGTGAGTTAAGGAGCACCATTTAAATATACATTTTAGTTGCCTGTGTCAGGGGGTTGCTTAGAATGTGTCGACTTAAATGGAATCGTGCAAGGGAAATTATGTGTGTTTGTGAGAAATCTCCAAGAAAACAACACAAGTCGTGTGACCCAAGTTTCTTCAAAGCAGCAGGATTGTTTTTGGAATGTGCTTTAATGTTCCTCCCAGGTGTAGGGGATGGGAATGAGATTACTTTAGATCATTCATTACAACTTATTATCATTATTTGTTTATGTGCCTCTATGGAAAAACATGTTTTTACCACCTTTGGCTTGCCTTTGTAATTGCACATTTTACTTACGTGCTTCTTCTTAACTGTCAGAGTATAAATTGTCAGATGCTCTGAATAAAGTTGGCTATTGCATGAGACTTTAGTTTGCCTTGTTCATCAGCTCCATTCTCCCAGAGCCCATGGTCATTTAAGGTAGTAACCAGTGAGTCTCACCATGTTTCTTCTTGGTGAATGACACTGTGCTCCTTTCTCAATTCTGGCAGCCTAACTGTGTTACAGAGTTAATACTTTTAGGGATTCTAGTTTCCTGAGGTTTTTCTTTACTAAGGACTCTTTGAGTCTACCTCAGTCTTCACCCTTACTGTTGTTTGTCCTTGCCATTAAATTGTTAGTAGAGAGAGGAATATAACATTCAATTCAGCCAATGTGGATTCATAGGTCTCTGCTATTTCAATAGCAGAGGTATGTGTTGGTGTGTGTGTGTGTGTGTGTGTGTGTGTGTGTGTGTGTGTGTGTGTATGTGTGTGTGTGTGCACATGAGAGTGTGAAAATATGTGAAAATGTGTGTATGTATGTGTGTTGGAATGGGTAAGTATATAATTTTACAAATATAGCAGGACTGTGGTAAGATTGATTCTCAAAACAAAGTGTTTGGGTAGAGACCATGTCATGCATGCTTTTAATATGATCACCTGTAAGGACAATACTCAACCTCTCTCCTACCTTACCAGTAAATCAGCCAATATGACATTTTCTGTCAGATCTTCCCTAATGTGGGATTGATGCTTACTGAAGGAGAATCTGGCACCAAAGCTTAGTATCAGTGGTCATGGTTCTTAATTCATTCAACTCTCTTTCTCTCTGCCTATTGATCATGAAGTTATTGCAGCTGCTGTATGAACTCAAAATAGATTCATTAAAGCCATTTAAGGGACTTTATGAGCAACTTTTACTTAAAAAGTCACTGAAATATTAAAAAATGCCCAGAAATGCACTTGAATGCATATTTGCCCTGTCATATTGATGCACTATCAGATTAAACAAGGCTCCTTGTTGCCCTGCCCTTTTCCTGTAGATGCTTATAGCTAATTTCTGCAAATTATTGTCTATAGGCCCTGTCTCTGCTTTTCTATTTCTGCTCTCTTCCTCAGTCTTGTCTAGTCTAGCCCTTAGCACTGTGTAGAAACATTGAAAGGACAGTGACTAGTCTATTCTGTTTACTAGGCTGGCCCCAGCGTGAATATACTGTCCTCTACCTACTGAGCTCTCAATAAACACTTGCTCAAGAAGTGGATGAACCTAATGGGATATTAAAAACCCATAAAATAGATATTCTTATGGAGAATCTTTAGTTTTTTAGAAACGAGCTCATGTTAAAATGCCAAGAAGGAAAGGGGCCAGACAATTAGGCACTTCAAATGACTTAAACTACTTTGCATGTAGAAGACAAAAAAGAAACATGTTGCTGTGGTATCAGTAGTGTTCTGAAGTGGGGATGGAAATGACACTCTGTATGTGTGTGTAATTTTTAATACACTGCCAAACTTTAATTTTAATTAATGAAAGATCACATTCCAGGGCTGGGCTTGGCAGCACATGCCTTCTACCTCTGTTCTTGGGAGGCAAAGGAAGCAGATCTCTGAGTTCCAGGCCAGCCAAGACTACACACTGAGAGCTTGCTTATGAAACCAACCGAACAGCAGCCACAACCACACAAAAGAAAAAAAAAAAAGCCAAAAACAAACCAAAACAAAATCCCCTCTATACTCAGGAATCATAAAGGACATAGTGTTGCTTTTCAGTGTACTTTACTTGAGTTCAAACACAGCAATGAGTAGTGAAGCTATTGCTATGTTCTAGGCGAGCTGACATTTGGTGAGTATATACTAATTATTCAGATAATAAATTCATCATCACCTCTCCTTGTAACTCTTTTGGCCTCATGTCTGCAGATAACTCCTTGTAAGACAGAAGCTACAGCAGCAAGTCCCTATCGGGAGGTAATGCCTGGTGTGTAACATGAACACTGGCGAAGTCTGTAAAGAATGAGGCACGTTCTTTATCACACAGTCCCTCTACGGGAAACACTGTTATTATCACCGTTATCATTGTCATCACTGTAACTGATCCAAGATGAGAAAACAGAGATTAGAGCACATATGGAGTTGGCCTGGAGTTAGTCTGGATGATCCAGATGAAGGACAGTTCTTAGTTGAAGCTTGGAACTATAGCTTTCATTGATCAATTCTCTCCAGAACTTTTTCCTGTTCCCAGGTACACACCACCCCAAACAGTGCAAACTGTACCTAGGACTGATCATTGCAGGAATTACCAGCCACTGCTGTACACCGTGCTGTAGTGCAATTTTCCCACCATGGCTGGCAGAAGTGAAAAGGAGCTCATGCTTGTCTTGGATTAGATACTGGCTACAACAAGAACCCAATGAAAAGAATTGGGAGGGCTGTCATTATTTCTGAGAAACATATAAAAGCAAAGCAGGACCCAGATCAAAACCACACCTTAAAAATCTGCACTTTATACAGCTAAAGTGCGGGTTAGAACAGGGCCAGGGCAACCCATGTCTGTTGCTGGAAGGCATGGGTGAGTGGGAAGACAGGCTGCATCGCAGCAGGGGCCATGGCCTTTTGAATCTAGACCCTCCCAGCATGCTGTCAAGAGAAAAAAGAACCATTATCTATTTTCCGATTGAGAAAGTCAGATGCACTTGATTAAAACCACCCAATCACCCAGGTGTGGTGGCGGCAAGTGGGTTAGAAATCCAATGTCATTCTTGGCTTCATCATAAGGTATTTGAGGCCACCCTGGGCTATGTGAGACCCAGTTTCAGAACAAATAAATTAGGAAGCAAAAACATAAAAAAGAATGCAGTGAAAACTCATTTTCTCTTTTCTCTAGAGGCAACCTTATTAACAACTTCTTAAACATTTTTTTCTGAAATATTTTATGCATAAATTATATATTCAGCCATTATGTGTATGCTGTTGGAAAAGCACACATCGTATCAAAACACACCCACCTCCCATTCTCCTGTAATAATTTTGCCTGTGTGCAAAGCACTCAGGAAAGGGGAGTGGGAGCTGAAATTCAGTAAGCCACGTTCTCAGGTAGAGCCAGAATCTGCCTGGAAGGCCAGCCATTCCTTCACTGTGGAAAGATGCTGTCTATGGTTCTGGGCTCACTCTACCAGCATTAGGCCATTCTTGTCTCTCACCATTGTGCAGTATTTGCTGTCGTGAACGAGTAACACTTTAGCTTCCTATTGGTGGGCATTTGGGCTCTTTTGCTTTTTCCTCATGTGGGGGAAAAAGCTATTTCCTTGTCTGCACATTGTGTGCACCTGTGCGAGCGTGACTTCAGATTAAGTTTGTCGTGTTGGTTTTGAGATTCTGAGATATTTGGTTTCAGAAGAGAAACAAAACATGTTGATTTAAGAAGACTTGTGCTCCAGAGGTATTTCTTCTTTGATTTTTATAAACAATATTCCAAAATTCTCATCATTTTCAGCCTTGGTAATTGCCTTCCAGCTGCTCCGGGAAGTGTTTGCTTGCTTCTCACGGACTCTAATCATCTTAGCAGGGACCTATCCCCACCCTCTGTCAGCAGGCCCCTGGACATGGCAGCCCTTTCCCTTGTTTTTGGGCACATCCTTAATCACGGAAGTTCAGATGACTCAGTACATACTGCCTGATGTTTACACATGGTTCAGTATTCTACATTTGGAGATCTTGGCTTTCCTGCATCAAGTTTTAATGCATTTTCAGTCTCTCTGAAACAGACAGACAATGTAAAACTCAAATGAAGAGATTTTCACAGAAGATTCTGTATTCTTGGGGTAAGTGATTATGGTGAACTTCCTGGAACGGTTGTTTGAGCCTAGAATCTAAACTTCTGTCTGCCTGCTTGAGGCAGCTAGTCTGTCCTCCCATCCTCTGTTGACCCTTTAAGGCTCTATGGTTTTGTAATAGAGAGATTGTGTAAGTTTGGTGTTAAGTGACTGACTATAAACAAGCTAAGTAACCATCCCTGAGAACTGGATACAGAGCCATTCTTCAAGAGACAGGTACAGGATGCTCATTTTCAAAATCAATTTCGACTTTCACACTTAAAATATGTAAAAACATACATTGGGATTTCCAAGGCCTTCATTTCTATTATAATTAGCATTGCATCTGCATGGGTTTTTTTTTCCATAATGCTCTTTGCTAGTCTTGGTGTTGAATACTAAATTGGTATTTACACAATCAAAACATCCTTGAGTCCCAATCACTGTCTCCTCTCCTAACTAAAGCCGAAATCCTTTCACTTGGCATAAGCAAAGAACTGTAGTGTAGTGGCATTAGGGAACTAGAATGACCCTGGCTAATTCTTTTAAATATTCTTTCCTAAGGAAATAATTCCCTGAAGGCATTTTGACTGGGGAGGGGTGGGGTTAAACTGTACTTTCTTCCCCTTGCTGGGTTCTTCGGATGGGTTTCTACTTTTGAGGGCCTAGTTCTTCCAGGAACCCCATATAGTGAGTGCCTCTGACAGCAGGGATAGGAATAGGAGGCAGAAATTAACTGTGCACTTTAGGTAAAGTACCCCAGAGAAAAAGAACCAGTTTCTTTCTTGCTAAAAGCCTGAAGATCCTTGGGCATCTTGGCAGCCTCATCCCCGACAAAGGACAGTGATTTGAGAAGTGTTTGGGGGCTCTGATGCCTGAACTGGTTTCTCAGTGATTTTAGGGTTACCACTTCATAGGGGGAACATATTAGAGGAGCAAAAAAGGCCTACCAAGGAAGAGCTCCTCCTGGTCTGGCCTGGGCAGCAACCTAACATTTTAGCTGGGCTGGTCAATTCCTCGGTCAAGGGATCACCCTGAGGAAGCCATGCTAGAGAGATAGGTGGATTGATCTTTCCTCTGAGGAGAAACTGCACTTTTCTTTCCCGAATTCTCACCCTCTTATGAGTCAGGAGGCTCATTGCCTACCTACTTTTTTTTGTTTGTTTCTTTTTCTGATACTTTGGGCTGCCTCTGTGCAGTCACATACATGGTGAACCTCCATGTTCATCATCCAAATGGCAAGCTGTTTCCCTTTCTCCATTCTCCTCCACTGGGCAGCCATTGGGATGTTTTTCATTTGAATGCTAGTCAGATTGTCTTGGGCTTCCGTTTTGGTCTGTTCTTCAATTATTTCGTTATTGAGATTAAAACCCCAAGAAATGTTCCCTATTTTCCCTGAATCAGTCACTTAGGCATTAATGTGAGTAAAGTGAAGTGAAGGCTGTCAGAGAGACACTTCTTTCTGGTCGTGCAGTAGGCCACATCTATGGTGTCCCTGAGCAACCGAGGGAAGTGCGCTGGGAGCTGGGGACTATGTTATGTTATCACATCCCATAACTTGCTTTGTTTTTCTTTATTTTCTCTGCTCTAAACCACAAAGAGAAACTAGTCATCAGGACTCATTTTCTAGTTCTAAGAATGTCGAAGCTATTTTGTTTTCTGTAGTAATAATCACCGTGCATGTATTGCTTGTGTTGGCAAAGGCACATTTTATTGCTGATTGACTGATGTGAGCCCTGGGAGAGTCTCATTATCACTTGTGTACAGCTGAAGAAACAAGGGCATTACAAAGTTAAATGAGTTACCTAAGGCCCCACAGGGCAGCTGCTAGGTGGGAGAGCCAGTTCAAACCTGACAGGCTGTACTGCTCCTAAATACTAGAAGATCAGAATTGAGTCACTTGAGGAAATGAGCTCTAATGATTTCTTTCTTTACATAGCACCTTGTATTCAAGAATGGTATAGATTTTCCCAGGTTAATTATTTGAACCTAGTTGTCCTCTAGATCCCATCAAATCATTTGACCACTTTTCTTCTGGTCTCCTTAAAGAAATGAAATATGATTTTAAGTATGAAATCTCCTGTTTTTCTAACTTTTCCTGAAAGTGACTGGAAGTTGATCTGTACACAGACGGGATCATTTCTGCTATGTCTGTTTGAATGTGAGTTGATTATGAAATGTAGATTCAAGGCAAGGATTTGCAGGTGTGGCCCAGGTAATTGCAAATATATCCCAAGATGTATTATAATGCCAATATAAAAGCACAACTTTGCCTCAAAAGGGATAAGACATAATTTATTCAATAGTCAAATGCTCTACCCCTGAGCTATACCCCCAAGGTTTTTTTAAAATTTTGTGTGTGTTATATTTTGGCTTTGGTGTTTTTTGTCTTAATGATTTTCTTCTTGTTTGTTTTTATTTGTTTGTTTGTTTATTTATTTATTTATTTTTTTGCTTTCTCTATTGTTTCTTTTGGAAGAGAGAATGAATATGAAGTTGGGTGGGTAGAAAGGTAGGGAGGATCTGGGAGGAGTTGGGGAAAGGAAACAATATGATCAAAATGTATTATATAAAAAAGTTTAAATTAAAAAAAAGAAATAGTTTCTCCTGTAACCAAAATATGTGTGACCATATCCTGGGAACATAGATTTAGGACACCGACATGGTAATAGTTTGAGGATGTCTTTATAGAAACCAAGCCAAGAATGGCATGAATCAAAGTACTTTGCAAATATGTTGGTAGAAGCAATTGATAGGTTGTTAAAGCAAAGCAGGGAAGCTCTTCGAACGGCTCAAGACCCTGTCCTCTGACTTGTAGATTTTGGGTTGGTAGACTCTAATGTCTGCTAAGTTCATACATTTCAAAGTTTTGCTATTCTGTACTGGGTGGTGGTGGTGCATGCCTTTAATCCCAGTACTTGGGAGGCAGAGGCAGGCAGATCTTTGAGTTGCAGGCCAGCCTGGTCTACAGAGTGCGTCCCAGGACAGCCAGGATGTTACACAGAGAAAACCTGTCTCAAAAAATGTTTTGATGTTCCAGTAAATTAATCAGCTTTGTAGAAGGGTCAATAAACGCTGCAGGTTATTTTTATTATTATTTTTTATTTCTGCTTGACCCACTTTTTAAAATTTACTTTTCCATCCTTTTTTAATTTAAATTCCAAACAAGGTTGTTTTACATGTCAATCCCAGTTCCCTCACCCTCCCAGCCTCCCCTATCACCCCCACCAAACCCCAGCCCATCCCCTTTCTGCTCCTCAGGAAGGGTGAGGCCTTCCATGGGGAGTCCAGTTACAGAGATGGAGGAGTGATGAGCAAAGGGGTCAAGACCAGGCTGGAGAAACCCATAGAATCAGCTGACCTGAACAAAGTGGGAGCTCATGCACCCCAGTCTGATATCTGGGAAACCAGCGTATGACTGAGCCTGATGTCCTGAATGTGGGTGTTAGTTAGGAGGACTGGGAAGTCTATGAGACCTCTGGTAGTGGATCAGTATTTATCCCCAGTATATGACTTGACTTAAGTTGCCCATTCCACATAGAGGGATACTTTCTCAGCCTAGGCAGACTCTGGAAACTTTTGTTTGTGAGGTTCTGCCCCAGAAAAGACACACGGATAGCATACTGGAATCACTGTAAATTTAGAAGCTAATAAGTTTTGGAGACTACTTGTCAAGTTATCTTGCCTTGAATCAAATATGTCCTTTGAAATGTTTTATGGTTGCTGTGTCACCTCTTAGTAGTAGCTGTTTACAAGTTCAGGTGTAGTTCTCTGTGGGTGATGTCTTCAGAGTTGCCATCCTGTAAGTCCTTTATGTCCAATTGTCCAGGAGATAACAGTCTCGAACCAGTCGGTCCCCCTCTGCCAACAGCTTTGTGGAGACCCAGACTTTGCTAAGGTACTCACTTCACTTTGATTTTCTGTTAACAGAGCATCACAAGAAGTATTAGGAACAAGTTCTGGTGTGGCAAAGCCTTTCTGGGTGGGCAGTTCATTGTGGGACCCCTGCTGAGATGTTCATTAAAACATGTCAGCTCTACAGAGACTTATTATGTGTTTGTTTGTTTACTTACTAAAGAGAGAGAGAGAGAAAGAAAAGGCCATGGAGTTGGGTGGGTGGGGAGGTGGGAAAGATCAGGAGTTGGGGAAGGGGACACATGATTAGAATATATTGTATCAAAAAAAAAAAAAAAGAAAGAAAGAAAGAAAGAAAGAAAGAAAAAGAATAGAAGAGACATCAGCCAAGTGAGGAAGTGGAAACCACCTCTGTTTCTTATAGAATCAACATAAAAAATCCTCTAGGGCAAAAACAATAAGACAAGCAACAAACAAAAAATCCCCACAAACAACAGTGAAGAGAAAACTTGGTCAAGCAGTCTAGGCTTGAACCAACTGCTGCTTTGGAAAGGTCAGTCCCTGGAAGCTGTCCCCACCCCCAGGCTCTTATGCCTCATCATGGTTCCCTTGTCCACAGCAGGTTTGCTGTTGGATCTCTGTTTGATCTACTGCTACTAACCAATACCTGTGGTTAATTTTGATTGTCCCGCTGGTTGAGGTACTTCCACTCAGCTGTGGATGTCTCAAGCTTGTAAGAAGTATGAAAAGAATACAGCATTTGGTGGTGTTTTCATTGTGCATTCAGAGATCTGAGACTTTTTAGATGAATAACTCTGAAACAACAAAGTTTTGTGAGATGAGTAAATGCTGCAATTTAGATGTTTATGACAACTGTAAATCTTTTCTGTACGGTGCTTTGAAAACAGTTTTAGATTTTTCCCATAGGTCCCAAATACTTGGAAATGACTGATTTTGGATGATTAAATGTAACTTCTCCAACTTATTTATTTAGTGAGTGGCATCTGAAGTCATGTTTTTCAAGTTTAAAGAAATGAAACAAATTTACATTTTGAAGTAATTTGTCATTAACTAAGACAATAATTTACTTGGGTGTCACCTTTTATTCCCCTTCCTACAGATCAAATTGGAAGTTTCTAGTCAGAAGTTTAGCCATCATTATTTTCTTAGAGGCAGGAGACATTGGCTTGCACTCTGAGTATTTTCAAGTGACTACAGAAAAGAGGGTGGCGAGTTAGCCCATGGTCCCTTGATGGTTATTCTTCACCTTTAACACTTATCAGAGGCTCTTGGGGAATCTCACCATAGCATTCAATTTTTAAGTCTCACCTCCAGAGAGTCTGACTCAGTGGCTTTGAAAATCTACACTTTCATTTACATTTTTACGATCTACATGTTCGCCCAACAGCTTGGATATGTGTTTTAGAACCACATGTGACATACTCAGGGAGGATGTTCCTGTCATGCTGTAGAGTTCCTGAGCTGTAAGTAAGAGAAAAGATGTCCCTCAAAGTCTTAAGGTCTAAACTACATGCTGTGGGCTGAGTTCTCTAGAAGCAAGTATCTCTGATGGATACTTGATGTTGTAGTCTCAAGAAGAACAGAGTAAGGGTACAGGACCAGGGTAGGGTAAGGAGCTGAGCATGCATGTGGCTTCAGGTGAAGGTCAGCTTTGGTCCATCCCACCTGGGTACTGGGACCTGTGTCATACTATATAGTTGGTCTTAGCCTGAAGAAAGGAGATGAGTTTTGTTTTGTTGTTGTTGTTGTTGTTTGTAGTTCACATCAGTGTGTCCCTGATTTTGAGTTGCACTGGTATGGATGTGCATCATAATATCCTATTAATGAGGTGACTCTGTTGCCACATGAAGCATTTCTAATGGAAGAATTCCTCTAGAGACACTGGTAAACCATGCCTCAGTTGAGTGATAGGTGTATTGGCCAAACAAAGAGAAATCAAGAGGAGGATGGTCATAAGCCTCCAGTACGATTTGACAACACAGTCACGATGTTTTATGATGATCCATATATTCTGGAAAAGTTAGAAGGACAGGAACATCCATGACAGGCAGTTCTTCCATGAGCAAATAGAGTCTTCTTACAGATGACTCCAATTCATGGTAACAGGGCCACTCTGCTGTAACATTTCATGTAATACACTTGCGGCCTTTGCAATTCCTTTCATAATTACAAGGCAAAATGTGGGCTATACAGACACTTGTCTTTTACTAGAATTTGTCATCCTACTGCAAAGCATATAAAATATGACAGTCTCCTATGGCAATTCTGATCAAGAAGGAGAACATGATTTCAAGTATTGAATTATGGATTCCCAGGCTGTGGTAAAATCATAATCATTTGTAGATGATTCTGTGTCATGCTTGTTGTAATGATGTTGTTTATTAGGAGGAGGCTCCATTGCTTGGAACTTTCAATAAGATATGTGCTGTTTGGGAAACGACCAAGCCTGTTGTCATTTGTTACCTGGCTACATTAAATAAAACAGCTTCTTCTAAACTGCATTTCTGCAGAACACGAGTGTGTTAATACTGTATTCTGCTTAAAACAAATTATATGCTGACACCTTGTTGGAGAATCACAAAGTATTTTAAATTATTAAAGGCTCTAAATATTCTGCAAGCAAGAAAACTGCTAACTTTGTTTTTTAACAGTTTCCTAGAGTCTATTTGCTCATGGAAGAAATGTGTGTCATGGATGTTCCATAGACCACAGTTGAAGAATATGGAAGTGAGGCCTTGTTCCTCATAGCATAGTAGCCATGCACCAGCCAGAAGCATTGTAAATGCTAATACACTTTGGAAAACCAACTACAGCATCATGGTTGTCATGCCAGACAACCACAAGGCAACAGAGGGAACCAGAGCAGCTTCCAGGGATAATGGGAGATTTTCATTTTTTTTTTTCTATACTGACGGGCCATAACAGTAGTATTATAGTTAATGAAGGCTTGCAGTGTATATATCAGGCCACATAAAACATTTTATTCACACTAACCTATAATGACTTAATGGGCAAGAATTTCGAAACTATCTAGGTCCTAGCTTCAAGTGTTTATTAAATGTCTGGGTTTTTTATTTTTATTTTTATTTTTTTGGAGTGACTTTTCCAAGGGGAATCATGCAATATTAAAAAGACAAAACATTAAAAAAGCAGCCAAGAAACACTAGTACTGCTCTGGTGATGATAACTGTGGTCCAGTGCCTCTGAATTCACATGGATCCCCTCGTTCCCAGTGCATGATACCCTCCCAACATCATTTTATTAAAAATGTTTGAAATGCCATGGGTATGTGACATTTACTTCTTTGCAAGAAAGACCTTCTGTGAGCTGCAGTCTAAGGGATTTTCAATTATAACAATGAATTCATATTTATTTGGAAGAAAAACAACAAATATTTACATTCTGTACAGCTCTGTGCAATTCTATAGGAAGTCCCCCAACCACCAGCTGTTATCTTTGTACTTGCAGAAATCCCAAGAATGTTAGTATTGGAAGTGGAAGGAACTAAGGATCTGTGGAGAACCATTCATTGCAGCCTTGCAAAGTGAGAAGCTTTACCATTGTTATTGTCATCCTCCCTTCTCTCTCTCTCTCTCTCTCTCTCTCTCTCTCTCTCTCTCTCTCTCTCTCTCTGTGTGTGTGTGTATACACATGCATGGAGGCTAGAAGTTGACATAATTTTTTCTTCACTCTTCACCTTAGTTTTTGAGACTGGATCTCTACTAATGTGGAGCTCACTGATTGGCTAGACAAGCTGTCCAGCAAGCCCCAGAATCCTCAGTACTGGGATAAAGGTGTGTACCAACACATCCCCAGCTCTTTATGTAGGTGCTGAGCATCCCAATTTATGTTCTCTTTCATTCTGCTCATTGAGCCTTCTTCCTACTTCTTTGTCTTGTTCTTGATTGTAAGTGACAAGCTTTCCTGCGTTTGTTTCTGGTACTGTAAGAATATTTGAAAAGAGACCATAAGAGATTCCCTCTCCTGATCCTAATCCCTTCTTGATTATTTATACTCAGCTATATCAGTCAGAATTCAGTGATAGGCTTTATAACTCCTGATCCATTACTAAGGAACTGTCATTTTTGACCCACAGGAAAGTGGCGAGATTTTCAAATGTGTGTGTGTATGTGTTGGGGTGTGTTATCTGGGTATGTGTTATATGGGTGTGGTGCTACTGTGGGGTGAGGAAGTTAGAGGTCATATTTTGATCTCTTGTGATAGAATATGGATTTTTTTATGTTAGGAAGACAAAGGAATCTAAGTACTGACAATTATGACACCATAAGTGCTTGTGAGGCAGAGTCAAGTAACCCAGCAGACTGACGGTGAAGGTGAAGGATGTTGAGAAGATACCTTCTTTGGCTCATACTCCTGAGGTCTGATTGGTCTAGGTGGAAAAACATGTCTTAGATTTAGGGCAGGTGGATCCATTCCCACCTTGCTTATGATTACATTGCTCCATTTAAAGTGTTTTCCTCTCTTATCTAGTCTGCTTCTGAGGTTTTTAGTTCAGGGGTACTCTAATGCAATTCTCACAAGTGAATAGGGGAATAGAATTGGCTTGGCAGAGCAGGATGGAAAAGAGTCAAAGACACAGAAGTCAATTTAGAACATGCTAAGTTTGAAGTGAGATATATAGAAAGTAGCTTGGAATATCAGTCTGAATTACAGAGAAACTGAACAGAACCTGATGTGTAAATAGATGTGGAAAGACTTGGGCATAGGTAGGAGGACCCAGGGCGAATGTGAGGCTAGGCTGAGTCAGTGTACACCACTCAGGTGGTTAGAAATTCACAGGCTCTTGTCATGAGCAAGTCAGTCTAGTTTCATATCCAAGGCCTTCATTTATAGTCTGAGAGGAATGCAATGTCATCTGTTAGACTTTACTTCCCGAGGGCAGTGAGATGACCTTAGGGCACAATCCAGCCCTTGGTGCTTTCTGTGTGTCCATTAGTGTTGGGGCTGCACCCTCTGGCCATTTCCCTTCTTCGCCTTGCCATGAGAGGCTACCTGTGGCTGTCTAGTGTCAGCTCCAGCCAGTCCTTTTCCTTTTTTTGTTTTATCAACTCTAAAGTTTATAAGGAAACATGAGACTATTTCACATGTGGGAAAGTCATGTGACCTTACCAGCCATTTCTAGGCTGGGACCCTGATCTATGTCTTCATGAGGTCCTGGAGTACCAAGGCCAATACTAGCTTGAACGAAGGGAAGGAAAAACATAAAAGGAGAAAAGCAATCTCTCAGAAACACAATCTAACTAGAGTTAAAGTAAGGAGAGAAAATAAGCAGGCCTGTATGCTTCCGAGTGTGGAGCCAAAAGAAAATGGAGAGATGGTTTCCAGGAGGCTAGAGTGACCCAAGAGGAGGCACATGTGACATTTAGCAGCTCCTATGACAGCAGTGCTGCAAGAAGATGGCAGGTTGCACATCCAGAAGGGGGGCAGGTGGGTTCAGTGCCACCTGTTGTCAATCATGCCTGTGGTAGTGTGTGGTGAGAAGGAAGCCCCGTCCCTGCCACCCCAGCCAGGGTCGTGTAGAGCCATTTCTACTTTGTGCAAGGTCTTGTGCCACTTCTAGTGTTGTCCTGAGCAGGTTACCTGGATCTGCTCCTCTGACTGCCAATCCTTCTTGGGGTACAAGCTCCCTAGGCAGAGCAACACAATTTATATTCGTAAGTCTTCAGTTCCTAGCACAATATCTGACACTTAGCAGATTCTAATTTAAATTTAACAAATGACTGAACGTCAAGCTTTCTAAGAGAATTGTCACGTTGACCAGAAATAGGGCTGAAATTATGTAAAATCTCAGGAAACATTTCTCTCCTGCTCTGTTGGACAGAGATGAGTACTTTTCTTCTCAGTGCCTCTCTTTCCTTGTTTTTGGTGATGAGAGTGGCAAAAAAAAAAAAAAAGAATAAAATAAAAAATAAAATAAACTGGAATTTGGACATTTGTACACTTACCAAATATCCACATCATGTTCTCAACACATCTTTGATATATTTTAATTTATGGCTGCAATGCAGAAGCAAATCAATGTATCTCAGAGCCACACATTCTCTGCTGAAGGCGCTTTCCTCTGAGGAGGGATGGCAAAGAGAACATATACGAGCAGTGTTTGTATCTGGACACTGACAGTCTAGCAATTATTAAGGAAAAAATGAAAGAACAAGTGCTTAAAAACAAAAGACTGAGAACACAGGCTTCTACTTATCTAAGACCATGGACGACGCAGAATTCCCAACATGCTCTGTTTATGTTTCCATGAACCCTGCAGAGCAGAAAAACCTCACTTGAAAAAAAGAGACAGAGAGAAAAGAAAAAAAAATTCAAAATGCAAAAATAATCGAATTTAGGGTGAGCCCTAGGGTATGCTGATAGTTTACTTCCCAGTAAGAACAAAGGTTTAGGGAGGCGAGGGAAGATTTTTTTGAAGCATCAGGATTCACTGTTTCCATTTATGAAGAAGTGTGTGATTTTTGCCAAGGAATTACACACAACAGACTGGGTCCGTTTTTAGCTTCTGAATCAAAGCTGGAGAGCTACACAGTTTGGAAGCATCTCAGCTGTGTTTGAAATTGCAAAGGGCCCTTGGGTGAAAGGTGGTCTATAAAGCTAAATAAATATTCTTGTTATTTCATTACTCTGCTGAGTTACATTGTCAGGAACACAGTCCTGGAACAAGAGTGGGAATGTAAGGGAAATGCATGGCAACCTAAAGATTAAATTTCACAGCTGTAAACACCCAAAAGAACTTCTGGCAGAGAACTGTCAGCTGTAAATTTACAGCCTACACAGGCAGCCAAGCTTTGTTGGAAGACAAAAAAAATGCTCTTGAAAAATATGTTTTTCTAAAGTTTGATTTCGAAGAGAAATCAGATTTATGTATTTTTAGTAAGCATGGGGGTAGTGAAGGGGTTGAAATGGAAAGAATATCAGAAGTACTCTGGAGGACCTGGAGATTTTTCTTTGCTTTGTTTTCCCTCTCTAACAAGTCCATTTCTGCTTCTTTATATAATTAACCATCTGGGTTGGAATAGCTTGTAAAATCATATATACTGAGTGCTAACTGCGTACTTGGGCTAGTGTTGGTGTTTGAGGGACCATAGAACAGACAAATGTTGAAGATTTGGTCCTTGTCATTTTGTAACGTCTAGGCAAGAGGGAAAGACCAACAAAAAGAGAAACAACAGGGGATTGTCCTTAAAAGGAACCATCATTAGAGGTTAGAACAAGTGGTTCTGTGTGGGTTGCAGCCAGCAGTACAGAGAGTTCCAGAGGCTGCTCATGGCATCAGACACAAAGGAGGGGCGTTCTCAGACAGCTTGAATGTTGCAGACTTGGAAGTCTAAGTTCTGCCACTGAATCAAGCTGAGTGAGTTTGACTTCCACTTGGCTCAGTGCCTGTTCAGGGGACTGAAAAGTCCTCATGCACCTAGCTTGCTCATGAGCTGGACAACTCACCTTTTTGAAGAGGAGGGAGAGAACACCAGGAGTATTTGTTTATTTTTAATTTATTTATTCTCTTTAAGCACACACACCCCTATTACCCTCTCTTACTCCTTCTCCTGCCAAACTCTGTAAATCCCAAGTTCCCCTCCTTTCATAGCTTTTCTTCTCTGCTCTATTTGATTAGTGGAGCCTGTATGTGCACAGGGAGGGCACTTCTCAGCATCTGTACTGCTGTATTCAGTGAGGCTCCAAGGCTTTATCTAAGGGGGGCTGTGAGGGAATGAAGAGGAGAGACACACAGATAGATATTGAACAATTGGGATTGCTTGGACTAGGCTTTCTGATGGAGAAGTGTCAGTTTGTTTATTATATACAGTTGAGCAGGGCTACCACATACAGATAAATGGGAAGTCATGGTTACCATGGGGAGAAAGGTGCAGCAGACATTTCTGCATACACTGTCAACATTCACAGTTGGATAGAGGAAGGTTTGCCATCCCTCCGAGCCTCATCTGAGGGAGGCTTTTGCACTCTCATGGGGCTGAGGCATTGCCACTTGACATGGTTGTGCCCATGTCAACAACAAACATCCAATCAGGACTCCATTCCTGGCAGGATTTCTCTGCTCTGCAAAGCACATCACTGGAAATATGACTGTCCCAGTAACCTACAGATGCTCAGGTAAGGGCCAAACCCTGTGAGCTTCTGTCCAATCCATAATGAAATGTTGATGGGCCCAGTCTTGTGCAGGTAGGTAGCAACTGCTACTGTGATTTCATGGGTCTAACAGTATGTCAAACCCAGAAGAGCACATATTTTAGTGCTCTTTACATCTTCTGACTTTTACATTGTTTTTGCAATGTTCTTTGAACCTTGGGGGTAATACAGATGTCCCATTGAGGACTAAGCACTCAACAGTCACTTATTCTCATCATTTTAACCATTTATGAGTCAGTCACACTCCCAAAAGCTTCTTTGACCAAGACTTAGAACATTGTCTATGGGTAAAATAGCAGTTTTTACCCATAGACAATCATTTAGCAAAGTAACAGTAATAGATTCTCCTCCAGAGCCTGTCTCTTCTAGCCATGAGATCTTAACTGGGTTTATCATATTAGACATAAACCCTGCCTGTGGAGTAAGCCTTATGTTCAATCAGAAAGTGATTAATACGTCCATAACTATCATGCCATTATTGCTCTGATGGGTAAATCTTAACTTGCAGGCTGCTATTTTATAACTCAGGTCCATATCTGGGTAAGACTGTTGATGATGTTTCTCCCCTAGTAGCCCCTTTAAGCACCACGAAAGCTAATGAGGGTATTCCAGCTTGAATTCTCTATGTCTTACTATTAAAGCAATACATTCATTTTTTAAAATCATTTAAAATATAGCATTCAAATTAAGATTAAAAAATATATATGAAGGCTTGAGAGGAAAACAATTTTCATCCACCTTACCAGTCTCAACCCTAAATCCTAACTAACCTCTGAGGCAACCACTGTTAAATCTAGCTGCTGCTCTAGCATTTATAGTCTGAGTTTTAATTAATGTGTCTGCCACCCAGGTTTGATTTGTTAGATTAGACATCATCTCTTCTTGTCACAGTAAATGAAGGTCCTGTCATTGCATTAATATCCTTACTTTATAGTCACAACACCTAAGCAGTGATATCTACTTTTTCAATCCAGTTATTAATGCTTACTGTTATTAATGCTTATTGTTATGTTACTGTGGACATATTGTTTCATGCACAATAGTGCTCTACATCATATCTTATGTTGCATAACTATCTTGGAGTTGATATGTTTCTTCTCTAAGTGTCCTTTTCTCTAATGCTTCCAGGTCTCTGTCAGCATGTGTACAAGAACTTTCCACATTCCCGGGCAAATCAAACCCATCATCACAATGTTCTTTTTACAATGTTGTTCCTGGAGCCTCTTCTGCAGCTAGCCTGTCTGGGGCACTCTGCTTCCAAACTCTCCTTGTTCCTTTGGTTCTAATCTGCTGGTTTGCACATTTGTTGGTTTATAGCCTTGTGCTCATGCCTTATCTTGTATGTGTTGGAGCTTTCTAGCAGCCTCCTAGTAAGTGGTGGTGTGAAAAAATACAACTTTTAAGATTTGGATGTCTGAAAATGTTTTTCATTTCCATTCATGTTTCTTTGATAGTTGGGGCATAAGATTTCCTTTTGAACAAAACTAAGAGGTTGTAGTAACCTTTGTGTTTTCTTTTACTTTACATACATGCGGAGAAGACTGGCACCATTTTCATTCACAAATCTTTGTGAGTGATTTATTATTTCTTCTTCTTTAGGAGCTTAATTTTGTTTCTCTTTATCTATGATGTTTTCAGAAAACATTGAAAGGTGTTGAAAGGTGTGATGCTTTTTTCCAGTCATTGTGGAGACTATGGCTATCACTCCTACTGCAAAAGACAAGTCAGTAAGAGAAAAACACAGTAGGTTAGGCATGATGAAGAATGGCCAGCAATGCAGAAATGCAACTGGACAGAACAGAGTTGACAGGGCAGGGGAAGGACCCAGTAAGGTCTGTCTGTTCTGTGTATCCCGGCCCGGCCCTTCTGGGTAGCATTCTTTCTTTCCTCTGGGTCAGGCCACGCTCCTTTCAAGAAACAAGAGATAAAGATGAGAATGGCATTTCTGGTTTTATAGTTTACTTTTAGGGAGGCGGAAAAACAACTTCTTTGACCTGCCTTGGAAAGAGGGCTTTGGGTTTCTTTGACTCATTGCAGGAAAGGATGGGCAGTCAGGGCCAGTTAGAGATAGCTGGCTTCTGAACCTGTCAGTATGTTGAGGTGACAGGCACTGAGCCCCAGCAGTTCTGGCCTTGTCATTTATTATGATTGAGCACATAAATCTAAAGACCCATGTTTGTTAGTTTGGGGAATTAGAAACTTTTTTTATTTTGTTATGTGTGTGTGTGTGTGTGTGTATGTGTGTGTGCTAGTATGCACATGTGAACCATAGTGTGTGTGGAGGTCAAATTGGGTCTCTTCTGGGGGTCTCAGATATGGCACACTAGTAATCCAGCTTGTGTGGCAAGCACTTTCTCTCCACTGAGCCATCTTGGCTCAGTTCTAGGGAAATTTTATTATGAGAAAATGATATCATTTATAATCGTCTCCCTGCTCTGTCTTTATTGAGCCCCTGTTAGTCACACAGGAGCCCCGGATCCTCTGGATTTCCTGCCTTTCCCTGTTTTGCTGTGTGTTCTGTCCATCTCTTCATATATTTGGCTCCTCTGATTTCTTCTCTTTATTTGCCAATGTGTATATTATTGTAGCAGTGGCAGAAAAAAAAAGAAAAGAAAGAAAGAAAGAAGAAAGAGAGAGATAAAAAGGAATTTTGCTTAGATCTCTGAGTTATGACTCGGTTTCTGTGTCTGTGCTTGCTCTCATGGCTTTCATATTGGAATCATCCCTCAAGTGTCTGTCACCCTCGGCTGTCTGCTTAGATTCATAAGGAGACATTAAAAGGAGATTGAAATTTCTGAGTGCTTGGTGGGGGAGGGTTGGGAACTCATGGGGCATGCCCACTGCCCAGCCTGCCAGTACTGAAGGCATTTCTGTTTTATTTGATTCTGCTAATGCTGGTGGGTGTTTTTTATTCCTTACTGTTTATTTGTTTGTTTTTTTATTTTAACTACTGAGCCTTGCATTTCCTGCCTGGGGACTGGGACTAAAGTCTGATTGTTCAGTTGAATTTTTTTTTTTTTTTTGTTATTTTAAATCAGCGTTAGGGAAAGTATCTAGAGTCCAATTCTTCCAGCTGAAGATTGTCATTTAATCTCTGTACTGTCCCAACATCAGGGGTAGTGACACTGAGACTTGAGACCCAGAAAAGAGTTCTCTGTCCTCTGTGTGGGGTGCGAGAGTGGTTTAGGGAAAGGTTGACGTGTTGTGTGGTGGGAAAGTCATGAAGGATTCTTATCAGACTGGGTCTGGGTTTGGACCACACCTTGTGTCTGTTCTGAGATGCCCTCCTGTCCTTTGACAACGTGTGCCTGTGTTATAGATTTATGTGGATATGTATCTTAAGGAAGCCTCATTTCTTTTCAGGCTACTTCTTTCAGTAGCCTGGCTATTCCCTCTTCTTCACTGAGTCAGAACCACTCTTCCAGCTCTCCTCTGTCAAAATTTTCTCAACTGGTCATTTATTCTTGTGGGCTGATTCGGGCTCTCAGTTGTCACTTGATGAGATTTAGGATATAGGTCTGCTGCCCTTCGAAATTCTCATCAGTCTGGCTGTTCAAAATATAAAATATTCAAGTTTCTGTTCACGTCCAAACTAGCTGTGGGCCTTGAACAAAGACCTGAAATGCACTAAGGTTCAGCTCTCACTTGGCAAAAAAAAAAAAAAAAAGAAAGAAAGAAAGAAAAAAAGAACAAAAGACACGCCACAACACACATATACTCAAAGTCTGCAAACGTGAAGTGCTTGCTTATCAATCTCTTGATCGTATTCGTATGCCTGAACTGAGAGTGGGCATGTGAGAATGATGCGGAGAAAGCAAAGTGGGTAAGAATTGAGTGTGTGATGAATCAAACTATGGAACAAATGTACAAATGGAAAAAGAGCTACCTCCCCTCCCAGCCCAGCTTCCCCGATGCTGAGTGCATGGTATAAGATGAGAACGTTGGCATCAGCTGTCCACCTGTCTGCATCATATTCCTTTCCTCACAGCATGGTTCCCCTTGGCTTTTGGTTTTGTTCCTGCGGTGACCCCCTCAGTACCTCAAGCAAAGGAGAGGCCGTGTGTAGTGTTCTTTGGATTCAGTTTGAGACTACTCTTAACATTTTTCTATTTAATTGCAAATTTGTGTTGCAACAATATAAATCCTCAGAGTCCTACAGTGTCTGTTAGGCTGTATTACTTGTATAAATCTAGGACAACAGCAGAGAGAAGTAAAGAACAAAATGCTAAACACAGTCATAATTTTGAGGCGTGAGTTGCAACTTGCTAGAACCCGTGACATTGCAAAGCTGTCCCCTCACAATAGGACACTGTGGCGGTGACACACAGAGTGTGAACAAGTGCCTTGTAAAACAATAATGCTTCAGACAGATGCAGCAAACTGTGAGAATCACTGCCCATCTGTCCATGCCTCGCTTTGCTTATCTGGAGATTGAGTCACTGAGAGATTCAGTTTACATTATAGCAGGATAAACTTGCCATGGCCCATCTCTTCCATAACAGCAACAATTAGATAGCCAATCATCCGAAAAACCCCATGCATCTTTGAAATAGGCAACCAATGACAGGATATGTTTGAGGAGAAACTCCAAATGCTACTACCAGCCTTGCTGATCTGAGCTAAACATTATCTATTGAGTGCCTGAAAATCGTTCCTTGGAAACCAACTTTCACTGGAGAGTATTCATTAAAAAAAAAAAAATGTAAATTTTGCCTAGAACATTAACAGCCTTGAACTTTACTATCAATATGTCATTATAAATTAGTTTAGCTGAGGACAAGGTCAGATTGAAGCTCAACTTTACCCGTTTTGTGAAGCAATCTCTAAATATAACCCTATTTATGCTTCTCGCTGATAAACACAATGAGATTTTCAAATCTAAGATGTAATGGGGCTCAGTTATTGGTGATGTAGCACTGCCAAAGTGGGTCATTTCCTGCTGAGAAGAGTTATGCTTTTTGCACATTTGAAATAGAAATACAACTTTACACTTTTGATATTTTAACATAGGAAATTGGGGATATTACATGAAAAGATAATCATATAAAGAATTTTGGAACTTTAATTTTTTAGGAAACATTAAAATATTTCTTTAAAAATTAAAAAAATTATTTACCTCTTCTGGTGTGTGTGTGTGTGTGTGTGTGTGTGTGGTGTGTGTGGTGCAAGTGTATGCCCTTACCCACTGGGCAATCTCATCAGCCTCTAAAATAGTCTTTATAATAAGATATAACAATATTCTTTTGTGTTTTTGTAACTCCAAATTTTTTACGTCTTGATCTCATTAAAATAACAGTATTAGTAAAGGCTTCCAGTCTCTTCCTGTGTCAGAAAATGTTAAAGTGGCTCTTATTACTTATTTGACTCATTAAATAAAGAACTGTTTAATTATTCATGTTTTTAAAACCATGAGGGTTGCTCAAAAATCCAAATAATGTACTATACCAAGCAAATTGAAGAAGAGAAATCACATGAACACATCAACCTATTCCAAAAATATCATTCAACAAAATAAGTGCTCATTAACAATATAAACAAAGCTAAAACTAAACAAAGCTAAAACCAACCAAGCAAGCAAAATCTTGAGGAAATAAGGACTAGTGTGAAACTTCTTCAACTGAATAAAACCCATGCATAAGAAGCCTGAAGTGTAAGATGATGTTGCTGGGCAGCCTGCTTTGTCAGGAGAACACTGCGTAGCACAGTAAGGAAGGATTCATACACTCAATGTATTGTTTCTAAAAAGATCTTTTTAAGTTTTAATAATGTGCATCCATGTGTGGGTATATGCATGTCAATGCAGGTTCCCCTGAAGGCCAGAGAGGCATTGGCTCTTGTGGAGCTGGAGTTACAGGTGGTTGTGAGCTGCTAGAAAACTCCAGTTTTCTGGATGGGCATTGCTTGTGCTTAGCTGCTGGTCCATCTCTGTACCACAGCACTGCATGTTATTTACAAGGAGACCCCAAAAATGAAAGACAGAAAGGTAACATGATGGTTGAGATTGGAACAAGATACCTGAAGCCTTCAAACATAACACTGCCATGGTCTTGGGGTCATCCCTTGTCTGTAGACATAGCTATACCTACATATAAACAACTACATCTGTTTAGTCCGAGAGTGCTATCTGTATTATTAGTGTTCATAAGGGTTAACTCAAAGATAGTAGAGCTTACATATTTAACCTGGAACATGACCACCAGCAGGGATGGTCTAATGGTTCTCAGTTATGACATGTCTGGTATAGTGAATCCCTTCCCTTTGTGGTCTCTGCCACAGAAATGATAAATGTTTGCTTGGATTTTGTTGGATATCTTTTGTTGTTGTTTTTCTTCTCCTTTTTTCAGAATTTTAAGCTTATTGTTTTAGAGGTATGTTTCTAACTCAGAAATTTTGTCCACTTGGAACATCTTACATGAGAACAAAACTTAAAATCCCTTGCCCCTTTTTGCTCATATTATGGTTTTTAAATACTTCTGTATTGTGAGCGTTTTTGAAGCCAGAGAAGGCTTTATAAAAACCAATTACAATATGCCTCACAGCACAATAATTGCCTTTAATGTATCCTGTTTGTGGACTTCCTCAAGGCATTTTAGGTGCCGATGTCACAACAGAAGCCTTGAAAACACACGCAATAGCACAGTTTTCTTTGCTGAAAATCAACTACGTTACAAGAAGAGAGGATATATGGACCTGTGCTGATTCTTAATCTAAGACAACTGAGTCCCAGTTTTATATACTTGGGAATTCCCAGCATGCCACATTGCAGGGGCTTTGGTTTCATTTGTGCTGGGTAAGTTACTTACCAAAACTCTGCATTCCTGACTTGGATTTGAGAATTCCTGGAACTGCGTCTGACTGTTCATGCTTTCAAAATGGCAAGCAAATTAATTTTTTTCTGATATTATTTTCACTAAAAGAAACCTTTACAATATGTGTTAGCTTCTCTTTCGCCATCCAAAAGGCAGAGACATAAACCAGAAGCCAAATTTAACCAGAGTGAACACAGTTACTGATGATTTATATCTGGGCCTCTTCCACAAACACACCAGATGTTTCATGTACCAAATCATCCTTTGGTGCTGAGATCTAGATATTACTGACATCCAAATATTGCTATTGCAAGTGTTGAAATACTCCCAAGTCTAACATGTGTAAAGAAACCAGACCTCTTCTCCAAATCAAACTATGTAATCTCTCAGACTACTCAAAGTGCTGCGATTTACTTCAGGGATGGGAAATGTGTGGTAACACACAAAAACACCATATGACACAAAATTTAGGTTATCTCTAACATGTCTATTTTCAAAAGTTTAAATGCCATTGCTTCCTGACAGGTGTAGAGTATATGATTTAAAATGTGTTTCAGGCCATCTTCATCACTACTTAGGAGGTGACTTCATCCTTCCTTGCTGCCATATGTCTTCACCATGCAAATGAGAAGGATAAGAACATCTGTCCAACCATTGCTGTCTTGCTTGTCATGCAGGACATGTGGCCGCGTGTTTGCCTCTCATCAGGTTCTGTAGACGCAGCAGCAGGACGGATGGTTGCATACTTTACACAGCCGGTGCTTTCAGAACACACAATCAGTCTTAGCTTAGGGCACCCTTCCACCTCTGCCTTTTTATTGGGTCTTTGGAGATAAACTCCATTTTTGGATTATGCAAACATCTCCCCTGGAGCTTCAAGTGAGAATAGCATATTTGTATAATTTGACAATTTACAGCTAGAAATATGGTCTAGAAAAAGGCAATTTCCTAAGGGAGGATTTTTTTGTATGTTAGCACTAATACAGACTTTATTTTAGTAACCTTGGGTGAAACTCACTGCCTCTATCTTTATTTAACCCTGCGTGAAATGTAAAATAGCTGTCATTGTGTTGTCATTGGATGGTAGCAGGACAGAGCAAGTCACTCTAGTTAAGGTACATGTTTCAGTGATAATTTATTTTAAAATTCATGACTTGAGAATTATACCATATATTTGGTAACTCATTTATTCATCAAAGGCCCCAAATTTGGCAAATTGGGTATTATTCACCTTGCCCAAAGGCCTGATAGCAAACTGGACACCATATAATTACCTTCTCTTGGAATCAGTGACCCACTCTCTGTGGCTGTAAAATTGGTGAAGACGTGTTGTGTTCAATCAGACAAAAGGACTTAGGTCTCATGAAAGTAAAACATGTGGGTTTCCAGAACATAGCCAATGCCCCCAACCTATACATTTCTTAGTCTTTTGAACTGAGATTAATTTTACCCTTCATTCCTTTGGGAGCCTGCATATTTCCAGAGCCATGCCCAAGTAGAATACTTTTACAACATGAGGAATAAACAAAGTGGGAGCTTTCACTTTAGATGAAAGTACAAATGTGATGTGGATTCACATTAAAAACACAGACACCAGAATCCAAATAAAGAAGAAATGATTCATACCACTATAACTTGTTTAAATAATGGCTACTGTAAACACAGGTACATCTTGGTTGCTTTTGTGCCCTAAGCACTTAAGGGGCATAAAAAAGGCTTGCTTTTGTCTTCCTAGAATAATCAGTTCTTTAAGATGCTATGGGCATGGACTCTGTTTTCTTTAGCCTCTGAATGCCAGGGAGTACAATGGGGCCAGTTACATAATAAATAATAACAAATGCTGAGTTTATTGACTTTTGAACTCTTGAACTAGTCAATTAATCATGATATTATGGCAAGATCAAAGGCATAAAATTCTAAAACTGACTGAAGATGCAGATGGATAAATCTCCCAGCAGGAATAATTGCAAACCCTTTTGAGCAAATGAAAAATGATGATCACTTATGCTCTTTAGGGCCCAATAACTAAGGTTTATTTAAGTGTTGTAAAGTACATCCCTTCAGGTTCTAATGATCTTCTTCCTAAACATCACTGGTTAGTTAGGAGAAAGGGCCATTATTACATTTTTTTTAAAGCCTGATGCCACAGGTTCTTCAAGTTGAACATCATCTGTACTTTAAAGGCTGGCTTCTGTTGTTTAGAGTGCCCCTGTGAAACATACTGCACACATATACGCTTTAACAACTAGGCCAAACTGGTTTCTTCTGTTTGTCCTGAAACTGGCCCCTAACCATTGGGTTGGCATTAAAAAGATTTTATGTGGGCACATCAATCAATATACAAGGGACAGTGCAGTTGTTGCTAAGAAAAAGAGTGAGTCACCAGGTGGAGAGAGAGGCCCCAGGTCAGAGATTCCAATATGCACTCATAATATTCAGCCATAATGACAAGAACGAAGTTCTCCCAGATGGCCACAGACTGTAGAATAATCACCACTGAAGGTTCTTGATGGCTGATTTGGGTTTGTTTTCTGAGTTAATTTGCTCATTCCTGGAGGAGTGTACCAGATGTGCAGTCAGTACTAAAAGAGACTTCCCCAGATCCTTAGTGCTTGTCAGAAAACTCGGCTGAGTCTCTCTCTCTCTCTCTCTCTCTCTCTCTCTCTCTCTCTCTCTCTCTCTCTCTCTCTCTCTCTCTCTCTCTCTGTGTGTGTGTATAGTCTTCTCAGCTCTGTAAAGTGCAAGCAGCATCCATATAAAGATGGAAATGGTTAGATTCTGCTTGCTTTCAGAATTTGATTTTGGAATTGTCATTTATATTAGGATAAATGGAAATCTTATTTTGCTTGTTTGTGAATGTGTACATACGTGTGTGTGTGTGTGTGTGTGTGTGTGTGTGTGTGTGTGTGTGGTGGAGAGAGAGAGAGAGAGAGAGAGAGAGAGAGAGAGAGAGAGAGAGAGAGAGAGAGAAGCCTGAGGTTGATATTAAATGTCTTCCTCTGTAGGTCTCTACCTTGATTGTTCAGTGTCTCTCATGGGACCTAGAGTTCACTGATCCATCTAACATGGCTAGAAAGCAAGCTCCAGGTATCTGGCTGTTTCCAACCCCAGCACCAGGCTTACAGATGCATACCACCATACACAAATTTTTAAGGGGAAACTGAGGTACTCATGCTTTATCAGCAAGCATTCTAGCCACTGAGTATCTCCTTCCCTGAAGTCTTATTAAGACCTCATCAAGTCCACCTTCAGCTAGGGATGTAGCTCAGTTGGATAGAATGTTTAAATCCTTGGATTTGGTATTTAATACTATGCACTCAGCAATTAGTAGGGTGCACACCTGTAATTACAAAACTCCAGTGATGGAGGCAGGAGCATCAGAAGTTCAATGTTGTCTCCAGCTAATGCATAGTGTGTCTGAGCTATGTGGGATCTGGGTAGGCACAGAAGGGTCAGCTTTACAAATACAATTGCAGGGCAAAATAAAACAATTCATTCAATAACTAATTGCTGAGTGTTTCCTTTGGGCTAGAGTCTACACAGTTAAAAAGGGACAGGATTTGATTACTGTACTCAGTAATGTGTGGAACCATCTCTTAGAACTAAGAGGTACTTTCACCCCCATTACCTTTTGTAACCAGTTCAGTTACGCTGGACAAAATACAGTTTATATTAAGTAACAACAGTAAATCTCAAAGAGATGAAATGGTTTGTCTAAGATCCTTCAGTTAGTGTCAGACCATGAACTTAGCAGTTTTGACCCTCTTCTAAAAGAGGGCATATATGCTTCTTCTGAGGTTTGAGTCCTTATTCCCTAGATTAAGGTGGAGAGACTGCTTTGTCAAGCCTCTTTCTTTTTTATTCCATTTTTTAAATGCATGAGTTGGATTTAGTTACAAAGAATTAGACAAAGTTAGAATTCATTGACCCACCAACCTCTTTAAACACCTTAGGACTTTGTTATAATGTTTTCTTCTTCCTGGACCACCTCATTCTAGTAGCAATTTTGTCTTCAGGAGTTTTTTGTTAATCTTGACTTCCTAGAAATGCTATTAATCTGTGAGTCTGGTTCAGAAAACCCTTTGTCTTCTCTTCATAGCTTGTCTTTTGCATTATTTATATTTCAAAAGGACTTTCTTGGGGTCACAGTAATCAAGTAATCAGTTGCTAGGGATTTCTAAGACCTTCTTGTTCAATGTTCTCTGGTAGGAATCTCACCAACAGTCCTCAGAGGCCTGCAGAACAACTTATCCTGGGACTGACACTATCCAACTACTCATTGCGTGTTAACTTTTTTCCCTTCAAAACTTCATATGTTTAAAAAAAAACCTATCATATGTTGATGTCTTAATTTTCAGTTCATCAAGCTAGGAGTTTATTTGAAAACAGTGACATTATAGTTCATATGAGTTAGGCTGGGATGGATCACAGTAGAGCAGACTGTCTTTAATCTGATATGATTATGTATGACATCTTTAGAAATGGGAGATTTGGGTCTACATATCCCTCACAGGAGAACTCCATGTGAAGACATAGGCAGAGGCAGGGATCAGGTAACATAAGGCAATGAGTGCCAAGAGTTGTCATGGAGACCAGGACATCTCCTTTCCTGCTTCAGAGCACACCCACCCCACCAATACCTTGATTTTGAACTTCAAGTATTAGGCAACATGAGGCAGCAAATCTCTGTTGTTTAGGCTTTCCAGCATGTAGTGCTGTTTAAGTAGTTCTAGATGACCAATCTTGTCTAATAACATAGGCAAGGCACTTTCTTTTTTAGTTTAGGGTGGCAGCCCCCCCTTAATTCTTGCCTTTAAAAGGTGTGCCCCCCATACCTTTCTATAAGGGACCAAGTCATTCTCAACTTACCTAAAACCTTATGAAAACCTAGACATTGCTTATCATTTTTGCTCATATGTTTTCCAAAAGGCCAGCACATAATGTTCATGTATGAGTTTGTTTAAAAAATGCAGATTTGGGGTATACGCCATAGACCTACTGAATCAGCAACTGCCTTTTAAGGTCTCAGGGGATTAGTATGCACTTAATATGTGATGCTCATAGGTGCTGAGAACCAAGAGGAATTAGATTCATTAGAACTTTCTAATGAATGATCAACACAAGATCATTAATTTTTTTTTCAATACTAGATTTTTTTTTAACCTATTGAAACCCAGTTTTATGTGTCTTTGCCTTTCCAGATAAGATACCATCAGAAATTTCTGGAACATTTTTCACTAGGAAACAACTAGAACTTAGGTTTTTATTTTGAGGATGTAAGTTGCATATTTTTATCTGTTGTTTCCCAGTTCAATACATGTGTATAAAATTGTAAAATTCTACCAAAATTATTATTTTAATTAACAAATAAATAAAACAACCCACAACTAGTCTGAAGAAGCTACAAAAAGAGTGCACAGTCCCAAATTCTATACATGTCTGTGATCAGATCAGACATTCTGAAATGATGAAGCTTCCACTAGGGTTTTACACTTTTACCATCTGTCTTAGTTAGGGTTACTTGTGCTGTGATGAAACACCATGGCCAAAGTGGAAACAGTTTATTTGAATTACATATCCTGAGTCACAGTCCATTTAGTGAAGCCAAGACAGGAATACAAACCAGCAGGAACCTGCAGGCAGGAACTGATGCAGAGGCCATAGGGGGGTGCTGCTTACTGGCTTACTCCTCATGACTTGCTCAGACTACTTCTTTATAGAACTCAGAACTACTGACCCAGGAATTACCCCATGCACAATAGGATGGGTTCTCTCACATCAATCACTAGTCAATAAAATGCCCAATGGGCTTGCCTACATACAGCTTAATGTTATGGAAGCATTTTTCAACTGAAGTTCCCTCCTCTCTCGCTTGTGTTACGTTGCCATAAAACTAGCCACTGTACTACCTGTTTCATTTTTATCCGTTTATCCACCACAAAAGAAACCATGAAAAGTAAAGCTATGATGAGTTGAAACTAGAAAAAATGAACTATATATCCTCTTTCACAACTCGTGAGTCCTTTTTTGCCTGGATGCCATCCTCTATCATGACCCATTATACCTTCTTTGTCTCCTTTCTAAATGTTAAATATTTAATTTAAATATTTAATATTTAACATTTATTGCAAAATGAGATAATTACTCACATTATAATGCCTGGATGCATTATAGACTGGGATCCATATCTGAGGAAATGCATGCTGTTTTTTTTTTCTTTTCTGAGTTTGCATTGTCCAGAAGAAAGTAAATATTGTGGAGAAAAATGTCAGAGATTCTGTGGACTAACAAACAAAGTAGGTTCTTTGTATGTGCCCCTGGAAAAATTACAGGCTAAGACCTGCAATGATTCATCAGCAAAATGCTGAGGAAACTCAGATTTACAAGGTAGATTCAGGAGTAATTTTAGTTTCCGGCCCAGATTTACATGCCTAGAAGCCTGGAGGAAGCAGATGTTGACCTCACACAGATGCCCAGAAGGCCCAGTCTTCTGAGTAACTAGTTAAGGTTCTTCCTCAGGCTTAGCCTCATTTTTTTAAAGTCTTTTTTTCTCACACAGAATAATTTCAAGCATAAAAATTTACATAAATGTCAGTATTGCCAAAAGAATACTCAAAGGTGGGAATACCTTTGTCATTTTTGTGTTTGATGAGACTATTGATAAGAATGTTCTTTCAAATATATCAAATTGTTCAAGACTCAGTAGTAAGAGTAATTTTAAAGGTTGACTCTCTTTTAGGGATGAACAATCCACAGAAGTCATTGTGAAACTTTAGGTTCATAAAATTACAGTCCACTTTAAAGAAAAAGATACCAGGCTGGGTGGTGGTGGCACACTCCTTTAACTCCAGCATTCAGGACGTATGGGGCAATGGATCTCTGTGAGTTCAAGGCCCTAGCCTGGTCTAAAGAGTGACTTCATGGACAGCCAGGGCTTCACAGAGAAACTCTGTCTCAAATAAACAAAGTTAGGGTGGGGAGACACTAGTTTGAAGATGATTGTCTCTAGCATCTCGTCACTGCTGTGCTTTCTGGCTTTCCCATATCAACAGACCAATCCTTAGAAGAAATATATTCCGTGAAGCAGCATTGACTTCAGCACTGATGCATCACTTTAAGTGGATGCTTTTATTTTAATGCAGGAAGCAAATTAAGGTTGAATTTCTGGGAGCAATATTTATCTCACTATAATATGAGTATAATATATATTATATGAAATCTTGTGCTTAAAATATTTTCCACTTCCTGACCTTTGTACTCAGTCCCTAACTAAAATAGAATGTTATAATTGAATAATTATAAACCATTTCAAACAACTATCAACTATAATTCTGAATATTATAGCATAATTCCACAGGAGATTAGTCTTGCTTTGAATTAAAGTAACTTTGTTCTTCATCCAATTAGATCAGTGTTTTTTGTAGGCTTTATGTTCAAGGGAAATGTCAGCACATGGAATGATGACATCTACAGCCATAGAAGTACACAATATGTAATTGCATGTCAGAATTTACCCAAGAGGACAGTTACTTCAGTATCACATTTCTGGGACAGACATTTATAAAGCATTAGGAGCCATTTATTCAACTGGAAACTCTGGAATAATTTTATGGTCTAGGGCAGTTTTCCTCAAATTTCAACTTGTGAATCAGAGCCTGGATTATTAATGAAACTAGTACAGTTAATAGACTAGAGAATACTTGCTCTACAGAGTTATAAGCTATTAGACACTGTGGAGGTACTTAGTGAGTAATGTGTGTACCTTGCAAACTTGAAGACCCGAGTGTGGTTCCCAGAACTCACATGAAAAGGGATAGATATGGTAGTATGTGCTTATGATCCAACAACTGAGGAGGCCCAGCAAGCAGAATCTTGGGGTTTGTTGATTAGCTAGCCTAGCTCAATTGAAAAGTCCTAGGCCCCAGTGAGGGTCCCTATGTTTATACAACAAAGTGGACAGTGACTGGAAAAAAAAAATTAAGGTGGTCCTTTTGTCTCCACATGAGCACATGTGCACACGCATGCATACACACACACACACATACTTATGTTCCTATATAAAACAAATTATTAACTATTAACGAATAACACTAAGGTGTATTAATCATTTTTTCTCGTTGCAGTGATAATAACTCATAAGAAGTAAATTAAGGACTGCTGTGAAATGACACCATGATCATGGCAACTCTTATAAAGGAAAACATTTAATTGAGGTGGTAACTTGCTTACAATCTCAGAGGTTTAGTTTATTATCATCATGGTGGAACATGATGGTGTGTATGCATGGTGCAGGAGCTGAGAGTCCTTACTTCTGACTTGCAGGCAACAGGAAGTAGGCAGAGACACTGGGCATGACTTGATCATTTGTGAGACCTCAAAGCCCACCCACACAGTGACACACTTCCTCCAAGAAGGCTACACCTACTTCCAAAAATGGTGGTTTCTTTCAAACCATCACAACAAGAAGGAATTATTTTTGGCTCATAGTCTGAGGGCAAGGTCCCTGATGAGGAGAAGATACATCAGCAAGAGTTATTTGAGGCTGTGGCAGCAGGAGTAGGAGGCTGCTTGTTCACATCTTGGCAGATCAGACAACAGAGTGATAAATTAGGCTAGAAATGATTCCTGGCTATAACCCTTAAGTCCAGCACCCTTCAGTGATTCACTTCCTTCAGGCAGACTCTACCTCCTAAAGGTATTACCTCCTATAATAGCACCACCAGATGAGGACCATGTCTTTAAACTTATGAGATCACGGGGGATATTTTATGCTTAGATCATAATAAAGTGGTAAGATGAACTCTAAAGAAAGTACAGATTACAAATAGAGGGAAGAGACCCTATTGCCAGGAGTGTGGTACAGACATAGAGAATGCATCAATTTGTAGGAAGATTTCTCCTTATCCCACATTACAACTGCTGGATCAGACCTCTTTGAGAATGGTGTAACTGGGGACCACTAAATGGTGAAAATGAACACCAAAGCACCATAGCCAAAAGAGTGGGTTGAGTATTCCACTGAAAAATATCTTCCACAACCTTGAGGCATCTAAGCTCTTACAGTTATACATGTTGGGACACTCATCCTTCTGCAGCAAGTAACTTCATAGATACTATAGTAATAGCATGAATGTCTACATTCTCAAAAAGCTACATGCAGAACTGCCCATGCTTCTTTACTTCACATTTGTACTTTGGTATACTCATCTCACCATTTTCTGAAGATCAAGAACAAATTTCTCAGAACTTAGTAGTTTTAGGGCATGAGTCAAAGTCATTTCTCTAGATTCATTTCTCAATATTTTATACTCTAGTTTCTAAAAGTTACCACAAACACTCTTATTGATTTCCATTTAACCTCCTTGTTGGATTTACAACAAGGGAGATGTTGTTGTTCTGATGGGAGATGTTATTCTGTAAATATGTTTCTCATACTGGTTAATGACTAAAGCACTGTTGGCCATTAGGAAAGCAAGATAGGTGGGGCTAGGAGACAAGGAGGAAAGAGGAAGTAGTTAGGAGGAGTCAACATGGAGAGCCCAGAGAGGTAGAACGCCAGCTGCTCTGGTTGGTAAGATGAGCCACGTGGAAATATTTAGATTAGTAAAAATGGGTTAATAATTAAGACAGAGCTAGCCGGTAAGAAACTACTAACTGGCCAACAGCCTTATATCAAATACAGAGTCTCTGCGTGTTATTGGAGGCTGGTGTGGCGGCGGGACAGGACCGGCAGTGAAAAACCTACTCGTAACAATGTTCTCTATTATTTCTGTGAAATCTGATGTGTACAGCCTATAATGCACACTTTGCTAGTAGTACACACTTTAGTGTGATATAAGCGTCTGAGGCTACCAATTGAATGTGTTCCTACAATGAGGAGTCAGGTGTGTGTGTGTGTGTGTGTGTGTGTGTGTGTGTGTGTATGTTTGTGTATTTCTAAGTCAGCCTACTTCAATTAAATTTATTATAATTATATCATTTACTAAAATTAAAATGATAGTGTATAAAGACAATTGTGCATAAGAAATAAAATGGAGACACTCTGGTGGCAGCAATCCTGGCCCAAGGAAGCAATCTGAAATTCTCTGTATGCTGAATAAAATGCAACAAAAATTCTTAGAAATGCTTAGCTATGCTTATAGAAATGGACACTTTAGGTCCCAGAGGTAACAAGGGAACTTTAAATCCAGGAAGTGTAGAGCTTATCTGCTGCAAGCCTTCCCTGGAGGTTGGCTTAGGCAGCTCTCATGCCTCTAAAGAAGAGGACATGCTGGCTGGTTCTGCACAGGAGGAGAGTTCAAAAGAAAACTCTCCTATAAAGCCTGGGCTTTGAAAGCTCATCCATTTGATGAAAAAAAAAACAAATTAAAAATATTCTATACACAAATGGAAGGGGATCATAAGGAAGATTTCCTACCTGTGAATGAATAAAAGGAAGAAAGAAAATATCTCAAAGAACCTAGGATCCAGAGATTTCTATTATAATATCCACATGGTTTGGGCCTCCTCTAGTCAATACATTCAATAAAAATTGCTGCCAGCTGATGGTATCTTTTATGTATTAAACTGAAACAATCTTAAAGCTACTTTGGAGGAGTATACTTTTCCATCTGTAGCAGAATATTTCCCTGTACCAAATCTTCCTGGAGATAAATTCACAACCCCAGATCATAAAACACAAGAGGAAATAATGTTTCATGAGAACCACCTGGAGCAATGGGAAAGAGTAAAGTACTCCAAGTTCCAGATACTAGAAAGCCTCAGTGTTAATGTTAAAACAAGAACATTTCAAAATACAACAAATGGGAGCTGGAGGGATGGCTCAGTGGTTAGCAGCATTTGCTGACGCTTACATGATCTGAGTTCAATAGAAAGCACTCACATATCTGCTCACAACTCACCACCTGTAACTCCAGCTCTGGATTCAACCTCTTCTCCCATGTCCTGTCTGCATATATACATAATTACAGATAGTCACCTATAATAGTAAAAACTAGTTATGTTAGTTAGCTTTTCTATATATCGAGAGGTATATTTCAAATGGATAGGCATTCTCCAAAAACCTTTCAAAGACCTACAGAAAAGGCATTTAAAATGGTTTATTAGGGTATTTCAAGACAATGAGACACAACTGCTCCTGGCAACACAATTACTTCAAGAAGACGGTGAGTATTGAAGAAGCTCCTTATGGAGTTTGCTTTCAATATGTCAAGACTAGCCATTTGGGTAAGAAACTGCTCATGTCTGGATGATTTGACTGTATGCTGCATAAACTGGACATGCAGGAGCCACAGAAAGTGACTGCTGAACTTGCCAAAACAAGATGGGACAGTCAGTCCTTCAGGGACCCTGCTTAATGGAAGAGTCTGCCAGACATTCTGCAGGACACAGAGAAAAGTGACTGACAAACTGCCAGCACAGGCAGGACAGTTTCAAATTTTATGCTTCTCTGAGAAGTCTGCCTGACACTCTAGACCTATAAGTTAAAGATGGATGCCCCAATGTTATAGAAGAACTTTGGGTGACTGTTCAGGTAGCCGAATGTTGCTGTCATTTGTAGAGTTTGGGAAGTTGCTTATAATGCACTTCCTGATTATTTAGGTGATATTATATCCTTCTGGGGTCTTTGATGGAGTTGAAGACAGATAGTTATGGTTATGGTTTTCCTTAGTTACGATAAAAGGTAACTTACACATAAAACTGTAGACTCGCAAAGATAGGATAGATGATACTAGTTTTTAAAAATTTTGCCCAATGTTAATGGACTAAATATTGTTAACTATAGTTGTTGTTTGAGATATATATATATATATGTATATATATATATATTTACAATTAAAACCTTCCTTTTTATTTAGGCACAAAAAAAGAGGAGGTAATAGGGGATGTCCTTCTGTATGCTGTGAATACGTGTTTCACTTACTGGTTTATGAATAAATATTGATTAGCCATTAACCAGGCAGGAAGTGTAGATTGGGCTGCCAGACTAGGAGAATTTTGGGAAGGGGAAAGGCAGAGAAACAGTAGACAGAGAGATGGCATGTAGCTACTGGGATAGGTAGGATGCCAGGAACTCTCTGGTAAGCCAAGACTACAAGAAGATACATAGACTAACAGAAATGGGTTAATAATTAAGAGCCAGCTCACCAATAAGAAGCATGAGACATCAGCCAGTTTTTAATTATCATATGCCTCTGTGTGTTTATTTGGGACTAAACAGCTGTGGTACTGGGTGGGAGAGAAAGTTCCATCTTCATTAATAAGTAACAAAGTGTCTGTTAAAAAATTGAACATTCTGAGGCTAGAGAGATGATTCAGTGGGTAGAGAACTTACTGCTCTTGTAGAGGGCCTGGATTCAGTTCCCAAAACCTACTTGGCAGCTCACAATCATCTATAACTTGAGTCCTAGAGGATCCAGCACTCTTTTCTGGCTTCTATGGGCACAAGATATGCATGTGGTACACACACATACATGCAGGCCAATACCCCTACATACAAAAGAAATATACCTTCTTTTAAAGTGAGTATTATTTAAAAGAATGAAAAAAGGAAATAAAACATTGAATCCACACAAGAATGAGATACAGGATGAGACCAGACATGCTTACAAATCAATCAAATAGAGCTCTTAGAAATCAGGCATGGGAAGAACCCTGTATGATTTAGGAGAATGCTTTGTGCAATTCAGTTTGAATTTCTTTCTACTACAGCTGGGTGGCTAATGAATTACTAAACATAGGCTAGAGGTGGAAGAGAGGATTGCCTTCTCATAACTCATGGAGTATGTATGCATAGAGATTCATGCTCATATAAGTTATATTGGAGCTAGTACCTCTGTGACCCTAAGATTTTAGGCAGCACTGAATGAAACAACAAATACCATTTATGAAGATCATTTCTCGAGGAGTTGAAGGCAAATCACATGACTGAGATATGAAATTTCAAATGGAAGGTATTAAAGAGAAATTTAGAAAAATGAGGCTAGGATAAGAAGATTCAACACAAATCTAACAAGTGTTCTGAAAAAAAGATTATTAAAGAAGCAATTCTTAGAGCTGATGAGAATTTCTTGTATCATTGCAAGGACATGATTTGAAAGCACATGAACACGAGATAGGATAAATACAGCACAAATAACTGCAAGCAGACATATTACAACAGAACCTTAACAGAGAAAATAAGATTACGGAAGAAACCAAATGAAGAGACCATTAAACAGAGAGCTGAGAGTTCAACGTGATCAACTGAAACCTTAAGCTAGTCTGATAATATAAAATGTTCAAAGAAAATGTATATAACTTAGAATTACCAGGCTTAAATATCACTCAAGAATTAGAACACGATAAAGACACTTTACAAAGTCAAGATTGAGGGCTGGAAAGATGGCTCATTGGTTAGAGTTGAGTCCCAGCACCCACATGTCAGCTCACAACTGTCTGTAACTCCCAATTCAGGGGATCCAATGCTTTATTATGGCCTCTGTTAGCAGAGATGCACAGACATACATGCAAAATGTCCATATACATAAAATAAAATAAAATAAAAGTCTGGATGGAGTCTTCCATCTACAGGACTCCCCACAAGACTTACAGTGTATGCTTCATCAAGAAGAAAATTAAACTTTATTGAGAAGCAATGGTGACCCAAGTGTTTAGTAAAATGTGAATAAATAGAAACATTAATCATATAAACAATATGACTAATAAAGATAAATTGAGGGCATGGCTTAAAAATTAAGGTGAAATTTAAATGATGAACAAAAATGGCATGTAAGATTGAAGGAAAAATAAGAGTTAAAATATTTGTGTTGTTTGTTTGAGAAGAATAAAGAAATATTGATTTTATAATTTGTTAAGTTGAATGAACATAAGACTAAATCAAATATAATTTAAAACTTCAATGCAATCATTAAAAATAACCACAGCTGATGCTTTCAAAAACAATTTGAAGAATAAAATATGATTGAGTTGGAAAAGGATAAAAGAGGAACTTTATTAAAAGCTTGTTTAATAGAAATTTTGAAATAATGGGTTGGTAATAAAACAAATATTTTAATACAGCAAGCATAAATATAACAGTTTAATTGCAATCTTGGTTGGGGGATTTAAAAAATCCAGTCATGTAATAACTAAATGTGAGTCACTTATACTGATTGGGAGGGGCTAAAATTAAAGGACAGAAAATTCATTCTAGGCTGTATAAAATAAAAAAATTAATAGTTAAGAGCATTATTATATTATGGCTAAAAAAAGACATTTACCCTCATGAAAAGAGGTCAAATCAGTATTTGTAGGCAAACAGTGCACTTTTGAATATTTTTGAGACTAATAGAACTTTGATATCAAAATTGTAATAAGTATGTGAATAGGATAATGTGAGTTACTTTCAAATAGAGATTACTATTAAATATTTCTTTAGCACATGAAGAGTAAACAATAGAAATGTGAACTAAGAATCATACCGAAAAGGGAAAGGTTATGGGTAAGAACAATATCTTCTTCTACTCTTGCTAATAGCACTGTGCTAGAAGTCCTGGTCAGCACAATGATGAAGGAAAATGATTGACTGGCATATGTTATTGTTTGTTAGTTATATAGGTATTCATTAAAATTTATAAAATTTGACAAACATCAGAATTTATCAATTAAGCAAATTGCACTGCTTGGTTTTTCAATATCACGACATTGAAAGTTATTTATTCCCAGTAACAAATAATGAGAAATGCAATTTGAAAACATAAATACAACACAAGTTGTGGGGAATTTTTGTAAAGAAAGTAACTTATTTTGTTCTTTTTGTTTGTTTGTTTTGAGGCAGTATGGCACTGTATAGCCCTTGTCAGTTTGGAACTACCCAAGTAGACTAGGCTGGCCACAAACTCACATAGATCTGCCTGCCTCAGCCTTCTCTGTTTCCCAAGTGCTAGAATCAAAGGCGTGTACCATCATACCTGGCTGAAAATAACTTATTAAAGTAGAAAGGAAACCAAATGGCCTGTATTATGTTTCTAGATAAATATATTTGATGTTGTAAATTCTTCCCCACTTAATATCTATGTTCAACACACTAAAACAAAAATATAATGCTGGTTTCCCAGAGAATGTGACAACCAGTTAAAACAATTTTGAAGAAGAATGACATGGGAAAGGGATTTCACCTGTTTTTAACATTGATACGGTGAGGAGCAGGCTGAGGTGAGTAGATGGCTTGATTGCCATCCAGGGCCATGGTGATGTCTGGGCTTGGTTTCTGCTGGGGCCCATGTATGAGTTCATGGCCCTGATGCAGGCGTGGAATGTGTTGATGTCTGTGGCTCCTGATACCACTAAAGACAGAGGAGAGAGGACTGTGCAGAGTTGGTCCCGCCCCTCACTGGCTGCAACACTAGGGAGAACTGGTTCTGACTCTAGCTGCCTGAAGCACTCAGGAGAGAGGATCTTACACCTCACTTGGGCACCGCAATACCGTGCAGGTGCCCCTCGATACCTGCAGCAGGCGGGGTAGCTGATCCGACCCTTCATTAGTGGCAGCACTTGGGAGAACAGGCGCTACTGCTCGCCTGGGAAGCACAGTCGAGTTCCCCCTGTAGATAAGGACATGGGTGAGCCAGCCCTGAGGGCATGGTAGGGGCATAGCTGGTACTGCCTCCTTCATCTGCAACGCAGTGAGGACAAAGGAAAGATGCCCTCTCTCCATACCTATTCCACCTCCAGCTGGTGAGGGAGCTGATCCTCCCCTTTATCAGCTGCAACACTTGGGAAAGCGGGCCCTGCACCTCACCTGGGCAGCACAGCAGAGTTAACCCTATTGAAGGGGTGTGGTGAACTACCCCGAAAACGTGAGTGTGGGAGATCTGTCCACACCCCTGACGTATGGTGATGTGGGTGGGAAGAGATGGCCTCCCCTCTTGTGCACCCCTGGCCACCTGTGGCAGGTGGAAGAGCTGGCCCTGAGGTCATGAGAATGGGAGGGCTGGCCCTGCTCCTCATCAGCTGCAGCACTCCAGACAGTGGCCTCTGCACCTCACCAGGAGAACACAGTAGAGCTGGCCTTGAAGGTGTAGGTGGAGGAGAGCCCACCCAGAGGGTGTGAAAGCAGGAGAACTGGCCACACCTTTTGCTCATCTCTGCAAAGGGTGAACTAGCCAGAACAATGCTGGAGAACTCTCCCTGGTTGGGAAGATGCAGGAGAGCTGGCAGGCTGACCAACCCTGCAACTACCTAAGCCCCGAATCAGGGCTATGAGTTGACCCACCCTAATACCCACCTCATGTATGACCTGCTGAAGCACTTGAGGGGGGTGGTCCTACAGACCCAGAGCCTCAGGTACTCCACCATACAGGGCAATAATAGGATATTCAAGAGTTATCCCAGGGAGGGCCCAGCAGATAGTGTAGCAGAAAGCAGGCCTCAAACCAGACTAGTAACTCTTTGCAATGAACACTTGCAAGTAGAGATACGTAGACAAAGGGGTTTACTGCAGAACCCACTGTGTCATGCTGCAGTTTCCATGACAAGATTTTTTATTCTTTTTTTTCCCCCATTTAAATTTTATTTTATTTTCAGGAATGTTGTAAGGCAGAGGGTGGATATGAAGGGACAAAAAATGAAGGGGATGATGTGAAAAATGCATTATGTGAAAGACACAAAGCATAAATAAAAAGTTTTTAAAAAGGTCCTAGTAAGGGAAATTACTAGTAAGACTAATTCAGATGAACTATTTGACAAATTAGACAATTAGCTATATAACTAGAATCAGGCATAGCTGGGGTGTAATCAATAGAAGAACTGAAAATAATTGGGAAATATTTATAATTATTTTAATAGAAACATAAAAAATTAAAATATAAATATGCCAAGTTAATATTTTAATTTCTTTTAAATTAGGGTATGGGCCTCATTGAATTAGAGGCTGATTTCTGGTCTCATCACTATTCCAAGACAGACACTGAAATTGAAAATTGAATTTTGTAGATATATTTTTATATTTATTCAAGAAAATACATACAGGAAGAATTTTTCTTTAATGAACTTGAGTTCTCTTGTGTTTGACACATAAATGTTTAGAACTGTAATATCCTCTTGGTGGATTTTTCCTTTGACGAGTATATAGTATTTTTCCCTATCTCTTCAGAATTGTCTTGGTTTGAAGTATGTTTTGTCACATCTGAAAATGGCTACATCTGCTTGCTTCTTGGATCTATTTGCTTGGATTATTTTTTCTATCCTTTTAACCTGAGGTGATGTCTATTCTTAATGGTAATGTCTGTTTCTTTGCTGCAGCAGAAAAATGGAATTTGTTAGTCCATGTCTTTTTATTGGAGAAATAAGATCATTAATATTGAATGTTATAAATGAGCAGTAAATATTGACTCCTATTATTTTGTTGTTATGGTATGGTTCCTCCCATTTTTGATTTACTCGTCTAGGATTATGTATTCCTTGTGTTTTCTTGGGTGTGGTAAATCTCTTCAGACTGAAGTTTCCCTTTCTGTGCCTCTGTAGAGCTTTATTTGTAGATAGATACTGCTTAAATTTGGCTTTATCATGGAATATTTTTCTTTGTATGTCTGTTGTAAGTATAGTTCTGCAGGGTATAATAATTTTGGCTGGCATCTGTGGTTTCTTATAGTTTGTAGAAATCTCTCCAGGCCTTCCTGGCTTTTAGAGTCACCACTGAGAAATCATGTATTTTTTTTTAAATGGGCCTGCCCTTATATTTTACTTGGTCTTTTCCCCTTAAAGCTTTTAACATTATTTCTTCGTTCTACATTCAATATTTCGACTATTATATATCATAGGGAGCTTCTTTTCTGCTCCAGTTTATTTGGTGTTTTATATGCTTCTTGCACATTAATAGACATCTCCTTAAATACCCCAATTAAAAGTGGGGGTACAGAACTAAACAGAGAGTTCTCAAAAGATGAAAAACCAATATCTGAGAAACATTTAAAGAAATATTCAACATCCTTAGTCAACAAGAAATGCAAATAAAAGCTCCTTTGATATTTCATATTATACCAGTCAGAATATCTAAGATCAGTAAATCAAACGAGAGCTCATGCTGGTAAGGATATGGGGAAAGGGAAACTCTTATCCATTGTTGGGCATGCAAACTTGTACATTGTTGGTGGACATGCAAACTTGTATAGCCTTTATAGAGATCAGTATGGTAGTTACTCAGGAATTTGCAAATAGATCTAACTCAAGATCCAGATATACCACTCGTGGACATATACCCAAAAGACTTTACATCCTACTACAGAGACACTTAATCATCCATTCTCATTTCTGTTCAACTCATAATAGCCAGAAATTGGAAACATCCTAGATGCCTATCAACAGATAAATGGAAGTACATTTAAATAATGAAATATTACTCACTGTTAAAAATTAAATTATGAAATTCACAGTTAAATGGATAGGGCTAGAAAGAAGTTGTATTTAGTGAGTGTCTTAGTCATTGCTCTATCTCTGTGAAGAAACAGCATGACCAAGGCAACCCTTAGAAAAGAAAGCATTTAATTGGGGGCTTGTTTGCTGTTTCAGAAGCTAAGTCCATTATTACCATGGTGGGGAGCAAGGTGACATGCAGCAGACATGGTACAGAGTAGTTAAGAGTTCTATATCCTGATCTGTAGGCAGCAGGAAGAGAAGTGGAGACTGGGCCTGGCATGGTTTCAAGGCCATACTTCTAATCCTTCTAGTTCTTTCAAAGAGTTCCACTCCCTGATGACTATGCTTTCAAATATATGAGCTTATGAAGGCCATTATTATTCAAACAGCCACAATTCTCTTTCATGTGGATGTTAGCTTTTACATACTACAATCTGTATAACTACAGAGGCTAGGCATAGAGTAATGGACTGGCAAGGATAGAAGGTTATTCCAAGGAAGGAGGAATCCAATATATAGTTATGGAAAACAGAGGAAGATTGGGGTGGGTAGATTAACTGGTGAAGAAGATGAAGAAGAGGATAAAAGAGGGAATACGAGGAAGAACAATTGACACTAAGGGACATTTGAGGACTCATATAGAAACATATTACTGTAGAATCTTCTTAACACAGACACATGTACATATATGTATACATAAATATATATACACATATATGTATGTGTGTTAAGGAATCTAAATGGAGTCACCAAATAATTGGAGAGACAATGCCCTAACTTGACATATTTGTCACGAAATAAAACTTCTAGTGTCGAGAATGGGTTGCATCTAATTGAGTTTTTGGCCAAAGGAGCCCCATGGAAACCCCCAAACAACTCACTCAGGCTATTGGAAAAGCTGTTGATTGCTCTCCACAAACTTATGGATAGGCCTTATTGCTGAAAATAATAATTATGTATCTCATTGAACATGGAGAAGTCAAGCTGCTGCCTAACTAGAATCTTCTTCCCTTCTGACTAGTGTTCATATACTGGAAGGTACTCTGCATTCTTCTAGAAGGTAACCACCAACCCAGTTTTATAAATCCTGAGATCTGCCTTCATGATATGCTGCTACAATAGTAACACAAAGGTTGTGGGAACAATCAGCCACTCTATGATTGGATTCAAGGTTCGCTCCATGAGATAGAACCAGTGCCTGACACCACTTCAATGGCTAAGAGTCTGAGACTAGATAGCCAACAGGGCTAGGGGAAAATCAAATACTATTGTTCTGCTAAAGCTGTATCCATAGATCAGTGCCTCACTCAGCCATCAGCAGAGAAGCCTCCTCTTGCAGTAGATAGGAATTATTACAAATACCCACACCAGAAAATGTGCAGAGAGTGAAAGATTTTAGAACACTCAGAACAAAATGGGATTTTTTTTACATCAAATAATTCCCTCTCAGGACACAGGGAACTATTCAGAAGAAGAGGTCAAAGAGTATAAGAGCCAGAGCAGATAAATAAAACCAAGGAATTAGTGTCTCTCAGACGTAGCAGGACTCATACACATAAACTCACAGGGACTGTGGCAACATACACAGGACCCACACAGGTTCCAGCCAGACTGGGTTCCAGCCCATATGCAGTCCCAGCACTGAGAAGACATAAGCTCCCTTTCCTAACAAAGAAGATGTCTCCAGTTGATGTCTGCTTACAAAGGAAAAGTTAGTTTTCTCCAATGGCATCTCACTGGGCATATAAACCACACTTGAGGCTATATACCTAGCAGTAAATAGACAAAATGAACTCAATTTTGTCTCATGTTGTTTGGACTTTAAAAGAAATCCTACTGGCCTTTTGCTTGTATATCATAGCTTCCAATTTTGTGTTTTTATGAGCTTTGCTCTCTCTCTGTATTTATTGTGCTTTTTCTTTTTAAAAGATTTCACTTTTTAATTTGCCTATCTGTTTTGTTTGCTTGTTTTTTATTTTCCTCTTATAGTTACATCCTGACTACAATTTTCCCTCCCTCCACTCTTCTCAGTCCTCCCCCCACCTTCTTTCTCCCCCCCCCAGATCTACTTCTCCATTTCCCTTCAAAAAGAGAGCAGGCTTCCTAGGCATAATGACCAAAATATGGTATAATGAGTGACAATAAGGCAATGAGACACAACCCCTCATATCCAGGCTGGATGAGGCAACCCAGTAGGAGAAAAAGTTTCCCAAGAGCAGGCAAAAGAATTATAGATACACCATACTCCCACTGTTAGAAATCCTCCAAGAAGACCCAGCTACACAACCATAACATATATACAGAGGACCTAGCTTAGACCCATACAGGCTTCATGATTATCACTTCAGTCTCTGTGAGCCCCTATGAACCCTACTTAGTTGATTCTGTGGATTGTGTTCTCCTGGTGTCCTTGGCCCATTGGCTACTTCAATCCTCTCCCCATTTTCTGTGGGGTTATTCTGGTTCTGCCTAGTGTTTGGCTATGAGTCTCTGCATCCGTTCCCAGCTTATGCTGAATGAAGCCTCCCTGCTGACAATTGAGCTAGGTACTGATCTACAAGTATAGCAGAATATCATTAGTGATCAGTTCATTGAAAAAAAAAATTCTGGTCATATTTGGTTCTATTCCTGGTCTCTGAGTCATGTAGCTTCTGGATCCTGGCTATCCAGGCAGTGTCAGGGGTGGGTTTCCTCTCCAGGCATGTGTCCTCAAGTTGGCCACTTCTACAAGTTCTGTGCCACCATTATCCTAGCACTTTTTGGAGGGAGGGCGGATTGTAGATAGAAGGATTTGTGGCTGAATTGGTGTCCCAGTCTCACTGCTGGAAGCTTTGACTGGTGATGGAAGACGGACAGTTCAGGCTCCATATCCCCCATTACTAAGTGTCTTTGATAAGGTCACTCTTGAAAATTCCAGGGAGTTTCCACTGCACTAGGTTTCCATGTTGTCCCCAAATGACCCTCCCAGTTCCAGCCATCTCTTCCAATATTCTCTCCCTCCCTCCATACATTTCCTGCCTGATCCTTCCTGTTCTCTTCCTTACTAGCCCCCAGTCCAATAAAAAAATCTATTTTCCCTTCCCAGGGAGATCCCTGTGTCCCCCTTGAGCCCTCCTTGTTACTTAGCCTCTTTGGGTCTATGGACTGTAGCAAGATTATCCTTTGCTTAACAGAAAATGTCCACTTGTAAGTGATTACATACCACGTTTGTTTTTCTGGGTCTGGGTTACCTCGCTTGGGATTATTTTTTTTTTTTTCTAGCTCCATCCATCTACCTGTAAATTTAATGATGTCTTTGTTTTTAAAAGCTGAGTTATACTTCTTTGCATAAATGTAGCATATTTTCTCTAGCCATTCTTTGGTTGAGGGATACCTAGGTTGTTTATAGTTTCTGACTATAATGAATAAAGTTGCTAAGAACATGGTTGAGCACTTGTGGTATGATTGAACATACTTTGGGCATATGTCTAAGAGTGGGATAGCTGGATCTTGATGTAGATTGATTCCCACTATTCTGAGAAAATGCCATATTGATTTCCATAGTTTTTGTACAAGTTTGCACTCTCACCTGTGATAGAGGAGTGTTCCCCTTTCTCCACATCCTCTCCAGCATTAATTGTCACTTGTGTTTTTGATCTTAGTCATACTAACAGGTGTAAGGTGGAATCTCAAAGTTTTGATTTAAATTTTTCCTGATGAACATTTATTTGTTTCTCAGCCATTTGAGATTCCTCTGTTTAGATCTGTACCCCCATTTTATTTGGATCATTTGTTTTTTAATTGTCTAGTTTCTTGAGTTCTTTATATATTTTGAATATTAACCCTCTGTCAGATGTGAAGTTGGTGAAAATCTTTTCCCATTTTGTAGGCTGCCATTTAGTCCTTTTGGCAATGTCCTTTGCCTTACAGAAGCTTTTCAGTTTCATGAATCCTCATTAATTAATTGATGATGTTAGTGCCTACACTATTGGTGTTCTGTTCAGGAAGTTGATCCCCTGTGCCAATGCATTCAAGGCTACTCCTCATTTTCTCTTCTGTCAGGTTCAATGTATGGTTTTATGTTGAGGTCTTTGAGCTACCTGAACTTGAGTTTGGTACAGGGTGATAGATATGGATCTATTTGATTCTTCTACATGCTGACATCCAGTTAGACCAGCACCATTTGTTGAAGATTCTTTTTTTCTGGTAGGGATGGCCTGTGGTTGAGTAGAAGGTTTCCACCTGAGTTGGGAGCTAAAGTTCTAATGGCCAAGTTGACAGCTGTTCTAGCAGGGCCCAAGTTTGGGGCTGGAGTTCTGGCTGCTAGTGTGGCCTCTAGTCCAACAGGGGATTCTCAGCTGGAGCAGGGGTTTGGGGGTTCAGGGGTTCAAGGGTTCTGGTTGTGGGCATAGCCTCTGTTGGAGCAGGGGGCTTCCAATAGAGTTGTGGGTAGTTTAGGAATTCTGATGGCTAGCTTACCTATTGTTTGAGAGAGAGAGAGAGAGAGAGAGAGAGAGAGAGAGAGAGAGAGAGAGAGAGAGAGAGAGAAGGCATGGAGTTTTACTCAGAGAGAGGAGGAGAGGATGTGGGAGAAGTTAGGGGAGAGGAAACCATGATAAAAGTTTACTGTATGAAATCTTATTTTCAATGAAAAATATAATAAAGAAGAAGAGGAGGAGGAATAAGATGAGGAGAATGAGGACGAAGAGGAGGAGGAGAAGGAGGAGGAGGAGGAGAAGAAGAAGAAGAAGAAGAAGAAGAAGAAGAAGAAGAAGAAGAAGAAGAAGAAGAAGAAGAAGAAGAAGAAGAAAAAGAAGAAGAAGAAAAAGAAGAAGAAGAAGAAAAAGAAGAAAAAAAGAGAAGAGGCTTTCCTGTCCTGTGTTTATAAAATGTAAAAAAATAATATTTTGGAAAAATGTAAAGTTCTGAACAAAATGAAATGTTTTCTTTTTTATGATAATATTTTAAAATAATTTTATTTAAATTTGAAACAAGCTTGTTTTACATGTCAATTCCAGTTTCCATACCCTCTGTTCTCCCCTGTTCCCCTCATCAATCCCCATCCCATCCCCTTTCTGCTCCCCAGGGAGTAGATTTCCATGGGGAGTCTTCAAAGTCTGTCATATCATTTGTAGCAGGGCTCATGCCCTCCCCCATGTGTCTAGACTGAAGGAGTATTGCTCTAGGTGGAATGGGCTCCCAACGTCCAAAGTATAATAGGGATAAATACTTATCCACTAACAGAGGCTCCATAGACTGCCCAGTACTCCCAACTAACACCACATTCAGGGATGTGGTGCCTTTGTACTTGGGACATAGATATTCAGAACTGAGACTTATCTTGATGGGTTTCTCCTGTGATGAAGAAAAAAATGATCTTTTTCATCTCTTTTGATTGATAGTTTTACATCTAATTTGTTAGATACACCATTTGATTGGAAAATCTTTTCTCAACCCTTAACTCTGAGGTAATGTCTGTCTTTGAGGCTGAGGTATATTTCATGTATGCATCAGAAGGATGGATTCTGACTTTGTATCCATTCTGTTAGCCTGTGTTATTTTATAAGTGAGTTAAGACCATTAATATTGAGGGATATTAATGATCATTGATTGTTAATTCTTGTCTATTTTGGATTTGTTGTTGTTGTTGGTAATGTGAATTCCCCTCCCCCCATTTTTCTTTTGGCTGTTGGTAAAGTGGGGTTATCTTTTACTTATATTTTTGTGGATGTAGTTAACTTTCTTGGGTTGGAGTTTTCCTTCCAGAACTTTATGTAGGGCTGGATTAGTTGATATGTATTGTTTAAAACTGGTTTTGTCATGGAATATATTGGTTTCTCTATCTATTGTGATTGAAAGCTTTGCTGGTTATCATAGTCTGGGCTGGCATCCATGGTCTGTTATTGTTGGTAGAATATCTATCCAGAACCTTCTAGCCTTCAGAGTTTCCACGGAGAAGTCAGGTGTAAATATGATAGGTTTGCCTTTATATGCTACTTGGCCTTTTTCCTTTGATACTCTAATATTCTTTCTTTATTCTGTATGTTTGGTGTTTTGATTATTATGTGGAGAGGCAACTCTTGTGGTTCATTCTATTTGGTGTTCTGTAAGCTTCTTGTACTTTCATTGACATGTCTTTCTTTAGGTGGGGAAAGTTTTCTTCTATGACTTTGTTGAATATATTTTCTGAACCCTTGAGTTGATTTTTTCCACCTTCTTCTATACCTATTATTCTTAAATTAGGCCTTTTCATGGTGTTCCATATTTCCTGGATATTTTGTGTTAGGGATTTGTTGGACTTAACATTTTCTTTGGTTGATTACTCTATTTCTCCTAGTGTATCTTCACTGCCTGAGATTCTCTTCCATCTCTTGTATTCTTTTGGATATGCTTGCATCTACAGTTCCTGATTGTTTACCCAGCTTTTCTATTTCCAGCATTCCCTCAGATTTTTTTTTTTATTGTCTCTATTTCATCTTTCAAAACTTGCACTGTTTGAATTGTTTCTTGCAATTTTTGGTTTGTCTTTTCTTCCATTTCTTTAAATTATTTTCTCATTTCCTCTTCTAGGGTCTCTATCATCTTCATGAAACTGTTTTTAGGATCATTCTCTTCTGTTTCATCTGTGTTGGGAAGTTCAGGTCTTGCTGGTGTGGAGTCCCTAGACTCTGGTTGCATCATATTGATCTTTTTTGTCATTGATTGTGTTCTTATACTGTTGTCTACCCATCTCTTCTTCCGGTGTGTATGGGTGGTGGGTCTCTCCATCTTCTGGTGGGTACTGGACCAAGGTTCTCTTCTGGTGGGTGCAAGCAATACTCCGATGGCTGTCTTCTTCCAGTGGGTGGTGGTGAGACTAGGGCACTGGCAGACTCTGGATGGGCCGGTCAGCTGGAACCAGTTCCCCCATTTGTGTGCAGACTCAAGTCCCCAGGAGGCTCTAAGCAGGCACCGGAAGGCAGGCTCCTCCCATGGGTTCAAATACGTTTTCTAAGGTTGTTGCATTCCAAAGAAAATTTCAAAGTACTTGTCCTTTCTGATTTATATAAAAGCTGAGTCAGCCTCTTAGTTCTGATCATTATAAACAGTTCCGTTTTGTTTTCCTTTTGAATCTGGGTCTCACTTTATAGCCCAGGCTGGCCTCAAACTCATAATCCTCCTACCTCAACCTCCTTCCCAGGAGCTGAGCTTACACACAGCCAGCTAAGGCATAGTTTTTCCTTTCTACCTAGCACAACATTTGGCATTTGAAATTCTTGTGAAAGTCCTGGCAACTCTTGGCATAGGGAACTTCCGCAGTGAGGATGGTTAGCCTCTCTGAGTTTTGACTACACAATATGTTTGTGCCAGTCACTGAGGCAGCAATGAAGCCCCTATGGAGTGAGAGCCACTTGTCAGTGGAGACAGCACACCATTTCCTGCTTCCTGAAGAATATTCATCACTAGTCATGTTCTGAAACACGTATAAGCCTTGTCACACTTATCCCATTGTATAGCTTTTTACACATCTCTTCTCTCCTAAGTGTGGTTTCCCAGAGGTCTCCGACCACATACTAATTTATATACCCAGAGCCTAGATGTGTTTGATCAGTGCTTGTTGCTTGAGTGATGATTATTGAAACCCAGTCCTTTAGGCTGGAGTTTGCAGTGCAGCACCAGGTTGGCTGCTGCCTATATTGTGCTGTCTTCTCAGTAAAGAATGTTTTACTATTGTAAGAGAGTTCTTCTGCAGGGCTGGCCGCTTTGTGGTTTCCCCCCTTGTCCTCAGATCTATCCTTATTAACAGAATGTCTTCTTCTATAGAGCAATCACTGCCATTTCTCGAGTAAGAGAAATATATAAATATATCCTGTGAACACCGAAGAAATTCTGGAAAGCCAGGATGGTGAAGTCATTGTCCACTGCTCTGTACAGAAGGCCCCCAAGCCCCATCTTCTTTGGACGATGTCTTTGTCTAGAGCTCTGTTTGGCTATTTACAGTTCTACATTCAGCATGAGACATTACCCTGTGAGTCTAAATGTTGTCTACCATGCTAAGGTGCGGGGACTGATGGGGTGGCCTTATGAACCAAGAATAAGGTTTCTTTTTCAAACAGTACATCATAAATGGCACTAATGGAAGCAAAAAGCAAATCAAAGGGATTCACTTATAAATTTATAAATCTCCTGTCTGCATTTTAATTATAGTGTCATTTTAATTGCATTGTAATTGCATTTTAATTGCATGTATTTGTATAAATTAAAGAATAATCAGAGCTCTGCAGTGCTATGGTAGATTAATTTATGCATATAGGACTTTAAAATGTATGCACTGAAAATGATCTTATGGTTTTCACCATGTTAGGCACTTTAATATTGTCTTTGATTAAAAGTATATCTACCTAGTATGGTGTCCTTCTTACTGCCTTCTGTGACTAAGAAAACAAGGCAGAGCTGGAGCCTGAGCTCAGGGCCTGACTTGGTATGCACAGGATGCCTACCTTAGAATGCTCTTTAAATATTAAAAATTGCAGGATGTATGTTTCCTAGCTTAGCCTCAGGAATTTTCTGGTCTCTTTACGTGGGCGGGAAGGACAGAGGATGAGTCACTGAACTGGGTGACAGAACCAATGAATTTTTAACAATATTCCTGGCACAGGTTCTTGTGGCAAAGTATATGCACAGGGTAGGGCCATTTATTCAACAAGCATTTATTGAAAACACACTGGTGTCTGACACCTCTGAAATATGATCACAACCCTTTTCATAGCTCATTTACTAAAAACATAGTTGCATTTTCTAGTCTTTTTGTTTATCTCTTTGGCCAATAATAGATTGGAGTGGGTCTTTGCTGCTTCAAAATATGTCCTATCCCCAGTCCCTCACCTCCACCCCCCTGTACCTTCAACTACCCAGGCTTACTGGAAGGCTTATTGCTAAAAACTTGTATTTTTATCTTTTTGGAAAGGAAAAAGTAAGAAGCTGAGATGGCAAAAGAGGACTTGCCTTGGGATCATGGTGCTGAGTGCCTTTTCAAGCAAGGGTCCTGATGCAGTTGGGTTTCTATTCTCCTGTCTCAGAGCCTTGCATGAACTGTGCCTGATCTTTTGCATGTTCTTGTTTTCATAAATGGTACATTAGCTCTGTTCCCCATAAGCATCTCCAAGGACCCAGACCTTCCCTATCTTTTGTCTTTATAGCATTTCTTTCACCCTTCCATTTTGTATCATGCAGGGTTCCATTGCAGAATGTCAGTTCCTGGAATCAGAGTCCTGTCCAATTTCTTTCTGAATTACCCAAAGAACACTAATGTAGGCCTTTGTGTCATATAGAACTGAGTCTAAATTTGATGGGTGAATCTCTTGAAAGATGTGTGTAGCAATGAATTGCAATCCTCTGTTAAGATCCTCAGGTACTTTTTCTTTTTCTTTTTTTCTGACAAAACCCTCCTCAGTCAATATTTTCTGGAGAATTTGTATGCTTTAATTTAGGTCATGTGCATTTCTTGGCCTAGCTGTTTTATAGGATATATTTCATAAAAGACTTTCAAAGTTTTTATCTAGTTTGCAGCCAGATGATGTGGCAGGCATGGGTCATTATTATACAGGTATTGTTTTAAGATTTATTTTTGTTTTTGTTTTTTGTGTATGAGTGTTTTCCTGCCTGTGTATATATGAATTGTATACATTCAGTGCCCAGGGAGTCTAGAAAAAGGAGTCAGTTTCTCAGGCACTAGAATTATAGATGGTTGTGAGTTGCCATGTGGGCTGCGGGAACCAAACCTGGATCCTCTGCAAGAGCGGACAGCACTCTTACCCTTCTCTGCATACCTCCTGGATATTGTTGTTGCTTTTTGACAGGGTCTCACTGTATAGCCCTGGATCATCTGGGACTCCGCAGATTAGGATGGCCTTAAACACAAAGAGATCCTCTTGCCTCTGACTCCAGACAGCTGGAAGTAAAGGCATGCACCACTACACCTGACTGAGTATTGCTTTTAAATGTGTCTTGGACAGACAAAAATCCAAGAATGAATACCTTTTCACTTAAACTTGTAACATGAGTCTTTTGTTAAGGGCTAGATGAGGAGGCACATGCCTATAACCCCAACACTTGGGAGACTGAGCAAGAGAATTAAAAGTTTGAATCTAGCATGAGCTACATAGTGAGACTCTATCTGTGGTAGTTTGAATCAGAATGGCCCCCATAGGCTCATATATTTGAGTGCTTAGTTATTAGGGAGTGGCATTACTTGAGAAGGAATAGGAGATGTGGCCTTGTTTGGGTAGGTATGGCTTGTTGAAGGTAGTATATCACTAGGGATAGGCTTTGACATTTCAAAAGCCCAAGACAAGCTCAGTCTTTCCCTGCTGCCTGCCAATTTGGATGTGGACCTCTTAGCTAATTCTCCAGTACCATATGTGCCTGTGTGCTTCCATGCTCCCCACCATAATGATAATAGACTAAACCTACAGAAATGTAAGGCAGTCCCAGTTAAATGCTTTCTTTTATAAGAGCTTGCCATGGTCAATGTGTTTTTTCACAGCAACAGAACACTAAGATACTATCTGGAAGAAAAATAAAAGACTCTTTGTCCCTTGAAAACACCTTGTCATATCACATCTTGGACTAAGCCCTCTTCAGAGCTTATTGAGATATGATCCCATCCATCCCTTGTTGCAGCCTCATACAGAATCCTATAAGTGAAGCTGGCAATTATGCAAATGTTGCCAGTATAAAAAACTTCCTGAACCTTCAAAAACCAAAAATTAACTCGGAATGATACACAACAAATCTGAGGCCTTTGGTAGTGTTCACCCAGTGGTGTCTTGTATAACTTTACTTCAGCCTTGGCTGAGAACATAGCACACCCTTTGCACTATGCCTGCTTTCACAAGAGTCAATGCCAACAGTGTCCAAAATCTCTTGGTTCAGATTTGAGATTACTATACAGTCCAGTGTTTATTGTACACACAAAGGTTTCTCCCCTTACAGAAACAGAATAGTTAATTACAGAAAACAAAGACACTTCTCTACCCTTATTCCTTTAACATGTCAGGATCAAACGAGTATAACTTTGGAATGTGTTGTGTTTGACAATTTAAAAATGTAGTTGCTGATTTAACTTTCATAGAAATTGGTTAAATCTAACCAATCCTGGCTTATCCTGGCTCCACCCATCCTGTCTTTGGGCCTATCATGTCTTGAGTGGTTGAGTGGCACACTTTCTAATGAATCCCACATAAACTCATTATGTTCTTACTTTGACAGAGGATGTCTGCTTGTTTCCTCTAGCTATAGCTACAGTCCCTTTGGTCCTGACTTCTCTATTTCAGACATCTTTAGATCTGAAATGATATGAAAATAGACTTGATGTCCCTGGTCCTGAGTTCTCCTGGCATTTTTTTTCCCAAAGCTTTTGTACCTCACAAATTATGGCCTACCTTGGAGTAAAAAAAAAAAAAAAGACAAATATTTTATTTGATTAGATTTCAGGGATTTTTTTGAAAAGGGTGGAGGATCATATGCTACAGAAAACACTACATTAGAATTTTACTGAGCAAGGGGCTCTGAGGAGTATGAAGGATATTTATTTATTTATTTATTTATTTTTTCTTATTTTACATATCGATCCTAGTTCCCTCTCCTCTCTCCCTCCCTATCATGCCCCCCAACCACCCTCCCATCCCATCTTTCCCACTCCACAGGGAGGGTGATGCCTTCCAGGAGGGATCAACAAAATCTGTCAAGTCATTTGGAGTAGGGACTAGGTCCTCCCTCCTGCTTCTAGGTTAAGGGAGTATCTCTCCATGGGGAATGTACTCCCAAAGTCCTTTTGTGCACCAGGGATACATCCTGGTTCCACTGTCAGAGGTCCCTTAGATTGCCCAGGCCTTTTAACTGAGACCCATGTTCAGGGGGTCTGAGTTGGTCCAATGCTGGTTTCCCAGCTATCAGTCTGGAGACCCATTGGCTCCTCCTTGTTCAGGTCAGCTGTCTCTGTGTGTTTCTCCAAATCCAGAGCTCAAATGATACCAACACCATTCTTTTGAATCTCCATACCTGACCTCTTTTTAATACACCATACTGCATAAAGTATTTTGTCACAGCAGCAAACATGGACCAAGACAGCAAGGTACTACCGATTCTAAGGTACCAACAAGTTGTCAACTGAACTGAGGGGAGCATCTTCATTAAATATCTTTGTTGATAGTCTTCCTTGACATGCTTCCTTTCATACAATTAAACCTATGTTGTTCTTTTAACCTTATCAAGTTTGTTTATTTGATAAACATTCTTAAGCAAAGAAAAATTCATCTGAATATATTGTTATGAGCACTTTCCCACAAGCCTGGTCCCAGAGCCACATCAGTCCCAAAATAACACCCAGAGACTCTATTACTATAATAGGGTTGGCTGGTTACTAGCGTTTCTTATTGGCTGGCTCTGTCTTAAATATTAACCCATAATCACTAATATATGTATTTCTATATGGTCTTATCTTACCAAGAACGACAGGCTCACACCCTCTCTTCCTGAGATCATATCACAGCTCTACTACATTTGAAGTATCTTCCTTGTCTCCTAGTCCCACCTATCTTGCTTTCCTATTTGCCAACAGTGGTTTATTCATTAACCAATAAGAGAAATATATTTACAGAATGACATCTTCCATCAGTATATAGCTTTGTGGTAGAGTATGTGTCCAAGAAAACAGTGTTTACTTTTTCCATCCCTAAGAAACTGTGAAAACATTAAATTTGTATTTTCAGGACATTCAGGATTTGAAATACTTGGTTTTGAAAATCTGTGCTCAAGATAAAACTGGGATGATGTTAAAGGAGTTTATTTGGAAGGGTTTCTCTTCTTCCTTGAACCTCAGACATCCTCACAGGCAACCAACATTACCACCTTTCTCTGCCAAAGCTTCCTATGAGTGTGCTGTGAATTCATTCTTCTTCCTCCCCTTTTCTTATTCACTTCTTTGATCAGTAAGTCACAAGCTTTATAATCAAATGAAGATCACAAGAAGAAATTACAAATGCATCCTGCCTAGTCCTTTCTCTAGAGAGTCAGACTCAAAGGTATGAGTGAGTTGTAAGAATCTAGTTGTGATTAGGTAGTTCTGAAGTAGGTGGTGTTGGCCCCTACTTTGAGATATTGTTTAAAAAACCAACAAGAGTCTCATGGCATTAGGGGCTAATCTAGTTGGATTAGAGGAATTTATCATAATGACATGCCTTCTTTGTAGTCTTTGACCTTTACTGGGGAGATCTTCCTTTTGGTCTCCATGGTGATGCACAGAAGTCATCCACATTCAATTAGATGGAGGATGTGGAGTCATTCCTTTGCCTTTTGCCAAAGGCCCTGCTGCTGAGCTGCAAAGTCATTAGCTAGGCCAAGGAAACTCAACTAACTTTCTTCCTCTCTGTCTCTCTCCTCATCCATCTTTTTTCTTTCTTGTATGAGTAAAGCAAATATCAGTAACAGTCACAAAATTATAAACTTTGGAAAAACAAGGGCAACCTATCCATTGTTTAAGGTCAGTCTATACACAGGGAAACTAAGGCCCAAAGAGATAAAGAAATTTACCTGAGTCACAAAATGAGTCACTGGTGGACTTAATTTTATATCAGCACTTTTTTCTTATTTTACTAGCAGCTAAAGATTTCAGGGCACCTGAAAATTACTCATTTTCTGTTGCCCAGTCCACCTTTGACTTTGAAATATCTTTCTGTTATCCTGGCCTGTCTGTCTTGTCTCCCATGGGTCATACTGTCCCTATTTGCTTGTGTTGCTTAGTGTAATGATTGTATGAATTATTTCTGAATTCTTGAATACAGCAATATCTTATTCTCTTGGACCCTAGGTTATCAAATATAAAGCAATTTTTAACTGAAGGGGCTGTGGTTACTTTAGATCTGTGAGAGAATAGGAACCTACAATTCTTACTCTTAGCATCCTTAAACAAAGACCCAAGGAAAGGTTCAGTCATTGTTTCTCTGGGGCTGGGGGAGGGAGAGGTCATACAAAGGTTGCTTGGTTTGCAATCTTGTCCCGTCTTCCTCATGCTATTGACAAGGCATGGAATGGTTTATAGATTTCTGACTCATTTTAGGACTATTTGCTGATGTTTTCAGACACTTATCCAATCTCAAGAAACTCAAGGGAACTGATTTCAACTGTGAATTATATATTATCCATACTTGGGACAGAACAGGCAATTTTAATGTAAAGTTCCCATCAATCAGGCCATAAGAAAGAGAAGGCTTTGATTGGCTATTGTGTTTGAAATCATTTATGTTGATTTAAAATATTTAAAGTTCTGAGAATTTCACATTTAACTCAAATATGATTCTTAATCCCTCACCTTATACTTCCCTATATTTTTAGCTTGTGGTGAAATATTAACTTATTGTACCATGCATTTGATAAGGTCCACAGAGTTTAGCCGGGATAAATATCAAAATGTCCTTGGAGAGGTCCTGTGTCTGATGAGAACAAGAATTCTAGGAAAAAAAGGCTCCATTCCCAAGTAAGTACAGGAATTCAGAAAAGAAATCTGTTCTTCCAAAAGATGTATTTACTAGACTAGTAACTGTCCCCATAGTTTAAACCTTAAAAACTGTTTTTTTTTTTTAGTAAAGAGATACATGTCATGAGAACAGACAACATTCACAAGGCTCTAGACACCATTAGTTTGTACTTATGTCATTAGAGCTATTGGGGAATCACTGCTCTGTCACAACTGATTTAGCCACCTTCTTTCAATCATGAACTCGTGTTAAAACAGATGCTAGATATACACATGAGCACAATGGGATTCTTTTGTTTATTGTAACGGGTATTTGGCAAACCACTTCCCTCTAACTGAAGAATAGGAGCGATGCTATTGTGTGTTATTGTACTACTGTGTTATTTTTGGAATTTTGCATTATCAAGGAAAGGCTGTCATAGTCTGTAGCACTGAAATTAGCATTGTAGAGACAGCATACTAAGACATGTTCTCAGGAGGAAACCCTTTGCTGCACACGGATGCTCTCTCTACCCTTGCTTACTGTACCTAACATTTCTACTTCTAAGCTAATTGCAAGAATGGTGCTCATTATTTTAACATGTTTTTCATATATATATATATATATACATATATATATTCATGAATACTGCCAAGTCTAAATAGATGGTTGTTTCCCATTCATGTGTTTTCATCTTACCATGCATTTGAGCTGGTCTTATTTGTATTTAGCTGTCTTTGAAAAGTTAATGATTTTATTTTTTAAAGGGCATTTGCTGACTCTCAACCAGTAGAATTTTTAGCTACCCAAGCTATCCTACTTAGTGTGTCTCTTTAGTTCACTATTGGAAATAAATTATCCCTAGGAATTTCAATATTATCTTATAATCTAATAAACTACTCACTATCACTAATGGGCTTTTTAGGTTTTAAGCAGTTTCTGGTTTTGATGAGGATTATGCTCCATCTATAAGGATGGGGTTAATGGTTCCCGGAAGGGACACATCACCAGCCAGGATGTAAAAACTCATGCATGGTTTGGTCTTCTGATCATAAGGAAAAAGCATTACACTTGCAGTCTAAAGATTCTTGGAAAAATTATATTCATTATAGTACCATTGTTGTTACTATTATTATAGTGTTTTTGAACTGAATATTTATTTATTCATGCCTTTTATTATTTGCCCAGGATTAATTTTCTAAATTGTCTTCTTCCCAAATCAATACAGAATGAACTTATTTCATTGACCGTTTCCCATATAGTATTATTGTCTGGAAAACTTGGGCAATAAAACTAGTTAGCTAGGTGAAACGTTATTCACACAATTGTTTTGGTTGCTTGTACATTTGTGGAATAATAGCTTTAATTCTTTATGAAAAACACAAGAATTCCTCCCCATTTCAGCACTGTAACGTGTTCAGTTTGGCTAATTGATGCAATGCCTGTGAGGAGAATGAGAGAACAGGAAGAAAGAAGCAGTCTGTGAAGGACAAGGCTTGGAGATCTTGCCTAGAACCTAGAAGGAACTGGGTCGGGGGTGGGGTCCTTAGCATAAGGAAAAAGGAAAAAGAACACTGAGCTGTTCCAGTGGGCTGTGGTCATAGCCAGGACAGTTAGTGTCAGGCCACTGCAGGAAAACTCCTTGAATTCAGGCCCTAAATGTTCCCTGACACATCAGGTGGGCCTTAAGGTTTCCTTAGGGAAAGGAGTCAGTGCTTGTGGATCTCACAAAGGGTCAGTTTGCAGCAGTTGTTACCTCATTGTCTCTTGCTCAGAATCTCTGTGAATGAAAGGACAGGGACAGCAATCTCCTCCAGCTCTGGAGCATGTGCCCCACACAGTGTGAAGTGCTGGGTTTGGGTCACCACGTTATACAGGTTCATTGTAACTGAGGGAATGGACTCAACCACGGAGGCCATTTACTCCACAGTCTTGAATTCAGTTGATGGAATCCAGTCCAAGTGTGCTTGACCCAAAGCCCAGGATCTCTGGAATGGCAGTGCCTTCTCAATGTGAGAAGAAGACAGGCAGGGTAGGTGGAGTGCCAGGTGTCAGGGTCAGTTTGTGACAAGTTATGCTTAGTGGGTAGACTGAGTATCTGCCACCTACTCTAGGCTATGGCTTTTCACAAATTCCCCAAGTGAAGTCAGGGTAACACTAACCAAAGTTCTGAAACTGGAGACCTCCATGGCACTCTAGGACCAAGTGCAAGGACAGGAAGTGTTTGAGCAGGTCTCAGTCCTAGGTTATCATCTCATGTGAAGAAATGATTTGTGTAAAAAGGGCTCCTCCGAGTCTTCAGCTTTCTGAGCAGTAGTGATGACCAAGTCTCAGGAGGACACAGGAAGCCTTGATTGGATGGCACTTGGGAAGCTTACGTCACTGGCATCCTAGGCTCTAGGCTTTAAATTGCCATGTAGCAGAATCTAACTGTGCTCCCCACTGCCTCCAAAAGTAAGGAGGGCACTGGACTTTCAGAGAGCAAATCTTTCTGGGGCTCGCATTTTATATGTTTAATTTTCTTACTGGTGTATATGATAAGTTAAGTATATGCCCCCTTCTTGTCTGGTTCCCCCACTTTCTATTTGCTCACCTCTTCTGCTCTCATAAATGCCTCTGTCTTCCTAGGAAATTTTGTTTCTACTTTCATTTAATACATACATACATAACAATATATGCATACACAAATGTGTACATGTATACATGCACACATACATATATGTATATACATTTACATACACAAATTACATGAAATCTAGAATCCATAAATGAGAGTAAACATATGATACAATGCTTGTCTTTCTAGAACTGGCTTCATTTGTTTGATATAATCATACTACTCGCGTCTATTTCACTGTAAACAACATACACTTCCCTTTCCTTTATGGCTAGAAGTATTTCATTGTGGTGTTTTTTATTTTTTATTTCACAGGTTGACTGGTCCCCATGAAGCCTACATTGGGCACTGTGAGTGTATTAGGAGATGTGGTAAAGAGAGGGAACATCAAAGAATCCTCAGGCCAGTGGACACAGCTGCAAAGGTACGCCTTCTCCTTTATCTGTTAGATTAAGAAAATCTTTCACCGTGGACATTCCCTGGCTTCTGACAATTCATGATGCAGATGTTTGCCTCAATGTTCTTATTTCTACATCAGAGGATTAGCTTAACCACCACCAAGAATTCTCAGTGGGCAGAATTGCTTGGACACTTTCAAACTAAAATTTAGAAAAGAAAATAGACTCAAAAAAGCTTTGCCTCCAAAACCTAGTAATTTCTTTTTCATCCAATTGGAGTAAAAGACTTAAGATTGTCCATCAGGTTAAATCTGCTGAACTATGTTAACATCATAGTATCAAAACCTAGTAATTTTATGGTTAAATTCCTTTAAGACAAATGAGTCATAAGCCATGTTACTAAGGTACATTGTTTGAGGGTTTTCAACCATACTTTTATGTTGTGCTTAAATATATTAAGTTGCTAAGTCTATGCTTCAAACTGTGTTTTATCTTTATAATTCCCAAATTTTCAAGCAATACCTTTAATTTATGATAAAGAACTCATTATCTGATATGGCAGAAAGATAAATGTGTGTCTCACGAGTTATGCCATATTTTTCAGAGATTTAATTCCAGTTAATTTCCCAAACCTCACACTGCACCTAATGTCCTGTATGCTGCATGAAGCAGAAAAATTACAGATGTTCTCTACACGGTTACTTAAATATAAGGAGTTTCAGCAACTCTCTGGAAGGGACCAGGCGGTAAGCATCATGCCTTATAGTGTATCCTGAAACTGGCTGAGAAAAACCTCACCCAGAAACAACAACAGTGGAAACTCACATATTTTGGTTGGCTATGAGAAAAAAGAGATCCTACCTGTTCAGCTCTCTGTGTTTATGAGATGTGACTGGTTAAATCCTTACAGACTCTGCTTTCATCACCAGAAATTGTCTACTGTGAATAATTTCTTGATTAGGGGTCAAAAACAGAGCAACATTTATCTCAGAGGACAAAGGAAAAAGCAGTCCTTGGAATTATCTCAGTGGTAAAATGTCAGCTACCATGGCTTTGAAAATAATAGGCATTTTCTGTTTTGCCACTTTCAAAATTAATTTTCTTCTTTTCCTGAAACAAGGGAGAATTATAAAAACCTTTTATATTAGATTTTCAAATGCCAGTAAGTTACCCACCCTCATTTTTTTCTTTATCAATTTGCCCTTTTGATAGGTGCCACACACACAGTAAAATGAATAAATTCAGCATATTTTCCTGTTCACCAAGCATAAATTATTACTAACTGTGATGAGAGGCTTTTTGAAAAGCTGTTTAATTTTGTGGAGGGGACTTCTTTTATCTATAAATGATTCTGTTTGAAATCAAAGTAGATATTTTCTTATCTTTGTGACCTCAGGAAACTAAACTGTGATGACACATTTCCATTCTGAGATGGCAATGAGAGGCATAAGTTGAATAAAATCTCCTAATGTGTTCCTATGCTTGGCTCAGGTTCTCAGTCTTCAAAACACTAAGGGAATTACCTTAGTATTAGTGTGTGATATGACTCCATTGCTTCTTATCTGATGGCTGTGTTGTGCTTGGCTGGGGCAGGTGGCTTAGGAAGTGATTGCAGAATTCCTCTCTGAAAAGACACACACACACACACACACACACACACACACAGAGAGAGAGAGAGAGAGAGAGAGAGAGAAGAGAGAGAGAGAGAGAGAGAGAGAGAAGAAGAGAGAGAGAGAGAGAGAGAGCGCACTGTGAGTACCAGTCTGATGCCCTGTAACTTTTAGCTCTCCTGAATCAAATGAAGACAAAAATGCTCTAGAATTTGATGAAGCAACAGTAATAGAATTCATATCTATCAAATGGTTAGAACTGTTACTCAGTGATAAGCAGCATGAAAATTCTTAAATGACTTTCACATATTAGCACATTCATTCTGTCCCTCCCTCCATCTGACATCTGTCTTCTGCTTAGTCTCTTCATCACGGTGAAATGAGTATTGAACCACGAAGTTGGCATTTAGCATTAAGATGTCACTAATTTACTCATCTGCTATTTTCTTGAGGAATTCTCCACTCTTCAATTTCATTTATTTAGTACTTTAGAGGTGTGCAATCATTTCAAAATCTATGAGGTCTTGAAAAAATGAACATTTTAGTAACCCAGGCCTGGACTGGGACTTCTAACATCTTGGTCCTTGTCACTGAAGTGGAGGAACTAATCATTTTGAACCTTTGGCGATAAGACCAAATTCGAGACCACATCAAAGCCTCCTGGCTCTTACACAGCTGACTCATAGCCTAGGCACTGTGGTTCATCCGGAAGCAGTGCTCCACAAAAACTGAATCACTTGCCCAGGCAGCACGTGAGTGACGTTGAGCTGTGACACCAACTGCTTGACAAGCCGTGGTGGCTGCTCCCTCAGCAAAGCAAAAAAGATGTGAAAATTATTCATCCTCATATGTTAGGTCTTAAAATAGTCTGCACTGTTCATATGTTTTTAAAGAAATGTACAAACAATTTTCTTAGCTTATATGGGTGAAAGTTCAAATGACCAAACCCCCTTTGCATAGAAACACAAGGTATAAAACTGGCCAGCATTTAGAAAGGTACCAATGAGATTTCAGGCTAAGTATGGACAGGAATTAAGGTTATAAAGAATTTTAAAATTAAGTATTATTTAGGACATAATGTCAGAATTCTTAAGCTGAGGTCTAATTTTACTGATGTTTCTTTTCATTATCCCATGCCAAAACTAAAAAAGAGAAGCAGATGACTTAAAGGGTATGGTAGCATATATATGGTTTCTGATTTCTGCGATAATATTATCTCATAGCAATGTAACGATTATGTTAAAATTGAAATGACTCACAGTAGTTTCATAGTTACAAGATGCTTAAAAGAACAAATCTTTTTTATTTGTTTTTTAAATAACTTTTCTTATTTTACACATTGATCCCAGTTCCCTCTCCCTCCCAACCTCTCATGCATCCCTATTGACCCTCCCATTCCACCCCCATCTACTCTCCAGGGAAGGGTGAGGCCTTCTAGGAGGGATCATCAAAATCTGTCAAGTCATTTGGGGTAGGGCCTAGGCCCTCCCCCCATGTCTCTACGCTAAGGGAGTATCCCTCCACGGGGAATGGGCTCCTGAAGTCCATTTGTGCACCAGGGATACATCCTGGTTCCATTGTCAGAGGTTCCTTAGACTGCCCAGGCCTTCTAACTGAGACTCACATTCAGGAGTCTGGGTCGGCCCTATGCTGGTTTCCCAGCTATCAGTCTCGGGTCCTTCTTGTTTAGGTCACCTGTGTCTGTGGGTTTCTCCAGCCTGGTCTTGATCCCTTTTGTTATCACTCCTGGATTCCAGGAGTTCGGCTCAGTGTTTAGCTGTGAGTGTCTGCTTCTGCTTCCATCAGCTACTAGATGAAGGCTCTAGGATGATATATAAGGAAGTTACCAATCTCATTATCAAGGAAGGGAATTTAAGGTAGCCTCTCCACTATTGTTTAGATTGTTAGTTGGGGTCATCCTTGTAGGTCTCTGGACATTTCCCTAGTGCCAGATTTCTCTTCAAACCTATAATGGCTCCCTCTATTGTGGTGTCTCTTTTCTTGTTCTCCTCTGTTCTTTCCCCGACTCAATCTTCCTTCTCCCTTATGCCCTCCTTTCCACTCCTTCTCTCCTTCTCTTTCTCCTAATTCCCTTACCTCATCCCCACTGTTCCCAATTTGCTCAGGAGATCTTTTCCCTTTCCCCTTCTGTAAGGAACCATGCATGTCTCTCTTAGGGTTCTCTTTGTGTCCTACCTTCTCTGGTGGTATGAATTGTAGGCTGGTGATCCTTTGCTCTATGTCTAAAGTCCATATATAAGTGAGTACATACCATGTTTGTCTTTTTTTGTGACTGGTTTACCTCACTCAGGATGGTTTCTTCTAGTTTCATCCATTTGCCTGTGAATTTCAAGATTCCATTGATTTTTTTCCATTGAGTAATACTCCATTGTGTAAATGTACCATATTTTAAAAGAACAAATCTTTTTCTCTTTATTTATTTTTCTTATTTTACATATGGATCCCAGTTCGCTCCCCCTCCCTCCTTTCATCCCTCCTTCCCTCCTTCCTTCCCTTCTTCCCTTTCTCCCTCCCTTCCTTTCTCCCTCTCTCCCTTCCTCCCATGCTTCCCTGACCACCCTCCCATCCCATTCCCCTCTCACACTCCACTTGTAGGGTGATGCCTTCCAGGAGGGGCCATCTAAATCTGTCAAGTCATTTGGAGTAGGGACTAGGCCCTCCCTCCTAACTCTAGGTTAAGTGTGTATCCCTTCATGGGGAATGTGCTCCCAAAGTACTTTTGTGCACCAGGGGTGATACATCTTGATTCCACTGTCCAAGTTCTCTTAGACTACCCAGGCTTTCTAATTGAGACCCATGTTCAGGGGGTCTGAGTCGGTCCAATGTTGGTTTCCCAGCTATCAGTGTGGTGGTCCATTAGCTCCCCCTTGTTCAGGTCAGCTGTCTCTGTGGGTTTCTGTAGCCTGGTCTTGTCCTCCCTCTCTGCATCTGGATTCCAGTTTGGCTCAGTGTTTAGCTGTGGGTGTCTGCTTCTGTTTCTATCAGCTACTAGATGAGGGCTCTATGATGGTGGGTAAGTTAGTCATCAATCTCATTACTCATTATCAGGGAAGGGCATTTATGGTAGCCTTTCCACTGTTGCTCAAATTGTTAATTGGGGTCGTCTTGTAGGTCTCTGGACATTTCTCTAGAGTCAGTTTTCTCTTCAAACCTATAATGCTCCCTCTTTTATGGTCTCTCTCTTTCCCCCAACCCCCTCTCTCTTTCCCCCTCTCTCTCTCTCTCTCTCTCTCTCTCTCTCTCTCTCTCTCTCTCTCTCTCTCTTTCTCTCTCTCTCTCCTCTTATCTATTCCTTCCCTGACTCAATCTTCCTAGTCCCACATGATTTCCTCTCCTCCCTTTCTCTTTCTCCTAGCTCCCTCTCCACTCACTGCCCCTCCCCCCACTCCCAATATGCTCAGGAGATAAAAGAACAAATCTTACAGGACAAATTTATCTGTTGTCTCTAACCAAAAAGTTGTTCATAAAGTTTTATTTATATTAAAAACCAACCAAACTTTCTTAGAACATTGATGTAGTTTTAGTAAAATTTACAAAGGACATAACTTTTAAATCACAAAAAATGAATGTTTAATGCTTAATTTCATCATACTTTTAAGAGTATCTGGGGCTCATTTAAATTTCTGTCTGAGCTGAAATCATTTTGATGGCCAAATTACAGCTCTAGCTAAGTAGGGTAGCACATATGTAGCTGAACTTATGTACCAGATAATAAAACTATTTATGACCATTAATAATGTTTCCCAAAATTTGTCACATAGCTTAAAAATGAAACTTGACGCTTAAATTCAACTACTCTGTCTTTTCTGCTAGAAATAATCTCCCTAGTCATATGATTTTCCCTTGAAATGCCTCTTATAGAAGCTATCAATAGTTTTTTATAGTTTTTATAGTATATGAAATTGTTAGGGTGCTTGGTTGCAAGCAACAGAAACCAGTTCTGAGTATCTAGAAGGACACATGCACACACAGGCTGAACAACTGATTTGTGATGAAGCAGGGTAGGGTGTTTCTGGAACGGTGAGAAACAGGAAAACAGTGTTTGCATTGTAGGAGACTATACTTGGCTTGGGTCAGGACAGCCTGGCCACACTGTACCTGGCTCAGCCCAGTATAGCTGGGGCACACTGCATGTGGGTTGAGTCAGAACAGCTGGGACACACACTGCACCTGAGTTGAGTCAGAACATCTGGACACACACTGCACCTGGTTTGAGTCAGAACAGCTGGGGCACACTGCACCTGGCTTGAGTCAGAACAGCTGGGGCACACTGCACCTGGCTTGAGTCAGAACAGCTGGGGCATATTGCTCTTGACTTGGGTCAGGACAGCTCAGGCACACTACACCTGGCTCAGCTCAGGATAGCTGAGACACACTGCACCTGGGTCGAATCAGGACAGTTGGGGCCCAGACATTGTTGGGACCCAGATATGCATAGTTGGGAAGAAGAAAAATTCTGATCTTTCCTAGACTCATGGGATTATCGTTCCTACAAGAATACATGTGGAAGGATCAACAAGTCACCTAAAAGGTAGCATTAGGGGCTATAAGGACTAGGAAAGGATGCTAGGTGACAAATGTCTATAATGAAGTATTTTCCTTCACCAATACTGTATTTTTTCAACTTAGTTCATTCCATTCAATAAATTGTTGCCAATAAGTAAAAGTACAAGACATAGTGGTAAGTGCAGGGCATGCTGGGAAACAGAAGCTTTTATAATATTCTGCTAGTCATGGACTAACTCATGTCCTAGCATTGACTTCTAAGATTATTTGAGGCCTTCAGTAGATCTGGGGACAATATACAACCTTTGAACTTTCCTTCAATTTCCCAAATTCACTTTCCTCTAGTGTGTTCATGTACATATCTACTTCAAGAAGTTAGGTAAAAAAAGAGACACAAGAAGTCTTATTGGAGTGCTGGAAACATTTGAAATTTGGGATGCAGTGATGATTGCACAATTCTTTAAATTTGCTAAGATCCAGTACATTTTGTATTGAAAACAGTTGAATTTTATTATAAACCTGTACCTTAACTAAGATTTTATTTTTTTAAAAAAATGCTTAGTCCAGAGATATGCAGAGAATAAGAGATAGAGTGCTCAGTCTAAATGAGGTATTTACATCACATTCCCTCCTCCAAAGCTCAGGGTTCACTAAGGCTGGGGTGGGGTGGGGGCAGGAAAGACGGCAAGAGCCAAACAAAGTGTTGATAGTCAAATCTTTTCAGAACATGATAGTGTAGTTGAATCCAGGACCTCACTGAAGCTTGTGGTCACTGTGGCTCTGGATCACTGTAGCTCAGTGTCACTGAAGCTTGGGGGTCACAGAAGCTTGGGGTCACTAAAACTTGGGGGTCACAGAAGCTCAGGGTCATGGAAGCTTTAGCCACATGAACACTGGGTCATGGAAACTTTAGCCACATGCACAATCTGTACAAGATCAAGCCAGCCCAAATCCTGGCACAATGGGAAAAGTTCATGAAGTCCCATCTTCCTATCTGAGTTGGCTAAGTTGGCTGGGAAGGGAGAGTCAGTTTTCTTTATGGATATGGGGTTACCCATGTTCCAGTAGAGGGTTTTACAGTAAGGAACATTTGGGCAGCAGTAAGTGGACTGGATGGCTTTGTTTTTGTTTTGTTTTTATTCTCTCTCTCTCTCTCTCTCTCTCTCTCTCTCTCTCTCTCTGTATCTCTGTGTATGTCTCTATGTGTGAGTGCATATATATATATGTATATACATATATATATATGTGTGTGTGTGTGTTTGTCTATATATATGTGTGTGTATGTGTGTGTCTATGTATGTGTGTGTATTGTGTCTGTGTCGGTATGTGTCTATGTGTGTGTATGTGTGTATGCGTATATGTATATGCATGTGTGTATATATGTGTACATCTCCTCTGTGTGTTTGTGTGTGTTTTAAGAGTACATAAAATAGAGAAGAAAAAGCTGTGGTGGAAGGATAGGGGAGGAATTGGAGAGGAGGGAAAGAAGGTTAGATTTGGTCAAAGCACATATGCACATATGAATATTAAATAAAGTATCCAAAAGGCTGAAAGATGTTACGTGATACACAAGGTAACACACAATTAGTTGGTCAGAAAAATCTCCCAGAGGTGATGGACCAAATCCATAGTGTTAGAAGGATAAGGGAGTGGTTGACCAGCCAGCCTCATTCTCAAATGATGCTGAGGTTGAAGAAAAACTCTCACATGCTCGTGGAGCATCTGTTATCCATCTGCTTTAGAAAGCTCAGGGCTCTGGGGATACTACCAGATGCTGGTTCTTGAGCTGACTCTGGACATTTCACACCATCGGGGCTTCCTTAGTGGTGGTTGGAGAGCACTAGGTATGGGCTATTTTTTCCTATCTTGGAGGCTTGTTGCCTTCTGTCTTATCCTATTCTTGGTCATCTGTTGCTGGAGTTTTCTTGTCCCACCAGGTCCTGCCACTGCTTTAGCACCAAATAAACACACAAAGACACTATATTAATTATTAAACTATTGGCCGATGGCTAAGGTGTCTTACTGGCTAACTCTGTCTTATTAACCCATTTCTATTAATCTAAGTATTTCCACATGGTCATATCTTACTGGAGAAGGGTCTGGACCTATTACTCCTTCCTTCACTACATGGCATCTCTCTGCAGCCTCTCTATGCCTACCATTCCCAGAATTCTGTTCTCATAGTCCCTCCTATCTTCCTGCCTCTATCAGCCAAACAGTGTTTTATTCATCAGCCAATAATAGAAACATATATGCAAAAGGACATCCCCCATTAGTCATCTGTAGAAGTTTACTTGAAGAGAAACTGGTGAATGGAACACTTCACATCCCATCCCAAGTTTTCCGGTCCTGATATATTTTGTAAGAGAAAGAATGATAAGACACCTTGAAAAATTAGATGACTTGCTTCAAGAATTCTGAGACTAAATCCCACTCAAATTTATGATTCTATTTTCAAATGTTTCAGTGCCCAGCAAAACTCTGTTCATAGGGCTATCTGTCTCAGCAGAGATCTTTGTGCCAGAACATCTACCACATTGTCAGTACTTGTCACACCCAGTCTTAACGATTCCTCCTGGTATTTGAGAACTCTATCAGGCTTGATCTCTGTGTTCTGTCTCAGTACTTAACATAGACATTACCTCCTTTACATGCACAGAGTCTACTTTGTCCCTCATCTACCATGTACTGTCCTCGTTGGGAAATTGTCCCTTGTTCATGTAATTTCACTTTTTTCCCATTTGCCTCAAAGATCTTATTTTATTATTCCTATCCTGCTACATTCTTCCACTTCTTCAATCCTGATGATGATTGCAATCTGTGCCACACAATTTGAACTTGATTATTATATTACTCTATTTTAAAGCTTTCTTGCTGAGTCCTTTCTTATCCATTTTAGGACCACTTGTCCAGGGGTAGCACCACCCACAACAGGATGAGCCATCCCACATCAATCATTAATTAAAAGATGCCCCTACAGACCTCCAGACAAGCCATCTGTTGGATGTGTTTTTCAGTTGAGGTTCCTTTCCCCTAGATGACCCTATCTTGTGTCAAGTCGATAAACAAACAAATAAACAAAATCTAATGAGCACAGACCCCAAACACTGCCTCAAGCCCCAAGTCTTGAACTTGAATTGACCAATGGTTGTATAATTTTAGTTAAGATTGGGTTATACTCTTAAGAAGGAACAGGAGCATCAGTGCATACACACTTAGGAAGACAACATGGCTCTGCCAAGCAGCAATGGGGTGAGAGGTCCAAGTAAGACATCAAATGCCAGATCCTGTGTCTGCACTGACTCCAGGGAGAGTCAGAGAGCCTTGGAAAAATGTTAAAGATCTGTTATAAGGTGCTTGTGTTTGTGACCAGCTGAGTTATTCAGTTCATTGCAAATCCTGTGGCAAACCTCAAGTGTTACTGGGCTCCTACTTGTTCTGGCCAAAGCCCTCATTCCCAACTTCTTCTGTTCCTAACTTTTCCCAGAAGTCACTGAGACTTATTCCTTAGTTAGTGTTCTATTGCTGTGAAGAGACACCATGACCACAGCAGCTCTTATAAAGGAAAGCATTTAAATGGATCTGGCTTACAGTTCAGGGATTTGGCCCATTATTCTCATGTTGGAGAGCATGGCAGCATGCAGGCAGACAAGGTAGCTGAGAGTTCCACATCCAGATCCAATGGCAGCAGGAACAGAAAAGCCATTGGGCCTAGCTTGTGTATCTGAAACCTCAAAGTCCACCCCCTAGTGATACAATTCCTCCAAAAAAGCCACACCTTTAATCCCTCTCAAGACTAATGACTAAGTATTCATATGTTTGAGCCTATGGGTGTCATTCCTATTCAAACCATAGTGGCCAAGGGAAGTAGACCCTGGGTTAATTGCCATCTTTTCCCCTTTAGAGTGGTAATGACTGATTTGCTCAGGATCCCTGTGAGACACTCCTGGGCACTGTGCTCACTCCTGACCTAAGTGATTCCACCTACCAAAGAGATAGATATTATGGGACAAAGACAACACTAGTGTATCTTTCTAAAGCATTAAACACATTCAATTTTTGGTTTGGGGAATTTTGTTCATCTGTATAATAAATAAAACTCAATACTCATAAGCAAAAATATAACACACATTGCCTGATGAATTCAGCTTGACTGTCTTCTGTTTCTCTTACATCCAATAGTAAAATGTACCCTCTACCTGATCCTTCATTTTCGCAAGGTAGAGCATACACTCTGAAATCCCATTGTTCTGAATGAGCAGCGAAATAAAAGAGGTTTCACTTAAAATGAAGAGGCCCTGCTACTTTGCTTACTTTCCGGTTCCCTCTGTGAACACAACAACCTTTTTTGCTCAACAACTGGCTTAAATACAGCCTTGAACAATCACATTCCAGGACTTCCTGCTTATCAAGATGGAGGGGACCACCAGTGATCAAACATCAAGGTGATAAAAGAGTACCTGATAAAAACATTAAAATATGTTCACACATACATTCCAAGACGGGAAGATAAAGCAACCTCTAGCCTTCACTGATTCCTTAAGACTAGGATTTGAACTAGGTGTGAAGTTGAATGTTTTCTTAAAGCATGAAATAGCACTTCGTATATTATTATTATTTTTTAATTTTAGATGTGGCATTAATTGTATGAATCAGTAAAAGAAAAGTGAACATGCACACATACAATGACAATGCCATGTTTTATAATGTAATGTATTAAGGGGCATATGTAGGAAAGTCAGATTGTTGGCCTATCTCACTGTCCTCATCTGCAAATGAATGAAATACTTTTAGGAAAGTGTCCTAATGCTACCTTCTTGATACTCCGCTGTTTCTTCTTCTGAGGTGATATCAAATGGGATCTTGTTTTCAATTTAATGATTGAATGTATAGCTTTCCCCTGAGCTTGTGATACAGGGGACTGTTTTCGTGCCTGTCACTCATCTATCTTTTCTACATTTGCAAATTTTCCTCCTAAATGATAAAACAGTGATACTGAATATATTCCTCATATGGAATTTATACTTCCCATGTTTTAAAATGTGGGCAGACTCCAGAAGCCTGCTTTTGTCTAGAACAGGCAGGTAGCAGACCCAGCTCACTCGAACTCATTTGCTAACAGCCGGGTCACTTTAGACAAGCTGCAACTCATCAATGCTCACTATGTAGCAGAGTACCCTGGAACTTGTTATGTAGTCCAGACTGGTTTCCAACTCACAATTCTCCTGCTTCAAGCTTCCCAAGTGCAGGGATTACAGATTCTGAATGAAATTCTAACACATGGAATTGTAAGAAAGATCTTCAGTGTTTTCTGTATAGAGAATGAGGAAGAGAATGACCCCACAAGACAATATTCCTTCCTGTAAAATATACTCTACCCAAAGGCAAGGGCTGTCTGTAGGGTTGTTCACCATGCATTCTGAATGCTTGACAGGGTACCTACGGGCAGATAACAATCTGTTGAATGAATGACTAAATAAGTAAACTGGCTGAATCTTTTTGTGGCAAAGAGCTTTTGACATAACAGTTGACCTAACTGGGCAGTTTCTGATTTCAGGAAAAGATCAACAGGACAAAAAAAAAAAAAAAAATGGAGGAAAAGGATAGGAAAGAAGGGTAGAGGAAGAAATGCAGAGCTCTGGGTGATAACATGGATCTGTTTTCATGTTAAGTTCTGAGCTTGGAAAGCGATCCTCTTAGTGACTGATTTAGATAGAGTGGAAATTCTTAACCTGTGGGTAGCCACCCCATTTGTGAGTCAAATGACCTTTTCACAGGGGTTGCCCAAGATCACACAATATTTACAATTCACAACAGTAGCAAAATTACAGGTATAAAGTGCCAATGAAAACAATTTTATTGACACTAGAGTGTCACTAGAACATGAGTCACAGAGGTTGAGAGCCACTGGCTCAGAGTGTGGTCAGTAGGGACAGGTGTATCTTTGGTTTACTTTTTGAAGATTGAATTCAGTGAGTCTTCATAGTGCAATTATAGCTAAATGCATTGGCTTCACTTCTTGGTGAGTATCAGGGAACAACAAGCCTTGCCAAGAAATAAAAGAAGGGGCTTATTTACTGTGGCAGAGAAGAAGATGAGGGTGGCATCTAAAGCAATGTGCTCCTCCAACAAGGACAGCATGGGAGCTCTATCTAGAGAAGTCTACACATACTCATATGGGCAAGCCCTTTGGAGGCAGGCAAAGATGTGTGTTACTGCTCATCTTAAGAGGGAGAGATGGTAGACTGGGACACTTCCCAAAGAACCTTGCTTCTCTCTTCAAAAACGTTTCAGGTGCAGTCAAGGAACACATTAAAATTATGTTATTCTAGAAGCTCCTAGATATAGGTGTGTACTTCACTCTGCTGCTCATTGTTCTGCCACAAGGTTCAGTGCCAATGTCCCACAGGCACCTTTGAGCCATGCAATACCATGTAACACTGTGGGCTTTTATTCTGGAAGTACCTGGCTCTTGGACTGAATTTCTCAGAGCTGTGAAATGCTCTACTACAGAGGAATTAGATCTTGTGAGTAGACTGTGGAACACCCCAAAATGAGGAGAGGCCAGAGAGAAGGTGACATTGTGAATGTGAGGACCCTGGACACTTTGTGAGATGGCCCTCATGGATAATCTAACCTTTTAGTTATTTTCCTTTTGTAAAAGAGGAAATTTTATATTAGGTTCAGTATTTAAGAACTCTATGTCCTTTTTGTTAAAATTTTTCCTTAATTAGTCTAGCCTTTCAGGAGTTTCTCATACTCCCGATTCTTCTTCCTTTTCGGAAATTTAAAAGGGTTAGGGAAGGATGTTAGGGGGCAACTTTATTGGAGAGACTTACTACATTTGCCCCCCCCTTTTTGTAGTAAAGAGAATCCTAAAAACTGTGCCCAGGAGGGTTGTAAAGATACTAAATACTTACAGCAGAGTCCTTTCCTGTGCCTGGAGGCTATTTTGCCTGACTCCTATTAGGGCTTTTAATTTTAAATTACTATTTTTTATATTTAGCATAATTTTGACAATTTCACACATTTATAAAATGTACTATAACCATATTAAACCCTTTATTACATACCTTATCACCCCCACTTCCTTCTTTTTAACTAATTACCATCTCATTCTTATGTCTCTTTCTAAAATTAGAGTTGCTTGTATGAGCATACATGAGTTATTCACTAGAAGACAGGCAACTTATTAATGGCTGCACCACTGAAGAAACGATTCTCTATCCCTGGTAACCATTAACAGCCAATAGCTCCTCAGGGAGGTGTTGGGTACTCTAACACTCACAGCTTGGTCCTGAAACCCTGCCTAGTAGTGGCAAGGAAATGAGAAAAGGACAGACACACAGACACATGTACAGAAATGCAGAGGTCAGACTGGATGTACACACACTGATGGAATTGGACACATTAACACAGCAACCTCTAATCTCAGCCAGTTTATTGTGTATAACACAGGAGGAGATATTAGCTCTTCTCATTGGGAGGTCCTTGTAGGCTAGGGGTCTCCGTCTAGAGATATCAGGGATGGGAAAGCTGCAGTTACTAGTTTTTGTACATATTTGTCAGTTATTTGCACTGGGACCACAGAGGAAGGCTTTGCCATCCCTCAAAGCCTTACTAGGGAAAGGGGTCATCACTCCTGCTGGGATGAGGTATTGGGGTCCTTGATGTGGTGGTGTCCATGTCAACAACAGGCTTCTTCCATCACCCTACAGTGGGGTTTCATGAGCCTCCCCCTCATCTTTGATGTGTTGTTGAAAGGCCCAGTTTATGTAGATCTTGTGAAAGTATCCACAGTTGTGTGTTCATAATTGCCATGGTCATAAGTAGGAGACAGCATTTCTTAGCACTCTTCCCTATCTTCCAGATCTTATATCCTTTCTCCATCCTCTTCTACAGTGTTTCCTGTTTCTTGGAGGGGGTGATATATGTTAGCATTCACTTAGTCTCAGTACTTTAACCAGTTCTGAGTCTTGTATTAACAGCTGCCCACTACAGAAAAGTTTTTGTGCCCATGGCTTAGAGTGGCACTGATATGTACATATAAACTCAAGAGGAAGTTGGCCATGAGTCAATTAACATTGTTACTCCAGTTAGCAAATCTTGCTTGGTGGGTTGGTGTTGCAAACAGGTCCACATTTGGGAAAAAGCAGCAATAATTCTTATCTCCCAATAGCCTTCCAGTACTACATGATTTTATTTTGTTTGTTTGTCTGAGATAGGTAGGCTTTCAGAGAGCCATGGTTGGCTTTGGACTCAGGATGTAGCCATGGTCATCTTGAACTCCAAATCCTTCTGCCCCTGCTTCTGTTTTCCAAGTTCTGGAATGATGGCACAGCCATTGGCTGCTATTAGGATTAAAATAAAAAAACAATATATTCCTGTAAACAAGATTCACTGGAACTTTGAGCACTATGTTTGCAGCAGGTAGGAGTGGAGAGAGCAAGTGGGGAAGACAGCTGTGGCTCCTCCATGAGCCATGAGAACTCAATAGTTTATAGTAGTACAGAAACATTTGCATTTCAGGAAACCTCAAATATTCCTTTGGCCATCATTGGTTATTTGATTGGATAAGAATTAGCGTCATGAGAGACACAGGACTTCAAGGAACAAACATGTCCTCTCACTGTAAAAAAAGAAAATGTTTAGGAAGGAGGCATTCTTTGCCTTTCGTTCTCTTCTCCAGTCTAAGATGAGCAGGGGGTCTGAGCTCTGTGATCACTGTTGCTTCCTTGTGGATTATGATCATTTGGGAGAAGATGCCAATTTTGGAAATTCTGCTTTCATCCTAGACTATGCTACATCAGAAGCTCTCAATTGCTAGTCAGTCAGGCAAACAAAAACTTTTAGGTCTGGATGTGGAAAGCGTTTGTGTTGATATGTTTTCAATCTTTATTTTCCCCTGTAATTACTAAAGTCAGGAGTTGTTCAAATTGGGAAAAATTGTTAAATTGTTTATTTTTGTTGATGTTACTGTTAAGATAGCTTTTCATTCTTGAAGAACACATTACCACCCAATCTCAATAGCTTAATTCCAATTACTTTTTAAAGGGCCGAATTAACACCATGTTTCACTTGTAACTGTTATGATCAGTGGCTGCTCCAGGCTATGGTAAAGCCAGGGGTCTATTCACTGAAAAACAGAAAACAAATCTAAGTGGGTTTTCCTGGAGGCCTTCCACATCTACAGTCTAGTGGTTTGATAAAGGGTTTCTTTTCCTAAAGAGTCTAAAGTTAAAAACGGGTGGGTTCAAGAGGTTTTGTTTTACAGTAATGTGTGTGTGTGTGTGTGTACGTCTGCAAGTGCCAATCATATGACTTTGGTGGCACAATGAGCTGTTTGTGCTCTCACATGTGCCCACAGCATTTGTTTTGTGCACCTGCTTCTTCTCTGGTTCCAGTTTGCTTCAACCGTTTGCTTTTGTTCGAATGTGCAGGCGTTTGCTGAAGTGTAGCCACTTAGAGAGCATCTGGGCTCACATGGGGTTTAAAACTGAATCCACATTTGAACAGTTTCTCATCTCTCTATCCAGTAAGCAATGTTAACAGTTCTTTCACATTCCGGAGTACTTACATTCTTCATTGCTTATAATCCCCAGCTTGGAGTTTGGCTCCTTGCTTTGTGTCAGATTCCCATGGGCCTCACAGAAATGCTTATCATCTACACCATACTTTAAAGTCCTTTCAGTCGTGATGAATTAATTCACACATGTCTTTGTACCATCCCCCTTGAATGCCAAGTAGAGGTCAAGTGACTAGCTAAGGCCACATAGACATCGGGGTTAAATCCTTTCATTTTTTTTTTCCAATGATCAAGAAAGAAGACTTTTAATTCCACCACTCAAAACATTTTGAACTTAAATGTCACACTGCAGACTCAGTTGTGTAGGGTTAGATTCACAGGGAGGGGACTATGGCTTCTTAAGATCATGACGGATTCCTTGATCTATAGGCATAGGCAAAACCTTTGATTTATTCAACTATCTGTCATTTGTTTATTTCAAACAAGGTTTCAGTAGCTTGAGACCCTTCTGAAGCTCCCCCCCCCCATCTTCAGAGTATTGGGGTTGCAGTGTAGGGCTGGCAGGGCTGGCCAACCTCTTGTTTAGAGGCTATTTTCTTGATGATTTCTGAAATCCAAGAGTTATTGCCCTGGAATGCAATAATACTCTGGACTGAGAAAGGGTTTAGGTCAGGTTCCTTTTCCCAGGAGAATTCTGAAATGAATATAGAATTGGAATGGCAGCTTCTATGATCTGTATGAGGTTAAGTTTAGGACTGATCATATACACCTTACCTGTCTCTAGATCTTCTAGGTGAAGTAGGACAAAGGAACACTAAAAGGACTCCCAGCATCTTACAAAAATGTGTTTTCTGATCCTTGTTACAATTGGGACTTGAAAGTGCCTTTAGCATTCAGTACATCACAGTAAAGACCTTACTAAGATATTATCCTGAGCTCAGAATAAAATCTGAACTGGGAAGAAAAATGTGCTGCCACTGAAAGGTTAAATAAAATGTAGAGAAACAAAGAGCAGGTTGAAGCAATGTCTCTTCTAGAGAAAATGGACTGGACAGGAGAGGCAAATTCCCAGAGAACAATAGACTTCCTTTGCCCAAATGGCATAGAAACAGCCTAGAAAAATGAGATACTATTTCAAATTTCTAAGGCTGTGAAACAATTGTTATAAGATGGTGACATTACACAACTTAAATTTATGCTATTACAATTCTGGGGGCAAGGAGTGGGATTGGCTCCTTCAGAAGCTGAGAAGGTCAAGGGCCCCATGCTCTGTCTGCCTCAGCATCCAGCAGCTGCTCTGACCACCTGCTGTGCCTGCCTTGCCACTGCACAGATGATCTCTGTCTCCATCTTCCCCTGGATGCCATCAGTCTGGGGTTTGGTGTCTGTGTGTCTTGAATTTCTCTCTTTATCTTATGATGACACCAGTCATGAATTTAAGGTTTTTCCTAAATCCAAGATATCTCTCTTAGATTTAATGACACACCTAAAAGATCTTACTTCTAAAGGTCTTCCCAAAGGACTTAGATGTGTCTTTTTTAGAGATACATATTTCCCCTTGAAGATTGATCACTCAAACCCCTAAAAAAATCAAAGATGATTCATTGCTTACACACAGTGTACCCTAGGTTCTTCCATGACTAGAGAGATGGTGTTTCTCCAGACCATGGTGGCAAATACTTCATTATGCTTTTCCTATGTAATTTGTTTTTTTACAGCTGGGTATGGTAATCTAATAATGACTCTTCAGGTGTCTAGGAAAGGGAGTAGCTATGTAATTCCCAGGTGTGTATCTCAGGCCATAATGCATGTCAAAACAGTCTAGAATCAGTGATATGTCTTTGTGCTGACTAGATTATCTTGTTATCTCTCAAATTATGCCAAGTCTGTTCACTAGGGTGCTTCACAGCCCTCCCCGATGTAAAAATCAGGAATCTGAGGAGTCATCCAGGGATCACACCTCTTCAGTCCTTATGTGTCATCAACCTCTGGCTCATGTTGAGTCTCCATCTTTATATTCACTAATTCATCTTTTCACCCTCATTGGTCCTGCTTGCTTCTAGGCTAGCACCATCACTCATGAGCTTGTAACCTCAGATGCTTCTCTATGTTACCTTCTTTAAGGCTTCTTTCCAATCCTCCTGCTGCTGTAATATGGCACTGATGCTCCAAATGACTTTTCACTATCTTCAGCTTAAAGTTTTACCTGGCTTTCCTTGTCTTCCTTAATGCCTACACTCGTTTCATGAGTTGCTGGCCTGTTGAGCCTGCTGCAGGGCAGACATGACCCTGCTGAAGGACCTTTGGGTATTCTAGCATCTAGCTGACATATCTCTACCCAGCTAGTGCCTACCATTTTACCAAATGATCAGCTATAGTCAAGAAAATTTTATTTTTAAAAAATGTAGGTATAGTTATGATCAGTTGGTTTTAAGAAAGCATGTTCTATAAGGGCTGGAGAGATGGCCCAGTCTGTAAAGTGCTTGTTGTGTAAACACGAGAACCTGAGTTTGAATCTCAGATAGCCATATAAAAGCTGGGTACAGTAGCTTATCTTATACCTGTAACTCTACTATAGGGTAGTAGTTGAGGAAACAGATCACTGGAATTTTCTAGCCAGTCAGGGTAGCCAATCAGTGAACTCCAGGTTCATTGAGAGGCCCTGTCTCAAAAAATAAGAGTAATAGAAGATGACACCTGGCATTTGCACTTCTCAATACACACACACACACACACACACACACACACACACACACACACACACACACACACACACACACACACACACACACACACACACACACACACACACAGAGACAGAGAGAGAGAGAGAGCCCATTTTCCTGAAATCTTATCTTTCATTTCTTACTTGCAATAAAACTCTTTTCCATTATATTCAGCAATTTCTTTAATAATTTTTACTTATAAATAAAATCTCTATTTATTTCTAAAGCCGCATGTTCCTTCCACTTTCTACAAAGATCTCTGGTATTCTACCCATTCATAAAGGTCATATTCATAAAGCACCCTAGTGAACAGACTTCCCTAAACACCATCATTTTCATTTCTCTATGTTCTTGCCAATGCTGTGCCCCTTCCAGGCATATTAAGTGCCCTGTTGCAGATCTGATTGTCCTGGAAGCTTCAGACTTTTAAGACAGGCCCTGGAGCTTCTTGGCATTCCCATAGCAGTCTAACAAACATTGGTAATAGAACTTGGCATAACTGTACAGTTCTGGAGTGGAATTTTAAAACTACAATTCAACATCCTATTAGTGTTTGGTGAAGCCAATCACAAAATTTAAAAAGAAGAGAAAACATTAGAGTATATTGCATGTAGTAAGAGTCTGATATGTGAGCTTACTCCCGCTGTGTTCTCTTTGTCTCTCTGTCTCTCTCTATGTTTGCATACTGGCTCTGGAGTTCTTTCTTAGCATGGTGATAGGCACTAGACCACAAGATACTTGAGTGTCAGGGTCTTGCCTTAGTCATCATGTATTTCTGAGATGCAAGCTAGGGCTGCTAGAGGTTCCTAACGAACAAAAGCTGGGTGAATTAATCAAGACAAATGTGGGAGTCTTGCAAAGGGTCCACCTATCCCAGGGAAGGACAGTAATTGGCCAAACACCAAGAACTACCAACTCCCTTGCCAGCTCTGCCTCCTACATGGGTTTACAAACTGAGGAAACCAGAGAGCTACAATAAGCCATTCCGGGTCTTCAGATTCTGATACAATCTGCAGCTTTGTCTCTACCTTTGTGCCATGTGATATTTCATCTAGTCGTACAAAAATACTGAAATGCCGATACTGTCATTTTAGTTGGTAAGACTGCAGTGCAGAAATCTAAACGTTGCTTTAATCTATGCATGAGTGTGTTATTGGTATCTCCTGGGTTGATTCTTCATTCTGCAATGCAAAGAGATAGATGTTGGAGTTAGGGGTCTGACAGTATCTAGGAAGCTGCTCAGGAGGACTAGGGCAGCACAGGCCACTTGCTCAGTTGCAGCACAGGAAAAAGACCCCATAAGAAGAAAATTATTTCCACACATCCCTGACAAAGAGCTGTAGAGAAGTTTGAGTAGGCACATCAAACGGCAAAGGCCACAGCTCTGTGTGTGACAGAAGTATTTGTCTGGCAGTCATGCTGTTTTGGATGTATGCAGTCAGTGGGTGTTACACGATGTTTGCACATTAACCTCACAGTCCCAAAGTTTGATCTGGGAACCTTGTCTCTAGACTCTTCTCTGTCTGTGGCCCCTTCCCTCAGCCCTGTTCCTGTCTCTCTCTCTGTCCCAGCCCACCTCTCACTTCTGTCAAGATTGTTTGCACAGAGGTGGATGCAGCCATATGCCGTGTGACTATGCCTTGCACTGTCATGCTGCTAGATTGGCACAGGTTGGTCTGGGATTGCTGTTTATTGTTACCATCACTAAGTCCAGTAACAGTAATGGTTATTGATTTGCTCAGCACAAATCTTGCTTATTGAGAACATTGGATACAATGAAAGGAACACACTGACACACAGATAAAAACATTCTTTTTTTTTTTTTTTTTTTTTAATCTAAGATAGGAAAGCACAAGACTGTATCCCTGGATCTACCTTGGTGAACAGTTTTATCAGAGACTTAGATCAAGACACGAAAGACCTAATGATGAAATCTGCTGTTGGCACAAAGCTGGACAAGATGGCTAATAGGCCAGATAAAAGCAACAGATTTTCAAAAGGTCTTGATAAATAGAACAAAAACCCCAAAGCATCAGAAAAAGAGTAATTAAGAAACTCAAGGTCCCACTCTTGGGGAAAAGAAAAAGAAAAGTTTACCTCAAAAGTACCTAGGATGAAGCCGGGCCAGGCAGTACATGCCTGTACTCCCAATGTTGCTGAGGAGAAGGGAGACAGAGGGAGACAGAGACAGTTGGAGCCTGCCAGCTTCCAGCCTAGCTGAAAAATCCTAAACTCCTGGTTCTCATCCGAGCCGATCTGGACTCAAGGGAATAAGGTGAAGACCAATAGAGGATGGCATTCACCTCGGGCCTCCCTATGAGCAAACAGGGATGAGAGAAAGAGGCTCATCTTTCTAGTATTTTTTAAAGGAAATTCCAAAGGTTTTTATAGATGACAGTCTCAAAATAAATCTGTCAAAAAGGTGATGCAGATCAGTGTGCGTGAATAGAGACGCGGTGCCCATCACTAAGCCCCTATAGGTGCGACCTCATCTGTAGAGCTACTTTTTGTCATATTTAAAATAAAAATAAGAGCATGTATCACTTACTGCTAAATGGTTGGATTGATTGAAAATGATCAAATTTCTCATAAAAAACATAATAATAAAGGTGACTTAAACATTACAGGTATATTTTAAAAATCAGTAATCTTCCTTTCAATACACCCAAAGTAGGTAACCAAGTCACCATCTTGCCAGTAAATACAAATACATTAAAACGAATATGTGCATGCCATATTTTTGTTGGAATTGGAATTTGTTTTTTGGAAAATGGACCTGCCCAAATTCTCCAATTTATGTTGTTGATTTGCAAATGTATCAAGTCTACATTATTTTTATAAATGCTTAATCTTCCATAATACAGGTGTTCTATCATTTATTCATGTATCACACTCATGAGATAAATAAGGACAGGATACTCTTTTAGGGCAGACGGCAGGTGCTGACACCAGTACAGACAGAAATAATGATATAAGCAACTAGAGGCATCTATTAATAACTGTGAAAAAGGGCATGGGGCAAAGAGGAGGGCCTGTTGGGGTCATTAGTTAATGTCAGAGCTTTGCTCTAAGGGGTTCAACTATTTCAGGCTTCTATCTGTTTCTGTTGGTTTCTTGTCAGGTCGGTATTGGGAAACAGGAGAGAGTGGAGACTGCTTTCCTCTGCTGTCTGAGGTTTGTGCAAAATCTCAGTTCCTGGGTTCCCAAGCGCGGGTTATCTCAACCTCAGAGAGCTTGAGGATTGGTGCCTGCACTTTAAGAGCATTATAAAAACATTTGGGCAACTAATACAAATAATGGCATTAAAAAGAAAAATTGTTGTAGAAACCAAACAAATCCAATCTAACCTTAAGTCGAGGAAGGCACTGGCCAGGATGTTGTCATGCTTAAGAGAAATTTGATTTCAGTGAATGTTATTGTCAGTGTCGTTCAAGCATGAATCATCCTCCTTTCTCATCATTTTAATATCACAAATTTAGAGAACATGGCATTAGAGAGATAAAGAAACTCACACACAGCCTCAACCAGGAGATCCCTGGGCTCAAGGCAGCCCTGGTCTTGGCCAGGAGGCAGTTTTCTGCTATTACACAGATATAAATCTGAAAGCAGTTGAAGCCTCTTGGGATCTGGAGCTGTCAAACCCAAGACCAGAACAATTGCCTTTTCACTACTGACCTTTCGTCTCTCCACAACACCCTCTCCCCATCTGTATTTTACAATTGGAAGCAAAGTTCTGGGGGGAGCAGAGGCTTGTACTGGAGAAAGGACCTCTCAGAAGGCTTCTGGTGCTTCATCCTGCTTCAACTAGTCCTTTCTGGGCAACCAGGAAGGTCGCCTGCCCTGGCAGAGATAGGATGCCCTGGAATATATGGATCTGGGGGTAGCCTGGGGAGACATACTGGAGAGTAGACTTCCATGGTCTCCAAGCCATGATCTCATTTTTTTTTTTTGATTAGCATGTAACAAGTGCCAGGTGCTGTGCCAAATGCTTCACATGAGGAGGTGAATGTTATGAACATGTTTTCCCGCTAGCCTGGTCCATTGCCACGCCACCCCAAATAACACACAGAGACACTGTATTACATATAATGCTATTAGCCTGTTCCTAGCATTACTTATTGGCTAGTTCTGTCTTAAATATTAACCCATTTCTATTAATCTAAGTATTTCCACGCGGTCTTATCTTACCAGAGAGAGGGGCTGCTCTCCCCGTCCTACATGTTGAATCTCCTCCTATCTCTCCCCCAAATCTCCTTCTTTTCTAGTCCCGCCTATCTTGCTTTCCTATTGGCCAACAGGGCTTTATTCATTAATCAATAAGAGAAACATATTTACAGAATGATATCTCCCACCAGGTGAATCCTACTTGGCTTATATTCCCTTGAGGGAAGTCAGGGCAGGGGCTCAAGGCAAGAATCTAGAGCAAGAACCATGGAGGAATGCCTTGCTTGCTGGCTCCTTCACTGGTTCATGCTTAGTTAGTTGTTGTTGTTTTTGTTTTGTTGTTTTTTGTAATTTTTTTTTAATACCACCAATGACTACTTAATGGTCTAAGGAATGGTGCTGTGCATAGGAAGCTGGACCCTCCGGTGTCAATTAATAACCAAAACAATCCTACATAGAGACATCCCACAGGCCAATCCAATCTAGGCAAGTTTTTTTTTTTTTTTTTTTTTTAACTTAGATGACTCAGGTCTGTGTCAAGTTTACAATTAAAGCTAGCTAGAACATGGGTTATCTTTAAAGTGATGGATAGCTACTTACTTCAGTTTATGAATGTATAACCAGTTGGCTCTGCTCCCCCCTTTTGTATTTGGGAACTGGATGGTTGGAATTTTTGTGGTGAGTTATCACTTAGTGGTGACCTTCACACTAGGCTATCCTAGGATTAACAGGCATATACATCTTCTCACTGTTCAGTTCCCATCAACCAGAACCTCAAGTCTTCATCTAAAAATGGAAACTTTGGAGTATTGTTTCTCTTCTTTCCTTCTTCCTTTTTCATTTTTAAGGAAGGATTACACTTTGTATCTCTGTGTAGCCTGGAACTCACTATGTAGATCAGGGTGGCATTGAACTCATAGAGACTTGCCTGCCCTAGTCTCTTCAGTACAGGCATTAAAGGAAGGCATGCACCACCTGTCGACTTCCTGGCATTATGCTGACCCCGCCCCCTGATAATTGGCAGGGTACACACACACTGGCATTCAGGCAGATATTTAGATAGCTCAAAGGGCCCTATGTTGCATAGCTATGTCACACGTTGCCCAGATATGTAAGTCCTATACGCATATGCAAGCTTTCCCCTTTAAGCAAGCACCTCCTGTCTGTTTGCCCCTTCTTCCTCCATCTTCCTCCTTCTTTCCCTTCTCTCTCTTCTATCTCTGCTCCCCCTGTCAGCCAACACCTACCCTTCCCTTTGTTCCCTTTCCCAATAAACTCCACTGGACTATGTTTTCTTAAAGACCTGTTTTGATTATCAGAATTCTGTGGCTCCCTTATCCTTTTGCTAAATACTGTCCCTAAGACATTGTTTATTTTGAGAACTCCGATGTCTGCCTTCATCAAAGACTTTCCCCTCCCTTTTAGGTGATCTCACTTGATTGACTGTATGCTTTGTTCAAACTAAGACTAGAATCCACACACTTCGGATGCAGCTCATTGGACCATAGTTGTGAGCAGAAAGCTGTTGCCATGGATATGATTCAGTACTCTAAGCATCTGTAGCTTATTTTTTATTTTTTTTATTTTTGGTTCTGACTATCCCATGAAAGGGTAGGGATTGTAAGCCTGTTTAACCCTGAGCTCCTTCCATCCTGCTTATTGCTTGGCACATAATGTTTACTTAGGCTAAAAAGATGGATGCTAAGGAACAAATAAACAAATGTTTTAGCTCACTGAAGTACATCTGCCATTGTCAGTGACATGAGGATGAAATAGCACATATCTCTGAAGAGGTATCCCATTATTAGTGTTTATCATACCCCAGTTATGTAATTCCATCTACAAACTGCTGTGTGTCCTCATTTTAAATACTTAGAGAAACTAAGATGCTGGGGAAACATCAGTTTCCAATTACCAACATCCCTGGGATAACCTAGAAGCACAGTGCTAAGGAAAAAAAGCTGAAAGAGTACCTCAGGACGTGAGGGCTGTGGTTTTAGACAACTCGAGACCCGTGTTTCAGCAGGTGAAATATGGTAGAGGTCCAGGCTGGAGGATGCTGGGGAAGATTGACTCCTTGAGTAGTTATTTTGGCCTTTGAAGAAGAAAATGAAAACTACTCATTCATTTCTCTTTGAAATGACTTCCTTGTACAAATCTTGGCACCCAGGGTTCAAGAAAAAGAGAGCTAGAGAAATACCTTCAGGAGAGAAGATGCTTTACATAAAACAGTGTTTGGAATATATCACAGTGTACAAGAAATAAATACTTAAGTCATAAACACATGTGTAGAAGTAAGAAATGAACCTAAGAATGGTCAAGATGAAGAATATACAGGAGGAAACACAGGTATTCTATGTGGACTCACTCCTACTACGTGCTAACACAGGCACCTGGTTAGGTAAGGTCAGCATCCCCTCAGGAGATCTCTGAGCAACCTCACTGGACTGTGACTGCAAGATGAGTTGTTGCCATTGGCTTGATTCTGTTATGTCTAGATAGCTTCCTTACATCTTAGGGATTTCATTTCATTTGACTCTTAATAAACTTATAATCAATGATTTTTTTGTTTAGTTAATTTTCTCCATAAACATCTAGGCAGGTTAGTTTAATTGAATAAAAGAAAGCCCCAACATTTTAAGTAGGAATAATTAAATTTCTATTAAGTAATAATTTTGGCAAAAGTATGCTTTTCTCACCTTTCTTTTTCCTCCACCACCTTCCTCTCTTTAGTTCATTCTAGAGAGACTGGCACAGGCTTAGAAATACTCCCAATGGCTATTTCCTTGCACCGTTCACTCTACACATGCCTCATCTGTGATAGGGCTGCAGAACTCGTTCTTGCCTTCTCCTTCTTGAGCATTGGCTTGTGGGTTCCAGAATGCATGATTTAGGGAATGCTCTGAGGGATGGGAACTTTTAAACATGGGCTATATGTCTAGAGGACTGATCTCCCCATTTTTACTAACACACAGTAGAAATGAGCGGACTGACAGCCAAACAGGACCTCAGGGGCCCTTTGTGCTTTGCTATGAAGGGCTCCTCCTTCCTTTTCTTCAGCCACAACATGGCACTATGTCCTCACTTTGGAGGCAGTGACACAGGACACCAGCAGGTGGCACATGGGAACCAGAATACTCAATGCCCAGGCCCAGGCCCCAGATGGAGGATTTCTGCAGGCTCAGCTGTCTGACTTCTTGGGTCTACTAGGCTGGAAAACAAAGCAAGTCACTTGGGCAAGATGAGTAGTTTCAAGACGTAGTTTGTTGATGAAACGTAGAAAAGCTAGGCCAGGGGCACGATGAGTGAGAAAGGGGGTGGTTTATAAACTAGCACCATTTTTAGTGCTAAACGATCATACATACATACACACTTATACACACACAAGCATACACACACACACACACACACACACACACACACACACACACACAGGAGAGTGTGTAGGTGAGTATGTGTTTGTGTGCGTGTACAAATGAGGCCAGATGCATTCATTACTCAGGAGCCGTTCACCTTATTGTCTGAGGCAGGATTCCTTAGTAGCCTGGAACTTACCCAGTGAGATAGTCTGACCAGTAAGGCCCAGGGGTATAGCGTGCATGTTTTCCGCCTGCCTGCCCACTGCCAGTCTGGTCCCAAAGCCGAGCCAGCCCCCAATAACACCCAGAGACTCTGTATTTGATACAATCCTGTTGGCCAGTTCCTATTATTGTTTATGGGCTAGCTCTGTCTTAATTATTAACCCATTTCCACTAATCTAAGTATTTCCACGTGGCCCATCTTACCGGCCAGATCGGCAGGCCACTTCTTGCTTCCTCTAGGCTCTACATGCTGACTCCTCCTAACTACTTCCTCTTCCTCCTAGTCTCCTAGCCCCGCCTATCTTGCTTTCCTATTGGCCCAACAGTGCTTTATTTTTTAAGCAGTATGAGAAACATATTTACAGGATAACATCTCCCATCACAGGGGTCCACTGGTCTCTGTTCTCCTAGCCCTGGGTTTTAAGGGTGCACCACCAAGTCTGACAGCTGGGCTCAAACTCAGGTCCTCATGCCTTTGTGGGAAGCACCTTACCTATTGTGCAGTGTCCAGCCCCTTCTAGCCACACATTCTCCAACTAAAAACCCCAAACACAAAACCAAAATACCCTTCACTCACCTACAAAGTGTATTCATTTAATCTCTAATATATTATGCCCAGAAAAAGGCAGGGTTGTTTAGTTCAAGGCATCTTAATCGATTTTGGCTAGCAGCCCCTTTTACCCACAAAATCTTTAGTGCTGCTAAACAGGTTCACAAATCAAACATTTACTGGTGATAAATAAAATTTATTTTAAAGCAATTCTTTGGCTTACATATAAATTGATTATTTATAAGCAACTAAAGCAAATTTTCATATAGTAAGATGGACATGCTTGTTTCTCTCTCTCTCTCTCTCTTTTGCATTAAAGAATTAGATCCTGGATAAACATTTTCAACTATAAAATATAGAGCTTCTTCAACATTTTCAGTTGATTAATGTTTTGTTTTATAATAATTAATGCCAAGACTGCCCCCACATAAATAAGCAGCACAAAACGACACAAGCATATTTAGAGCCACTTCAGAAATTGTTGGAAATTCTGTCCTAATACCCAACTAAAATTAATTTAATGATTTTTTGGGGGTGTGTGTGGTGGTGAGGCTCAAGTCAGTAACTCACACAGTAATTTATAAAATCAAACATTTAAACAATATAATCCAAGATATACTATTTTGATACTTACATTCTGTGGAAGGATAATACAAATTATTAAATCTTTGTTTTCTGTAATTAGCTGTTATTTTTCTACCAGAGCAGAACACTTTATCTGCACAATGAAGACATCGGCATTTATAACAGGCAGCAGCCTCGTCTGAGTCACGCTACTTGGGAGATGTTCATTGGCACTGTGTGATACAAAGGAGTGTGCACTGCAAAGCGTGCAGGCTATGGGTTCAGAAGCAGAGCTGCACAGAAACCATGCAATAAACACAACTCTGGAAAATGCTGCACAAAGCTTGTTGAATTCATTATGAGTTTAATTGTGAATTAATTTTTTTGGCTGGTCAAGTTAAGAAGTCTTCTACTGTTGCCAAGTCTTTCTCAAACCTGCATTCAGGTAATAGGTACTTAGCCAAAGCATGCATAGTAGGCCATCCAGCAAGCAAAGATCTCCATCTATCCAGACTAGTTCAGATATGGATTCTAATAGAAGAGGGATAGACAAGATTGATGGTAAAAACCATAGTACACTTATAATTAATAGAATTTGCATTGGTTATACCAGAGAAAAGGAAGAGAGTAAGTGACTTCATTACCAACCTTCAAGCAAAAGAGAGCTTGGGAACTTGAAAGGAACCATTAGACAGAAGTAAAGAGAATAAAGACACACACGTGCCCATGGAAAGTGAAGACAGAAGTTTCTGTTTTGCATGGTTACACAGCCATTTAATCCCAAATAAACACACAGAGGCTATACTAATTACAATTCTTTGACCAGTGGCTCAGGCTTCTTATTGGCTAGTTCTCTCTTGACTATTAAGCCATTTCTATTAATCTATATTGCCAAGAGGCTGTGGCTTACCCATAATGCTCCAGTATGTTACTCCTTCAGTGGCTACATGCCTCTCCCTGGCCACATTTCTCTTCCCAGTCTTCTCCTACTCTGGTAGCCTCCTTATACTTCCTACCTGGCTAATGGACAGTCAGAATTTATTCACCAACCAATAAGAGACATATATATTTGTAGCATAAAGAAGGACCTCTTCCATCAGAGAAGGACATTTTGACTCTAAAAAATACAAAATATGTTTGGAATAAATACTGAGAAACTTTGAATATGTGCTTGCACAATTTCAGTTTAAAGTAATTAAATTTATTCTAAGGTAATTAGTTTTATTCTGTTTTTATTTCTGCAATTAGCCACTAAGATCTTTTTCTTCTTATGACACATTTTATTCATGAAATATTATACATGTATGTCTCAAGTAGCTGTTTTCTCACTTGATAATTTTTCAAACTTTTAATCTTACTAATTTCCTTCAGACTATTTACTTAAGAGATAATTTACAAGTCCCAGTGACACCCTGTGTGTATCTCTACTGTAGTACCCACAGATGCAAGTCATCCCCAGTGATCATGGGACAAGGTAAGAGAGATTCCTGAGTTGGGCAAGATGCAGACAACATTCTGAGAGCCAAACAACTGGATGCTTCTCACTGGAAAGGCAGACCTCATTTCTAAGATGGCAAAGGCAGTGGCATCCTAGATCTAGTCTTTGGAATGCCCGGATTCTTGCCTCTCTTCACAGGGTAGCACAGCACCAATTTTCTAGGAATAATGGTTACTGAGGCATCTAGCCACAGATAACATCCTTAAATAGAGGTGGGCAGTTTTCTTCTTATATTTTTGTAATCCTAAATATTTAGTGATGGAAAATATTTCAGACTATTTGTAATGTAGAGTAGGTTTTGTTCAGACAGTGTCAGAAAGGGCTGTGAAGTAACTTTGTAAATGTTCAAACACAGTGAAAGAATTTTAATAAAGATTCAAGGAAGAGAAATTGATGTCTGAATCCTAAAACTTACCCCTCTTTCTGAGAAAATTATATCTACAAAGATCAGTAGCCAAATGGGGAATACTAGCCAGATTTATTAATATCAGAGAAGTTCCCAGTTGCAACATTACCACCCCTTCTGCCTTGTGCAAGGTGCCTTTGGTTAAATTGAGTTGGAACATTGTGTTAGGCTTAAGGCCACAGGGGAGCCAAACAGCTTCTTCCTAAAGGGGAAGGTCCTGATTGTCCTCTTCCCTGCCTGAGTTTGGAAGAGCAAAAAGTGGGAAGTGGCCCCAGCCCAACCCCAGCAGCCAGCCTTTCCTCAGTTAGCTGTACAAGGTTAAGGCATGAGGCTTGCAGCTGTCTATTGCTTTCCAATGCAGTCGCTTTACTCAACGAAGGTCAGGCTCTAGGCAGCCAGTTAGCAACTCTGTCTACTGGGTAATGTGCAAGCCACAAATTGCAAAATAGGGGCTGCGTGTGAAAGTCAGAGAGGAGGCAGGGCTTGAGAAGATAACCTCTTGGCATGTCTGCCACACCCTTTATGTAACGCAGAGCACTGTTGGTCTGGACATTAACCGATAATGGCTTTACTTCAATGTGGCTGCAAATGGAATGGGACTTAGGATGGAGAATTAGTGACACTTATCCCTGCTTTTTTCTGTTGATATTTAAGATTCTTAAGTTGGATTCAATTTTAGATAAGGACTCGGTTTGAGAATAGGTTAAGAAGTCTCATTTCCTATTTCAATTCAGGGGAATTTGCTTCCCAAGGGTGGCTGAGAAGTGGATATGAGGAATATAGAAACTCTAGTGTCTAGTATCTAGGGGAAATTTCTATTCTTACTCAGTATTATCCACATACATGGTAATTAAAAAAAATAAGTTTAGGAAGGCAAACAATGTTTATGGCAGACACAGCACAGTCAACCACACCATCAAGTGTTTGTCTTGTTTGACATTACATTGTCAGAGGGAAGTTTGACTCAGCAGCAGATTGCCAAGAACAGAGAAAACTAGGAAAAGTACTCCAAGCCACGTTGTTGAAAATGGCAGTTGCTTCTTATTGGATGAGGTTCTTCTTCTTTGTGTTGTGATACCGGATATCACTGTAGCAGGTGCCGGAACAATCTCACACCACTATTATCAATAACACCCTCAATATCTTGATGATTGCAGTAAGCACTTAGTGGCTCTACTTATGTTGACAGTAATGGGAGAGAAATATTAGTGCAGAAACAAAGAAACCCAAGGCTGGGATCTCACTGTGGCTGCTCTCTCAGCTCAGAATTGTCCAGATGGGTATATAAGCTGTTGTGTGATCATCCAAGACCTCAGGCTCCCCCAAAGACAAGAGGATTTGCTTATCTTACACACAGCATGGGAAGGATGGCTTCCTCTGAGGACAGGCATAGTGTAGCCGTGTACATGGCCAGCAAGCACTTCAGATCTGTTTGTCTTGCCTGATCTCTGCTTCTTGATGTTGAACTATCTGTTCCTTCTGTATCTCTGTCTGTCTGCCTGTCTGTCTGTCTGTCTGTCTTTCCTCTTACACATGCACACACAGAAAGACACATATATCCTCACACAACACACATACTCGAGCAACATTCCTCAGTACACTTGCCCCAACAGTCATTGTAAATGTTCCCATTAATCTTCTAGATTAATTCCCTTAAAGCAGTGATTCTTTGGACTTGTTAAAAATGCAGAAATGTAGTTTCCTGAACTACTCAGCCAGAATATTTAGCAGCTGGCCCTGGGAATAGGCATCTATCTTAGCAAGGCTTCTAGATGATCCAGATGCACACAAACATGGAGAAACTTGGCCTTGGAGAGTGTCTGTGTTCCCCTGAAGAGAGCCACACTCTATGGTAGGCTGCAGCACTGACCACAGAAGATGCTGCACATGTGTTCTGAATCTGAATCCAAAAGGCTATTCCCCAAACATAAACTGACTGTGAACCAATCCCCCCACCCCTCTACAGGCTGGCTGTAGCCATACAGAAAATTTCTTGTATCTCGGACTATCATCTGTCACCTTGATGTTAGCTTTCGGATTTCTCTCTCCTTGTTAGGCATGTACTACTGACCAAAAAACTATAATATGCCTGGTAAAGGCTTCCCACATACCAATGTATTCATCCTTATTGCCAATCTATGGAACAAACACCATTGATATTCCCATTTCACATATGAAAGAATGAGTCTATGTGACTCAGGGTATCAGCATGTTTTGAAGACAGTATTTAAACTGAGGTTAGCCTAACTTCAAAATTTTCTCTATGACTCACTCTCTTTCCCAAGACAACTAGATCACAAACACAGAGCAAGTGGAGCTGTAGAATCTTATTTGAAATAGCTTAACCTCTTCACTACTGAGAGTCCCTTCCATTTCGGCCTACTGCCAACCATTAATAATATGAAATACACTAACAATATGAAAACGACATGCAATATAGACTTTTCAGTGTCCTTTTGATATACTAAAGATAACTCATGAGCTTCTATTCTAGTCTTTTATTTGAGATCCCAGGCCCTTGAAAACCTAATTATCACATTCATTTTAAAAATAAGGAAGCAGAAATCTAGGGAGGGCCATGGCTCACTAACTGCAGGTCCAGGAATCAACTTTCTTCCTTTATATCTGAAGGAGTGTTATCCAGCATCATTTGAAATCAGCTAAGCAATCACTCAAGCTGTCCGTGAGCATCAATTCTATAATGGGTAGACAAGCTTTTTAGAGGAAACAGAAACAGAAAAAAAGATAGTACTGTAAATGTAAATGTGGAAACAAGGCTTAGAGGTAGAACTGTTAAGTAAATCACAAGGAGGCATGCTTCTAAAGCAGTGTTTCTTATCCTTGGCTGCATATAAGAGTCACCCAGGGAACCTTCAAAGCCCCAGACGCTTCCAGAATTAAGTACCTTTAAAAGTAAGGCACAAGCATGTCCATTAAAAACACCTCACCCAGCCAGCATCGAGAAGCACAGTTACAAAGTAAGGCACTTCATAAGTAGGGGGCATCAGACACCCCAGGAGTAATAGAGGAACCAGGGCAGGCTAACATGGCCAGTGACCATGGACAATGGAGTTGGATGAGGTAGAGGAGGCTGAGATGAGAGGGTTGGGAAATCACATGAATAAGTTCTAGAAGGAAACAGGAACTTGCAAAGAGAGGCGTGTCTGTGAGGCTCCAAGCAGCTGATTTCTACAGGCAGTTGGAAGAGCTAGAAAATGAAAACTACTAGGTTCCCTGAGTGAAGCCGGCATATAAATTATTAGCTTAACTGGGGATTCCAGCTTGTTCTGCCCCTCACCAGTCAACGAGACATTTCCTTTCTTTCCCCTTCACAATTTTTATTTTTCTTTTTAAAATTTATATTTAATTCTTTGGGGGAATTTTGTTTCCTTTAACCTACTGTTTGGGAATTCCATACATATATGCAATGAATATGATCATACCCATCTCGCTCCTCATTTCTTGAGATGGAGTCTAATTATTATAGACCAAGGCAACCTTGAATCAGGTTGTCAGTGTCAGCCTCCAAAGGGCCAGGATTCAGATGAGCAACGCCTTTACTGAGGCTTTGTTCTCATGTGTTTGTTCTTGGATGGTGTTGTGGAAGTGATGTGTTCTCAAACAAAAGGGCTAGAACTAGGAAAATGCCTTCAGAAGAAGACAGGAAGTAGGTGTGACTGTTCTATCTGACGCTGAAAGCCTCCAAACTTACTCCAGAATAGAAAATCTAAGTATATCAAAAAAGCTAGATGTGAGGGCTAGCAAAGGAAAGGACTTTGGCTGTACAGAGTATGTCCTGTACAGAGGGAGTGTTGGTGACAAGAGACTATCTAACAGGCCATTCTACACGAGGGCACTCCTCTGAGATCATCTGTGTGTAGGGCTGTAACTTCTTGCTTCTCTTACTGGGACTCCATGGGACTATGGCTTGAGTTGGGGCTGTTTTGGCAGCTTCAGTGGTATCAGTAACGCCGAAGGCATGGATTTTCTGGGAAGCATGCATTGCTTTGGAGTTTCAGGGCAATGCTGACAATTGAGGAATGGAGGGCATGGGAGGCAAGGGAGGTTCTATCATCTTTTGAACCAGAGGAGAAATGTCCTTTATTGCTCTGCATTGTGCCATCTGCCTTAAATGGTGGTCGAGGGACTCTTTGGTAGACTAACTTGTGGCAGTGTGTAGCCTCAATGGAAAGTACTGAGACACCTGGATGCTGTGAGTGATGAGCAAGAAAAAAGAATGTTAAAAAACATCTGCTGCCCCTCCATGTAAAAAAGAAAATCTCTTTCACATTAAAGTGGGGGGATCTTTTAAAAAACGTCGTTTCACAGGAAAAATGTCATAGAATAGAATACATTGATGAAGCACAGAGAGATGTTCGAACACGTACTTACATATGGTTTAGACTTTTTTCAGAACTTCTGGTCCTCACTGATTTGTTGACCTCTGGCTCATAATCGAGTAAAGATTTCCCCCAACACTGAGCTGTTTTGTAGAATCTTGAGCAAGGATAGGACAAGAGGGGCACTGGATCAGCTCTGGAAGACCACACCCAGAATATACATTGCACTCTGCTGCAAGGTTTCGGGGGGGTGGGGTGGGGGGGGAGGAGTGGGACTGATGTTGGTAGCAGGAAAGCTGGAGAGGAACAGGGAACTAGTATAAGAGGACTTACCTTGAAGCTCATAAAAATTTTAGCTTTATGGCCTTCCAGGCCTCCTCTAAGTCCTGGTACTTAATTTTCCACATATGTTTTCAGTCACTTTCATAAAATGTTTTCCCAAACTATATAATCTAATTTTCAAGGTAGAGGTCCACCCACAACTACCTACATAGCAATTCTGCCTGTTGATCTCGTCTCTAAGAAGAGTTATTTTTTGATTTTTAAAAATCTCTCCACTACATTTTGTTGACATTTATTGCTATCGAGAAGTCAGCTATCAGCTTAACTGGGGGTTCCAGATTGTTCTGCCCCTCCTATCTAGTAGCTGGAACTCCACTTCCAGAGTCCATACAATGTTTTTGTGTTATTTCTTTATTGTTGGCGTTTTTAGATTTTTTTTTTTTAATTTTGGCTTTGATATTAGATTTCATACTGGTTATATGGTGTGAATTTTTTTTTTAATTCTAGGTGGATCTTATTGGACTTTCTCAATCAGGAAATCAGTGACTCCCTCCAGATTTCCAAACTCTCCAGTCATATCTTCAAATATGGCTTTTCCTCATTTTTTTCTACGTTCTCTCATGAACATTGAAGGAAAGAAATAGTTCTGTGACCTTGAATCGGCTTTGACATGAATTTGCAGGTTGGGCGACCTGAGAAACCACGAAGAATTTTGTTTAGACACTAGCCAGAACAAAAATAAATCGTCTTTGAAGAAACACACCTGTATCTCATGACTCAGAAAAAGAAAGACAAAACAACCAAACACAAAACACCTGCAGCTCTGACCTTTCCTGTCCCTTGCTTCCGCGCCTCTCTTCTGTGTACTTCACTTAGGTGGAAGTTGGCTGCCTACTTCCTCCTGCTTTGAACGGAGTTCTATGAGATTATATGCACACCCCTCTGTTTATGCAGATGGCTGCTTCTGCTTTCAAGCTGTGGGGAAACACAGGCGAGGAGCTGAGAGGGAGACCAATAGCCTAGAGGCCCCCAATATTTTCTAGGTTTCCTTAGAAGGCAAGCTTCATTGCCTTGTTATAGTTGATCATTGTCTAATTCATAAATTCTGCCTACTATTAAAATTACCCATGTAACTTTTCACTCAGTTACTGTGCTTTTTAATTTCAAATGGACCCTTGCAAACCTGACCAGGCATTGTTTAGTTTCTTATAGGCTGATATGTTTTGAAACTTTCCTTTTATGTATTCAAACACAAATTCCATGGTAAAACATACATGCATCCTGATATGTCTAGTATCTGTACTTATTTTTAATTTTTTATTAGTAAAACGTAGTTTCACTGAGAATTTCATACATGCCTAAAATGTGGTTTAATGAAAACCACCTCTCATCCCCTCTGCCTTCAATTGGTCCTCCTCTGCACCATTTCCCCCTACCAACTTCATGCACTGTCTTAATTTTGTTAAAGGTTTATTTAGTGCTAACCATATGTGCATGGTCCTAGGAACATCTTTCTACTTAAGTTTGGGTAGTTTTTTAGGGGCTGTATCCTTAAAAAATAATGACTCCCCTTCCCCAGTAGCCACCTCTATGGTCCTTTACTGGCTTTCTGGCTTCTATATGCAACCCCATTTTGATAAACACACACATATCCAAAGTTTTAAATATAGCATGCCCATATGAGAGGGAACATGTGGCATTTGTTCTTGGTCTGGATTATCTCATTCAGAATGTTTTTTTTTCTATGTGCTAAATTATTCCATCCATAATTTGTGAGTTTCATGATTTCACTTTTCTTTGCAGCTGAATAACATTCCATTGTGTTTATATAGCATATTTTTGCTATTCATTCATTGGCTGATGAAAATCTAGGTTGAAAATTTTATTCTTTGACAATTGTACACATACACATTTTTCCCACCCCACCAGCCACTCTTCTCCCAAACTCTCTTTCCAAAATTCAGGGCTCTTTATTTCATTTTTTGCCCCATGTGCCATCTGTGTGACCATGGCTTTGGGGGTTTCCATTAGTGACTGATAGGCTCGACAGTGATTCAAACCAGGTGCAATGCTTCCCGCTTCCCAGATGGTTTAGCAGTAAATGGTAAGGTAAACCTTTCCTCCCATGAGTCCTTCCTCATTCATAGCTGACTACTGGGTGGGCCTGATTTTGTGGACATGACTGCTTTGAGTTCATGATTGCTTACTATCTACTCTATACCTACTATCTGCTATCCCAAACATATAAAGAGAGTTTGAAGGCAGATACTTGACAAGACTAGACAGCACTGGTCCTAGAAGTAACAAGACACTAAACAAACACCCCATTGACAGATATGGAAAACCTCCATGAGAGTTGTTGGTCAGGGAGGTCCCAGAACTGCCCCACCACCAAATTCAGGTGTTTGCCATTTTCCCTGGCTTTCCACCAGAACCCACCAAAGCCCAAGTTTCTGTAGTATGTCAACTCCTTAGGGTCTGGTCTACAGTTCTCTGTGTGCTTATTTTTCTATTTATTTATTCTATAGATTTATTTTATTATTTTTAATTATGTGTCTCTGTGTAGATATATGCACTTAAGTGTAGGTACCTTGTAAAGGCCAGAAGCATCAGATCCCCTGGTGCCTGGAACCATAACAGGCAGTTGTAACTCACCTCTGGTGGCTACAGGGAACTGAACTCAGGTTCTCCAGAAGAGCACTTTGTACTCTTAACCCCTGAGCCATCTCTTCAGCCTCTTGTATTTATTTTTATTATTTTAATTTTGTACAAATCATTGTTTTTGAAAACACTGATTTTTGAGGTAGGGATAAAGATAAGTTTCTCTAGGGAAAATTCATTTTTGTTCTGACTAAACAAAATGATTTGTGACTTCCCAGGTCATACAACCTGCAAATTCACATCAAAGTTCAAGGCCACAGTGTTTATCTTTCCTGCTGCTGAAGATGTTAGTGTTTAGTTGAAAAAACTCTCCATCAGACAATCCCTCCAGAGCCCCTTCTGTCTTTCTCTCTGTCTCGTTCCTCCCCCTCCCTCTCTCACACCTCTCCCTCCCTCTCTCACACCTCTCCCTCCCTCCCTCCCTCCCTCCCTCCCTCCCTCCCTCCCTCCCTCCCTCCCTTCCTCCCTCCCTCCCTTTCTTTTCTTGATTTAAATTCAATTTATGTGTCTGGGTGTTTTACCTCACACTTGTTTGTGCACCACTGTGTGCCTGGTGCTTGAGGCGAGAAAAGGGAGCTGATTGCCATAGGACTGGAGTTACAGTTATGAGCCACCGTGTGGGAGCTGAGCCCAGACCCAGTATTCTTCACCACAGAGCCATCTCTTTAGCCCTTCCTCTATTCTCTCTTCCTTTTCTTTTGAGACATGGCCTTATATAATAGTTCAGGATAACATTCAACTTGATTTGTACCCGATTGCTGTGATTATGCATGTGTATACACGAGTGCATACTATACACCACTACACTCAGTTTTAGAATACAGAATCTTTAAGGTCAAGGAGTTCTTTTCATCACTGAGTTTCTACCATTTAGCGAATGAACGAATGAGTGAATGAATGATTAGGTTATATGGATTGGTTTCCTTGTTAGGTCTCATGTCTGTCTTTCCTATTTTCACGATCCTTTCCCAAGCCTCCATCATATTTGTCTAAACTATTATTATGCTGTCTCCCAAGTTAGTGATCTTTGGCAGAGTATATATTAGAACCTCTGTGCTGTGTGGAAATAATTTTGTTTTTACAAGTGTAGAATGAATTGAGGAAATCCCTAGTTTAATATCTCTCAAAGATGATTCTGATTCTAATATGCACCATCACTGAAGAGAGTTCCAAGCCATCTTGTCCTCAGACTTATCATTCTTTCCATCATTTGTCAGGCTTCATTAGGGGATACATTCAACATGCTAATTGGACTCCTCTCCTCTCCTCTGGAATCTCCCAAAGGGGCTCTCTATTGCACATAGGATGAATTCTGGGGGTGCTTCAAGGCCCACCACCCCATCCTGCACTCTGCTTCTGGATTTACTTTTCCCATTTCCTGGTAATAATAGTCTAACCTTCCAGTGGAGTGTGAGTTCCTTGGGGAACTTAAGTTAGTCATCTTTGTTAGCCTTTTGCATTGTTCAGTGAGAGTATGAGATAGCTGTTGCTCAGAGCGCAATAAAGACTTATTGTATACTTATTGAGCTGAATTAAAATAGTGAAGTGTGCCTTTTGAAATCTAGTGTATGTCTTAGATATTTGCAAATGTTGACAAAAATTCCACCATGGCCCTTAATTTTATCTTTTGTGTTTTTTTTTAGATTTAAGATATGCATATATGTGTTTTTATCAAATCTCACCTCCCATTTTCTCCCCTTTAATGCCTACCCTACCCTTCCCAAATTCATGTGCTCTTCTTAAAAACTCCTGAATCCACTTAATGTATGGGTGTATGACCATCTACTGTGCAGGATCTAGGGGCTGAATTCCTAAAGAAAACTGACTCTCCTTCCTTTAACATCCATCAGTTGCAAGTGGCTTCTCAGTTTGGGTGAGACTTCAGAACCCTTCCCCACATCCAGGATGTGATTTCTACCAGCTTGATTCTTTTCCAGGCCTTTGTACAGGTCTTATATAAAAAGATATAAATTGAGTGTTAAAAATGAAATTCTATTCAAAGTAGAAAATGGTGTGATTTATAAATGAAGAGGGAGAAGTAAAACTACTGAGAATCAGCCTTTCCAATGCATGTCATTAGTAAATACGGAGGGAAAGTCTTCTCCCTTACATAGGTGGCTCAGATAGAGACATTGTTTTTTTCTTCAGTGTGTATGTGCACATGTGCTTGCAGGCACGAGGGTGTTTTCCACCCCCTTCCTGAAGGGAAGTAAGTATTAGATCCTCCCTCCTGCAAGGGACAATGCTAGAGAAGCAGCAGGCCCTCAGAAGCTGGAAGAGCAGAGAAGGGTGTGAGAAGTCATTGCTCATGACAAAGAAGTTATGAAGCCCTTCCAAGAATTCAAGCCTCACTTAGTTTCCTGTTCTTTTCAACCCACTTTCCGTAATCAGGATTGGCATGAATTTATGCTTCTCCAAACTGATCTCAAATAACAAAGAAGGTCTAGTTTTCCAGATTTCACTGGGTGTGACCAGCATGGTCAGAACTTGCCAAGTTCTTTGTTCAGAAATGGGGATTGGAACCTCATGCTGGCTCTCGGAATTCACATTATCTCAACATTGCCCTTGGCTACAATAACTCAGATTGATGACAGAGCTACACTTCACAAGATAGGAAAGAATCCTCAGCTTTTTACATTAATGATAAAAGGTTGATGATGATGACATAGAGGAAAATAAGCAGCAATGGTAACGATTCTAGAGAGAAAGCAGAGAAAGAGGTGGCAAAGAGCACCCAGGCAGCAAGCTGCAAACTAAAAGGGCCTGGGCAAGAACAGCAGCTATGGGATTCCCTTCTCTCCATGAAACCTGCTGCCCTTTGAAGAGGTCACTGAAGACAGCAGGGAGACCAGGGCAGGCTCCGTGGCCAGGAGGAAACAGCTGATGCCAAGAATAATCAAAGGCTTTTCTGCATGGAGCTTCCTCCTCTACACATTCCCCATTAGTTTGTGAACTGTGGACACTCAACTGAAACTGGAGTGTCTTTTCCAACAAGACCCACCCACCCTTAGTCTACTCTGTGTGGTCTGCTGTAGAAAAAGGGTAGCAGGAGGACTGGTCACAGGACAACTCAGTTCAAGTTAGCATGCCATTTCTTTTTGGCCAGGTGATTTTAGGTAAGACACTTACCTCTTGGGGGCCTGGGGTGAAGGGACATATAATAGCCACTCACATCAGTTATAAAATAGTTGGATTAATGCATGTGAAGGTATATGTATGCCTCTAGATGATCAAGCATTTTAGGACATCATGTCTTTGAGTGAACTAAGGAGAAATCCTGTTAATGAATAAAGCTGCATCCAAGCCCTCATTGTCTGCCACAGAGCACAGGAATCAATCTAGATTTATGCAGACTTGTGTCAGGGCCCGCATTCATTAGCCAATTTAAATAATTTCCTATCTTGAAATAATTATAGCATTAGCAGTACTATTTTCCAACACATATGAGGTCATAAGCAAAATGCCCCAAAGACAATCACATTCAATTTATTGCATTTATTTTGCATCTTTAATGAATATCTGGTCCCTAGGGCTTTGTTGCCTTTCTTTGGTAGCTGAGGTTCTTCTTTGGATGCAGGGTCACAGTCTGTTTTCACATCTACACTTCAACTTCATCATCAGAAAGGACATGTAGACATTATCATCTTGCAAAAAAAGTCTTCATTTCCTCCAAATTACTAAGCACAAATATCCTGTTGACAAAACCCTCAGAAAGGTATATATGCTTTTTCTCTTGACTCTGGCAAGCAGTCTCTGAAACTCAGCACCTAAAGATCTTTTTATACATTTGCCAATACCTACTTTTGTTCTTGTGCTTCTTACAATGGATTAGGGACTAGGGCGTGATGGTCTCCCCTCCCATACTCCCCCTATTCCGAAAACAGGTCAAGAATGGGCCAAGAATCCCTGGCTGAATATTTCCATTTTCAGAGAAGCTTTGGGGTAAATGTAATAAAAACTACATACAAGCACCACAAACAGGGACCATGGAACAGGCTGCCAGGACTTGGTACTCTACTATGCAGCTTTTGTTTAGGATGTTTCTGCTCAAGGGCTTTCCAACTGTAGCTATACCAGATTTGAGCTTTGCAATAAATGTCAGGCCAGGAAAGAAAGTGTCATTCTTTATTGTTGTTGTTGTTGTTATTATTATTATTATTATTATTATTATTATTATTATTTGTGTGTGTACATTGTATGTGTGGATGCATAAGCCCATATATGCACATGTGGAGGGCAGAGGAGGCATGTTGAGAGTCTTCTGTCTCCCCCTCTCCTTTTTTCTTTCACAAATTATTGTTTTTTAATTTGTTTTAGATAGTCTTTCAATAATCCTGAAGCTCACTCTTTGGCCTTGACTTTATGCCTTGCAAGTTTCTTTGTCTTGCTTCTTTTTGGGGTGACAGGCATGTGTGGCCACACCCAGCTTATGTGTAAGTGCCAGGGTTTGACTCAGGCCTTCTTGCTTTCACAGCACTCTCTTTCCCCTGGAGCCATCTTGGCCTTAGACCACAGGCCCATGCATTCTGCTCTACTCTTCACTTTGCTCATCCTGACTCCCAGATTTCACCCACACTGATCTTTCTGCTCTCTGGGCTTTTGTAACAGCACTTTACACTAGCTGTGTCCCCTGTAGGAAACTTTGCTGAATCTTCTAAAGTCTATCTTCTTTTGTCCAGTTTCCACCCGAATACCTTCTACCCAGAGATACCCTCACTAGCCATGCTAGCAAACACTGACTTACAGTGCTTTAAATCAATGCATTGCTCTGCATCACATACCTTGTTTACCATAAAAAGGTTTGATAATTCTCAGATCCATTGCCATATTTGTCCATTGGCTCACTTCTCCATAGACTGGAAGTGCTACGGGAAACGGAACCTTATCAAATTCATTCCTATGTTTTTGTTATCTAGAACAGTGCCAGGCCTAAAGGTAAACTCAAATTCTGTTTGCTGAGTCTATTTTTACAAGGAAACCTACATCACAAAGTAGGTACTTTGCTAGGACCATTGAGGACAAAATTAGGATATCTTCTGAATTTCAAACCTGTGCTTGTCTCTCAGGCAAGAAAGTTCACAGCTGGGGAACCTTGAATTCCTTCAGTATGACACAGCAACCTGAGATTCCTATCTTCAGAGACAGGCCACACCTATCCTGCCAAAGTGGACAGTTACCCTGTGATGTGTTTGTGCAAGCCACCTCCTTCCAATATCATCATCAATTGATTAGCTGTCCTGTTTCTATAATAAATCAGGTTTTCAAACATGTGGGGAATCTGAGGGAGTGAGGGAGGCAGGGACAAGGACAAAGCCAGAGATAGACTCACCTCTCAGGGAATTCAGCATCAATGAAACACAGGGTAAAGAGGAAGGCTAAAGGTTTCAGTGGCTTTTTCCTGGGCTCCTGGTCTTGGGGTGGATACTTGAGATGTGTATTGAAGCTCGCTCAGCTCAGGAGAGCTATAGAAAAGCTTATGATATCTCTATCTCACAAAGAGATCAATACACTTACCCAACATCCCAGTAGCCAATTACATAGTCAGGACCCAGCCAGGGTTGGTTTGATTCCATCCCTCCAGGCTGTTTCACAAAATTAGTGCTCTCCAGATGAGATTTAAACCCCCAAGTCCCAGGAAAATAAAGGGCAAACAGTACCACTGGGCCCCTCACTCCAGGATATTACTAGAGATTGAATTTAGGAGATTGGGCATAAACAGGTGAACTTCATTCACTGGTATTCACCTAGTCCTGAGAATAATGCTAGAGAGAAAGATTCTAAGAAAGTGTTTGCTGAACTAGAAAGTCTCTGTGAATATAGGCATTTTCCCAGTTTGGTTGTGAGAAGGGAGGATTTGTACAGGGAAGATGGCCAGAACTACACAGGTTGCACTTCCAACAGTCAGTGCTGCAGTGCTCAGATTTTCTCAGGAAACAAGCCCACAGCTGTGCAACTCTGTCCTTTTCTGATGGTATCAACAAGTAGTTGGATGCAGCACACCATGCAGGCAGAAACTGCTGGAGAGGAAAGAGGCCTGGTGTTTATTTGGAAATTGCCTGAAAGCAGAGCTTCCTGGAGGTAAAGCTGTTAAAAACAGCTGTGTATCCAATCCACAGACTGCAACAGTAGAGAGCTGGCTGAGGATTGCATAGGTCCCTCTCCTCGTCAACAAACATGTTCTACAGCAAGAACATTTGTCTGGCTAGATGGAACTCAGAGCTGCAATGAACTTGTTCTAATCGTCTAGAGGAAGGCAGCAGGCTACTGTTCTGGTCCAAATCATGTACATGCCAATATGCCAAAATAAAGATAGATGCATGATGAGCAACAGAAGGGTGTGAGGAATAGATTCACATTTTGTGAGAGAGATCATAGACCGTTCTGGAAGATGACTGTAACTCTCCAGATGTCACTGCATCACTTTGGTCTGTCACATGTCTTGATGCTTTCATTTGTCATATCCACCCTTTTATCATGTCCTTCTCATCACCTCCTAGGCTGGCTTACTTCTCTGGCAGACATTCTTACTCACTTTACTAACAGGCAGCCAATTTACATCATCTAGTTCTTCGTGACTCTTCCAATGGAGAGATCTTTGGAGCAAATTCTGCTAGGTCTTTTTTTCAGCTCTATGATGCCTGGCAAAGGAAGGCACTGAGAATGCCATGCAGAATACTCAACTTTGACTGGACTGCAGCCCAGACAGCATGCTTATAGCAACGTTCTTTCCTTCCTTTATGTGAGCTGATGGCTCAAAGGCATCATGTGCTTCCTCCCAAGATGAATAAAGGATGAACCAGATGTGTGTGGGCGGGGGTGGGGGGCTTACAATTAGAATTGCCTATTATTTGAAAGGATCTGATATGGCCACCTTGACTTCAGTGGACTGTGCAAACTGTCAACATGAGCATATTATCAGGCCAGAAGTGCTTGAGGGAGAAAAATAAGGAGGAATCCAGAACAGCGGGGCTTCTCTGTCTTTGCTTGGTATATATTGGGGTTGAATAACCCATAGCTTAGGGAGCCGTCTTCAGCATTCCTTGTAGGTCATTTAGCACCATCCCTGATCTCTACTAAGAAGATGTAGAATGTGCCCTCCCCACAAATTATGACAACCTGTAATTAAAAACCTTCTTGTAGTATAGCACAACACAGCACAACACACAGCTAACAATCCATGGCCCCACTTTGTCTGATCTCCTCCCTCCAAAGGTGACCTACTTGACAAGAGCTTATGAAATTGGAGGGAGAGACCAATGTCTAGAGGTGAGGCTAATGGTAGTGGGTAGGAGAGAACATACAGTATGACGTCTTTTCAAATTACTGTGACTTAATTACATCTTGTTCACATGAGGGTGTCTTCCTTGGTTCTGAATACTCATAAGGAGATAGTGAACTTGCTGCAATCCCAGCAATAGCTTCTGTCATGTGTGTGTGGCATGTATGTGTGTGTATGTATATGTGTGTGGTCTGCGTGTATGTGTGTGTTTTATGTGTAGGTATGAGTGTGTGGTATGTGTGTATGTGTGTGGTATATGTGATGTGTATGTGTGTGTGTGGAGTGTATATATGTGTGCTCATATGTGTGTGTGGTATATGCGTTCTATGTATCTATACGTGTGTGGTGTGCATGCTCTGTGTGTGTATGTGTTGGTGATGTGTGCTTGATGTGTATGTGTGGTGTGTATGTGTATGTGTATGTGGTATTTGTGTGTGTGTTGTGTGTATGTATTTGTGTGTGGTGCGAAAGCATGTGTGGTGTGTGTGTATATGAGGGTTCATGTGTGTGCATGGTATGTGTGTTATGTGTTGGTGGTGTGTGTTTGGTGTGTATGTGTGGTGTGTATATGTATATGTGTGTGTTGTGTGTATGTATGTTTATGTGGTGTGTACGCATGTGTGGTGTGTATGTATTGTGTGGTGTACGTATGTGTGTGGTGTGTGTCTGTGTGTTCATGTGTATGTGTGGTATGTATATGTGTAGGGTGTTTATGTGTTTGTGTGTGGTGTGTGTATGTGGTGTGTGTGTGTGTGTGTGTGTGTGTGTGTGTGTGTGTTGGACCAGTGTGTGGCATGTGGAGGCCAGCAGCTGATGACAGGTATGTTCCTTAATCACTCTCTGCCCTAGTTTTTGAGGCAGCTGTCTTACTGAATTCAGAGAGCATCTGCTTCACTAGGTGGCTATGTAGTGGGCTCCAGAAATTCACTGTTTTTGCCTCCCTGGCTCTGGGATTACCAACACAAAGTGTCATTTGTGTACTGGTTCTGGGGATATGAACTCAGGTCGGGTCTTCATGCTCAGACTCTATTGACTAAGCCATCATCTCCTATAGGAGAAACAGTGACATTTAAAACAATATCTCATAGTTTTGGCTGTCTTGAATGAGTGCTTCCAACATCACCTCTCAATGCAGCAACATGGTGCTTAGTGTATCTTTGAAATTTGATAGAGGACAAATTCTATAAGACTTTCCGAAGTTTAATAACATTCCTGTGAAAAATATTTGAGAATGGGATTTGAGAGCAGAAAGGGTTTTATTTTTATTAATTTAAATTTTTCCTCTATTTTTGTTTGTTTGCTTGTTTTTCCTGCTATTCTTGGTGAAGGACAAGAGAATAATGCTACAACAGAATGCTGTGTGTAGTTAGCCACTTATCAACCAATGAATGAGTCTATAACTAGCAAGAGGAAGGGTTACTATGTAATCAATTAAAATGACCCCCATCTTTTCTAATTTCCATACTGTAGGCAGATGTGTTTTAGGTTCCTGGTACACTGATACTCTTTTAGGTAAAATATCGATTTCTATGATAAATTTCCTCCTCTGTTTTATGTGATATACTCTTGAAAAAATGCTGGGCCACAGTATGTACACTGGCCCCTGTTAGATTAGTAAAAGACAGCTGTGGAGAGAAGGAGGCAGAAAGAAAGAAGCATAGTATCTGCTCTTAGGTTTGCCCATGCTCATTCACTGTGAGGGAACACTTTTGTCACCCATGTGTGGATGGTCAGATGCCTACAGAAGATGGGACACAGTGTTTTACCAGACAGAAGCAAAGTCATAGTGAACAAGAAGGAAACTGTCATTCTTGACTCTGCAGGACAGGGGGTTATAGCTGCTTTGTTTGTTTCCCATGAGGGTCTTTGTTGGAAGGGATAGTTCTGTGTTGGCTGAAGAGGGGTCGGTCCTCTGGTCATGTAGCAGCTGGGAGTCTTAACTTGGTTGCTTGATTGGCTTCAATGGGTCAGGCAATGGCTGCCCTGTATTCTTGAGGAGACTTGGAAAATAATTATTTGAGGGCTATAAACATAGAACCCTTTCACAGAGTAAAATTTGGAGATTTCCTGGGAAGGCTGAGGGGTAGGGAAGAACAGCGGCAGGTGACCCCAATTCGGCTGGCATAGAGCTGACTCAGGGTGACAGCGACTAGTTCCATTGCCAGGACTCCTGCACTGAAATGAGCCAGCAGAAGAAGCAAGGAGTTACAGAACATCCAAGGAAGGAACAGGAGAAAACAGAGAACTAACGCAAAGAACTGAATCTGGCCTGGGGCAAAAGGCATGCAGGTCCTTTGTGGTCACCTTCTCCACTGCATCTAAAAGGCCTTTCCCCAGCTGTCTCAGAAACAAACGGAACTGTTGTAGGGCCAGAGCTATTGGAGGAACATCATGGAACATATTGTTTGGGTGTAGGGTGAAGTTCAGCAAGTAAAGCATTTGAAAGACAGGATGAAAACAAAAGTGTGGGTGTAATGGGGGAAAAGGGAGTTCAGTGGGAGCCAGAGTGGGAAGGAACAGGAGCTATACCATAGGAGGAGTCCAGCTGCTCCTGAAGGAGGTTAAGCTGATCTGAGCTGATGAGACAGATTGATATAAACGAGACTTCGCCCCAATGTTTTAGTTCTGAGTTCCCAAAACAATGTCCAGAGTGGCAAGAAAAGGCCCGAGTTGGAGGCCCATGGCCCACTTTCAGAGGTCACCCAAACTGTGTCTGGAGTTTGAGGGGGTAGTGATTCTCTAACTATTTCAAGCATGGCAGAAGGGCAATGAGGGCAGTCATAATTAGAAAGCCTCAGAAAGGGTTCCACTCAAAGGGCCATGAAAAAACAGTTGGCAAAGGTTCAGAATATAAGTCAGGAGGAAATAACTGTTCAACTACATTAAGAGACAAAATTGCATGAGGAAAACTTTTACATCAAGATTGACATGAGTTAAATGCAACTGTAAAACCACCTGGACCATGCATCAGAATTCTGTAGAAAGATATGGTGACTGTAATAAATGGTTCCATTAGACTCTTGCACGAGGAATAAGGACCCAGAAGCTTTGTAAAAGACATCAGGTAAAGTCAGCATCTAAGAAATGCATTTGAACAGAAAGTGTCTAAGTAGTATTTCTGGCTTTCACAAATGATGAACTTTGTGTGTTTGTTTTAAATATTAGCAATATCATCTATTATTTAATGAATAAAACCAAAGTATCTCAAATAAAAGTTATTTTGGTTGGAAACAATTTGATAAGGTGAAATTTTAAAAATTGGGACTATTATCTTAAATGACCATATCTAGTATTTGAAACATGGGTTAATATGCATTTTGTTAACATGAAATTATTATATCTGTAAATAGTAAATATATTCCATATTGTCAGAGGTAATTTAATTCTAAGTTGTATTTCCCAAAAAGAAATGATTTTTAATTTTTGATTTAAAAATACAGAGACAGTGACCTTCTTGCTTTCTCCTCAAGGGGAGCTTCTCTAGGTTACTCCAGATCGCCCTATGTCACTACCCAAGCCCATGACTCCCAAGTCAAGGACAAATGATTCATTTTACAAAGTTTACCCTGAACAACCAGAATGTTTTTCTAAAAATTATTCTATTAATAGACCTTTAAAAAGTCTCTACATTCTCATTCCATACAATCAGTCAACAGATGATTGTCAAATCTGCAATGATTTACATATAACTTGGACTGAATTAGCCAAGAAGGCTAAAGCCAACTCCTTAGTTCTTTTGTCGATGGACAAAACTCTAGGCCACTATATACTGACAGCAGTAAGCGTATTACTTAACATCATTCTATTTCAAAATAGATTGATTTGTTTAGAGCCATAATTTGTAAAGAAAGCAGGATAACCAAATTAAATGAAGAGTTAACAAACATTGGCTTTGGAATTTCTTAGAAAACATCTGAAGTATCACCTCCAAAGCCTGTGTCCTCTTTGTAGGCTTCAAGGTAAATGGGGAGTATAGGTACTGGCCCTAGTCTCTGTCTGTTCAGAGATTAGATCATGTTCTCAAAGCACCACAGTGAGCACAGGTTAGACATAATCTCCTTCATCTAAGTTATCTCCTCCTGAAGAATCTGAGGGTTTGGGATATCCCTTAATAGAATTGAGTCTATAGTTATAAAATCAACTATCAAAGGCACCCCTTGGATATTTTAAATAGCTTTCCAGAGCTGTGGGTTTAATGGCAGAGTATCTGGCAGCCTCTTTTAATCAGGGAATATAAGTGTTTAGGTTGTGGGCCCTGGAATTAGCTTTTGCTAAGGGGAAGATTTGAAAGCCAGAGTAAAGAGCATGGCAACTTAACTAGCATGCAAGTCACATACCAGTTGGGTGGTACCTTAGGGACAAGTTTCCCCTGTTCTTGGCATCTTCATAGGTCACTTATGGCGACAATGAGGGCAGAGTAAATGCTATTTACCTCTCTATTGCTTAGGGTACAGAGACAGATATTGGGGTTCAGGCTTCAAGCTGAAGATCAGAAAAACAAAGCAACTGGCTACTAGCTCTTATCTCTACCCCAGCTCAGATCAAAGGGACAATCCTCAAACTGCTCCTGATTTCACTGCTCCTCAGATTCAGTCAGACTGCTATGCTCTCCTCAATAGACTATAGACTAACTCTCAGATTGCAGCCCTATCCTGAGTGTGGCTGTCTTAAATGCCTTCCTAACGCTGGGATTAAAGGCATGTGATCCAAAGTGCTGGGATCATCTTTGTGTGAGCTGTTTCAGTTTAGGACTGGATATATTTCATTGTGTCAGTGTGGCCTTGAACTAACAGAGATCCATCTACCTCTCAATCCGGAGTCCTGGGATTAAAGGTGCACACCACCACTACCTGACCTCTATAGCTTGTGGCTGACTTTGCTTTCTGAATCCTCAGGTAAGTTTAATAAATAAATATATCACCACAACAGACTCTGAGAGCCTCTACTGGGCAAGAGAACCCATCCCCCTGTCATGCAAGACATGAGGAGTAACTTGTCTTTAGATAATGAAGCTATTTTTTGGTCAGGCCTATATGACTGGAGATGGTCACTCCTGCATAGACAGAAGTGTTCAGGTCTACACAGCCAAAGGCAGAAGGTAGAAGAAGCAGACTTCGGACAGGTGTTATTTCCCATTCACCCTTGTCCTGCAGCTTTTGCTGAAGTGATGGTGTTCCATCAAAGGGAATGACTTAAGCCTGGGGCTTCCTGCCAAGTTAAGTGTATTATAAATTTGGTCTGTTTTACTCCAGCACTCACTATTTCATAGCCAAGTTTTTATATATCTGATTTTGAATATTATTTTACATTAAACAAACTTTAAGTTAACTGAATTTTTTTTACTTTACTTGCCTTAGGCTTAATTTTAACAACATATGTATGCAGGATACTATAAGATGGGAGAAAAAAATTGGTCTCTCCCTCAAAGATTTTTCATGTAAATGAATTACATTTGTTCTGAGAATGACTGATCATTAACTTGATTATCTTTAACAGTTTACAACAAGTTGATGTCTTTTATGACATTAGGATTTTACAGTTTTATACCTGTTAAGTTTGAGCCTTAAACAATCTAATTCTTGAATAAAATATCCCTTAGTATCAAAATAAACTTTAAATCATAAATACAATGTACAGAGATTGGGAACCTTATTTTCCTGATCTTCTCATAGTGTACCTTTATAGAATGCCAGGTTTTTTTTTTTTATATGACTCAGTTTCAACAAATAGCTAAAGCTTAACAAAATTAGCAAAGACATATTGATTAGATATGTATCCTTACTTAAGTCTATTAACTTGAATAGACCATTATAACTTTAGGAATTTATAAACCTTAATCATCAAACAAATTTTGCATAGACCTTGTCCTCATTTGTTAGTTTTCATTCTCAGGACAAAAATCATCACCCAAAAATCCACCCAAATCCAAAATGTCTTGGAGACCTGCTGTTTTCTCCTTAAAGCATGGGCAAGAAAAGCAAACAAACCCTCTTGGAGGCCAGTGTTACCTCCCTAGTCTAATAAAAGGGAGACACAATGATAAGCAGAGGGCTCAGTGCATCTGTTTGTTTTATGGGTGCTGCCATAGATGATTTATACCACATGGTCACCTTAATCAAGATGGTGGTGAAGTCACAGCATGCCCTTTCTTTAACCTTAGCAATGATAGCGACTGTGTCAGATGACTGCCAAGATGCTGGCAAGCCACAATTTTTATTTACCCCTACCTTGTCTGCTAGCATAGAACCTGTCATGTAGATGACACTTGATCAAACCTTGTCAAATAAATTTGTATATTTAAAGACTCTTAGGAAATTTGAGGTTAAGAGAGAGGCAATATGGAGAGCCGACTGTACAGATACTCCAGGCCCTGATGGCTTATTTGATCTAAATGTGAATAAATGTGTCGGCCTAGTTCACATGTCTGTCTCTGGTGGGTTTGATTTGTTTAAGTTGGTTCTCCTGAATTGCATTTATTTTGGAAGCACTAAAAATAAATTTTTCCAGTCTGAGAAATGATCAAAAAATCATGGGCTATGGTTACTCTGTGAGTCTCTGGGGTCTGACTTCAACACACACATCTCCAGATGCCTAGGGAGACTGCAGCTGGTTCTCAGGACCTCACCCTCACTGCTTCACCTCTGCCTCAGAGTTCAGTAAGTGGAAACACTGGGCTGTCCTGGGCTGCCACAAAATCTCCAATGGAGAAGAGTATCTCTGGAAGCTGACACCATTTCCATTTCTCATGAGCAGTAACAGAAGCCAGTGCCTCCTTAGAGAGGGTGACTCCATCCATTTACTGTGAGGTGAGGGAAAATAGATCCCTGAGTGGTGGCATCAAACCAGGAGGAGAGGAAAAAATCTCTGACTGGTTTCTAATGAACGTACCATTTCCTGAGCCTTCAAGGCCTGGTGTGGGCCAGGACACCAATAGTGTCCCTGCTCAGGTCATCCTAGTCATTACAAGGTCTTCATTTGACAGGGCCTGGGGAGCAAGCAGAATCATTTATGCAGTATAGAGTTCCTTGCATCTTACCTTGGCCACATGGCTAGGAATCCCACAGAACCTGTTGTTATAGATGTAAAGCATACTTTCTACTAGGGGTTCTCACTCACAGGCAAGTTTGCCTCTCAGGAGACATTTTGCAATGTCTGGAGACATTTTTGGTTATCATGACTGAAGCAGGGAGTTTGCTACTGGCATGGTCAGGTAGAGACAAAGAACACTAAGTACCCTACTAGGTAAAGGGCAGCTCTCTCTAAAATGTAGAACAAAGTAAGATATCCAGGCCTGTGTTAAATACAGTCAGTCTGGATTTGTGGAATGAGATCTCCTGTGCCAAGAAAATCCAACAGGGGGCTGGAGAGATGGCTCGGTTTTTAACAACGTTTATTGTTCTGTAGAAGACCCAAATTTGAGTCATAAAGCACACATGACAGCTCAGAACTCCCTGGAATTTCAGTTTCTGGGTGTCTGACACCCTCTTTCGACTTCATCATTACCAGGCATGTACATTGTATGAGTAGACAAATTACTTATACACATAAAGTAAAACTAAATAAATCTTTTTATAAAGAAAGAAAGTTGGGCTGGATAGTAGAGTCCTGTGGGATTACCAAGTCCACACACCTGGAATGAGCAAGGCAAGACATTTCAAGTCTGCTCACTGTAATGTAATCTGTAGCACCATACTGCAAACATTCTACATGGCATGTAGTACTATGCAAGTATTTGTTAAATTAAGTGGGATTATTTGGGCTATAATGACATCAATATGAGAAAAGAAACTCAGCTAATTCATTGGTACAAAAAAAAATGATGTGAAGAGATTTAATGAGTCAGCCATGGTGCAAGTCAGTAATCCCAGAATGCAGTAGGCTGAGTCAGGATTTAGGACTCAAGAACAGCTTAGGCTGTATAATAAGACCTCATCTCCAACAAAACCACATTAAACTTACCAAAACAACAAATGAGGAATTTAAGGGTAGGGCAGAAAATTGAGCTGCAAGCTTGCTAGGATTGGCTATCCAGGGGGTTCCTAATCTCTGAGGACTTAGATCAACCACCCAAGGCAGCTCAGTCTGAGCCTTCAATGTGCTATAAAGGCTTTAAATCCACAGAAATAGCTCTGATCCCTGTCCTGCACCCTTTACTTTCCAGAGTCACTGACACCAAAGCTTAGGAAACATTGGTGCCTCTGGGGGTGTTTGGGAAAAGACTGGGTATTGGTGGGAAGATGAAAACATCAGTTCTTCCATGAGTCTTTATTATTCCTCTGGTCTCTTTCTCTCTTTAGATTTTCTATTAATGCTTCCATAGTGGTGTGTGTGTGTGTGTGTGTGTGTGTGTGTGTGTGTGTGTGTAGTTTTACTTGCCCTGTTTGTGAGCATTTGATTTTCTCATTAAGCCTGAGCCTGGACCTTGCTATTTGAACTAGACTAGCTGACCAGTGACCTCCCGGAATCCATTTGTCTCTGCTTCCCCACAGCACTGTGGTTACACACCACACCCTGCTTTCACTAAAGCTAAAGATCCAAATTCAGATCCTCCATGCTAGAAGACACATTACTTACTGAGCCATTTCTCCAGCCCTTCCAGGGTTCCTTTCCTAAAATTTCTTGTGGCATTCTGACACCTTATCCTGCAGCTTTCAACACTTCCAGTGGATTGCCAAGTCAAGCTCACTCTTGGTTCATGAGGGTATACAGAGCCCGTCAGCTGCTAATTTCACCTGCCCCCCCATTCCACCTGTGTTTGTGTTGTCTCTACTGTCGTCTTCAACCCTTTCCTTTTAGTCTATTACATGGAATTGTTTCTCCACACTGCACCGTAGCTCTAGACATGCTGAACATTTCGTCTGCTCAGGAAGGAGACTCTTCAGTCTTGTGGTTCTGATTTGGACAGTATCTTCTACTGGCCTCCACATTACTCTGGGGATGGTTGATCTCATTCTTGGTCTTTGACAGTCCCCCTTCCACTGTGCTCATTTCTAGTGCAGGTCAGGGGCTTGTATCATATAAATATTTAATACAAATGGAGGTAGAATCTCAGAGTGCATACTTCATGTCTCCTGCAGGCAGAGGATGGTTGTGCATTAAAGAAATTCAGATCTCCATTCCTTTGGAGCACTACGCTGATTTCATATTATCTCCTATTGGTGCTTAGCATAGCAGGTCGGACTGGCCTGCTGAATTAATTGAGGTTACAACTCTAGTAAATAAGATGCTGAAAATGCCTTTAAATGTATTATTCAGTTTTGGTTTAACTTTAAAATTTAATTGAAGATTTTTTTCTTGCCATGTTGTTATACTATGACAGACGTGTCTATTCAGAAAAATGAGACCTTTAAAATAATTCTTATGAGACAGGGACTCACTTTGTGGCCCAGACTGATCTGGAATTCATTAAATAGCCTATCTGGGCCTTAAACTCATGCCAATCCTGCTACCTCAATCTCCTGAGTGCTGATATTCTAGATATTCTGATTTCATGTATGAACCATCACTCCAAGCACAACAGAGTTTTTTTGGAAGGGATAATAAAACCTAATTTTATAGTTTTGTTGATCTATGTCAGTACATAATTTGAAAAGATACAAAATATTTCAATCCTTAAAGAGAAAATATGATGACTATTAAAAACGGAAAAGCTAATATGATCCAGCATTTAGGGGGCCTGGCTCATCAAGTCTGAGAATCAGAAAAGTCCTTCCCACAGAAGGCCCTTGCTTTATGGCCACACAATGGGGAATATTTAAAAGGGGAGATGAAGGAGGGTTGCCATGGCTGCAGCACGGCACATCCTTCTGCCTCTGGCAGCCACCAGCAATACCAAATTTTTAAGACTTTTAAAAATATCTCCTTTCCACATTACCTTGGCTCTGGGGGCTTTTGGAATATCTCATGTACGTTTATGGATCACATGTTGTCAGCTTCCTGTCTTCTCTCTGTCCCTGATGGTCAATGATAGCTGCACATGCCTACCATGGCCAGGGAGACCTGCCTATGTAGACACAGGGCCACTAGTCTCCAGGCTGTAGCTGGAAATGTCTACCTGGGGGGCCTCTAATTGCTGCTGCTGAAAGCCCTGGCCCTCTTAACTGTGTGAAGATTCATTCTACTGAATGATGTAGAATTTCTATTCTATTCCTTGTTAGGATCACTCAAATTCTAGGATAAACTTTACTGCCACTCACATACCTAAAAATCAGAGAGGTTGTCTTTTTTTATTTCTTTTAATATTGTTTCTATTTAAAATTGACACAGGCTTGTTTTACATGTCAATCCCAGTTCCTTCACCCTTCTCTCCTCCCATCCTCCTCTGTCCCCCCCCATCCCATACCCTTTATGCTCCCCAGGGAGGGTGAGACCTTCCATGGGGAATCTTCAAAGTCTGTCATATCATTTGAAGCAGGGCCCAGGCCTTCTCCTATGTGTCTAGGCTGAGAGAGTACCCCTCTATGTGAAATGGGCTCCCAAAGTTCATTCGTATATTAGGGATGAATACTGATCCACTACCAGAGGGCCCATAGACTACCCAGTCCTTCCAATTAACACCCATGTTTAGGGAGTCTGGATCAGTCCTATGCTGGTTTCCCAACCATCAGACTGGGGTCCATGAGCTCTCCCTTGTTCAAGTCAGCAGTTTCTATGGGTTTCTCAAGCCTTGCCTTGACCCCTTTCCTTATCACTCCTCCCTCTCTGCAACTGGATTCCAGGAGTTCAACTCAGTGTTTAGCTGTACTTCCTCTTCCATCAGCTACTGGATGGAGGCTCTAGGATGGTACATAAGGTAGTCACCAATCTCATTATAGAAGAATGGCATTTAAGGTAGTCTCTCCACTATTTCTTAGATTGTTAGTTGAGGGTCATCATTGTAGGTCTCTGGACATTTCCCTGGTACCAGATTTCTCTTTAAACCTGTAATGGCTCCCTCTATTATGGTATCTCATTTTTTGCTCTCCTCTTTTATTCCCCTGACTCAAAATTCCTGTTTCCTCATGGCATCCTCTCCCCTCCTCTTTCTCCTTACTCCTCCTCCACTACCTCCATGCTCCCAAATTGCTTGTGAGATCTTGTCTCTTTCCCCTTCTCAGGGAAACCATGTATGTCTCTCGAAGGTGATCCTTTGCTCTATGTCTAAAATCCATATATGAATGAGTACATACCATGTTTGTCTTTTTGTGATTGGGTTACCTCACTCGGGATGGTTTCTTCTAATTCCATCAATTGTCTGCAAATTTCAAGATTTCATTTTTGCTGTTGTTGTTGAGTAGTACTCCATTGTGTAAATGTATCATATTTTCTCCATTCATTCTTCAGCTGAGGGGCATTTAGGTTGCTTCCAGGATCTGGCTATTGTAAATAATGCTGCTATGGACATAGTAAACAGATGTCCTTGTTGTATGAATGTACATCTTTTGGGTATATGCCTAAGAGTGGAATTACTGGATCTTGAGGTAGACTGATTCCTGTTTTCCTGAGGAACTACCATACAGATTTCCAAAGTGTCTGTACAAATTTGCACTCCCACCAGTAGTGGAGGAGTGTTCCCATTTCTCTACATCCTCTCCATAATAAATGGTCTTCGGTGTTTTTGATTTTAACCATTCTGACAGGAGTAAGATGGCATTTCAGAGTTGTTTTGATTTGTTTCCCTGATAGCTAAGGATGTTGAACACTTTCTTAACTGTCTTCTAGCCATTTTAGATCCCTCTATTGAGCATTCTCTATTTAGTTCTGTAACCCACTTTTTAATTGAATTATTTGATGTTTTGGTAAGTAACTTCTTGAGTTCTGTGTATATTTTGGAAATCAACTGTCGGTCAGATGTGGGGTTGGTGAATATCTTTTCCCATTTTGTGGGCTGTCGTTTTGTCTTGTTGACTGTGTCCTTTGCCTTACAAAAGCTTTTCAATTTCAGGAGGTCCAATTTATTGATTGTTGATCTCAGTGTCTGTGCTACTGGTGTTTTTTTTTTTTTTCTTCAGGAAGCAATCTCCTGCACCAATTCATTCAAAGGTACACCCACTTTCTCTTTTAAGAGGTTCAGTGTGGCTAGATTTATGTTGAGGTCTTTTATCCATTTGATCCATAGAAAATAGATATGGATCTATCTCAGTCTCCTACACATCAGTATCCAGTAATGCCAGCACCATTTTTTTGGAAGACACTTTCTTTTTTCCATTGTATAAATTAAGCTTCTTTGTCAAAAATCAGGTGTTTGTAGGCATGTAGGTTAATATCAGGGTTTTCAGTTCAATTCCATTGGTTACCTGTTTATTTTTGTGCCAGTACCAAACTGTTTTCAGGGCTCTAACTCTATAATAGAGCTCAAAGTCAGGGATGGTGATGCCCTCAGAGGTTCCTTTATTGTATAGGGTTGTTTTGACTATCCTGGGTATTTTGTTTTTCATTATAAAGTTGACTATTGTTCTTTTGAGATCTGTGAAGAATTGTGCTGGGATTTTGATAGGAATTGCATTAAATTTGTAGATTGCTTTTGGCAAGATTGCCATTTTTACTATGTTGACCCTACCTATCCAAGAGCATGGGAGATCTTTCCTCTTTTGGTATCTTCTTTAATTTCTTTCTTGAAAGGCTCAAAGTTCTTATATAGGTCTTTCACTTGTTTAGTTAGCATTACCTCAAGATATTTTATGCTGTTTGTGGCTGTTGTAAAGGGTGATGTATCATGGTTTAATAAAGATCAGGAGAAACAAACAGGCTGAATAGATGTTTATTCAGGGAGAAACTAACTTACAACATAGACAGATGAACACCAGCAGGTTCTTGGACCCAAGGAAGCATCCAGATGCTCTCCTGTCCCCATGCTGCAAACAAGAGACTGCTCCCAGGGCCCCTCCTCAGACCTAGTTACCCCAGGTAATATCTGCCCCTGTCTCCACCCCCAATGGGCTTGGTCAGTGCCACAGGTACAGACAAAGTGAATATCTCTACAATTCCCCTTTTAGTCTAAAAAAAAGATTTGGGCTTGATATAAAACTATATACAAAACAGTGAATAACAAGTGTGCTCTAAGAAAAGGAAAATTGAGAATTTACAAACTTAAGACCTATCTAGTCCTAGGTTGAAGGCATAATGGAGTTTACAATAGAGTTGTCCTAAGCTGTAAAGCTTAAGTCTAGTACCTGATATATGTAACTAGGAGAATAATAGTTGTGATAGTTTAATCTTCAACCTTATCAAAGACCTGAGAAGGAAAATAACAATACTAGGGCAGGCAGGGAGTGCAGATGAGCAACTTCCAAAAGGTGCAGTGAGGACAGATACAGCAGCCAACCTGGATACGTCTCACAGCAATGTTGGTACAGCCAGTTTTGGCTAAGGCCAAGAATACCTAACAGACCACAACAAAAGCAGGGAGGTAGAAAGGCTGTCTTACCCTGACTTGGCAATTTTCAGCAGTCTTCAATGTTTGTCTCATGCAAGCACATAGGACCGCACATCCAAATCAGTGGACGAGGTGGGGCAGTTCTTTGCCCAAGAGACCATTAGCCAAAATGAGGATGGACTCCAGAAGGAGTGACAACAATGTCCAACATATTTTCGGGAAAGTGCATGGTGATATCAGGAGCAATAGTGTTTCATGTCAACAGAGTACTAATATTATAACATTTAAATGCCATTTTCTGCAGGTCTATGAAGTGTTTGAAGATTAAGCATGTGTGTCTAACTAATAGGAAACATGGGTGAAGATAATCTGTAATACTCAGGAACCTAGCTATAAAACTGATTGAAACTTCCCTGAGTAAATGAAGGACAAATACCTAAGCAATATAACTATGTATGTATATATACATGTAAATCCCTAAAACAGAGGTAGAGTAGAAATGTTTAGACCAGAGGTAAAAATATAAAGTACAGCAAGATAAAAATATTCTAAATTGTATCAATATACAAAATTTCTTGAACATAAGTATACATTCATAGAATATGGTAAGGATAATTTGCATAAAACATCATGAATGGAAATATTTTACACAATATGACAAAATATAATATATAATTCTTCCAAGAAGGTAATGTAAACTTAATTTTACATAGGTTAGCACATATAAGAATCTATAACCATGTAAACTGTATAATAGTAATATCTTGCTATTACTAAAATAATTCACAAGAAGTTAGGCTAATCTATCTATATCCCATATAAACCATACCTTTCCTAACCATACCCTATCCCTGTCTAAAAGAGATACCCGAGTCTAAGCATCACCTTCCATACCAAACCCTAAGAAACTAAAACCAACCCTAAGTAGATGAATATTATCCCTAAATGCCAAGAGTAGGGAAAGGGGGTGTCATTATCTTAAGATGACTTCCTGCTGAGATGGGACGATGATTTCTCCATGGGATCCTGTAGGAAGAAAATTTTTAGCAACCAAATTTCTCAACAGAACTGGCTGTGACATATGTTGCTAGTCTCTGTGTGGCAGGAATTGCTTGACTGGAGTTCTATCTGAAACTCTGGCCAGGGTATAATAAGAAGGTGCACCATTACAGCTAGCTAGTCAGAAGTTGTCTTGAGCAAAACAGTCTCAAACCGGTTTTAGAATGATGTTTATAGTTCAGATGCATCAAGTTGAGTCAAGTGGAAATGACAAAGTGGGGCTCTATCTTGTTTCCAGAGAGTTCAAAGATTGCTGTAAGGAATTGTTATTACTTGTGGAAAACTTAAACATTAATATCAATGTAAACATTTCAAGTTTTAAGGTATGCATATAGGGAGGTGCAACAATAAGCATTAAAATGTTAGTTAAAAGTAAACGAGTCCCCAGATTTTGTTTTCTTCTGCCTTACACCAATTGGCTTCTTGATATAAGGCAGAAACTATGAGTTTAATCTTAACAACATGCTTGAATTTAGAGAAGGAGAGCCAAATCCAACTCCAAAGCCAGCACTGGTTTACATGAGTTGGGACAAGAGGAATACTGGATAGTAAAGAGAAATAGATTTCTGTATAGGAATAGTTTACTAGAATTAAATATTTTTTTTTTTTTTACCATAAATCAGATTCCTCTTCATTAAGTGATTCTTTCTGGAGAGCTATCTTCTCTTCTGTAAGTACCTACATGTTCAGTGTCTTTTGGCTGTTTGAAGATGGGTGTTGTGGGTGTTCTCTGTTTTTCTGTAAGGACAAGAACAGAACACTTCCCCTAACTTTGAGAGATCTCTGCACATCTCATGGGAACTAATTTGTAGGATGACTTGTTATTTCTCTTCATTAAGATGTTTTTATTGTTCAACTCAGATCTTGATCAACTTATGTGGTATCCATAGCTTTTCTTCTCCTGTAGATATAAAGGAGAAACCCCTACCCCAAAATAACACATATCCTGGTTTCCATACTGAGGTCAATACATCCTTGAAGTACACTGGCTGATTTTGTTCAGAAGTTTTTTCTATTGTCCAGTGTCTTTCTGCAGCTTTTTTCCTTTTTTCATCAGCATTAAGAAAGTTTAATGTTAATAAAGCATTATGTAATCTGTGTTTGGGTGTCTTGGTTCCTCCTGCCTGTTCATGGAGCATTTCCTTTAAAGTATGATTTGATCTCTCAACTACTTGTCCTGTGGGATTGTGTGGTATACAAGTCGTGTGCTTTATGTTATAATACTCAAAAAACTGTCTCAATTTGCTGGAGATATATGCCAGAGCATTGTCAGTTTTTATTTGTGCAGGTATGCTCATAATGGCCATTACCTCTAATAGGTATGTGATAACAAAATCAGCCTTTTCAGAGCTCAGAGCAGTGGTCCATTGAAACCCTGAAAATGTATCTATAGTGTGGTGCACATATTTTAATTTTCCAAATTCTGCAAAATAAAACACATTCATTTGCTGTATTTCATTCCTATTTATACCTTTAGGGTTACTGCCTGGTGGTAAAGGAGTTTGGTTATAGAATAAGCAAGTAGGACATTTCCTGATGGGAGATGCCATTCTGTAAATATGTTTCTCTTATTGGTTAATGAATAAAGCCCTGTTGGCCAATAGGAAAGCAATATAGGAGGGACTAGGAGACAAGAAAGATTCGAGGGAGAGGTAGGAGGAGATTCACCCTCCCAATCCTCTCTCTAGTAAGTTAAGACCACGTGGAAATACTTAGATTGATAGTAATGGGTTAATATTTAAGATAGAGCTATTCAATAAGAAACACTAGTATCAGGCCAACAGCATTATATCTAATACAGTGTCTCTGTGTGTTATTTTGGCTGGCAGGGCTGTGGGACCAGGCTGGTGGGCAAACATGCTTGTAACAAAATGGTGCCACAATATGGTTACTTTACTTTCAATTAAAGTCACTTAAAGTTAAGAAAAGGCTTTAGAAACAAAAGAACAGAGACAAACAAGGCTTCTTAATAACAGCATTATTTTTTAGATAGACTCTGTTTTGCTAGAGACAAGACAGAAATTTATGTGGCTCCTTTAAGGGAGGATTCCTGACTCATAATAAATGGCAAAAAGCCACCTGGCTTTTAAGAAGCACTGCTAACAATTCAGTGGTGTATATGAGCAGCTGGAGAGAATAACTGGGTATGATGGCACACACCTTTAATTCCAGCACTCGGGAGGCAGAAGCAGTCGGAACTCTGTGATTTCAAAGTGAACATGGTGTACGGAATAAATTCCAGGGCAGCTAAAGTTACACATTGAAGCCCTGTCTCACAAAATAAGAAAATAGAAATGAAGAAATAAAGATGTAAACCACGAAAAGATTCTGGATGCTGTATGCTATTGTATTGTCCTTAAATTGTTTGACTGCTGAGGAGTGTCTGTGTGTTATTTGGGGCTGGTGCCACTGTGGGATCAGGCTGGCAGGAAAATAGCTCGTAACAGTGATGTTTCTCTGATTTCTTTCTCAGCCCCTTAATCATCTGTATATGGTAGGGCTACTGATTTTTTTTTTTTAGTTGATCTTGCATCCTGCCACTTTGCTGAAGGTGTTTTTCAGCTGTAGGAGTTCCCTGTTAGATTTTTTTTTTAGTCGCTTATGTAAACTATTTTATCATCTGCAAATAGTGACAGTTTGACTTCTTCCTTTCCAATTTGTATCCCCTTAATCTCCTTTTGTGGTCTTATTGCTCTAGCTAGTACTTAAAGTACAATATTGCAGAGATATGGAGAGAGCAGACAGCCTTGTCTTCTTCCTGATTTTAGAGGAATCATGTTGAATTTCTCTCCATTTAGTTTGATGTTAGTGGTTGGTTTACTGTATAATGCTTTTATTATGTTTAGGTATGTTCCTGTTATCTCTGATCTCTCCAAAACCTTTATCATGAAAGGGTGTTGGATTTTGTCAAAGGCTTTTTCAGCATCTAGTGAGATGATCATGTGGTGTCTCTTTTTCAGTTTGTTTATATCATCCCTGCATCCCTGGGATGAAGCCAACTTGTTCATGGTGGGTGATTTCTCTGATGTGTTCTTGGATTCAATTTGCCAGTATTTTATTGAGTATTTTTGCATCAATATTCATGATGGATATTGGTCTTACTTCTCTTACTTAGTTGTGTCTTTGTGTGGCTTGTGTACTAAAGTAATTGTAGCCTCTTAAAAAGAGTTTGGCATGAACCTTCTGCTTCTGTTGTGTGGAACACTCTGAGGAGCATTGGTATTAGCTATTCTTTGGATTTTTGCTAGAATTCTGCATTGAAGCCATCTGGCCCTGTGTTTTTTGTTGGTTGGGAGACTTTTGATGATTCTTTCTATTTCATTAGGGGTTATAGGTCTATTTAAATAGCAACTGTTCTTCATTTGATTTTGGTAAGTGATATCTATCCAGAGAATTGACCTTTTCTGTTAAATTTCCAAATTTTGTGGAGTACAGGTTTTCAAAGTATGACCTGAAGTTTCTATGGATTTCCTTGGTGTTCATTGTCTTGTCCCTTTTTTCATTTTTTATTTTGTTAATTTGCATGTTCTCTCTCTATCTTTGGTTAGTTTAATGTTTGTCTATCTTGTTGATTTTCTCAAAGAACCAACTCTTTGTTACAATGACTCTTTGTATTGTTTTCCTAGATTCTACCTTATTGATTATTGATTGATTATTTCCTGGCATCTGCTCCTCCTGAGTGAGTTTGCTTCTGTTTGTTCTAGAAATTTCAGTTGTGCTGTTAATTCTCTAATGTGACTATTCTCTAGTTTCTTCATGTGGACATTTAGTGTTATGAACTTTCTTCTTAGTACTGTATTCAAAGTGTCCCATAAGTTTGGATATGTTGTGTCTTCATTCTTATTGAATTCTAGGAAGTTTTTGATTTCTTTCTTTATTTCTTCCTTGTCCCAGGAATGGTACAATTGTACAATGTTCAATTTCCATGAGATTATAGGGTTTCTGCAATTTGTGTTGTTTTTGAATTCTAACTTTAAAGCTTGGTGGTCTGATAAGATACAAGGGGTTATTCCATTTTTTTGTATCTGTTGATGTTTATTATATTGCTGAGTATGTGTTTGATTTTAGAGAAGGGTTCATGTGATGCTGAGAATAAGGTATATTCTTTTGTGTTTGGATGGAATGTTCTATAAATGTCTGTTAAACCCAATTGGGTCAAAACTTCTATTAGTTCCTTTATTTCATCGTTATGTTTCTGTCTGTTGGACCTGTCTAGTGTTGAGAGTGAGTGTTGAAATCTCCTACTATAAGTGTGTGAGGTTTTAATGTGCAATTGGGTCTTAGTAATGTTTCTTTTACAAATGTAGTTGCCTTTGGGGCATAAATGTTCAGAATTGAGAGTTCATCTTGATGGATTTCTCCTATGATGAATAAGAAATGACTTTCTTCATCTCTTTTTATTGATTTTAGTTTGAAGTCTAATTTGTTAGATATTAGGATTGCTACACCTAGTTGTTTTTCAAGTCCACTTGATTAGAAAATCTTTTCCCAATCCTTAATACTGAGGTAACGTCTGTCTTTGAAGTTGAGGTGTGTTTCTTGTATACAGCAGAAGGATGGATTCTGTCTTCAGATCCATTCTGTTAGCCTGTGTCATTTTATATGTGAGTTAAGACCATTAATATTGAGGGATATTAATGACCATTGTTAATTCTTCTTTCTCTTGGAATTGTTGGTGGTGGTATTGTGTGTGGATTTTCCCCCATTTTTCTCTTTGCTGTTGGTAAAATGGGGTTATCTATTGCCTATGTTTTTGTGGGTGTAGTTACCTTCCTTGGGTAGCTTCCAGAGCTTTCTGTAGGGCTGGATTAGTTTATATGTACTGTTTAAATCTGGTTGTCATGGAATATCTTGGTTTCTCCATTTATAGTGATTGAAAGCTTTGCATCTGTGGTCTCTTGGTATTTGTAGAACATCTATCTGAAACCTTCTGGCTTTCAGAGTTTCCATGGAGAAGTCAGGTGTAATTCTGATATGTTTGCTTTTATATATTATTTGGCCTTTTTCCTTTGCTGCTCTTAATACTCTTTATTCTGTATGTTTGGTGTTTTCATTATTATGTGGTGAGGGGGATATGTTTTTTTGTGGTCCACCCTATTTGGTATTCTGTAAGTTTCTTGTACTTTTATTGGCATGTTTTTCTTTAGGTTGGGAAAGTTTTCTTCTATGATTTTGTTGAATATATTATCTGCACCTTTGAGTTGGGTTTCTTTACCTTCTTCTATACCTACTGTTCTTAGGTTTGGCCTTTTCACAGTGTCTCATATTTCATGGATATTTTGTGTTAGGTATTTGTTGAACTTAAGATTTTGTTTGGTTGATGAATCTATTTCTCCTAGTGCATTTTTCCCACCTGAAAGTCTCTCTTTCATCTCTTGTATTTTGTTGATTATACTTGCTTCTGTAGTTCTTGATCATTTGCCTAGCCTTTCTATTTCTAACATTCCCTCAGACTATGTTTTTTTTTTTGTTTGTTTTCTTTCTTTCACAGCCACCTAAAGACTGGGGACTGTGGGATGTTCAGGTCTTGCTGATGTGGAGTCCCTAGGTGCTGGTGGAGCCATATTGATGTTTCTGTTGACTGTGTTCTTATAGTGTTGTCTACCCATCCATTTTTCCAGTGTGTACTGGTGGGATCTCTTCTTCTCCTGGTGGGTACTGGACCAAGGTTCTCTTCTGGTGGGTGCAAGCAGTTCCAATACTCCAATGTCCAATGTCCCTCTTCCAGTGGGTGGTGATGGGACTCCTCCAGTGCTGAAAGACTCTGGATGGGCTGTTCCACAGGGACAGGTTCCCATGCACACAGTCCCCAGTCTTTAGGTGGCTGTGAAAGAGCAGGCACTGGAAGGGAAACACCTTTTGTGGGTAAAGGTGGGACTGGGATGCTGGCAGACTTTGAGTAGTCTAGACTGCTGGGATGGTTCCTCTGAGCATGCCCAGTCCCTAGGCCTCAAGAGGCTCCAGAAGGCATGCTAGAAACAGGCCTACACTTACCCCCTCCTGTGGGACTAGGAAGCAGGTAGACTCTGGATGGGCTGGTCTGCCATGTGTTCTCCCCCACATGGGGTCCCCAGTCCTCAGGAGGCTCCTGGCAGGGCTCCAGAAGGCAGGCTCCTCTTGTGAGTGAAGGTGGGACCAGGATGCTGGCAGACTCTGGATAGGTTGATCTGTTTAGGTGGACTCCCTGCTGTGTGTGCAGTTCCATCTACAGCAGTCTTAAAACATTGCAGTACTTCAGAAACATGCAGCAAACTCAGAACATCTGATGGCCCCAGTTCCTTAATTGAAGTTCCTTCACCCAGATAAATTTAGCTTGCTCCAGTTTGGCAGCTGAAGCTAAAGCTTATTGAAAAGAAAAGTATAGGCCCAGGACCCCAGGCTAAGTTCTCAATGGTAAGGAAATTGATTTGCCCCCAGAGAGCAAGGATAAAGGACAAAGGCAGAATATACTAGAAGAAGGAGAAGGAGAGGGGAAGGGAATCAGAGAAGGGGGCAGGAGTATTTGTCCCAGAGGTATAAAGGACTGTCTGTGGATAGAAGAGACAGACCTTTTTTTTTTTATTTCTATTTATTGTTTTAGAACAAGCCTTTTATTTCAGCTAGGTGCCTAGCTTTATGAAATTATTCCACATCTACTCTCTGTTGGCCATTGTTCTTCCAATTGGCCATTTTGTTTTCATTTGTTCCTTTAAGACAAATCTTTCCCAGAAAGCATTGAGATTTCCTTTTCAGAAAAACATTATATTTAAAAATAGTATGGATGTGTAGATGCAGTTTTTAAATTATTTTTATTTATTTATTTTTCTCTTAGGGGACCTACCACTCAGCTCTCAAATAAATAGATATATTCTTATATATGAATGTCCAGGCTTAGTTTGGCATGTTTCTAGCCAGTTTTTCTAACTAAAATTATCCAGATTCTCTATAACTATGATTTGCCACTGGGTTTTTTTTTTTTAACCTTTCTTTATTCTGTATGTCTTTCTTTCTTTCTTACTCTGAGGCTGGCTGTGTGGCTGGCCGTTAGCATCCTCCTCTTCTTTTCTATCTCCTCTGCCTCTTCTCCTATTTATTCTCTCTGCATGCCTGCCTAGTCTTTCTCCTGCCTAGCTGTGAGCCATTCAACTCTTTATTAGACAAATCAAATGTCTTAAGTAGACAAAATGACACAGCTTTACAAAGTTAAACAAACGCAACATAAAAGAGCTCAACATATCTTTGCATCATTAAACAAATATTCCCCAGCATAAGCAAATGCAACACATTTAAACTAATTTTCTACAACATGTTGGGATGTGTGTACATGTGTGCTGGTTGGTACCAACAAAGCACAGAGGTCAGAGACTTTGGGTTACTATTGTATCTGGAATAGTTGAGATCTGCTTGACTTAGGTATTAGAAACAAAACTCTAGTTGATGCAAGAGTAGTGTGTGTTCTTTTGCTTGTTTGTTTGTTCAGGGTATCCTGGACTTGCTGTGTAGACCAGGCTGGCCTCTAACTTAGAGAGATCCCTATCTCTAATTACTGAGCAATTGCTCTGGAAATGAGAGCTTTGGTGTGAGCTGAGAACTTTGCTGCATGGAGAAGGTAGCAATCTATTGTTGTGGCTTGGCCATCGTGCAAACTAAACATATTACCTACAGGTCTATGAGTTTTAATCATAAGTTGTTTAATAGGAACAGGAAAGCACTTATGCTTACCAACAGATATGTCATTACACAGACATGCAGACTTGGAGAGCTCAAGAAATGGTATAGTGATGGGAGATGTAATTCTGTATATATGTTTCTCATACTGGTTAATAAAGCTCTGTGGCCAATGAGATAGCAAGATAGGTGGGGTTAGGAGACCAGGAGGAGGAAAGAGGAAGTAGAGGGAGGAGTCGAGATGTAGCCCAGGAAGAAGCAAGACGCCTGCCGCGGCTCCCCTATAAGACGACCACGTGGAAATACTTAGATAAGTAGAAACGGGTTAATAATTAAGGCAGAGCTAGCCCATAAACAATAATGGTAATTGGCCAACAGGATTGTATCAAATACAGAGTCTCAGAGTGTTATTTGGGGCTGGTGCGGCTGTGGGCCCAGACTGGCGGGCTGGCAGGCTGGCGGAAACTTACATGCTACAGTATAGCAACTTTGGGGACCAGCAAAGTCTGCTTGGTCTTCCAGACTGTAAGAGCTCTCCCTTTCCTTACACTCCTACTTGCAAATGACCCATACTAGCCAGCAGTCTAGGTCAATATGCTTTCCAAGAGTACTTTCCAGTTAAGTAACAATTCCTGCCAACTCTTATTCTCATGGGAAAAATTAGATGAAACACTAATTGGCTATCACAAGGGTTGGTTTGGATTAGGATTAAGTCCACCTCGTGTTTGCTTTGTTATAAACAAGGTTTATGTCTTCCCATAGGAATTTTGAGAAGGTGGATGTGGGGAGAAGATACCCCTAAATATGGTTACTGTGCTGTATAAGGACAGTGAGCATGCTGCAAATTTCATTAGATCTCCTTCAGTGTCATTCCCAGAGCTGATGTTCATGAAGCACAGAGGAAGAAGAAGTTGTGTGGATGTATCCCTGTGGCTACAAACTCCAAAAGCTAGGTGTAAATTCTGTGCTGGAAACCAAGCTTGTACCACAAAGCTAGAGCTCGAGAACTCTCCTAATGACAAGTGTAACAGTAAAGTGACTGGTGTCATATCCTAATGCCAATGCTGATGCTTTGTGTTTGTTTGCTCATAACTAATTTGTAAAGCAGGTAAAGTCATGTTTATTTCACAGACAAAACAATGAGGCTGAGGGATTCCTACTGAGTTACTACCATCTAAATCAGCCTGTGATTATTATGTGACTTACCAGTGTCTTCCAGGATGCAAGAGAGTGAGTTGGCCAGTGGAAGCTTCATAGCAATGGGTCTCTACTGAAGAAAAGATTGGACAATGAGAGTAACAAAAAAGCGGTATTCAGAAGGAAGATGATTTGCCTTTGCCTCTCTGTGGAATGCCCTTTCAGATTTGGCTTTTGACTCATTTGTTTGGTGATACCCATTGCCTACGACCTTGAAGAATTGACAGAGAAAAGAAAGGGGAGAAAATTGTCATAGTCAAGGCATTTTTAAATGTTGTTTTAACATTTTAAATGCTATTTTAACAGTGTTATTGATGCAATATAAATGACACATAAAGTAATAATATTATTGTGTTGTTTTGTTTTTCCCATAGTTTGACACAAGTTAGGGTCATCTGGGAAGAGGGAAACTCAATTCAGAGGACTTCCATCAGATTGGGTGGTGGTGGTACATGCCTTTAATTCCAGCACTCGGGAGCAGAGGCAGTCAGATCTCTGTGAGTTCAAGGCTGGCCTGGTCTGGACAGAGAGTATACTTCTGTCAGATTGGCATGTGTGCAAGTCTACAGGTGGACTTTCATGATTAATTACTGAGGTGGGAGAGCCCAGCCCACTGCAGATGAAACCACTCCTGGGCAGTATAAGTTCTACATAAAGGAAAAAGCAAGCCAGGGGCACAAAGTCAGTAAGCAGCATTTCTCCATGGCTTTGCCTCAGGCAGGAGGAGTTCCACCTCTGGGTTCCTGTCTCTGGGTTCCTGCCTCCAGGTTGATAGCTTGAGTTCCTGTGTGAATGCCCCCTTCTTTACAATGGGCTAGAAAGTGTAAGCTGAAATAAACTTTTTTTCTCCCCAGGTTGCTTTTTGTCATGGTGGTTGCCACAGAAACAGAAAGCAAACAGGTCATTATAGGTTTGTGCTTATGTATATGCCTAAGAAGTCATCAGCACAGTTAAGACAATAAACATTCTCCAAAGTTGCCCTAGGCCTTTTGTGATCCTTCCTGCAGCCCTTCAACCTGCTTTGCTTTCCTGGGTGACTCTCAAGCTACTTGCTAGAGGTAGCTTACATAATATAGAGTTTATGTAAATAAGATCAAGTTATATAACTCTTTGGCTTTTTCTCGCTCAGCATGATTATTTTGAAATCCATCCAGGTTGCTATACCAGTAGTTCACACCTATTAGTTGCTGATTAGTATTTCACAGTATGACAATGGTATTAGAGAGTGTCTGTTGTGGTTTGAACTTAAAATGTTCCTTGCAGTCTCATCTGTTGACCGCTTCATTCCAGCTGGTTATGCTATTTGGAAAGGCTGTTGGACCATTATGTGAGCTTTGCGTGAGGAAGTGAGTCACGGGGGATGGGCCTCCAGGTAGCATAGTAAGTCACTACTTCCTGTTCTCGGCCTGCTTCCTGAGTGTCGATGCAATGCGACCAGACAGCAACCTCCTGCTCCTGACACCAGGCTATTCCTGCCATATCTTCCCCACCATGGTGGACTGCATTCCTCTGGAACAACCCCTTCCTGCCTTTAGTTGCGTTGTTAGGTTATTTTATCACAGAGACAGATATGAATATTTGAAGGCAAATCTTTAATTTCTACTGTGAAAACAAAATCCTGGAGTAAGTGCACAGTTACTTAAAAAAAAAAATAAAAGAAATTCATGCCAACGTGTTTTCTAAGCAGACCACACTGTTTCATAACCCTCTAAGAGTATATCATGGGCTGGGGAGATGTCTCAGTTGGTAAGGACTTGCTTACAAATGCATGAGGATCCTGAGCTGGGATCACTGTCTCCTCCATAGGAAGCCAGGAGTGGTGGCGTGCACCTATAATCCTACAGCTGGGGAGGCAGAGGTGTGCCATTCCTGGAATTCACTGGACAGCTAGCCTTGCCAAATTGGCGAACTTCAGGTTCAGTGAGAGAACATGTGTCAAAAGCAAAGCAGTGAGTGATGGAAGAAGAAACCCAGCAACCTGACATCAGCCTCTGGTGTTCATGTGCCACTCCCCCCCACACAAACCCAAAGAAAACAACAACAATAAAACACTTCCAAATAACATAACCAGCTGGGAACTAAGTAGTCAAATAGATGAGCCAAGAGGGACATTTTAAGTACACTCTTTATAAAATTCATTCAATTTGAGGTTAGACTTTAAAGACGACTTATTGAGAACTTGCTATGCTTAGTATGATCAAATCTGAATTGCAGACCGGATAGTTTGGAGTGGCATTGCTATGACTTTGATTTGCATTTCCCAAGTGACCAGTAGTGATGAGTGACCCTTTGCATATTTCCTTGCCATTTGCAATTCTTTTGGTGGTGAAATGTCTGGTTATGTATTTTTTTTTCTGACAAATTTCCTTAATTGGCTATTGAGAATTCATTATAACATTATTGCCTATATAATTAGCAGTGTTTTTCCCAATCTGTGATTTCATTCCTTGAAAATCATCTTTTGAAGAACAGAAGTTATTAATTTTAATGAACCCCTATGTATCAGTTCTTCCTTTTGATGTATAATGCCTTGATGGTGATTTTAAAGGAAATCATTTAGTCTTTTATTATTACATAAGATGCTAATTAAACCTTCATCAGGGTAAAGCTAGACAGAAGAATTGATGTTGTTGCTATTCAAGAATGAATGTTAGATTTTTGGGGTTTTTTTTTCTCTTGCATTTTCTGCATTTTAAGAGATGGTTGTATTGATTTTCTCCTTGTAAATTTTATTTTCATTTGCTTTTAATTGTTTCTGTCCTTGTGGTGAGCATTCATAAGATTGCACTGTGCTATTGCACCTGTATTACTGACAGTTATGTCTCTGCTGAATTTCCTGAGGCCTTTTAATCAGTCGGGAATTAGCTTTGGTGAACAAACTCCATGAATTTAAAATAGTTAGCCTCTAACATGGGTGTTTGCTTTTGCCAATGGAATAAGGATACATGCAATTTAGTAATAATTGGATATATAATCTATTTTATATATTAACAGATATAAAATAAAATTATTTGAATTACTTAATTGTTAAAACATTTAAAAAGTGTCAGTCAGAATCAGAAAAGTTTAAACTAAAACACCAATCAAAGCCAGTCAAGATTTACTACAAAATTAAATAGATTGGAACCAATGAAAAATAGCATGGCTGATGTTTAGAAAGAACTCAGGAAGAGCACAGATTCAAACAATGGGCATTACTTAACAAATGTCAAATGTCTATGCAAAAAAAAAATAGGGTTAGTAGGATGTTTGGCTAAAAAATAATGGCTAGGGCTGGTAAGATGATTCAGTGGTTGAAAACCCTTATTCCTTTTTCCGAGGTTCTGTGTTTGGTTGTCAGCACTCACGTGGCAGTTCATAGCCATCTGTAACTCCAGTTCCAGGGGCCTGACTTTCTCTTTGGCCACTGTAGGTACTGGGCTTATATGTAGTGTGTATACATACATGCAGGCTAAAATTCATACACATAAATAAAAACAAATAAATCTTTAAAGGATCATTTAAAATAACATAGTATCTAACCATATGCTATATTCCTTAAAACAACTAAAGCCTCTTGCTGCTAATGAATAAATTTCAATTAAAATTATTTTATTTTTAAAATTTAAACATAAAATTATTTATATATATATATATTTATAGGGCATAATATGCATTGTATACTGTTCTAATCAGGATAAAGATGTCATCTTTTAAATATTTATCAATTCTTTGCAAGAAAAACATTAGAACACCCTTGTTCTTCTTTTGAGACACACACATTGACACTACCCACAGTCTGTTGCTTTGCAGAGAATACCAGAACAAATTTCTCTAACTGTAACTTAGGATCCTATGACTCACATTTCCTAGCCCCCACTTCCTCTGCTTCTCCATTTTCAGGTGACCACCACTCTCACCTCCTATAAGGATAACTCTTATGTTCTACCATGAATGAGATGATTATATATTAAGGATAACTCTTATGTTCTACCATGATTGTACAGTAAGGCTAACTCTTAGGATCTACCATGAGTGAGATGATTATATAGTAAGAATAACTCTTAGGTTCTACCATGAGTAGATAGTGTAGTATTGTTCTCTTGTGCTTGCCTTATCTCACTAAGCAGAGTGCTCTCCAGTTCCATTTACATTTTGACAAATTATAGAATTTCATCCTTTTTTAATTTTTAGAATTTTAACATTGTGTTAGATTGGCTTACCAGCTGTAGCATGGCTAGCCCAGCAATGACTATCTCTTGAGGGAAAAACCAACAATCTGATATTGTTCATTCCACAGATTGAATGTCTCAGCAGTCCCAACCTTATTCTGTAGTCTCAGACGTCTAATTTCTAGAGAGCTGCTGGTCTTCAGCCTATTTTGGAACCCTGAAGAAGTGGATTCTAACACCAGTGAAGGAATGCATCAGCAACAGGATAGATTAATTTGCCAGTGGGACTAAGGGCAAGCAGGCAAGAAGCATTACCAGATTTATCAAGGATTATTCCAATGATCCAATAAAGAAAGTTCATCACCAGAGGGCCAATCTTCTTGGGTTTTAGCTGATTTCATCTGGATGTAGTCAAGTTGACAAACATGAATATGGTGAGTTATATTGGTGTGTGTGTGCGTGTGTGTGTGTGTGTGTGTGTGTGTGTGTGTGTGTGTGTGTGTGTTGCTGAGGATCAGAGACAGGGACTTAAACAAGATAGGATAAATGTCCTAAAGATAAACCATATCCTCAGTGTTTAATCTGTTTTTAATGATAAACCAACCTTGCATTTCTGAGATACATAATGGTGGGCCATGACATTATTCCCTTTATATATTGTTGAGTTTATTTGCTAAACTTAAAAGGTTGCTTTTCTTTCTTCCATGCGTGATTATAAGGGATACTGGTGAGTGGTTTTATTGTAAGGTCTGCCAGTTGCTTTAGAATAATGCTAGTCTCACAAAATTATTTGGGATATATCTTTCTGCTTTTGTTTTCTTTGAATGATTTGCAGATATTCGTGATTCTTCCTTAAATGTTTGGCAAATTTATCAGTAATTTCATCTTACCCTGAAGTTTTTCATTCAAGACTTAAAAAAATAACTACAAACAATTCTTTAATAGAGAGAAAGCTATTTAGATATGTATTTTTCCTTGGGTATGCTTTGAGAGGTCGTTGGTACCCTGGTAAGCTATGGATTTATTACAAATTACTCTATTCATAATATTTTCTTAGTATTAAAAGTACTTGAAGAAGTCATAGTAATATCACCTTCCTCAAATGACATAAGTAATTTATGATTTATACTGTTTTCCTGATGACTTTGAGAGTTTTATAAATATTACTGATATTCTTAGAGAATAAACTTCATATTTGCTTTTCTAGTTTTTTTTAAATGTTCTTTCTGCACTATCTATTACAGATGCTCCTTGACTGATGATGGGGTTGTGGTCCATGCACTGAAATGTCTTTGTTGTTTATGCTTGTCATCCTGTGACTGATGGCAGCTGCAGCTGGTAGGCTGCTGTCTGGCATTGCTAGACCCTAATGGTGTTGCCTAACAACAGCCTGGAAAAGGTTAGCATTCACAATTTGATGTACGGCTTCTTTTGTGTAAAACACTTGTTTATTTTTGTCATTATAATGAAATTTTGCATTCACAGAGGTCAAAAGACACCTTTCAGGAGTTGGTTCTGTCTTTCCATAGAGAATTGCATCAGTTGAATCTGAGGCTTGTGTAGCAAAGCTCTTACCTACTGACCCAGATTGCTTGCCCTCAAGTACAGTTTCTATGTCTGATAATTGCTTTTATACTATTGTAATGAAAAATTCCAGGTCAAAACATCAGACAATCTGTACATGATTTCACATCTTTATATTCACCTTTGAAATATATCTTGAAATATAAGCTTGGCTTGTTTGGACTGTGTAGAGTCCTGACAGGGGATGAAACCCCTGGTGACCTGGCTATGACAGGTGATGCTAATCAATAAGCTGTTGTCCTCATCACATCTAGACCCCACGATGTCTGCTGGAACAAAATGACATACTAGGGGACACGGTTCCCTAGAGATGAGGATGGGAAAGCTCTTACGAGGAAGCCCTGCTTTGAGATAGAAGGGGAGTTTTATAAATTTATTTTTTTTATTCATGTCTGAATTGGTGGAGTAAATTTCTGTTCTTCTTCACCCTACATGCTTACTCTCTGGTAAAACACACAGAAGGAAAATTATGGAACTTGTTTGGGTTTGATTTCAGTAATGATTTAGAGATTACTATAGTATATGTCAGAAGCACTTTACAGTGTGTATTCTTTTGTTGTTGTTACATTTTCCCCACTTTTATTGAAAATAGATGCTTTTCTCATACAATATATCCTGATTATAGTTTCCTTTCCCTCTTAGTTTCTCCCCACCTCTATGGATCCTCTACATTTCTGCCTGTCATTAGAAAAGAACAGGCTTCTAAGAGATAAAAACCAAACATGACAAAATAAAATATAACAAGATAAGACAAAAACCATCATATTGAAGTTGGACACAGCAACCCAACAGACAGAAAAGAGTCCCGAAAGCAGGCACAAGAATCAGAGATACACGTGTTCTCACATTCAGGAGTCCCATAAAAATACTAAGCTAATAGCTATAATATATATGCAGAGAAGCTGGTGCAGGTAATTATTTTCTAAACCAAACAAAATTACAACTGAAAAAATGTCTCCTTCATTCAAACATAGATGTTTTGTGAAAATCAGCTCCTAGGTGTAAAAATGGACAATGTTCCCCATAGGTTTATGTGTAAAAGGTTCAGTTCCAAGTTTATTTCCCTGGAGGATGGGGTGGATAGGAAGGAGGTATGGCCCTATGAGAGGCTCTGAAGTAGATTGTGGTGTGACAGTGTATCCTCTCTTACAGTCGTAATGTGGGTGGCTTACTCCACCACAAGCTCCTGCCTTGATTACCACCTTCTCCAGAGATCCACAGCAATGAGACCACTTGAACTTGGACTAAAATTAAAGAGCTATATGACAAAAGAAATGTTTCCTTTATAAGTTGACTGCCTCAAGGATTTTGCTGTGGTAATGAGCATCTGACTAGTACACAGGGTAATAATGCTGGATTGAGATGGCTCATTTCCCAAATGCCAGTGTCAGTGCTTTTAGTTCAAATTCAAGTCCATTACTGAGAATTTCTTCCCAATAATAAAATTATGAACTCTAAACTGTGCGGATTTTCCTTATGTTACTATTGTTTTATTCTTTCAAAATATTAAAGAGTTGTATTTTCATTTCAGAAAGAACATATCTACTCACCACTTGTTAAATTCGTCTGCTAGAGTTTTCCTGAGAAACTGCACTCTGCTGTTCATTCTCACAGTAACACCTGCCCCTCACCTGTTGGCAAAGAGCTGAACTTTTTTTTAATAGCAGCAAAAGTCATTGAAAAGTCTAACGGAATGTAATGAAGCTTCTTCATGTTGAAAACAGAAATTAGGAGGGAAGGTTGTTCTTATAATGTCCCCTTCTGTTTCAAAAAAAAATTTCAAGCAGGAGTTCCTCATAAGAGGCCCCACCCATGCTCAGTTCATGCCTGTCCCCAAGTGTGTTATTTTATTCCAATAGACACTGAAAAGACTAGACATGATAATGTCAAATGATAAAGCCCACCCAAAGTGATATGTTACTAGAAAGAAGTTAAACTGATTTTTCTTGGCAATGATGAGGTAGCAAACACTTTAAAAATAAATTTCTTTGTGTGCATGTGATGTATATCTGTTCATAGCAGCATTGTTTATAATAGCCAGAACATGGAAGCAACTTGGTTCTGCCTCAACTTGATATTCCAGTCTTAGCTGACTCCCCATGGGAGGCCTTATTCTCCCTTAGGAGCAGAGTAGGGTTGAGGGAGGTGGGGAAGGAGTAGCAGCAGGAGGGGATGGAGGGAAAAGGAACTGTGGTTAATATGTAAAATGAATAAAAAAATAAAATAAAATAATGAAGGCATGCACCATGCTCCATTGTAACTCTTTCTTGAACCAAAAAATCTTAAATAGAATTTTAAGCAGATTAAACAAGACAAACAAAGCTGCCATAGCTAAGGGTGTGGAATCTTCCCTCTTCTTTCACCTTTCCTCAGTGGAGATGCTCCAGGCTGCACAGATGAACAGCGTGGAGATCTCTGCATGGAAAAAACAGCAAGTTAGAGACACAGTTTATAAAGCAGGTCTGAAAAGCTACACCACCCAAGCAATTTCAAACAGCCAGTGGCTATTATCAAGGACTTCTGAATCAAAAGAAGGGGGTAAAAGCTGTGCTTTTGAAGTAATAGACGAGTTATTCTCTATAATTAGATTAGACAGAAGGCTTTCTCGAGCTCCATGGGGAAGCGAAACCCACCACAGGCTTCATGGTTTCCTGCACCTTTCCTCCACTTACCATCAAGTTCCTGCCACTTACCATCAGGTCCACTGTTAGACTCTGAGGACAGTTTGTGCCTCTTCCCCAAACCCTTGGCTCAGGAGCACCGATTGAGTTCCAATGCTCTTTCTACAGACTTTAGGGCAGCTTGTTTAAGTCAAGGCTGCCACCCGCTTAACAGCAAAATGACTGTCACTGCATGGACCGCCTGCCTGTCTGCAGTTCCTGAAGACTGTCTGGTAATGAAATGAACGGTAATGAAATCATCGTCCCCAAAGCCCATCCAATTCCTACCGATGGGCAGTATTTGTTTCTCAGCAACAAACCCATTTGGGAAACTAAAATGTTAAGCAAAAGTGAACCCATATATATATATATATATATATATATATATATATATATATATATTACATGCATACATACATACATATATGCATATATACATACATACACATATATATATATGATTTTAAAAAATAGGGTAAAAATAGGGTAAAAATAGGGTAAAAAAGTCACCAGGGGCACAGTGAAGACTCCTATGTACACAGCCACTTGCCTGGTATAGTTGTTGGCACTTACCAGGTGCTTGACTCTTAAAACACTAAAGGCAGAAATAACGACACCCACTAAATCTCAAATCAATGCTACCTCTTTAAGGAAATCTTCAGGTTTCACCTTCCTTTTTAAACTTTGAAGTTTATTTATTTATTTATTTATTTATTTATTTTTGGTGTGGGACTTTTCATAGAAGTTGCCACACTACACCTCATGTTAAGATCATTTTATCTTTGCTACTAAATTTCAAGTTCCTGAGGGGATTCTTCCCAGCCGAGTCCCTCTTTGCTCTGCCCAGTGACTGACCGTAAGATGACCTCTCTGACCCCATCTTCTGGTGTCCATGCTCCTCCAGTCTCATCCATTTATTGTTACAATTTGCTTCCATTGACAGAAAATGGTAGAATTAGCAGGATGTTTTCCCATGATCACATTTCTGTAGAAATGTCTCTCTAAAAGCTCCTAAAACAGGCTGGCTTGAGATCCTTTTTTTTTTTTGTTGTTGCTGACTTGGACAACTGCCAGAAGCCCTATAGCTTCCAGGAAGTGACTTCTCCCAACACCTGCTTGAACATGGACCTTCACTGTTCTACCCACAGGACACACCCCAGGCCAAGCTGATATCTCACTCTCAGTCCTCATGAGGACCTTTTCAGAGGACCCAACTGAGCTACAGTCAGACTCCAGAGAACATTTGAGACAAGCAGGTGTTGTTTCAAATGGCTAAATTGTGGCAATCTGATATGCATCCAAGATTATTTCAATCAGATCTGATGTAAAATTTTACTCTTTTTGTCTAAGTTGCAGATCAGGTCTACAATATTCAAGCTTATTTTAATCAGAATTTTAGAAGCATTTAAGATAGTTGTAAAATCATATTAAAAATTAATTTATGGCCAGACTGAGCAGAAACTGATTTATAGGGATTTAAAAAAACTGTTTATAAATTTGGTATTCCTAATGTGTAAAGAGTAATTCATTAGTAAGAGAAAGGCCCAGATCTATTAGACACTAGGAAAGGGTAGAAATGGAAGAGTACAAAGTCCAACACAGAAGACACAAGAAATTTCAAGCTAAAAAGACAAGGCTTGCTCCCATGCATCACACCAGCAGAGATGTCTTGATGGCTCAGGAAGGGCTATAGGCACATTATTCATATATTTGTTTCTATGTTTCCAGCTGCAGTATTTATTAAAATTTAAGAAAGCAAAAAATATCCTTTCACCCATCAGCTGTACTTACAAATGTTAATTTTAAAAATGTATTCTTTGAGAATTTCATGCTGTATATTTTTTTTATCATACTCTTTCCCATTCCCCAACTCTTCTCAAATCCTCTCCTCTGCACACACTGACTTTATGTTCATTCTCACTCTAAAAGAAAATAAGTGAAATGAAAAAAGCCACTAAGATACATGAAGCATGATCTGCCTTAGCCAACTCTGGAGCACGATCTGCCTCAGAGTGTGGTTGATACACCCAGTGTCAATCCATACAAGAAAACTTCCTCCCAGCAGATTCACTCATCTATAGATATGACCATTTTTCAGTAAATAACTTGTTTATTACAGTACTGTTCATATTACTACAAGATTGGAAAAGTCTAAATTAACCATATATAATTAGTTGAACTGGGATGGTGTGCTCTGCAGTAATTAAAACCACCATACAGACTGTATAAGGGCTTGGTGGTTAAAAGATCTTGTTGCAGAAACACGAGGTCCTGGAACAGAATCTCCAGCAACTACATCAAAAAAGAGAGCTAATCATGGCCATAGGACATGGAGACAGTCCCAGGAGCTCCCCCCTGGCCAGCTAGCCTAGCCAAATGGTGAACTTCAGATCCAATGAGATACCCTGATTCAAATGAAAAAGTGACAGAACAGGACTTCTGAATGTCCTCCTTTGGTTTCTGTGTGTGCACATGCTGCTATATGCACACCACACAGCTATCCCACTCCACTACACCATATACACAGCACAACACACACACACACACACACACACATGCACTAATCCCCTCCTCTACACCATGAACACATACTACACACTCATGCTCACACACCACACCACACACACCATGTAACATGCCCCCCATCCCCACACCACAAACAAAAACAAGCAAGCAGGCAAAATCCCAGAACACTGATTTGGAATCTTCTCTAAGCTATGCAGCTGAATATTAAAATGTTGGGTTTGGAGCACCTTCAATACCATTTGTGTATAAAATCCACATTTTCATATGCAACTATTTTTTTAGGTGCTTGGAGAATATCTAGAGGCATAAACAGTGGTGGTAGCTGCCTTGGGGAACAAGGCTTGTAGAGGAGAGGTGTGATGACACTTCATCTCTATCTCAATTTGTATGTTTTAACTATGTACTATTGGTTTAGTCACCTTTGAAAAATTAACTTAAAGCTTGTATTAAGATTTAAAGGAAAAAAAAAGCTTCTGAACACATGCTTGGAACAAAAGAGGTTTGGAAGATAGAAACTTTAATGAAATCACATCTTCAAATAATGATTATAAGAAAGATGCTTCAAATCTGAGGTTTCAGGGTAGCTTATACGGGGATAGGAGTGAGAGAGATCTGTATCACGCGGCTATGATAGATGAAAATTTCACAGTTGTATCTATCTTTCATCCCAACCCAAATCCCCCAGGGCAATCAGTTGAATACCTTATACAGTAATTTTAGTTTTTCATTTCCTTGTGTAAAAGCACCCTAGGAACTTTTCTATAAAAATGAGTTCCCTGGGACTTAAAGCCAGCGTGATTTAGAAAAGCCCTCACTTCAAAGTTTGGCTTCCTGTGTACCTGCCCATGGGTGGCATCTTTCAAAATGAAATAATTAGAATTCAGTACGGTAGTAGCAGCTACACCTGGGTTTTGATGTTGGAATAAGCAGGAAATGTTGTCTGACATCCATAACGCAAAGATATTATGAAAAACATGTCAACTGAGTAAGTCCTTGATTAAGATGAAATGACTTTAATGTAGACTGGAGTATGGAAATACCTAGAGACAAGTATTAAGAATGATGTCACAATATCCACTGGAGCTTGGGGCACCCACCCCACAATGCCACGTAGGTGAATGTGCTGACTACATTGCCCACTAACCTCTCCTCTACAGTAACCCTGGGGGCATAATGTGTGTGTTGGGGGGTGTGGGAGAACTCCTATTCTTGTAATTTTCTCCATTGTACTGCAATTGTTTGAACAACTCAAAAATACCACATTTGGTGCATTGTTCTAGCTTTGTGTATTGTGGTCTGATAAATTTTCTAATTTTACACAGTCCTATATCCAGGAGGGATCACACCTTCAACTCTAACTCTCCTGAGAAAAATAACCTTGGGCATACATGGTGATATGAAGCTAACAGCAGGAATGGAAGAAGGACTATGATGGTGACCCCAGCCACCCTACTGCACACCACTGTGACACTGAGATGGACCTGGCTACACGTGAGCTTGGCCAAGACACTGGTGACAATCCTGTGCCACCAGGTAGCCCATGTCCAAGGTGTCTGACACCTTCTAGTTCTCAATACACTGTCATTGATTAACTCTGTCCCAAACTAATTAACCCATCTTAGAAATGGCTGTAATTACTTTTCAGCTTCCAGAGGGAAGTTGCAACAGAGTTTTCTTTCTAGAAGAGAGCCTGTGCTGTCTTCATCTTCCCTTTACCAAGAGTGTACTGAGTTCATCAGCACATTCTCTGGGAGGGAATGAATTAAGTCTAGAGTGGAAGGAACTTTTCTTTACCAATTCAGCCCTCAGTGGGGCTGGAGAAATGGTTTAGAGGTTAGGAACACTGGCTGATCTTTCAAAGGGTCTGAGTTCAATTTCCAGCAACCACATGGTGGCTCATGACCATCTGTAATAACATCAGGTGCCCTCTTCTGGTGTGCAGGCAGAATATTGTATACAGAATAAATAACAACAGCAGCAAAATCCCCACCAAAAACAGCTCTCAGAAAGGGCTTTGCCCATGCATATTTGTAACTGCTGGCTTATAAAATGTTTCAGATTAACACTCAATCCAATCTACCAAAGCTGTTTTTCCCAGTTCTCAGCAAACAACAAAGGGCTGATTCTGGGTAGTAACAGAACTGTTCATCCTTGCATTGGAGTTTCCCCAGAGGATTAGGCAAAGCCTTTCAGTGTCTTGGTACACAGCAAGTCCTTGCCTTTCTGCTTGCTGGGGATAAGAATGCGCTGTATGAAGTTGTCAGGCCCCTACCATTTCTAGTGGTGGAACTCACATGCCAGGGAGATTTCTGTGTGTGTAAGAATGCAGTGATAGCTGGCTTAACAGCAGCGGTAGCTCCTCTGAGGGCGTGGTGGAGATGCCGAGCCACTTTGCAGGCAGACATGATAAATTGCCTGCCAATCAAAGACACTGTTGTCCTGGGCTGGGTCACTAGGCTGTTTAATACCATGAAGGAACTCTGACCTCTTCCTGTGCCAGGGCCCACTTACATCTTTGTGACTGGGTCACATTCAATGGCTTGAAACTAACATGTTCTGGAATCCACTTGAGTCATCCAGGAATGTTGACCCTGCCTTTAAAGCTACAAAGGGTGCTTCCCTTTGGAGGCAGCAGCATTGATATCTGCTGTGTAGATTATTGCACTCTCCTCCACTCCTGGTTGCTCTTTACGTTTTCAAGTCTGTGTAGACTTTTGTTTTCTTGAAATACACAATGAATACTTTCACTTTTAGCAAATTTCCATCTAGCTCCATGACTCTTAATTCAGTGAAACATTCTTTACCTTTAAACCATGGCTTGGCCTAGAGCTCCCTACATTTGTGCTTCCCTGCAACCCAGGACTCCTCCTCCAAACTCCTTCATGGTCTTCTCCAATCTGGAAGGCAGTGTTCTCCACTGTCACTTTTTATAAACTAAAAGCTTTGCAATTGTCAGCTTGACTTCCCCTAAAACCCCATTTCTAGATACACTTTACAAAGGTTCAGGAACTCATCTGGCATCACGGTGTGACCATCCTAGTGTGCTACTAACCCTAGTAAGTCATATTCAAGACATGTTGCCCATTTAGACCATTTAACCACCATAGAGCATACTTTGGCAATCAGCACAATGAGTCTAGAATGGAGGAGAGGTGCAGAACTCTCTACCATAGCTGAAAGCCAGCTTTGTCTTCATGCAGACAAATCAGAGTGAAACCAAAGTGCAACTGCAAACATTTAAATCCCACTGAAACTCTTGCTCATTTTTTATACAACAATTTCAAAAAATGCATATTTCAAGTTTGAGAAATAAGCAAAGTTTTGTTATCTCCATTTTCTGCATGAGGTTAATTTCAACCAACCTGTTATAAGTATTCTAAATAACACAGCCACACTCAGACCTCTCCTAAGAATACAATGATTAGGACAATGTGAAAGAGGGTTACAGAAGCAAGGTGAGACTTCCCCAGCCCTTCACACCCCCAAATACAGAAAGCCATAGGTGGACTGCTGTAGCTTCAGTATGAAATATCTTCCATGGGACCACATATATGAACACTTGCCTGGAAAGTGGGGCAGTTTAGTAGAGATGTGGGGCATTCAAGAGTGAAGACTTGGTGGCAGAAGCGAGACATGGGCACAGGCTTTGAGGCTTCATAGCCCTAATTCACTTCCTGTTTATTATCTGTTTCCTGTATGTGGATTTAATATGACCTGTCAGGCTTCTGTTCCCATCCCCACACCACCCACGACCATGATGGACTCTATCCACTTGGAGCTGTGAGTCCAAAGAAACCCTTCTTTCTTAAGATGATTTTGTCAGATGATTTATAACAGCAGCTCTGAGAAATATCTAGGACAATGTTATTTACCAGTGTGTATGTATGCATGTGTTTATGAGAGTGTGTGCACATGTACACACACTCAGGTATGCATGTGCCTGAACACACACACACACACACACACACACACACACACACACACACACACACACACTGTCATTCATGACTCCATGGTACTGCAGTGGATTTCCAGTCATGTGTTTTAGAACCTTTCTTCATTATGTTACTATTACAGCCTGTACAGATGTAAGCTTCTGTGTCTGAGATGTGTGCTCATCCACAGAAGCTCACAAAACAAGATCCAGAGTGCTGACTTTGAAGAAGAACGAGCCTTGAGATTTGTGTTCTCTCTGTTTACAGCAAGATTCAGAATTTAGGGACCTGCTATTTTCATGGCTGCTGCTTCACAGCCTGTTTGGGAAGGTTATAGGCCCCAGAGGCAGGCTCCCTCATGAATAGGCAATTGAATGCCCCCTCCTTCCATGCTGAGAGGGAAGCTTCTCCCCTCCTGGATTTTTTTTTCCACTTAAAAAAAAAAGTGTGCTTAGCTTGTAAGTGTAGCTTCCAGTGCTGCAAAAAATATTTTTTGTTTTGAATAACAATCATGTTCTTTTCTATAGCTTGAGGTTCTCTGCCGTCATGGAGAAAGGAGCCCTTCCCAAACAGAAGGTAGTTGTGGGTTAAGTGGAGTCTGCTTTCCAATCCTACATAAGCAATGCTGCAGACCCATCTCCAATGCATAACACACACAGTTATTCTCACATTAAAAGACATAAAACAAACAAAGAAGAAGATATACTCCTCAATTATAGCAGCAGTGACAAAGGCTGCTGAGGCCCCTGGATTTCTCCAGCATCTGGGGCACCTTGTACATACAATTTCATCCATTTGTGACTCAGTTTCCCCTCTTGGTGCTAACCTTCAAATGGCCACCAGCTGGACGAAAGACAACAATCTATAACAATGCTTAGAGTACCATCTACCTACTGCTTATAAGATTGATATGGTTCCAGCCATCACTGCTAATATAGATGCTGGTGTTCTGTAATTGTGTCCCTATGATTGTTGGTTTTAATGTTAATTTGTCATAAATTAAATCATCTGAGTTGGGAATCCTGCCTGAAGAATTGTTCTAATTGCTTTATTCACACGGGAAGACCTATCCCACATACCAGCAGCAGGCAGCACCTTCTGGGAAGGGTCCAGGAAGGTGGCTCAGCTTCACTCAGCTTCACTTGGCGTTTCTCCTGCTACCAACGCTGTTTTCTTTGAAGGTATCAGAGCCAGTGTCTCCAGGCTTCCACCACTAACTAAGGCTTCTTCAGGGACCTTCCAGATTTTTAGTGCCAGATTGGGACTTCAGAGGCACCCAGCCTCATAGTCCGAGAGATTATCATCCTCCGTGGTGTGAGAGAGCCACTGTGGGGTTACTCAAGCTGCTAAGGGACACAACCTCAGTGACGGAGAACTTACTGGGCTCTCTCTCAGCCTACAGCTACTATTACCATTTTAACAGAAGATTTAAAAACTTGTTATGTATATTTATCACACATTTATTTGATCTTAATTGTTCTGTTCCAGGAGAGAGCCCTAACTAGTACAAACTGGAGTACCCTGAGTGGGATGCTGCTGCGCTCATGGACCTACTGTGCTTTGAACTGTTTTGTGGGAGGAAAGGGAAGATTCTGTACTTTTGAACTGGAAAAGCCTTTGAGTGCTTAGAGTTTAATTAGCTGTTGTAGTAATTTATAAAACAATGCTGAGATATATGCAAACAACGGAGGCCAAGCTTGTGAGGCTTCAGCGAGTATAAGCTTTCCTCAGAGGCTCTATGAGAGCCGTTCATGTGTACTTTGAACTAAGAATCTGTGAAAGGAAAACCTTTGGTGCTTTACTGGAACAATGGCTCCCAGCTAGCTGGGGCTGAAAAAGCAGCTGTGATTAGGAAGAGACAAGCAGTTTCTGGTAAACAGCTGACCTGAGCAAGTGGGAGCTCACCGACCCCAGTCTGACAGCTGGGGAACCAGCATAAGTCCGAACCAGGCCTCCTGAACTTGGGTGTTAGTTGGGAAGCCTGGGCAGTCTGTGGGGCCTCTGGCAGTGGAACCAGTATTTATTCCTAGTGCACAAATGGGCTTTGCAAGCCCAGTCCCTATGGAGGGATACTCTCTCAGCCTAGATACACTGGGGAAAGCCTAGGTCCTGCCTCAAATGATGTAACAGATTTTGATGATCCCCCATGGGAGCCTCACCCTTCCTGAGGAGTGAAAGGGGGTTAGAGTAGAGGGTTGGTGGGGGGAATGGGAGGATAGGAGCAAGAGGGAACTGGAATTGATATGTAAAGTAAGATTTTTTTTTAATTTAAATAAAAATTAATTAAAAAACAAAAAGAAAGAAGAGAAAAGCATTATTAAGAGAACTTAATAAGGAGTGTTTCCTCTGGGTTAGCACATAGAAAACGTGGCCCAAAGTGGGCAAGGTTGCATCTCCTGGTGGAAGCTGAACTTGGCAATTGTAAGCATCTCCCACTCGGAACTGGTTTTCGTGGCACAATTACAGGCAGCGGAGGCTTGGCACTGTGAGAGGGCAGGAGAGGAGATTGCTGAAGATGCAGCAGTAATTGCATCATAGACCCCAGCACACTGGCTGTCCTGAGGCCCTGAGAAGACTGCCACAGACAGTTTCAGATGCCGAGTGGAGACCCTGTGCTTAGGAGACCAGCTGTGTGTGCTGTGGGATGGCAAAGCTTGAGAGGTGGTGCTACCCAGCCCTTTGCAGTTCCCTAGTGAGTTCCAGAGGTTGGACTGAGATGTTTACATGTTTGGAGCTCAATTTTTCTTTGTAACTATTCTCTTTTGAAATATGGAAGTATACAACTTTTTTTTTTTTAATTGTATAAGAGCACACAGTTAAAGGGCTTTTAAAGGAGAAATTTTAAGACAATGGAACTTTTAAAAGTCGGACTATGGTGGATACCAGTTAGGAGGCCTGGGTAGTCTATGGGTCCTCTAACAGTGAAACCAGCATTTATCCGGAGTGCACAAATGGACTTTGGGAATCTATTTCCTATGGGAGCATACTATTTCAGCCCAGATACATGGAGGAGTACCTAAGCCCTCTCCCAAATGATGTGACAGACTTTGATGATCCCCATGGAAGGCCTCTCTATCCTTGGGGAGTGGGCTGGAGGTGGGTTTGGAGGGTCAGTGGGAGGCATGGGAGGATGGGAGGGAGAGGGAATTGGGGACTGATATGTAAAATAAGATTGTTTCTAAATAAAAACGTTTAAAAGTTGGACTGTTTTATATTGTGATGTCAACATGAGATCTCCAGTAAAAGAAATGAAAAGGGCACCGTATGAGAATGATGTATTGTTTGTCAAGTTGTCTGGCTAGCTTTGTCAACTTGACACAAAGTGGACTCAGTAGGTAAAATGGGATCTGAAGTGAACATTTAGCTCATCAAACCAGCCTGTGGGTGGCTTTGGGGAGTTTTCTCGATTGCTTGCTAATTATTGTAGTCAGGACTGCTCTACTGTGGACAGTTCTACCCCTGAGCAAATGGGCTTGTACCCTATACAAAAGAAAGAAAAGAAAGATAGGTAGTAGATAAGTATGTGTGTTGGGGGACTAAAATTAAAAAAAAAAAAAAAAAAAAAGGGTAGTGAGTACACCAGAGGAAGCAATCCAATGAGTCTGTCCCTCTGTGGTCTGTTTCAGTCCTGACTTCAGATCCTGTCTTGAGTACTTTGGCTTCACTTGATGATGGACTATAAGCCAAAATAAACCCTTTCCTCCTCATGTTGCTTTGGAGCAATATTTTATTACAGCAACAGAAGGCAAATGAGGACAGTTCTCTACCCACAATTTTTAATATAAGTCTAAGTGCATTTACTCTTCAGGAAGCTTTGTATTTTTCTTGAGATCTTGGCTTGACTTCTTTTTCCTAACTAGTGCATGTATGTGTGTGTGCGCACACACACACACACACACACACACACACACACACACACACACACACACCCCTGAGTTGAACCCATGACAAGACAACATAAGAAAGCTAACCTTGCTTAAAAACTTTTTCCAGCTTTTTATCATCTATAGGAAGACAATGCAAACTGCTCAGTAGATATAAATGACTGTGGTGTGTCTCTCAGTCACCCCCTCCTTACCCTTTTGACACCTCCAGATATACTGTATGCTGTGGCATGGTGAACCAACACCATGTTATGTCTGACCTGGATCTTTGAAAATGAAAAAAACAGCATCCCGTACCCCTCCCCCATCCTTTTTGTTTCCTGGAAGACTCTGGCTTCTGCGGCGAATTTTCTGCCATACATTTATGTTCTCCGGATTTAGGTTATGTCTCTCTTCTCTGCCTTGTACAAATTAAGTCCATAGTTACTGTCAGATATTATATTTGTTTATAGGTATATTTCCTTGATTTATCCATGGGTTCCTTGTGATAATGAATTAAACCTTATTAACTTCTGTATTCTAATGAAAAGACAACACAGATCTACTGATTTTAAAAGGCAATTTTTATGGTTAAAATGGAAAATAATAAAATATTACTATAGCAAACATTTAGTGTTTTGTTGATTTTTCTTTTCATCAGTGACACCAGGTATTATATTTAAAATATTTATAGAACATACTTATGTTTATGGAAATACAGAACATATATTCATGAAAAGTAGTGGTCTCCAAAGAAAGTATTTTTAAAGATTAATTACATTTAACCATCAGGTATTACTGCAAGTGCTAGGGGGAATTATGAAGAGGAAGAAGATATATTCTATCTCAAGGTTCTTTCAATTTGGAAGAGAGTAAGACAAACGGTAAGTAGAGTAGTAGAGAAACTCATTACAGCAGAGGTTAGCAAGAAGAGTTCTGGAGGTTCAAAAGAAGAATCAGTCAACAGCAACTGTGTTTCAAGAAGTGTTGTTCAGAAGTGGCTGTATTTGATATTGACCTTGGTGTACTAGACAGGGATGGATAAAAGAATTCTTCAGGCAAAATAGGGAAGTTTGTGTAATACTGGATGTGACTAACAGGATCTCTACTTGGAGATCAGCAACCATCTACTTGGCTCAACCTCAGGCTCAGTGTGAGGATGCTGTAGGAGGTTGTAAAAAAAAATTCTGAGTCAACTCACAAAATGAGAAAGTGACTTAAATCAGTAGACAATAGAAAGGAGATTTTTTTGATCAGATAAGTGGTGCCAATAGAAGAATATTTATGAACATCTGAATTGTCAGTGAATGGATTACATGGAAGCAGAGGTTTTCAATAAAGACGGGAGATGAAAGAGTGCAAATGGGAGGTTCTAGAAGCAAACATAGTGTCTGGGGAAACTTGAAGGATCAAAACAAAGAGCATAGTAGTCTTATTGATGTGGAAATTAATAGTAATATATGACACCATGTAATTGATGTTTACAGCCTACTTAGGAGGAAAATTATGGAACCATTGATATATATAGTTTGAGAAATCAAACAATATCAATGGGAATATTGTGAGTAGGGGGTACACATTGAGTTTGAATACCTCCAAATAAATCTAAAACTAAGCAGGGAGGTCAGGGAGGTCAGCCTTAGAACACGTACTTGTAGCCATGATTATCCTCAGAGAATTATGTACATGCAGAGTGGGGTGGGTGGTAGAAGAAAACCAAGTACAGGATGGGATAACACCCACATTTAAGGCATAAAAGGGAAAGAGTAACCAGTGAACAATAATAGTACTGTTTAAACTGAATGAGTATGGAAGGTGCAATTTCAAAAAAATTCAAGGAGTTTTTGATAAAATAAGGGAATCATCCAGGAAACTTAAGTACACTCACTACATTATCCAAACGTTTATCTGAGTTTCTACAGCTCTTTGAAGTTCATGTTCTATGGTAACTGTTTCTATGTCTGTGTCTACTAGACTAGAAGATTATCTAAGACAGAACTGTGTCTTATTAGTATTTTCTCACTTGACAGAGTACCTGGCTATAGTTTGAGCCAAATGATAGTTTGCTGAGTGATCAACTAAGCAATGAAGGCAAGATGACAAAAACTAGGGAAGAATCAGTGTAATTAAGAAGTATATCTCTTGAAACCAAATCATGAGTGAATGTTTTTTTAATAATTATATTTTTTATTAATAATATAATTTAAAAATTTCAAATGTCGATCCCAGTTTCTTCTTCCCTCCCTTTCTTCCTCCCTCCCTCCCTCTTACCCTCTCTCCCCCCTCACATGTACCCTGACCACCCTCCCCTCGCATCCCCCCACCCCCATTCTACATGTAGAGCTATGCTATCCAGGTGGGGTCATGTAAATCTGTCAAGTCATTTGAAGTAGGGACTAGGACGTCTCTCCTGTCTCTAGGTTAAGGGAATATCCCTCCATGGGGAATGTGTCCACAAGGTCCTTTTGTGCACCAGGAATACATCCTGGTTCTACTGTCTGAGATCCCTTAGACTGCTCAGTCCTTCTTGCTGAGATCCATATTCAGGGGGTCTGAGTCAGTCCCATGCTGGATTCCCAGCTATCAGTCTGGGAAGCCCATTAGCTCCTCCTTGTTCAGGTCAGCTGTCTTTGTGGGTTTCTGCAACCTGGTCTTGTCCTCTCTCTCTGCATCTGGATTCTAGTCTGACTCAGTGTTTACTTACGGATGTTTGCTTCTGTTTCCAACATGTACTAGATGAGGACTCGGAAGGGCATTTATGGTAGCCTTTCCACGGTTGCTCAAATTGTTAGTTGGAGTCAGTCTTGTAGGTCTCTAGACCTTTCTTTAGGTTCAGTTTTCTCTTCAAACCAATAATGGCTCCTTCTTTTATGTTCTCTCTCCCTCTCCCTCTCCCTCTCCCTCTCCCTCTCCCTCTCCCTCTCCCTCTCCCTCTCCCTCTCCCTCTCCCTTTCCTCCCTCTCCCTCTCCCCCTCCCTTTCCTCCCTCTCCCTCTCCCTCTCCCTTTCCTCCCTCTCCCTCTCCCTCTCCCTTTCCTCCCTCTCCCTCTCCCTCTCCCTTTCCTCCCTCTCCCTCTCCCTCTCCCTCTCCCTCTCCCTCTCCCTCTCCCTCCCTCTCCCTCTCCCTCTCCCTCTCCCTCTCCCTCTCCCTCTCCCTCTCCCTCTCCCTCTCCCTCTCCCTCTCCCTCTCCCTCTCCCTCTCCCTCTCCCCTCTCCCCCTCCCCCTCCCCCTCCCCCTCTCCCTCCCCCTCCCCCTCTCCCTCTCCCTCTCCCTCTCCCTCTCTCTCTCTCTCTCTCTCTCTCTCTCTCTCTCTCTCTCTCTCTCTCTCCTTTCTGTCTTCTATTTCTACCCTGACGGGTGACTAGGAAGAGTGAATAATTTTCTACTCCATGAAAGAAGAAACAGTTTATGAAAAGGAGACACAAAAGGGAACATGTGAAAGAATTCTGAGTTCTTCACTATGATATAAATTTAACCGAATTCTTATAAATTTTAGTTTTGTGATCTGTGAGGTATTACAGTGAAATTGTCTAAGAAATAAAGAGTTCTGCACATCCCAGCAGCTTGAATTAAACTGGTCAAATGATTAATGATACCACTGGGCACATCCAGGGTTGTTCATTTCCAAAGCACTTTATAAACATTGAGTACTCTCACAATACCCTTGTGAGACATTATTATGTTCATTTTCCATATGGTTAACTGAGCCAAGGAGGTTAAATGACATGCTCAGAAGCCACACTGGAGTCAATGACCTAAAACATTCAGAAGGAAGGGGCTCACGGGTCCCAGACCTTGCTATAGATTGTTGAACTATATCTTACATTTCTAAGAAGCCTAACTGACATCCAGGGATGTAATAGATCATACTTTATAGGTGAGATAAGAGATAGCATGCAGTGTTAGGAAGGTTATGGCTATCTCCTGGATAAGGAGAAAGCCATGCTTTCCAGGACCTTGTGATATAAGAGGTGCCCGGTAAAGGAAGAACCAGACAAGGGTGAAATTCTTCTACAAAAGTCTTGTATTAACTGCTTTTCTGTCACTGTGATAAAACACCATGGCAAGAAATAGCTTTACAGAAGAAACGTATGGTTCCAGAGGGCAACTAGATTTTTTGTCTGCCAAAAATTCAATGGCCTCTATCCAAGTTGTTAGAGTCCTCACTTCTCTTAGAAATTCTTGATCTGGATTCTGCAGTTCAACCTTGATCTAATAAACACTACTATCTCCCAAGGTCCTTTTCAAATGGTCTGTTAAGTCTCCAGTTTCCTTTCTAGTTGAAAGTTCCATTCCTCTACATTACTCCAAAAATAAACCAAATAAAATACCCCAAAACAAACAACAACCTCAAACCCAAAGCATGCAGGTTCTTCACAGGCATAACACATTCTCCTATACTGACTTCTATATTAATTCCTTTCTGTTGAAATACCATGAAATAAAGGTCATTTATGGGAGAAGAATTTATTTAGACTCATGCTTTCAGAGGGATAAGAGTCTATTGTGGCAGGGAGACATAGCACCAAGTGACTATGGCATGGCAGCAGGAACAGGAAGCTGAGAGCTCACAGCATTTTACAGGGAACACCAAGCAGGGTAAATTAGAAGTAGGACAAAGCCCCTCCCACTGAATACTTCCTCCAACAGGGCCATTCTTCTTAAGCCTCCCCAGATAACACCTTCAGTGTTCAGATGCTGGCACCTCTGGGAAACATTTCTCATTTAACCAACCACAGACCATTACCAAGATAAGGAGAAAGGCAAGCATAGGACACCTTAGTTAATGCGCATTTTATTGAATATTGATGCCCTTTTACCATCTTTGCAAACATGCATTGTTCTTTACCACTCCATTCCAACTCTGTCTTCTTATACTTTTCCTATCTCTTTATTTCTTAACATGATGATACCAAAACATTGGTACATGCTCAAATTTTTAATTTTTTTTACACACACTCTATTTTGATAATATTCTGTTCCCTCCCTTAACTCCTCCCAGATCTTACCCATCTTCCTATCCACCTAACTTTGTTTCAGAATAACCTCTATGCTTTTTGGAAACTTTTTATTTAATTTTTTTTGTCTTATGGGGCCCTTTTTGTTTTCATTTTTTTGCATTTTCTTTTTAAGAGAGAAAGTATATACTCAATGGTGCATGTGCAAAGAAGATTGCACATAGTCTTTTGGGATTCAAGAAGAGGTTACACAAATGTCTGATGAGCTGTAAATCAGTAGTTCTTTTAGTTGAATTAGGAATATTTTAGTTGAAATTGTGTATGTACAGCAAAGTCTTTCAACTTCTTTGTACTTTAGTTTTCTCCAAATGAAGATAAGAGCATGGAGTGAGTGGTTTTGGTGGGTGTCTTACTCTTGTCCTCCTGGGATTCTACATGAGAGTACAAAGAGCCAAAGACATCTGCTAATTTCCGTGCCATATTGCCTGATGATTTTTTTCTGATTACTGGTCATAATTATGTTGCAACAAGGGAGGTAAAAGCATAGGAAACTACTACTCAGACAGCAGACACAGCCTTAGACTATGGGGATTAGTGGAGCTTTTCCATCCCTCAAAAGTGTTCTCTGCAGCCTCCCCCATCATCTCTCAGCATGACTTACTCAGGTGTCTGCAGTACACATCCTCTCTGTATTAACTTCCCTTTCTTTCTGAATCTTGCTTTCCCCATGTTTCTAGTAGAGTTTCTCAGGATCTCCATCCAAATAAGTTACTTGTACCCACATTTCTTTCAGAATCTGTTTCCATGCCAGTCTAAGCATATGTATGCATTGCTATATATAAAGAACTTTATTGTGAGTAATTTCTTCTTTCTATTTTCTTCTCTCTTTCTCCCTCCCTCCCTCCCTCCCTCCCTCCTTCTCTCTCTCTCTCTCTCTCTCTCTCTCTCTCTCTCTCTCTCTCTCTCTCTCTCTCTCTCTCTCTCTCTCTCTCTCTCTCTCTCTCTCTCTCTCTCTCTCTCTCTTTCTCTCTCTCTCTCTTCCTGTCTTGATTCTTTCGAGACAGGCTTTCTCTGTGTAGCTTTGGAGCCTATCCTGGAACACACTCTGTAGACCAGGCTGACCTTGAACTCACATAGATTCACCTGTCTCTCCCTCCTGAGTGCTGGGATTAAAGGTGTGTGCCACCACTGCTTAGCTTATTATGAGTTTCTTACAATCCCTGGTAAATTAGAATGTTTACTGCCATCTCCCTTTTAACAGGGAAGACAGCAGGCTCTTAATAGGGTTAAATGTACCATCAAGAGCCAAATTAAGGAAATGGTACCCCTGGCCCATAATTCAGACTTCTGTTTTCAAAATCCCAACTATTTCTATCCTGTGTTCTACATTTATTCTGTGTACATATTCCGTGTACATATGCTTATAACTTTTAAGAACTCTATAAAATGTGAATTCTATGATACATTTTAAATGAAGTATGTCAGGTAAACACTCGTTTTAGAACTGTAATTAGCTGTCATTGTCTTTAGAGTAAACTAAACATTTAGACCAAAATTATAACTTCCCTTTGAAGAAATCAAAATCAGTGTCCTTCAGACATTTTTGTGAATTGTTTTTCCGCACTTCATTTCTTTTTTTCTAGATAACAGATCTCTGGAGCTGGAAGTGACCTTCAAATTGAGAGATGCTAAAAATCACATGTATAGCATATGTGCTGACAGTCCCATAGCCACCGCTGCCATGTCTAACATATGTGTTGACGTGCATGTAGCCACTGCTCCATGTGTTATAATGTGGAGGTTGCTATTATGGGAAGGAGCTCATAAACTCTGGTTGTTTAAAATTTCTTCCTTTCATTGAGACAGATGGATTTCCTACCATCTCTTGCTCATTAGTGTGGTTAAGACCTCCAGAAATAACTCAACTTTAACTATGTGTTTCAGCATGGGCCTCTTTCCTCATTCAAGTGGTTCTATAATGAGGGTGGGAAAGATTGCTTATGGGTTAACAGTGCAAGGACTAGAGTTTGGTTCCTAGCACCTACAGGGCAGCTCACGACCACTGAAACTCCAACTTCAGGTGGCCCTCTTTTGGCCTCTGCATGCCTGGGCATTCACATGCAACCCATCTATATTTATATCTACATTTTAAATAACTCTAAAAGTGCACTGGCTTCCTCATGTTAACATCAGTCTGTGTAATCCTGCCCTGAGTAGGAGTGGTTGCCTAACCACTTCTTAATTCTCCTGAAGTGATTTTCTCACAAATGACATCCTGATTGCTCCACAGTGACCCCAGCATTCATAGCACCATTAAGTTTGTTGCTTCTCCTTGGGTCCTCTGTATGAACGATGGGTGTTTCAGTTTAGCTTGACTGTCAGCTACACTTTATAACTGAACACCTCCTCTTGGTTCTTGCTAACCTACTCTTGTCCTTGGTTTTAAAATTATGTGCATCTTCTGACTCATATTTAATGTGTGGTTTGCTCTTGCCTTTGGTGCACATTTCTCTAGTTTTTTTTTTCTCCTTGACGTCACAGTTTTGATGTTTTAATTTTCTAGGAGTCTTTTCTCTTCAGCACTGTCAGAATGTGAAGAATGTGGATTTTAGATTTTCCTGTTCATGGGTTTTTAACTTCATCTACAGTTTATTAATTAAATGGTTGTTTAAGAGTAGGTTGAATGCTATCCATCTTTATAAACCCAGCTTTATAAAAACAGGGTAGCTTAAGAATAACATAAATTGGTTTCTCATAGTTTGAGAGGTCAGAAGTCGCCAGTGTTGGTGGTGCATGTCTTTAATTCCAGCATTCTGGAGGCAGAGGCAGGTGGATCTCTGAGTTGGAGGCTAGCCTGGTCTACAGAGTGAGTTACAGAACAGCCAGGACTACACAGAGAAACCCTGTCTCACAAAACAAAACAAAAACACAAAACAAAATTAAACAAAAAAGACGTCAGAAGTTTGGAATCCATGCATGAGCAGGCTGCACCCTGTAGAGGCTCTGGGGAAGAGCTAGTCCATGTGTAGGAGCCTCTGGTGTTCCTAGACGGTGGCCACATCTCCTACTGCCATCTTCCACATAACCTCTTGGTGTGTATTTCCAAGGTCTCCGCCCTGCCTTGGCATGGACAACTGTAGTGATAAGAGGCTATCACATGCAGTAGGATTATAGGATCACCTTACAGTATTGTTTTTAGGTTTAAATGAGATAATAGTTACAACTCCGAGTATAAGTGCTCGATACATTTAGTTACGTACATATCTAGCATTCTAGACATTTTCCAGGCATGTTTTGCATAAGTAAGTTCTTAACTTTCCCAAATTTTAATATTTAGACTCTTTACTTCTTTAACTACACTTATTTATTATTTGTGTATGGACATGTGAGCATGAGTCAGAGAACAATTTGAAAGTGTCAGTTTTCTCTTTCTATCACGTGGGTTCTGGAGATTGAATTCAGGTCACCAGCTTTGACTACTAGCACCCTTCTTTACCCATGGAGCCATCTCACCGGCCCATACTCTTATTACTCATGCTCAGAAATGAAATAGTTTGTCTTAGTATACAACTAAGAAGATAAATGGGATACTCTATGTGTGAGCTCTTTGTCAGCCATAATCTGCCACAGAGCCATAAATTGCTGCAAATCAGTGCATGTTCAAACATAGCCAAGTATCAGTCCCAGATACTTTTCCAGTAATCTGCATTCTAGTTAGGTCTCTCTTATTCTGTATTTGTGTGATGATTTATAAATATCAAACATAGTGTCCTTGTTTCATTTCCATGATAAAGTACCCCGAAAAAAATCAACGTAGAGGAAACAGGTTTTATTTTAGCTCACAATTCCAGGTTGCAGTCCATCTTAGCAGGGAAGCCAAGCAGCTGGTCACATCATAGCCATACTCAGGAGTAGTGAGATAGATCATGCCCATTGGGGGTGGAGACAGGGCTGGACAAGGTGAATATCTCACTACACTCAGAAACAGAGAGAAATGAATGCATGCATGCCTACTGTAAGTAAGCTTTATTCCTTTGTAATGTTATCTATCACCCAAACCCAGGGAATGGTGCTCTCCACAATAATAAAAAGGTTATTGTCTTTCAATCAACATAATCAAGAAAAAAAAAACCCAACCTGATCCAAATAGTCCGTGTTTTTACATTGTGTCAAGTTGAGAATTGAACAAAATAAAACAAAAAACCTAGCCATGCCACATAGGCTTTTATATCCTGCTAAGTTTAGATTTGGTGGGCTTGGTTCAGCATTCAGTGTGTCAAGTCCCTTTGAGTTTATACTTGAGAGTTGCCTATATCATTGCTTAATGCTCTAGGGTGCTTGCTGTTGGATACATGCCATATTATGGCACCAAGAGCATTGAAAATAATCAGTTTCAAGTTCTCCAACATCTCCACATCCGCCTTTCACATCCCGACTTTCCTTAGTCACATAAAACTATTGAAACTCTCCAATTAAATTTCATTTCTAATTGAATATACACATTAGACCACTAACTATGTCTGAAGAACTTTCTATAATTGATGGCTGGAGTTAATAAAATCCTCAATATGTACATTATTTGAGATAGGATAATCAGAAAGTTGTCTTTCTTCTTTCCAATGGAAGATTAGAAAGATATTTGTTAGTCTTAAATGTCTGTATTTTTTAAGTTATTTCACGCATACCTACCACCACATACTTAGCATACGACAAGTTAGCATAGGAATATTTTAGCATTCCTATGGAACACTTGATTAAACAGGACTTCAGTACTGGCCATTCTCCTTCAGTGCTATCCTAATGATCACATATATCCTACATTCACAGACACAATAGCAGAACTTGTTTAGCAAGGATGAGTTTATGGCTCAGGAATGAAATTGAAACTCCCATCACAACTCATTGCACTCATATGACAACAGAAACTGTAGTGCTTCAGTCTGTCCCGAAGGTCTGGAAACATTACAGCTTATTAGGTAGCGCTTTTATGATATCCTCATTTGCAGAGATGTTTCCATCACCGTAATACCAAATGTCTTCTAAACCGAGAAAATAGGATTAACCATGAACCTGTCAATTTCTGTTCTTTAGAATGTAACATTTCACAATTTTGTTATCTGTTGCTGAGCCTTCATAAGGCTCCAGTCTGATGAATATCTTTCAGCTCCTATTAAGATCAAACCCAGCACTCTGCGCCTTGTCAGCTGTTACATTCATGGAGAGTGACAGATCGCCTCTGAAACCTCTGAGACTGTGTATGTAACATTGTGTCCAGATAAAGGTTATTCTGCAGCAGTTGAAATTTTAATGGAATCTGCTAGCAATTTAAAAACAGTATGGCATTATAATATACTCAAGTTTTTTTTTTTTTTCCTGCTGGAGAGATAGACTAAAGCTGAGAACACAGTTGCAAAGCTCTAATTACCACATTTGAAATCCGCACACATGCCTCTGAAAGGAAAGTCATCTTCCCCCTGGAAGTGAACCATCAGTTCACTTCATTATCAAACGGAAGCAACAAGGACACTGCTTCCTTGAGCTTCAGGACACAGCTGCCCCTTGTAACAGCACAGTCATTCAAATCAAGTGTTAAAGTGTTAAAGTTAATTCCAGAGAGCAATTCAGAAAATATTATTTCAATCAAAACACTTTTTGAAAGGTGATTGACTTAAAAATTAATTTAGAATAGAAAGTTGGATAGTGAACACAAACTGGGAAAAAAAACGTGTCTCTAAAAGTTAAAAATTCTTAGACATTAATGACTAATATGGGTTTTATATTTAACTCTACCTTGGAATAACTCCCTTTACCTCTAAGAAAAAAAAATAGTTGTTTCTGTAGAGACTCTTATGGGAGAGTAAATGTGACTTTTAGGCGATAGGAAAATAATTAAAAATTACATTATCCCTTTTCCTAAGAGCTAATGAAAACCTAGAATGTTGGTCAGGGGTTCTCAAGATTCTGACACGGGAATAAGCACCAGAGACATTTGATGGTGATAAATATCAGCATAAGAAAGTCTAATTTGGTGCCTGGAGTGGAATTCAGGGATTATCTTTAAAATAATCTTTGTTTTTAGAACAGTTTTACTTTTACAATAACTGAGAAAGTAGAGAGATTTCCTACATTTACCTGTAGCCTATACATATGTATCACATCTCCTAGTACCATTATCCACTATTTGGACATATTACAATCATCTCAATCTCATATTTTACATTGGGGAACACTCATGTTCTTGTATAGACTAAGAGTTTGGGTAAGTGTATGATTCATATATTTGCCAGAATAGTATATAGCATAGCAATATAGTTTCACTAGTCTGAAACAAATGCTCCCTTTGGAAAGAATCTGACCTTGACCCTTATGAAAAGTCACAGTCACAGGCACATTATAAAAAAAGAGAGATAAGGAGTAGGAAATAAATAAGAAGTAGTCAATAATGCCCTGTAGGAGACAACACAGGGAATCTGGGTGGGTATGGGAGATTGGATTCATAGTGAAAAGGAAGAAATTGAGTCCTGGGAAACACTGATCAATTATTCCATCAGTTCTGCTTATAAAGCACACACAGATCCCCTGCAGACATAACACTCAAGGCCATGGATTGTTTGTTAGAAAGCTGAATTTGCCTCCATTAGTTCTGACCCATAGCAGGTCAATGAATCCACCCATAAAAATAAAAACCAAAATCGGTAAATCAGAGTATTGAGTTAGGTGAACAATTCACCTTGTTCTTAACACACACATGCATGCACACACACACACACACACACACACACACACACACACACACACCTGTATAGAGTCTTAGCATTTTATCCCTGTTGTTTGTTCATTGTAGTTCACTATAGTTGACACCAGGTGACTAATTGCCCGATATTGATGTGCAGGGGAAAGTTTTTCTTTTCCCTGGCCGAGTTGCTTACAGTAGGGATGGGGAGAAAAGGACAATTCAGAGTTCTTGACACTAACTCAGCCAGGAACATCTGTAATTTTACCTTTACTTAAAATTCTGTAACTTCTTTGCAGGGAACAGTAGTTTCTTACAAAGGGTGCAGGGAAAATAGTTCCTCATACACTGCTGGTAGAGGACATTTTTTTCCTGGAGGACAATTGGATAATGTGTTCAAAGCACTGAAATCATAGACAAGCTTAATTCAAGAAACTTGATTTTTATGGATTATTTCAAAGAAGTAGTTGTAGAAGTACACAAAAATGTATGCATGACCTTGATAAATAGAGTCTCATTTAATATCTGAAGAAACCTGGAGTTAGGGAGATGGCTCAGTGGTTGAAAGTAATTACTGTCTTGGAGAGGACTAATTCAGTTCCTAGCACCCATACATGGCAGCTTACAAGTAGTTGTTAACTCCAGTTCTAGGGAATCTTGCACCCTCTTCTTGCTTCCATGGGCACCAGGCTTTCATTCAATTGACCTACATATACATAGGCAAAACACTCATACACAAAAATAAAAATAAATAAAAACTGTGTAAAAGGAATTAAAACCAAATAAATACCTGTTATGCTTTGGTTAATTCTTTGTTTGTCCTCTAGGTTAGTGATTGACAAATTTTCTTCAGGAGTGCACCCAAAATGTTTTATAATTTGCAAGCCATATCATGACTGTTGCCACTATTCAGAGCTTTTATTGTAGTGAAAAGGAAGCCACAGAAAATCCAGACCTAAATGAGCATGTGTGGACCAACAAAACTATTTACCCAAACAGGCAGAGAGAGGGTAAGATTTGGTACATGAACCACAATTTGCTGGCCTCTGAAGCAGACATGATGAAACTTCTTATATGTTAGTTACTGTCATACATACTAGAACATAGAATCCAGTGAACAAGAGAACTTATGAACAGACACGATAAGAAAAATATGAAAAATATAGCCAGACAAATGCTCAAGTGCTGAGGCAATCAGAACAGGCTAGAACCCAGTCTTCAAGGCCAGGAAGTGTTGTCAATAAATAAGGAAGATTTGGAACATGGTAGCAGGCAGTAGTAGACAGTACAGCAAAAGGACAGAAGCATGTACAGGCCTAGAAGCAGGTTCTTCTTGTGGCTTTCACATAATTTGGGGCTTGAAAGCCTAACTAGGGCTGGTAAAGGAATTTTAGACATATGGACATAGACAAATTGGTCTGGCTGAGCTAAGATCTCTGATGAAGAATCCACAGCACCCTGGAAGATCACTGTGTTTATTATATACAGTTGAATACGGAGGTGGGGTTATTGCATACAGATGAATCAAGGAGGTGGGCTATTACATACTGATAAATAATGAGGCAGGGATTTTGATATACAGCTGGATCAAGGGGACAGGTTAGTTTATCTCCACGCGAGCAGTCTTTGTAGGGGAACAGTCTTCAGGCCATAAATATGGGTGGAGGGAGAAGGTTACAGTGGGTATTTTTAGTACACACTATCAACATTCTCTAGAGACTCAGAAACAGACCATGTTGCAGAATATCCTATTAAGATGTATGTGCATCAGTCACCAAGGGCTCTGCTGATGTCCTTGCAAGGACCAAAGGCAAATATCCATCCACAAATCTGTAGTAGCCAGTCCTGTGTACTTTGAGTGGCTATGATGTGCCATTAAGAGACCTAACATTTTTAAAATGAGACTTTTCAAAGGATAAGGTGGAGAAAAAGTTACAGAAAGGCCTATCAAGGAAATAACTGGTTGAAAATTTCCAACCTTGGGAAATAGGACATCCAGAAACAGGGCACTTAGCAGTCTCCTGTGACAATCAGAATAAAGAAGAGTTCATCAAGAAGATGTGGCATAACAATAGTACCCAACACCAAAGACCAAGGAAGAATTCTTAAGACAGGAAGAGATAAGAATGGCATCCTATGTTCAAGGGGATCCTAACAGAGCTGTCAGCAGGTTCTCAGCAGAAACCCTTCAGGTCAGGAGAGATGGCCCAAACTGTCACATAGGCTGTGTGGATTATTCACCATAGAAGACTCCTCAGACATGGGTTTAAGCCATTAAAAAGGCTTTATTCACCAGCCAGTGACTACACTGGGTGTTTGGGATCCCAGTGTAGTACCTAACCTTTCTCAGGGTGAGTTTGTAAGCACAAAACCATGTTCTAGGTTGACAGACATCAGTTAACAAGAACAGTTAGCCAGAAGCAGAACTATGAAAACAAAAAGCAAGGTTAGTACATTTAGAGACTTTCCCAGAACTAACTATATATATATATATATATACTTTGATGAATTGGGCCTTTGTTTTAGTTTTGGCAGGTTGTGCTGTCTGCATGCTGAGTTTTATGGCCTAGATGCCATTCTATCCAAGAGTCAGTTATGCTCAGGTCTCAGGTCTGTGGCCTTGTTATGAGATTATGGTAGTCCCAGGATTATTTTGACAATGACATTGTAACCAATATTTGTGTAAGGGTAGTCTGTGAAGTTTATGCAATGACAGAGTCAACTAAAGACACATTTCTAAGATTGCATCCCTGATATTAACTGAGAAGTCTACATTAAAAGTGCTGATTAAAGGAAAAAATATAACCCTGACAAATAAGAATACTTCACCCATCAATGTTCTCTTTCAAAAATGAAAAAGAAATAAAAACCTTGCCCAGACAAATAAAGCCAAGGGAGATCAATACCACTGGGCTGATCTTACAGAGACTACTAGAGGGAGTTTCTTAATCTGAATCAATAACCTGCTGATTAGTAACATAAATTGTAAGAAGGTAAATATATCAATATTGTAAGTAGTAGATGATTGCATTCAGAATATTGCAGTACTCTAAAAGTATGTTTCAACCATTTGAGTTAAAGACAAAACCATTAAAAGCAACAGCTGCTACAAGAAATTCTTACTAGATGTAAAAAATTTATTTAAATATATTAATTTTGACATTATCAATAGCATGAGGAGTGGCAGTGTAATGTTTTCATATGTAACGAGAGATATTATGGATTGAAAACTGACTGTCATGAGTATGTTTTATGAAAGCCTCATAGTTACTAAAAGGCAAAATTTTCTAGTTGTAGCCAAACCAAAAGGAAAGAACACAAAGCATTCCACCAAAGAAAACTAACATGGAGGACACTCGTGATAGAGAAAGAAAAAGGCATCTACAAAACTGTGATAAAGCAAGTTAAAAAAAAATCACACAAGTCAATCTTTATTAGTCGCTATACCAAGTACACTTTGATTAAATTCTCTACTCAAAAGATAGGCATCTTTAGCTAAGATTGCAGTCTGGATGTAGTCACTGTCTGACCCAGGGAAGGAGAAAGTCAGAATTTAAAAAGTGAACTCAAGAGAAAGAGAGAATACATTAGAAACCCCAAGACAGCGGAAGGTCACCTGACAAGCATAGACAAGCATAGCATATCTTGTGACAGTTAATACACATGTCAACTTGATTGGGTTTTGCATTGCCTAGGAGACAGACCTCTGGAAATATTCACAGTGGGTGTTATCAGAAAGGATAAACCTAAGGAGGGAAAATGCACTCTGAATGTGCTTTGCACCATTTCATGGGCTGGAGTCCTGGACTGAATAAACAGAAGGAAAAGAATCAGTACTCGTTTTTTTTCTATGTCTTGTCTATGGATCCAGTGTGAACAGCCATCTTCTTCTCCTGCCCTTGTGTCTTCTCACCACAATGACTGACTGCATGGGTGCACGTGCACACACACACACACACACACACACACACACACACACACACACACACACACACCAAACCCATTCCTTAATCTGATTTTGTCACGACAGTGGAAAAAAAACCCCACAAAAACTATGCTGGACACAACTCCATCCATACAGCTGCCTGTACAGTGGGAAGAAGTAGAAACCTCTTCCAAAAAGTAAGTGAGATGAGATAGAAACATTCCTGCCCCCCCAAGAAAAACCTCACAGCCTTCAAGGTTAGTTGTGAGTTCTGGTGAAAAAGTAATTCTCAGAGTGTCAGTGGTGGAGAGAAATCCCACTGATACTGGCAAGCCAAAGATGCAAGTACAGGAAATATAGCTTAGTGACACAGGGATGGATAGCCCTGCCATCAGTGGCCAACAGTATATCTCAGCAATTAATATCTCCAGCGTTTGAGAGCCTAATACTGCAAATGGATAAACATGAGGTCATCCAGCTGCCACGTACCTCTACTGAGCCTAAGAACACAATTCTAAAAGGATGATTGAGATACATAACTGCATCCTTCTGATAGGATACCCAGAAGGTCTTAAAATCAGAGACAGGTCCTCTTTCACTGTGGATGTGAGTACTGTGATTGCTTTACACACTCTCAGCATGCTTGGGAGATGCCACACAGCTAAAACATCAGCCAGGAACCCCCAAGCTCACAGTCTGCATGGCTGAGTGTGTCCAGGATGCCCTAATTAATCAAGAAGAGAAGGTACTGGGTGAAGATGGTTCTGACAGACACTCAGGGCAGCATAAGCATACACCTTAGTCAACTGACACTGTATTCCGGCTGTCTCCAAGTTTAAGGACCTATGAAGAAGTCACTGTAATACTTCATTCCTTTTGAAACCTTAGACTCCCATCCCTTGTCACTACACTTCCACACTTACACTTCATTGTATTAAAATATAGACATAAATATTTGTTTTGTTGTTGGTTTCACTCATTATCTAATTGTCATTTCATTATAGGAAAATTTGTCTTCTTTGTCTTGTTCTTTTCTCCTCTTCCCTTCATTTATACCTTTTTTCTACTATATTTTTAATGGAATTTTGACTTTATTACTTTTCTTTTTAAATATTTACTTGTGCTCTTAATTTTATTCCCATTTTACATTTACATAATTTTGGTTTTGATCTTTTTTATTTTTGATTTTTTACCCTCTTTTTGTTTCATTTAAAACATTTCTATCTCTCTTTATCTCTCTTCCTCCCTTCCTTATAATCAATCTCCCTTTCTTTCAAATCATTAATCTTGTTTCACCTCTACTCTCTGTCTAACTATTTGTTCATCCCCCTCATTTATTTAGAGTTAGCTTTGGCTTGATCTTGCCATTTTCTGTTTTATGGCCATTGGCTATATATTAGTGGGCTGTAACTAATTTCAACCTTATAACTATATTTTTATGGTTTTATGTTGGTTCTGTTACAGCACTTTGTTTTCCTCTGGGAGTACATGTCCTGGGGATAAGGGACATCTGGCACTGAGAGCTGGGGAGCTGGTTCCACCTCTCACCAGCTTCAGTGCTTGCCTGGGCAGCATGGTAGAGGAGGCCCTGGTTGTGTGGACATAGAAGAGCCAGTTTTAAGGGCAGGAGAGCAGGAGAGCTGGGGGATGAAGGGCTGTAGGGCTAGAGGGCTGGAGGCTGGAGGGCTGGAGGGCTGGAGGGCTGGAGGGCTGGAGGGCTGGAGGGCTGGAGGGCTGGAGGGCTGGGGAGCTGGTCCTGCCCCTTGCCACCCTTGGCACTCGGGTTAGCTGGCTCTGCCTTTCTTCAGGGTAATTCTGGAGAGCTGGCCATTGAAAGCATGGTTATAGGAGAGCTGGCCCCACCATGTGAGCCTTGAGTGCCTGAAGGGAGAGCTTTTTTGTTCTACAGTTTCCCAGTTGCCACAGGCAGGAGAGCTGGCTTTGGTTCACACAATAGATAAGCAGGAGAACTGGTCTTGGTGGTGCAGGTGCAAGGAAGTGGTCAGGCTGACCGACTGAGCTACCATCCAGGTTCAGATTCAGGGCTTTGAGTTGGCCCACCCCAACATCTACCCATCTAAGAATTGCTGGAGTGTGTGAAGGGGAGGTCCTGAAAAATCGAAGCTGCAGGATCTCCATGACACAGAGCAACAACAGGATATCCAAGAAGAGCCCTCCTTTCTTCCCACTGTACAGGCAGCTGTATGGATGGAGTTGTGTCCAGCATAGTTTTTGTGGGGTTTTTTTTCCACTGTCGTGACAAAATCAGATTAAGGAATGGGTTTGGTGTGTGTGTGTGTGTGTGTGTGTGTGTGTGTGTGTGCACGTGAAAATCCAGAAACCTCAAAACAGACAAATGACTCATTGCAATGCATTGGGCAAGATGGTACACTGTGTGACACACCATAGCTACATTTCTACATTTGCTTTTTTTATTGTCTTTGGAGGGGGAAATTGCTAAGGCAGAGGGCAGATATGGAGGGATGGGGATATGAGTGTAATTAGACTACATGCTATGAAATTCATAAAAAATCAATAAAAAGTTTTTTTAAAAAAAGAAGAAAAGGAAACTGGGCTATACATTAAAAGTATAGAGAATCTATTCAATGAAATTATAGCAGAAATTCTCCAGATATAGAGAAATAGATATTTGAATATAAGGGTTGTTTAGAAACTTAATGAAATATGACCAGGGAAGAACTTGTTATTAACATCTTATAGTCAAGATTCAAAATTACAAAGCAAAAATTAAAAGAACTCTCAAATAAATAAAAAGAAGATACAACTCAAGCCTTTGGGAAAATAAATAAACAAGAACAATAGCAACAAACAAACAAACAAAACCAAGCCAAATCTCAAAGCAGTAGATACTACAACATGATGAGGATAGGGCAGAAAAGAGTGGAGAACAGCATATAGAATTGAGTACATGAATCATTGACTGTTTAAAAAAGGTGGTATATAAATCTCTAGCCATATTTACAAAAAAACAGAGGGAAGGAGGGAGAGAGGGAGAGACAGAGAATCAGAACTAATGAAATCTAATGAAAACTAATGAAAAGAAGGATGATTCAGATTTCAATGAAATTCAAAGGTTCTATTAAGGAATGTTTTAAAAACTTATGTTTCCAAATAATTGGAGAAAATAGATAAACTTATAAACACATGTGTACTCCAAAAATTAAATCAAACAGATACAAACAACCTAAACATATCTAAATCAATTAATGTGATTGAAGTAGTATCAAAACCATTTCTCAATACAGAAAAGCCAAGAACAAAATGGGTTCACTGCTGAATTCTAGCAAATCTTTAAAAAATAGCTAACCTGGTGCTCCTCACAATGTTCCACAAAACAGAAAGGTAAGGAACACTGTCAATCCAATTCTACAAAGCTAGCCCTTGGTTTTGAAACTGGATGACACAAGAGTAGAAAACATCGTGACAAACATAGATGTGAAAACCCTAAATAAAGTTTTGCTGGCTGAATTCAGTAACACATTATAAAGCTCACACACTATAGCCAAATTGGTTTCATTTGGGAGATGCAAGGGTGGTCCAACCTACATAAAACAAAATAAATGTAATACAGAGGAAAAAAAATAGACACAAGGACAAGAGATCACATGATTATACAAGTAGATGATAAATAGACCTTTGGTAAAGTTCAACAAACCTCAGCCAACATTATAGTATGCATAGAAACATTGAAAGCCATTTCCTATGAAATGAGTAATGAGAAAAGGGTGTCCATTACCTCTGTTCTTGTGCAATGTTGTACTCTAAATTTTAGATAAAGCAATACAGTTGGAGAAACAAAAGGGACCTCAAATAGGAAAAGAAATCAAATTATCCTTATTTTCAAATGACATGATGTTGTACTTAAAATCTTTAGCAGAAAACCCTAGGAACTGATGAACACTTTCAGCAAAGCAAAAGTATGCAGACTCAATGGACAAAGCTTTTCTTTATAATATATATTACAAATAAAATATATATTATAATCAAGCAAGAACTTTTCTATATACATATAATGAACATGCAGAGAAAGAAACAAAAAGGGAGAATCTCATATAGAGTAACATTAAAAAAAAAACCAAAAACAAACAAAAACTCCTAAGAATTAACCTAAGGAGGTGAAGTTCTTCTGTAGTAAAACCTTAAGTACATAATGAAATTGAAGACACCAGAAAATGGAAAGGTATCTCATAATCATGGAGTAGCAGAACTAATATTATGAAAATAACTATAGCACTGAAAGTAATCTGCAGATTCAGTGCAATACCTTCAAAATCTCAACTGCCTTCCCAGAACTAGAACAACACACCCCCAATTTACAATAGTCAAAGCATGTCTAAGAAGAATAACATAATCCCCAATCTTAAATTAAATTAAGGAACCACAATAGAACAGAAGACATAGAAATAAACCCACCCTTCTAGTTACCTAATTGTAAAAAAAAATTCACAAAGTGTCAAGAATATATATTGGAGGAAAAAAAAAGAAAATATACCCATATCTTTCATCTTTCAAAACCATCAATTAAAAATGCATCAAAAACCTGGTTGTCTGGAAGCTGTGTAACTGGTAGGAGATAAACAAACAAACAAACAAAATGGGAGATAATTCAAGATATGGGCATATGCAAAGACTTTCTAAAAAGGACTATGACTTCACAACAAATAACTCTAAAAATTGGCAAATTGGATCATGTGAAATTAAGAAGCTTCTGCACAGCAATCAGCAGGATGAAGAGAGGCTACTGAACAGAAGCATCTTGTCAACCACACCCTCTGATACGGGCATAACATCTAGAATACACAAGGAACTATGAAAAAATAAGCAACAAAACAATTAAATAATCCAATTAATAACAAATGGGCTAATGAAACTCAGGTAGTTTTCAAAATAAGAAATGTAAATGCTGCTTTTTGTACATGTTGTGGCTACCATAATCATCAACTCACCCACTCCTAGCTGAGAAGTTATTGATAGTGGATAGTTACTGAAGGATGGAGAGTCATTCTGTACTAGGATATAGTAGCCAGAAGACTACTCAGGCTACAGGGGATGGCCTCATGCACATATGGATAGAACTAACTGGAGTTAGTGAGTTATTTAAAAAAAAAAAGACTTGAAGTTGGGAGGGGGCATGATGAGGGAATATGGGGAAAATTGGAAAGGGAAGTCAAGGTTAGATATAGTTATATTTTATTATATACATGTGTGATCTGTTCAAAGTAAAAAAGATAGAAATATTTCTTAGAAAGAAACACAAATGACCAAGAAATACTTGGGAAAGTATTCAATTCCTTAACCACCAGACAGAGGCAAATTATAATTCCTTTGAGTTCTGTCTTAACTAGGAATACTTATCATGAAGAATAGAAAGTACAACAAATGCCATTGAAAGTAAACAGGTGCAGACACTACAGAAACCACTTTAAACTTTTCTTCTTAAAAAAAGGACATTAGATGAGTCACATGATCCACTCTTGGACATATACCTGACAGACTCTGAGTCAGCATACCACTTGGCAGGGTACAGAATCACCATGAAGGCATCTTCTAGGGAGGCCTGTGGAGGATTTTCTGGATTTCTGAGGTGGAAAGTCCCATTCTAAATTTGGGTGTCATCATTCTATGGGCTGGAGTCATAAGGAGGAGACAGGAGCTGAGCACTAGCATTCCTCAGTGCTTCTGACTGTGGATGCCATGTGACCACCTCCTGTTCCTGCTGTCATCTATTCCCTGATATATGATGAACAATATCCCCTGGAACTGTAAGCTCAGACAAACCATTGCTTCCTTAATTTGCTATTGTGAAGTATTTTGTCACAGAAACAAGACAAGTAATACAAGAAAGGAAGAAATTTTAATAGATAAGAAACAGAGAAGGTAATTGGACATGCATGGCATGAAAACAGAAGGTGGGTTCTCTAGGAAGGAATAGAAACAGTGGTGGGGTCCATACAGGGCAGTGAGGGATGGGAACACATCAGAACAAAATCTATTATGGAATTGCACCTGCATTTGATGCATGAATGTTTATTATACTATACCCTTGGTGAATTTTTTTCTTTAATGACCATGAAGTATCCTTCATTATCTTCTAATTAGTTTTGGTTTTAAATCAATTTTTACCAAACATTAGAATAGTTACTTCAGCTTGTTTCTTAGTTCCATTTTCTTGGAATACCTTTTACATACTTTTACTCTAACACAGTGTCTGTCCTTGATGACAGCAAAAAGATGGGTCTTGTTTTCTAATCCAGTCTGTTTGCCTGTGTCATTTTATTGAGGAATTGATTCTGTTAATATTGAGCAGTGTTTATTCATACATTTTATTTTACTGGTTTTTTTGTTGTTGTTTTAGACCTGTTAACTATTCTGAAATTATTTCTTATTTTCTCATTGACGGCTTCACATGAAGTTTTCCTTCTAGTTTGTTCTGTAGGGCTGGGTTTGTGAACAAAAATTGCTTAAATTTATTTTTACCATAAAATGTTTTTCTTTCTCTTTTCATAACAATTGACAGCTTTACTGGGTATTGTAGCCTGGACTGTTAATTCCTGGCTCCTCAGGGATTGTAGAGCATGCATCCAGGCCCTTTCAGATTTCAGAGTCTCTATTGAGAAGTCAGATGTTAATCTAATAGCCCTGCTTTCATGTGTGAGTTGGTCTCTTTTCCTTGAAGCTTTTATTATTTTACATTTATTCTGAATTTTAGTGTTTTGATTATTATATGACCCAGAGAGTTTCTTTTCGGATCCTGTCTATTTGGTGTTCTGTATGCCTCTTTCTCCTTGATAGGTATCTCTTTCTTTAGACTGTGGAAATTTTCTACTGTGATTTTGTGAAAACTACTTTCTGTGTCTTTGATTTGAGTGTTGTCATCTTCTTCCTCTCCACCTAGTATTCGTAGCTTTTGTGCTTTCATAGTACCCCAAGTTTACAGAATGTTTTATACCTGCTTTATTTTATAGTTAATATTTTCTTTTACTGAGCTATCCATCTCTCCTACCTTGTTTTTAAAATCTGAACTTCTCTTTTCTACTTTATCCAGTCTGTTGGTGAGGCTTTTTAATCTGAGCTTTTGGGTTGACTTTTTGAGTTTTTCATCTTAAATTTTATTTCAGTTCATTTTTTCTTTAGCATTTCCATTTCTTTGTTAAATTCTATTTTTGTATCTTAAATTTTTCATTATTTTATTCAATTGTTTTTATTTTCCTGGTCTTCATTGAGATATTTATTCATATCCTTGTTGAGGATTGAACCCCTTTTCTTGTACTTCAGTAAAATTGATATCCTTGGGGAATATTATTGTAAGAGTGTTGGCTTCTGGAAGGGTTTTGAGTTTGTCTTATCTTGGCTGCTCATGTTAGTATTTTTTGATGGAACTGAGGCATCTTCAATTTTGAAATTTGGAGCATAGATATCTGATCACATATTTGATTGTTGTTTGGGTCTTTGTTTATTTTTGCTCCAATCCATCAGGTTGGGAATTATCTTGATAATGCTTGGTTTTTCAGCCTGGGGCTACCCTGGGTGAATTTGGGTTCTGAGGCCCAATGTTTAGTAGACTGTCTTAAGCTCTGGTTGAGATTTGTTTCAGATTCCGTGTGTGTGTGTGTGTGTGTGTGTGTGTGTGTGTGTGTGTGTGTGTGTGTGTGCGTGTGTGTGTCTGAATGATTAGGGAGCAGGGTAGGTATGAATAAAAATGTCATAACAAAATACCTTTTAAAAATCTGCCCACCTACCCTGCAAACCCTTATGACTGTATTTTCATGGATAATTTCAATATTCATTGCTAGAGAGTTTCTCTCTGACTGTGTAGAGTAATGGAAAACACTAAGAAATGCTGAGTTCTCTTGTGAACATGCTGCAACTTCTGTTCTCTATTAATGATTGTTCCTCTCTTTCGTGGAAGGGAACACAGTCTGAATGGCTTTCTGTTTAAAAAAATACAAGGAAAAGACAGTCAGAAGAAATGCTTCTATGAACTAATTTTACAAGTGAGCATACATACAGACTAATATTAAAGGAATACGGTACCCTACAGAATGAAATTAGAAGCTAATAGTATTCATAGCACAAAAATATCTATCAGTTAAAAATTAAAAGAAATTATTATATAAAGATAAAGGGACCAATTATATAACAGTTGTAAATATACATTCATACAACATCAAATATATACTTAAGTACATAAAATAGTCACGAAGTAATCTGAAGGGGACATTGGATGCCCCCATATTAGTGAATCAACTATGAGGGATATCTTGATGAACTAAAGTTATATATGACAAACTGAGCTGATGAACCCAAAAAATGCAGAATTCAGAAAAGAGATGAAAGATGATCCAAGTTAATAAAACAGAGAAAAACAGAGTAAAATTAAAAGAGATAAAGGGGGAGATATAACAGGCACCAATGGAATAGATAAAATCATAAGTACATGTTCTAAAATTTATATTCCACCAAACTGAAAAATCTAAAGGAAATTGATGAATTTCTAGATATATGTAGCCTACAAAATTTAATCAATATGTCTGATAATTTAAATAAAGCAGATTTTTTTAGTGATATAGGAGTAGTTATTAAAAATCTTCTAATTAGTGAGAGCCTAGAGCCAAAATGATTCGATACAGAATCCTGCCAAAATGTTAAAGAAGAACAAAGACTAATATCAAACTAGTTTGTAAAATAGAAAAAGAATGAACATTTCCAAATTTATTTTATAAAGTCAGTCTGATATGAAATCAGACAAAGACCCAACAATAAAAGAGATTATAGTCCAATATTTTGATGAACATAGACATAAAAGTTCTCAATAAAACATTTATAAACTGAATTCAAGAATATATCAAAATGACAATCCTCTATGATCAAATTAACTTCATCCTTGGGATGAAGGGTGGTTTAATACATGTAAATAAATAAACACAATTCACCACATAAATAGACTGATAGAAACTTCATGATCATTTCATTATGTGCAGAAAAAGTTTTTGACAAAAAAATCCAACATCTATTCATACAAGAAAATAAGAATACAAGGGCTAACTCTCTACATTATAAAGGTAATCTGAAGAAAACTCACAGCCAACATAATCTTAAATGGAAAAAAATTCAAAACATCTCTACTAAAATCAGAAAGTAAAAAGGAGTTTTCACCCTCCCCTCATGTTCAAAGTAGTACTTAAAATCTTAGCTAGAGTAATAGAGCAAGAGAAGACCAAAGAAGGTCAAAATCAAAGAAGGAAGTAAAAATACTTTCACTAGCAGATGATATAATTATATACATTAAAGACACTTCTAGAAATATTGTCTAGTTGACAAAATGCATTCAGCAAAATCGCAGGATACAACAATAATACAGAAAAAACAGTATCCTTTCTATATACAAATGACAGACATACCAAGAAAGAAATAAGCACTTTTCACAGAAGCCTCAAATATATAAGGAATAAACCTAACTATGAAAGTGAAGAGCTTACACAATAAAACCTTTAAGACACTGGAAAAAAGTTGAAAAAGATTCAGAAGATGAGAAGACTTTCCATGCTCATGGATTGTGACTATAACAATCATATCCAAAACAACAGGCAGATACAGTGTAATCCTCACCAAAATTCCAATACAATTTGATACAGAAATTGAAAAAAAAACCTTAACCTTTTTATAGAAGCACAAACAACAACAAATGTTTAAGATACCACCATTCCAAATTTCAATTAAAAATAGCATGGTACTGACATAAAAGCAGACTTGTTAACCAATGGACTAGAACTAAGGACCTGGTTAAAAACTCACACTTTTACAGCCAATAATATATATCAAAGAAAAAGGTCATCTTCAACAAATGATACTAGTTAAACTGATTAGCTGTACATAGAAGAATGAAACCCCATACTTATTTCACCCTGCACAAAATTCAACTCCAAATAGATCAAGGACCTTAACATAAGATATGATAGCCTGATGTGATAGAGGAGAAAGCAAATATTCTTGAATTCATTGGCACAGGAAAGGACTTTCTGACGGGACCCTGGTGGTGCACATATTAAGACCAACAATTAACAAACAGGGTCTTGGGAATCTAAAATGCTCCAATATAGCAAAGAGCACCATCAAGTGAAGAACATCACTCAAGAGAAGAGGCTGCCTACAGAATGGGGAACTATTTGCCAGTAAAACATCTGACAAATGCTTCGTATCTAGAATATATAGATAATTACTAAAAAGTAAATGTCAAGAAAACAAACAAAAACCAATTTAAAATGGGATGTGGAACTAAACAGAGTTCTCAAAACGTGAACTACAAGCAGCTGAGAAAAATTCAAAATTATGCTCAACGTTTTTAGCCATCAAGGGCATTCAAATTAAAACTACTTGAGATTTTATCTTACCCCAGTAAGAATAGCTAAGATTAAAAAAAAAAAAAAAAAAGGCAAATGCTGATGTAGATATGGGGGGAAAGGGAGCACTTATCCACTGTTGGTGGGAGTAAAACCTGGCATAGCCACTATGAACATCACTGTGGCTGTTTTTCAGAATGCTGAAAATATATATATTACAAGATCAAGTTATTTCACACTTAAGCATATTCCCAAAGAAGTCTACATCCTACTACAGAGATACTTGCTCATTCATGTTCACTGCTGCTCTATTCATGATAGCCAGGAAATGGAACCAACTTAGATGCCCATCAACTGATGAGTAGGTAAGGATAATATGGTATTTACTCAATGGGATATTTACTCAAATGTTAAAATGGAAGTATGAAATTCTCAGAAAAATGAATGGAAGTAACCCGGGCCCAGAAAAGCACATATCACTTGTTTAATCACATTTGTAGTTGTTAGCTTTGTCTCTTTAAATATATATCTTTAATTTGGAAAACCTCAAAGAATGAGGAATTACTAAGGAGCTATGGGGAGATACTTTGAAGGGAGGTGAGATAGAATGCACTGGTATAAAATGTTAAAAGAGAATTATGAAACAGGAAATGATAGATTGTAGCAGGAGGGGAGGATAGGGTAGAAGAGGGAATCTGGAAAGGATAGAAAATCCCTAAAGACTTTTCACATGGTCATATAGATAGCTAATACTGTAGAATTTTCTAAAAATATATCTATACCATAAAAAGTTAAGATGGCTTATATCATTTATGGTAATTATGCTCTACAAGGCACCATATGCTAACAAATAAAATGTATAGTTCTAAGAATGGCTTACTTCTTTTGGAGTGGTCAGCCAGTGAGGACTCAAAGACCTCCTAACATTACGTTCATAACACGTTGTAACACACAAAATAAAAAGACCTGGGGACTGATACTGGGGTTCAGACTTCAAGCTGAAGATCCGAGAAGCAAAGCAGTCAAAGCTGTAGATCTTACCTCTACCCAGCTGGGATGGCAGTCCTGTTTCCACAGACCCTCAGAGGCAAAAGACTCTCAGTTCCTGTTTCTTCTTTTTATTCCTTTCTCCACCCAGCCACATCACTTCTGTCTCCACCTCCCTAGTGCTGGGATTTAAGGCGCATGATCCCAGGTGCTGAGATCGCCTTTGTACGAGCTGTTTCTTTTAGAACTTGATCAATTTCATGTAGTCAGTGTGGCCTCGAACTAACAGAGATCTGTCTACTTTTTCATCCTGATTAAAATTGTGAACCACTACCACTCAGCTTCTATAGCTAACTAGTAGGGCGGCTTTTCTATTTTGATCTTCAGTGGCTTAATAAATCATAAACAATATATCATCACAAACTATTGTTGGTATTCTTGGTTACCCTCTAGAATGTGATGATAAGACTATTGCTGACACCACATACTTCAGTCATGGAGAAATCACACTCATACTGACCTGGAAGGTTCATCTTTACTGACTAGATTTCATAGCTCTACAAGTTGCTATACATGTTTCCAGGAGGGAACAGGAATCATCAGTCCTACCCAGCTGTGAAGCCTGTGAGCTAAAAACAAAACAAAAAAAAACAAAACAAAACAAAACAAAAAAACCAATGACAGGCTGGCCAAGACCTGTCCATTGACGCAATAGTGATGTGAATTTTATGGAAGTATGTTACCACTTTCTGGTTGGCCTTAAGGCCCACCCCACAAGATGACACCCATAAATGGCACCATTATCAGGATAAGAACATATGTTTAGAGATCATAAACTCTCTTATGAAACTTTATTAATATTTTGCTTCTAAATGAATGAAGTATTAAACCAACTTCTAAGTGATTATAATTATATTAAAAATAAGATTCTCACTTCAGCAGCACATGTAATCACAGATAAGTTCCTTGCTTAGGATCATCAGAGAAGTGTTCTTCTGCAGCAGATGGGAACAAATAGACTGACAACCAGACAATGTGCAAAGAGTGAGAGGCCTTGGAGCACTCAGCACTGTATGAGATGTCTCCATCAAATCTCTTCCTTCAGGGCTCAGGGAAGGAGGCAGAAAAGTAATAAGAAACAGAAGGGATGGAGAACACTAAGAAAACAAGACCCTTTAAATCAGCAGGACACAATTATGAACTCACAGAGCCTGAGCCAGCATGAACAGGGCCTGAACAGGTCTGCACCATATGGCATTCTAGAGCTTAAAGAAAAAGTGGACACATGCCCCCTTTCTTAATCCAGAAGCTATCTCCAATTGCAAATGAAAATTTAGTTTTCTTCACTGGGGAAGCAAACTACTCTTAAAAGCAGGCTGCATGCCCAGCAGTAGATGCCAACAGAAAATGATCTGAACATCATCTTCCATGGTTCCTTGTCTCATAATATTATGCCAAGGCTTTTTTTATTTTCACTTTAAAATTTTCTAAAATGCTGTCTTTTTTATTTTGTTTATACATATTTTATTTCTCTCTATCTATTATATTTTTCTATTTTATAACACATATTTGCATATATATTATGGCTTCCAGTTTCACAATTTTATAGGATCCCTGAGTGTGTGAACGAGTATGTCTCTGATTCTTGTGCCTTCTCTGGGGCTCTTTTCCTTCTGTTTTATCCTATTTTGATGTGTTAGTTTTTTTAATCATAGTATTGTATTATATTAATAACATATCATATTCATTTGGAATCTTGTTTGTTTTCTATTGAGAGACAGAAGTGGATATATCTGGAAGGAACTGGGAGGTGTAGGAGAGGAAGCCATAATCAGGATACATTATGTGAAAGAAAACTATTATATGAAAAAAATTTATTATCAATAAAAAGAAAAATAAGGTATATCTCTATTCTTATCAAAGAAGCTTTTGTTTTAGAGATCAACAGAGAGACCCAGAAATGGTCAAGGAGCAGAGAACAAGAGACTATAGAACATTCATTTCTAAACAGAACATACATACTGCCACCACCTCCTCCAAAGGCTTAGGGATCTTTTCACAAGAGGGAGTGGAAAGTCTGTAATATCCAGGGGGTCCTTGGATGACTAGCAAGCAAATTGTGTCTTCTGGACACAGCAAACCCTAGCTAGGCTGAATCCCAGCTGAGGATCTATTGGTGACTTTTAGCTTCTGGGAGAGGGTGAATCAATTTTTTTCTAAGAGTATATCCTTCAATACATCAACCACGCTCCAGTGGGAGGTCACACATACAAAATTATTCACTGAGGACAAAGTGGCCTTGATGAGGGAAAAATAGGACACAAAGTTGTGTGGGAAGGGAAGGGGGTGGATACAGGAAAGGTTAGTGGAAAGAAGCTAAATGCAATTTATATGTTACATAAAATTTACATGTTATATAAAACTCTCAAAGAATTAATTAAAAATATACATATAATGATATTAAATCAGCCTATGTTCATCAGTAGTTCAGTGGTTGGTTACATGTGGATAGCACATTTTTTTCTATGATTGTATATATTTTGTTGTTACACACACACACACACTGAAACAAACACATAAGAAATGCTATTCAACCTTTTAAAAAAGCTTACATTTATTTCATGACATAGATGAACCTGGAGGATGTTATTCCAAATGAATGATAGGCACATGAGAACATACACTGTATGATCTCACTTTTATTACAATTTCATGAAATTAAAGTCATAGAACTAGAAAGTAGATGATGATTGCCACAAACTGAGGTGGACTGAGGTAGAAACCAAAGGTCTGCTAATCAGCTGGCACAGAGTTCCCATTAGGAGGAATGTGTTTTGAGATATAACGCATAGCAGAAATACTAAAACCAATAACAATGCTATTTAAAGTAAGTTTGAGTAAATTAAAAACTTGTACAAAAATAAGTGAGGTGATGGATATTGTGATTAATTTGTTGGAATTTTAACTCACAAATATAGATGATTAAAACAGTAATAAAATCTCTTCAGGAATTGTTCTAGGGTCCTGTGAGATTAATAGGAAGGCAATCTAGATGAACAACATATAGGAACTCTGCACTGATTTTCCAACTTCTGCAGCCTAAAATTATTTTAAAATTAAAGGCAATAACACCAACTCTTAGCTTACTCTGTTTCATCTTCTATACTTCCGTCAAAAGAATAGCTTTAGCCTTTAATTTTGAAGAAATGGGGCTTGGTGGGGGAGGACACAGAATGACCACAGGGATAAGGACATTGTGAGATGGCCATGTTCCTCCTTTACAGAGAAAGAACTTTTTTTCTTAACTTTTTCTTCTTTGGTCTATATGAAATAAGACCAAATGTTTGATGGCATTGCATGAATTCCTTCCAGGGGAATAAGATTTGTAAAAGATGCAAAGCTTCATCTATCTATGGAAGGAATGCACAAGTGTTTCAAGGCCAGACCTGGTGATGGGAGCACATGGATCTTTGTATGATACAGAAACACCATAAGCCAAGTTTCTGGGTCCTGTGGGAATCACTGCTAGGTGTCATGTGACACTTCAGGATTTTTATGAAAATGGTTGAATTAATAAACTTACAGGCCTAAGAGAAATTCATGTGTCTGCCTTGTATAGAACTGCTTCAAAGTTAGTTCTCAGTGATACCAGCCTTAGGCCAGATTCCATTCATGTTTTTCCCTACTATCTTTTGATCAATTGCAGTACCTCTGATGATATCAACAAGGTTAAAAAGAGGGTTACTCATTCCTAAGGAAGACATCCTTGAAGGCTAGGGTATAATAATTTCACTAGACTCAAGACAACTGAAAAATGGGTGTTATTGTGGGAACACACAGAAAAATACAAAGAACAGCTGGGATGTTTCCCTGTCCTTTCTAACGGATTACCTGACCCAACTGAAAAGCTAGACCAGCCTCCTGCTTCCCTCTTTCCACTTCCTTCTACCTAAAGCCAAACCCAAAGGGGTGTGGCCACCGTTAAAGGTTAACCTGCAAGAGGCTTCTACACATCTCCACATATACCTTACTGGGAAGTCTGATGAAACAAAGGAGAAGAAAAGTCATCCCCAGAAAAATGGCTGTTTCTAGGCTAGTCAGGGTTCTCCAGAGGCAAAGACCCAATAGAGTGCATACATATTGCAATGGGGATATACATTATATGATACACACTGGGTAGTCCAATAACAGCTCTCCACACACTGGAAAGGATGAGAACGCAGTAGGCATCCCATCCATGGGGCTGATGTTGCAGCAGTCCCAGTCTGGTGCTAGAGACCTAGAGGATCCCTGGTGAGTCCCAGGTATTCAGTCAATCCAGAAGACTGTGTCCCAGTGTTGTTAAGGAATAGAAGCAGCCACAGTAGAAGCAGCATGATAGATGGACTCATCAGCAGGGAACAGAGACAGGAGGAAAACGGGTCCCCCATTCCCCTGAAACCACTTTTTATCTGAGCTGCAGTTGGAAGGTGCTGCCAACCCTGGAGGAGGGTCTTCCCACTTCAGTTAATTCTTCTAGGAAATACCCCTAAAGTTTAGGACAGGGGGATATCTGTTAGTTAGTTGAGTCAGAACCAATTAAACTGGCAATGAAGATTAATATTAGCCATCAGACTAATATGGGAGATTCCCCTGTGCCAGGTTTTTATCTGACCCTGAAATGAGTGAGATGACCCAGACTGAGAAAAACAAACATGGTATGTACTCACTAATAAGTGGATATTAGCTGTGAAATACAGGATAGCTATGCTATAATCCACAGATCCAGGGAGACTAGGTAACAAGGATGGCTCATGGCAGTGGGTAGGGACACCCAGATCTCCCTGAGATGGGGAAATAGAAAAGATTCTGTGAGTAGAGTAAGGGCAGGTGGGGATGGGAACACGGGGGAGGGAAGCATCTCCTGTCTTCTTTATCTCCTCATTTCTTGCGTCTTCCCCTTAGGACCCTATCAAGTCAGACACGGCAGTAAAGAAGTAACTGGTCCACATGCTAAATAAGAACATATTTACAAACATCCCAACAATGATAATAATCATGCCAAGGCAAAGGGATGATAAAGTCAGAAAAAAGCTCACACCTCCGGGTAAACAAATCTTAATGGAGTCTGCTTTTTCTCAACCCTGTTCTCAGATGCATGACCCCAGTAATGACTGATTCACTACTTGGCCAGTGGAAAAAGGAGCAATGGAAATCAATTTGAGAGTGACATTATTACCTGAATTGATAGCCAGCGGGGTCTGACTCTGACTCCCAGATCATGAGCTATAGGAAGACACTCCTAGGCAGTCAAAATCATAACAGCAGCATTGAAATCTGGGTTGCCTCTTAGACCAAAGTTTGCATTAGGCACATCTGAAACTCTAACATCTGGCCTCAAAATGGCTGGGAGGATTGTTTTCAGGCCTTTTCTTTCCAGTCTTTAGCCCATCAAATGAGCTCCAGTTTGCTTCTGGATAGAGAAAGAAAAGAAGAAAGGTGTTTTCTGAGAAGGCATCACAAACAGCTCCTTTGGGCTAAGCAGTAGGCTTTATTTTAAGAGATCAATGGAAGCTTTTGTTGTACACATTTGACTATCTAACTTAAGGCTTCTGAAAGGACAGCATCCCAAAGGACCCACGATGAGTCAACAAAGATTCTGGAGAGATTAAATCACAGGCAAGGCAAGGGAAAAGTGTAGACCTTGTACCCAGTAAGAGCAAATTTAAAAACTGTGCTCAGTATTGAACACATGCCTAGCTTGCTAATGCTGCTGATGGAAGACTTCCTGCCCCTGCTCAGGACACATGAGTGACAGATGGACCACCTCACTGCTTATGTTTCAGTCACTTGTCTATGGATCACCATGGATGACACGCATTGGAACTCCAGCTCTTCTTCTGGTTAACATCCACAGAGCTCAGACAAACTGGCACTCATTCATTCCTGAGTTCTTTTAAGATATTATCAAATAAAGTGACTTAATTTCAGTGCTCTCCCTGGTGGTTTTTGTCAATGCATGTTATCTGATCCCAACAGAATAACAAGTCTGGACATCCACATTTGGAAGGATGACTAAGTTTTTTAGAATGAACAAAACTTCTGAGATCCACTAAAGGCTTAACCTTCCTAAGAGGAGGAGGAAGATGAGAATGAGGAGAAAGGAAGAAGAAGGAAATCTGTATTTACTTACTGTGTTGGAGTTCTTGGATATTCACTTATCATCATGATAGGTGGCCTCAGATACTTAACATATTTATAAAATATGTGTGTATTTTAAAATTCAAATCAAGTATTCAGACCATACCTATCAAGACTTAGTTGCTCAATCAGTTTATTAAAGTTTTTTGTTAACAGATTCAATAACTGTAGTCCTTTATGATTATAGGAGCAGTGTTTAGTCAGACTAGCAACTGGTAATATGTCATCTCAACAAACAAAATAGATGGTCATCTTGTATCTACACTGGATGGGTGGAACAGATGTTGGAAAGGAGCCTGCTTTGAAAATCCCTTTGACAAATAATTTGATAACTTTGGCAGAATTGAATCTGTTAATTTGATTCTTAGATTTCTAGGTGATGGAATGGTACCAGATGCCTTGCAAACTGTTAGCACACACATTTAATGGCCCCTTACCACATCCTGTGCACTCCTCTTCGGGAACTTCATATTGAATTAGATGTAGCTATTGAGGAAAAGATTTCTTTCCTATTTATGTTCAGTACAAAAATAATAGCAGAAATAAATATTTAATTTTCTAAATTTGGGAGATTGCTCATTTGGTTTGGACTTGTTTTTAGGTTAGAAGAGAGGTAGCAGATAAAAGGCATCCCTGGAGACCTGTTCACTTTCCTGTCCTCCCAGCAAACTGTCTGATTTGCTCCTTTCAGAAAATGTAGGTAAATATGCTGTGTTTTCTAATTCTGACAAGTTCAAATCACATATTAGTTCAGTTCATCTGATGCATTCTAAAAGACTGGACACCGATCCTATGTGATTTAATTTGCTTCTCATTTCTCAAGGAATTAAATTTTCATTTGTTGGTTATAAGGTTCAGAACAGGAAGGGAAAGCATTTGGGAAAACAGAAATTTCATCTTTTGTCTGTGTTGCAACCTATGACATATTTTTTGATGCCAGCAAGCAATGTCGGAGTGGCAGCTGTCAAAAAAACAATCATTGGTTCACATCCATGAAGAGACAGAGATTTCTACAGAGAGATGGGCAAACACACTTGGCCCTTCCTCCTTCTTTTCCTTCCTTTCTTCTTCCTTTCCTTACCTCCTGCTTTGCCTCCCTCCCTTGCCCTCTCTTTTCCTTCTGAGGTGTGTGTCTGTGTGTATGTGTCTCTCTGTGTGTGTATGTGTGTAAATGGAAAACATTTTGTTTTTCTGGTGCCTGAAGTAGAACAATAGGGAATCTGAGGTGTCTCTTTCAGTGCCCTCAAGCTGACATTCATGACACCTAGACTTCAGATAACGTGTTTTGGAGTTTGTGTTCCCAAGTCCCATTCACCTGCCCACACAGTGCTCCAAAAGGCAAACCCAGAAGTGGGTATCTAGAACAGTATTTAAGAACCTCTGTAGCCATTAATACCTTATTGACTTCTCTGTGGAATAGGAAATATCTAGGCTGCTGTTTTAGCAGAAGATTTCCTTTCTGTTTGGATGGGCGTCAGGAGCTGATGCTTCCCATTGCCTCTGAGAGACAAGACAGAGTGACAGACTGGAAATGTAGTAAGAGATTCAGACCATGACTAAACCTTTGGATCCAGCAATGGAACAAGGAAAATGAAGGAACACTTCTGCGGGTCCCAAGAGGTTAGACTGTTGCTATGTTTTCAAGATGTACTAGCTTATATAAGGAAGGGGTGATAAGAACAAGTGTCTTATTCACTTATTTAGGCCATTTGATATGCTAGACTGAAGTATTTCCTTCAACTAAGTTATCCTATATATCCCAAGGACAATGTTGGCTGTGGGGGAAAAAGAAGAAGAAAGGGACAGAGAAAAAAGAAGCAAGCAAAGCAGACAGATCAGTCAACAGAATGATCACTCACTAGAATTCTCAGATGAGGTCCAGCACAACTTAACTGTTCTGTCTTTCTGAGCTCTGTGTGGATGCCACAGACATATGCCCTTTATTAACCTTTGTAAGTGTCTTGTATAGGACTAGAGAAAGGAGATCTTTAAAGTGTCCATTTTAAATGACACAGCAGACGTTTATTTAGCATAACAGCAATGTTTTTTTTTTCAGCTGAAAGGTATCTCTTCAGATCCACTATGAAGCATATTTTACAAGTTAGTCTTATAGACATATTTAAAACTTCCATGAGTTCTCCCTTCACATCTGCTTCCCCACACTGCCTCACAATTTAGATAGGAATGTGTCTCTTTTAGAGTAGTCCTGGCTATATCACGCACCTAGCCCTGAAGACCCACAGGGCTCTGTTCTAGTTTTGTGAATTGAATTTTAAATTTCCAGAAGCCATCTTGCTCACAGTCCAATTTCTGTTAAGCACTAATTTAATTTCTTCTAGGTCTCTGGCCTGTGGCTCCATGCTAATTTGTCAGACTGCTGGTGTCATATTGATTAAGTAGTTATATTCTTAAGAACTTTCAACTAACAGCTGCTTTATTAGTTGGATAGGGTACAAATACACAGCATGTTTAGCATTTCATCCTGAAAACTCTTTTACACCACTATTTTTGTAAATTATTTCTTGAAACAGTCTTGTGAAATAGACTAATGATGTCCGGAAACTCCAGGTTTTAGAAAGGGTACATGATGTGTCCTGAGAGAGCAGCATGGCCAAAACTAGAATTCAGAGATCTCAGAGCTCAGGCAGCCATGTCTTATCCCCACCTGATGTGTCTACCTGGCTTGATTATATTGAGTTTGAGTGACACCGCCAAAGAACAGTGCATTTGAAATGGAGATGGAGGCCTGCTGCTGTCTTAGAAGGGGGTCTTATGTTCTATTCCTAGTAGAGGGGCTACAGAAGTGGGGCTCTGAGCAGCTGCTGGAGTCAAACTTTTTGAACTAGGAGATTATTTAGCTCAACTCTTTGTTGTGTGGATAAGGAAAGCCAGACCTGGACACATTGAGAGATTTTTCTAGTCCCTCAATGCAACACTGGATCTCTTTGAGAGGCACCCAGACCTTGAGGTGCTGGTTTCTGCTCAATCCCCAAGGAACTCTGACACTGGATCCACAGCCATTTTCTATGGAGCTGCAAAAGGGACGAAAAATTAATCAGTGCTGATACCGCATGAGTTTCAGGTGTTTTTCAGCTTACATGAAGTCTAGAGCTTGAAATAGCCTTACCCACAGAAGATGAGATTACAATGACAGGTGAGTAATGTCTTCTATTTCTCCAAGTACCATTATTTGTTGTGCTACTAGTGCAATGTTCACAAAAATTCAAAATGAAACAGACCTCCAGACTGTTACTATAGGTAGGGAAGTGGAAAGTAACCCTTTATCTCCTGGAGAACGTGTAACCATGTTGGAAAAAAATAAGACAATGTCATACTTGCTTCTGAAGATTTATTTTGGCAACAGAGTATCTCATACTTCCATCTTTCACTAACAGCTGTCACCATCTTTATAATACCTGTATGCTTTCATTAAATTTATTTATTTTTAGGATAATAAATATAGGGAGAAATTGTAGAAAAGTACAAAAAACTATTAACAATTCTATAAGCTATATTCAAAATTATAAAGTCTTCAGTTTCAAAATGCATCTGTATCAATTACTGGATGAAGCTTCTCTGATGACAATTAGGTTAGGCACCAATCTATGAGTATAGAAAAATATCTTTATTACATTACATTAACATTTTTTTTTCCAGTCATGTTTGGTCCTATCCTAGGTTTCTGGGCTCTCCAGCCTATGGGTCCTGGCACTCCAGGCAGTGTCAGGCATGGGTTCACTCTCATAGCATGGGTTTCATGCTGAACCAGTCACTGATTGGCTACTCCCTCAGTCTCTGTGCCACCCTTACCCCAGTATATCCCATAGGCAGGACAGACTATAGATAGAAGGTTATGTGGCTGGGTTGGTGTCCCAATCCATTCATTGGAAGTCCTGCCTGGTCACAGGAGATGACCAGTTCAAGTTACATATCTGTAATTGCTAGGAGTCTTAGATAGGGTCACCCTTGAGATTGCTAGGAGTTTCCCTTGCATCAGGTTTCACCTGACCCTGAAATCCTCCTCTGCCTCACAGTCATCTCTTTTAGTACCCTATCCCTCTAGCCTTCCCCCAACCTGTCTCTCATGTTCCCATCACCAGTCCACCCACGAAATATCTTGTCTTCACCCTCCAGGAAGATCTGAGTGTCTCCCTTTGAGCGTTCCTTGTTACATAGCCTCTCTGGGTCTGTGGATTATAACATGGTTATTCTTTACTTGTGAGTGAGTATATACCATGCTTGTCTTTATCAGTCTGGGTTACCTCACTCAGGATGAAGTTTTTTAGTTCAGTCCATTTGTCCTCAAATTTCACAATGTCATTGTTTTTAAAAACTGACTAACACCCCGGTATGTAAATGCAGCACAACTTCTTTATTTATTCTTCAAATTTCTTTATTCATTCTTCAGTTGATGGACATCTAGGTTGTTTTCAGGTTCTCCCTATTACAAATAAAGCTGCTGTGAACAAAGTTCATCAAGTGTCCCTTTGGTATTGTTGAACATCCTTGGTTATATGCTAAGAGTGGTATAGCTGAGTCTTGAGGTATATCAATTTGCAATTTTCTGAGAAATTGCCATATTAATTTCCAAAGAAGCTCTACAAGTTTGCAGCCCACCAGCAATGGGGGCATGTTGCCCTTGGTCCACATCCTCTTCAGTCTGAGTTGTCACATGTTTTTGATCATTGCCCTTCTGACAGGTGTGAGATGGAATCTCAGAGTTGTTTTGAGTTGCATTTCCATGATGGATAAAGATGTTAAACATTTAAGTGTTTCACAGCAATTTGAGATTCTTCTGTTGAGAATTCTCTGTTTAGATCTGTATCCCATTTTTAAATTGGATTAATTGTTTTCTTTTTTCATACTTTGAACTAGTTTCTCGAGTTCTTTATATATTTTTAAGATCAGCCCTCTGTCAGATGTGGGGTTGGTGAAGATCCTTTCCCATTTTATAGGCTGCTGTTTTGCCTTACTGATGGTGTCCTTTGCCTTACAGAAGTTTTTCAATTTTATGAGCTCCAATTTATTGCTTGTGGATCTTAGTTTCTGTGCTATTGGTGTTCTACTCAGGAAGTTGTCCCCTGTGCCAATGTGCTAAGACTACTCTCCACTTTCTCTTCTATGAGCTTCAATGTATCTGGATTTATGCTGAAGTCTTTGATCTATCCGAACTTGAGTTTTGTACAGGGTGATAGTTATGGACCCATTTACTCTTCTACAAGCCAACATCCAGTTAGGCCAGCACTATGTGTTGAAAATGTTTTATTTTTTCCAATTGTGCATTTCTGTCATCTTTAGGAAAAATCAGCTGTTCATAGGTGTGTGGATTGACATCTGGGTCTTTGATTCAATTGCGTTGATCTACTAGTTTGTTTTTTGTTTTTACCAATACCATTTGGATTTTATTTCTATAGCTCTGTAGTACAGCTTGAAATCGGGGATGGTGATAACTCTGGAATTTCTCTTATTGTACAGGATTTTTTTTAGCTATACTGTTTTTTTTTATTTTTTGTATGAAGTTGAGTATTGTTATTTCAAGGTCTGTAAAGAATTGTATTGGGATGTTAATAGGGATTACATTGAATCTGTAGATTACTTTTGGTAAGATGGTTATTTTTACTATGTTAATCCTTCTGATATATGAGCGTGGGAGATATTTCCATCCTCTGGTATTTTCTTCAATTTCTTTCTTCAGAGACTTGAAGTACTTGTCATAAGGTATTTCACTTGCTTGGTTAGAGTTGCTATTTGTGGCTCTTATAAAGGGTGTTATTTCCCTAATTTCTTTCTCAGCCCATTTGCCCATTTATTATTTGTATATAGGAGGGCATTTTTTTTAGTTCATCTTGTATCCAGCCACTTCACTAAAAGTTTTTATCAGTTGTAGGAGTTCTCTGGTAGAATTTTGTTTGAGGTCACTTATGAATACTATCAAATCATCTGTGAATAATGGTTCTTTGACTAATTGTCTCATTGCTCTAGTTAGAGCTTTAAGGAGCATATTGAATAGATATATAGAGAGCAGACAGCCTTGTCTTGTTTCTGATTTAAGTGGAATCACTTTGATGTTTAGTCTTTAACATTTAATTTGATGTTGGCAATCATCTTGCTGTAACCTGCCTTTATTATGTTTTGTACTTTAAGTTTGCTGGTAAATTTCCAATCCTTTATCCAAAGATACTGTTGTAATTGATTTTTAAAAATTTATTTAGAATTAATTCTATCATTTAATGTACATTTGAGAAGTACCAAGCCCACCACTGGACTCTAGCAGTCTTAGGATAAACAGGACATACTATGATCTCAAAGAAATGTATTGCTTCTATTAAATTATTTAAGCTCAGAATACTGCAGTCTCATTAGTTTGTTTGTTTTACTTATAGTAGTGGATATTTTGTTTTTGATTAATGTACTTGTCCATTTCTGTGAAGGATTGTCTTTTCTTTGCTTCCTCAACACTGTTTTCATGCCTGCTTTAGTGTTTGACATGTTAGCAGCCATTCATTAAAAAGAATAACATATATTTAGCAAATGGTAGTACAAGGTACTAGTGATTTTGAGAGGACCATGTCTCTTTTTGTCTGTAAAAGCTTTAGTATATTAACTGGGTAGAAGGACAGTCACCGATTCACTCTATTTACTTGTACTTTGTGGGACGAGATTTTAGAACATCTATTAAAATCCATCCGAATCTGCAATGTTCTAATGATTTCCACAAACTCTCAGTGGGGCAAAACGCTTTCCCAAGAGTCCCATTGAATCACTCTGAATTGAAAAGATAGAAAACACTTTCATGTGGATGAGCCATACCATCTTTTCATAAGCCAATGTTTGAAAACATCTGTGTGACACTTTAACTTGAAGGACACAATGGAAGAGTTTGAACAGCTTGTCAAGAGGCCCTTGACAAAATTCACTGTGGTGAGTAGCTATACCATTTGGAGAAGCTCTGTCATCAGAGTTAGATTTTTGCCTCCCATATGACTTCTGGACACACACACACACACACACACACACACACACACACACACACACACTAATTTCTCCCTGTTGAAATCCCTGTTGATGGATGTATGTTTTGTGATTCTGACACAAGTGTGGGGACCCACTGGTACACCTATGTGCTCTTAGTTTTTGACTTACAGCCTTGATTCTGTACATGGATGGTGTGCATACATAGCCATACACAGTTGTACAGCTTAGGGGACAGGGAGGGGTAGTATTTAACCCTTCTACACATCTTTCTTCACTGGACAGTTCCTGTGTTTGGCTGACTGAAACTATCTTGCCTTGACTGCTGAGACTATAGCAAGTTCCACTAACTATATTGTGTAGCTAAAAAGCACTCAAGATTTATATTTTTTTAGGTCGCTGTATATGAGATTTCCCTAACCAGTTGCCTAGGTCTTTGTGTTAACAGACAGCACCTTCCTGCAGTGGAGTAGCAGCATCCTCATGAGACTATTTTGCTTATGAACTATAAATCTCTAAACAATGATAAATGGCTTGGTGAGAAAAGATTCTTTAATAATTCAATAATTTCATTAAATGATCTGGTCACCAATGTAATGCAGGTTGACAGAGACCTGGTGTGTGCCGGATTTAAGTCCCACATTATTAAAACAAGACACGGTGTCATTCATATTTATCTATTTGATTTCCTCAAGGCAAAGTCAAGTCTTTCAAAATCCAGGAAACAGAAACAATGATGCTAGATTCCTCCTTCTATCTCAGTTGTCATTTTCAAAGTCTGCTTAAATTCCAGGCAATGGCTTGCCCTATTTACTTGCAAGGTAGGCTTGAGTATTATTTATTTTATCTTCTGCTACTTAACTTCATTTTTCTTAGTAGGTTCTTGTTCTTTAAAAATCCATATTACTTTTAAAGTATGTATGTGTGTGAATGTGTATACATATCTGTGAGTGTGCATTCTCTCTCTCTCTCTCTCTCTCTCTCTCTCTCTCTCTCTCTCTGTGTGTGTGTGTGTGTGTGTGTGTGTGTGTGTGTGTGTGTGTGTGTGTTTGGAGATGAAGATCAGGTGGTTATCAGTCCTCCCAGTATGGGTATTTGGAACCAAACTAGGGTCTTTTGTTAGAGTGAGATGTGCTTTTAGCCACAGAGGCATCTTTCCATCCCCTCTTAGTAAGCTCTTATCTGAACAGAGAATAAACTATATGTAGTGAATAGAAGCAAGGATGATTGCAACATGGAGCTTTATTATAGCTGAAAATAACACATTACCCATTATCAGAGAGGCCAGGAGCAATAGCCATCCAGGATTCAAAGAAACAACCAACCCAAGACCAAAGCATAAAAGTTCCTGGAAACACAGCTGGAACCAGCACAAACATGTCTTCATGTATTTGTTTATTTACTGGTCTGTGAAATGCAAAGTCCTATAGAATAAAGTTGATTTACTTTACTTTTATTTATTTAAGAAAATCTTTAAAGCAAATAAAATGTCACATTTATAAGTTGTATTTTTATATAAATCTGTGCATCTGTATATTTAATTTATGGTCTCAATTAGAATCTTGTAATTGTCAGAGAAATGTTAATGCAAGGCAATTAAGATTTGTACAGTAAACACATGTACTCCTTATTTATTTTTGTCAAGGCTAGCTAAAAACAACTTGTGATACTAATGGATCCTAATAGGAAGTAGCTATTAATTAAATAAATAGCCTGTTAGACTGAGAAATGAAGTGTCAGTACAAGAACAGAGCACTAATATTGTTAAAGAATAGTAATTAACTCACAGCCTTTAGTAGTGGCATGGATATTTATATTTGATTTTGCAGATATTTGTGTCTGTGATGTCAAATTAATTAAATTAAACCTGGAAACATGTTTTAGAATAAAGGAAAATAGCAGTCATGTTCCAAACTCTTAGGGGATACACTGTGTCTGGAAAAGGCAAGATACAAGTAAAATTAAATGTCTGATTGTACATGTCAATGAATTTGGAATGTTTGTAGAAGTAAATGACAGATTCCATACCACCTTTATCATCATTTACCATGCCTTGTATTTGTTGATGCTACTATATAGAGGGCACAGTGCTGGATATTAACACCAAGAACATAAATCCAGGCCTCCACATACGAAGCCATAGCCCAGATTTGGTTTATGCATTTCTCAATGATATCTTTGCCAAAACAAAAAACTCCCATAAATGGGAAAGGGGAAGTAAAGCTCAGGGACAGTGTGTTCTGGCAAATTTTGTGAAGGCAAAGAACTTGAAATACATGTAGAATTACACCTACACAGAAGAGAGTGGTGATGGTCAGGTGGGGACCATGGCTTAAACCAAGCTCATTATGAACATTCGGGGTAAGGTTAGATAAGGGATTTACACAGTTGCCCCACTCTATGTGTTCTGTGGAACTGGATTTGATGCTCCTGGAAAGAACAACAAAAATGAGATTTTTTTTTGAGGATTGGTCAGACTAAATTGGTCAGGAGCTTTGAGGATGGAAGGCAGCAAGACTGAAAGATGTGAGGTGAAAGGCTGGCGAGATTGCACAGTGGTTAGGGGCACTGGCTGCTCTTGTAGAGGACCAATACCTATATGTTGACTCAGTACCATCTGTAGTTCCAGGGCATCCAAGACCCTGTTCTGACATTTGAGAGCACCAGGAACACATGAATATACATATACATATGTGTGTGTGTGTATTCATACAGCTGAACACTCATATATAAATACATGTTTATTAAAAAATGATGTGAACATACTTTCCTAAGTGATTTTAGGTTTCTTAGTACAAAAGCAATGCCATGCTTTTTCTACTCATTTGGCCCATGATATATAACACAGTAGATGCTGACCTTTTGATATTAGCATTGGACCTACTGGAATAAGAATGCCTGGAGAATACACCAGTCAAACAAACCAAAGGAGATTCAAGTAGCGGTCATTCTACTATGAGGTGATAAATTCTGTGATCGATTGAGGCTTAGCTTAGTCCCAAGAAATCATTACTGAGTTACTTGGTAATAACACCTAGAGGTGAACAAAGTGTTTGCCTCTCCCATAATACAAATGCAGATCACTAGTTTCCTGGGATATGGACAAATAAAACTTCGGTTTTAATTAAACTGTGACTGAATTAATTGGAAGTCGCTGCATTGTGTGATAATCACCAACTTGGATGTTATTTATTTTGCCTCAGCTTTCTAATTTATCTTCCTTTTCTGTAAATGTAAAAATCCTTTTGGCCTTTTAATTATAGGAAAACATCAAGTTAGCAGAATTAAATGAAATCATGGAAGCCTGAATTTTTCTTTTTTTCTCCAATTACATTTTAAAACCTCAAGATGAGCTTTTATTGTCCTACATGTCTTTTTTTTTAATCATGTACTTTTAAAAATGTGATAATAGCAACTAATAATGGTAACAGTACTGACAGCAGTCATCTCTGTTTTCCTAGAATGTATTTTGAGCTGAGTGTTCACAACTGAGTCCCTAAGTTAAAGGATTATTCTTTACTTCACCAAATCAAGAAGCTTTTAAATTCAATTGGTTCATTGACGTATCTGTCATATGATATGATTAATGGCAGTTCAAAATTTTGCCTGTCTATAAAAATGTTGAGTGTGGTATTTGTTGTTGTTGTTATTGCTTCGGAGATGAAACGGGGTCACTGACTAAAAGATCTTTACTTCTTGTTTTTTCCCCCTTAACTTTATTTTTCCAGAGACCAATTTGCTTAGGTAGGAGTAGCAGTCCATAGAAACTGGAAATATATGTTGCAATTTCTCTTCAGTAGACTGTGTCCCTAATTTTTTGTACATCACCCCAAAAGATATGCTCTAACTGTAGGAACATAATCAACAAATTGTGTTCCTTAATACTGTGAAAACTACTTTCCAAAAGTACTTTGTAATGAGTGTCTAATAAGAGCCTAACATAAGCCCAAAACCAGGATCAAGTTTGAGATCTACGCAGTCCTACCCTAAGTTCTTCTCATCTCTCTGGATGGCAAGGGTAGACAGTACTGCTTTTCTCCTTCAAGGTGTCCAGGCAAAACAATTCTGCTGCAGCCTCTATCAGATCTATTTCCACACTAATATCCCTCATGACCAAGAGAAAAATAATTTGACTCATATATAATCTGGTTCGTCCTCATCTGGGTTGAAAGCACTTAATGACCCACTATCTTCTCTCGGCAAGGCTATAAGGGTATTGTGTCAAAACAGCATGATGGATTACATACTCGGTGACCTTCTGTGACAGAGCCTGGGATGCTCTGTGTCAAGCTTGCCATCCCCATAGTGAGATGAAGGTTCCCAGAGGAAAGGCCCTCTTGTCTGTATGTGCTTTCAAAAGGCCCCTACCTCCAAGAAGGCATTAGCCAAGACTTTGGAAATAGGGAACATACTGGTCTTAAGGGATTAGATATCCACTTTAAAAGTCTAATAAAAGGAGAAACTAAGACTAAAACCTCTATTCTTAGTTCAGGAGTCACAACGTACAGGGCTCTTACAAGGTTAACTCAAGGGAAAATGTGTATTTCTTTAGAAACATTTCCCCAGATTCACAGTAAAAGTTAGAGTACACAGAATTTTGTTTATTATTTATATGTGGTTTTTAACATTTTACTGGTTGCCCCTCCCCCTCATAAGTAATTCAGAAACAAAAGCATCACCATACACAAAATGAGCTCACCACATTCCAAGGGCCTTGGTGACTTCTCAGGTAGAAGGAACAGCTCTTGGCTATAAATGGGTGTTTTTTATAGTTCTTTTAGCAAGCTTCATAGCAAGAGTGCCTCCAGTTTGTGCAGAAATAAGAGTAGAAAGCTCATAGGCAACATTGTACCTTGAGCCCAAACAAACTTGGAACACATTTGTTCACAAGGAATTCTGCCACCAAGTTTTGAAAGTGGCATATTTTAAATGCCTAAGCTGTAAAATTTCTATGTTTGTGCTACCCTACGCTGGCATTCCCATCTTTGAGGTGCCTTATCATGATATCCAGCCCACTGATCTAGGCTGAAAGTCAGATTATACCATTGCTTCAAATCCTCTGTACCTGGCACAGTGCCTAGACTTGAGAAGGCATTAGTAAAATAGTTTGGAATGAATGAATGAATGAATGAATGAATGAATGAAGATTAAGTAAACAAAACTGGCCTGCAGTTTAATAGGTTTACCTGCAAAAACTATTAACCCATCCTTATATGTTCTGTTCTACTGACTTCTTGAGATTGAGTAGAAGAATAGGCTTTATTCAAGACTTTCTGAAGAAGGCTACAAACTGGGATAAGGGAGGGAAAAACATAATGAGCTGAATGAACCCTGGGCTTTCATACAGCAGATTTCTGCCAGGTACTTATTGAGCCAGGCTGATGGGTAGGCTAAGAGAGAGCCAATAATCGTGTTCAATTCATTGGCCAATGGGAGGAAGCTAGAGATGTAGGGCACAAAGCCATACCAAGAGATAACACAAATGTAAGAAGTTTCCTTCATACAGCCTAGCTTAGATTGCAGCAGGCTCCTTTCTAACCAAAATGTCCTTCATTCTGGATCTACTAAATCACACACCACTGAGATGTGATGGCCATTCTTACCATCTCAGAGCCATTTGCTCATTGCTAGGCAATGGCTCTCCTGTACTTTTTTTTCTATCTCTTGCTTGTCTGAATTTGTCGTACATTTTAGTGTTTGTGATTTGTATTTTTCTTTATGACATGATAATATAATTATATATTTTATCCCCTCCAAACCCTCCTATATGCTCTTCCTTATTCTACTTCAAATTCATGACTTCTTTTTAAACTCATTTTTATTGCATGCATATATACACATATATATCCCTAAATGTGATTTATTCACTCCATCTATGCATAATTTCAGGGTTGAATGTTTGACACTGGATAAGCAATTGGTGTGCTCTTCCCTGGAAAGGATCACCTCCCCAACTCCTAGTTTCCTAGTTGCATATAGTTCTTTGTGTAGGGCTGAGGCTTTTCTCATTTCAATTGGACATATTCAGTGGTGTCATTCTTCTTCAGCTCATATTTGTACAGTCATGTTGGTGAGGCTTTATGGCTGTAGCTTCTGATACTGCTAGTAGATACAATCTCACAGTAAACTCCCTGATCTGCTGCTCTAATTATCTTTTGGCCATCCTTTCATAAATGTTCCTGAGACTCAATTTCAGGAGTGTTTTGGGACTGGGTTCCCTAAGTCTGCATTTTGATTGGTTGTAGTTTTTTGTAATGGTATCAACCTTTTCACAGAGAACTTTCTTTGATGAGGGGTGAAGACTGCACTTATCTATGTGTAGAAGGACACATGTTTATAGATTGTTGTTAGAGATTATGCTGGTTTAGTCAATTGCAGGTTATAGATTCTCCTCCAATAACCATGACTTTACTAGCACTGAGTAGCTAGCTGGGTTTCCAGGACTTGGTCCAGTTTATTTTTTTGTTGAACAGTCTTAAGTCAAATTAGAGATCTGTTAGTAACCACCAAGGTATGTGTGCCTCTACTGCACCATTAAAAGTATCATGGTATTATGGATGTTTATATGGTTCAAAGGAATCATATCTGGGTAGGACTGATGCTTACCTCACTTCTTTGAAAGCTTGTGTGATAATATCTGGGACCATGAAAGCTAGTTCTCGGAGGGAGCATTCAGGTATGTTCCAACTCATGGGTCTCTAGGCCCTGTGTCTGAAGTGTATGATGTCTTCAGCAATAGGGACTTACCTTCCATTTATTGGGGTTAACCAAGGGCAACAGCAATAGGCTATATGTTTTGAAAGTTTCTTGGATAGCCTTGGCCAACAAATTGAAAGAAGGCATCTTATGCCTGATACTGAGTACTGGGGTTTTGTTAGGTGATCTTCAGCCCTTGGAGGGAGCGTTGTCAGCCCAAGTGAGAAAAGTTCATTTAAAAACACATATGCATATTTGTAAAAGGAATTATGTGTGTTGTAGGGTTTTAAGGTAAATAGTTGATAGTACAATTTCTTGTGTTTTTTTAGACATTCTTATTATTTTACCCATGTTCCTCCTTATTCTGTATTTATCTACCTTCTTTTTTCCATAAAAGTCTCTCTTTCCACATTTTCCGTATCAATCACTTGTATCCTGCATCCTCCTTTACCTTCTTCTGTGTTATTATCTATATGCTCTCATCCCTTCTCTAAGGAGCTCCTCTTTTCCCATTTCCCAGATCCAAATCACTTCTGCTATTTCCCTTCTGTATTCTTCCCAATTCCCCTATCCTGAAATGGTCCCATTACTTTCCTTGTTTCAGTAGTACAGACTATGGACTCACATCTTATGATTTGGAGAAACCACCAAAGAGACAGCAAGCTACCTTCATTTTATGTGGGCCTGTGTCTTTATGTTCTTTTTCTAATTCCATCCATTTACTTGCAAGGTCCATGATTTCTTTGATGTTTAAATTTGAACGAGTTCTATAGTGTTTATGTACCACATTTTCATTATCAGTCAGTTGCTTGTGGGACAATTAGGGTGCTTCTTTTTTTTAACCTAATATGAATAGAGCAGCAATGAACATGGCTGAGCAAGAACCTGTGGAGTAGGATGCCAAATCCTTTAGGTACATGGCAAGAAGTTATATGTTACGGCATGTTTTTCCTTCCTGCTGGCTCCATCCCACTTGCCGCCAGTCTGGGCCCACAGCCATGCCAGCCTCAAATAACACTCAGAGACTCTGTATTTGATATAATCCTGTTGGCCAGTTACCGTTATTGTTTATGGGCTAGCTCTGCCTTAATTATTAACCCATATCTACTTATCTAAGTATTTCCACGTGGTCATCTTATCGGGGAGCCGTGGCGGGCGTCTTCCTTCCTCCCCCCGGGCTACATCTCGACTCCTCCTTCCCCTTCCTCTTTCCTTCTCCTAGTCTCCTAGCCCTGCCTATCTAGTTTTCTATTGGCCAGCAGGACTTTATTAATTAGTATGAGAAACATATATACAGAATAACATCTCCCATCAGTTATATTGCTGGGTCATATGATGGATTCAATTTTATCTTTTTGAGAATTTGCTACACAGATTTCCATAGTGGCTGCACAAGTTTGTTATCTCAACAACTGTGAATGAAGATTTCCCTTTCCAAAACAGCCATCAGCATTTGTTCTCAGCTGTTCCATTGATATCTGACATCCTGACTAGCATATGATGAAATTTCAAAGTTGTTTTGACTTTCACTTCCCTAATTATAAAGGTAATGAACATTTTAAAAAGACATTTCTTAGCTGCCTATTGTTTAGTTTTGATAGTCTCAATTCAGATCCCAGGCCAATTTTTCAAATGGGTTATTTTTGTTTTGATTAGTGTTTTGACTCTGTTTCTGACATCTTTTTATATTCTGGATATCAATCCTTTTTGAGATGTTCAGCTGGCAGAGATTCTCTGTCATCCTATGTTTGTGCTTATCATTTGGTTGTTTCAGTTACATGAGACCCCACTTGTCAATTGTGGGGTTTAATTCTTTGGCAAATGAAGTCCTATTCAGAAAGTCCCTTGCTACATCTACATCATGTTGGGTATTGCTTATATTTTCTTCTAGAATTTTCAGTATTACAGGTTTCACTTTTAGGTCATTGATCCATTTGGAGTTTATTTTTATGCAATGTATGGGTCAATGTTACACTTTGGCATGTGGACATCTAGTTTTTCTAGCACCATTTGTTGAAGAAGCTTCATTTGGCCCCTTTGTTATATATTAAGTGGATGAAGTTACATGTTCTCATGTCTGGGCCTCCAATTTTGTTCCATTGGTCTGCATGTCTGTTTTTGTGCCAAAACCACATTGTTTTTTATTACTACAACTCTTTATTATATCTAAGATCTGGGATAATAATCCCACCAGTATTGTTATTTTTGCTCAGAATTGTTTGGCTACCTGGGCTCAAACAAGAATTTTACAGTAGGTTTTTATATTTCAGTGAAACTGAGATGGGCATTTTGATTAGGATTGCAACAAATCTGTAAATAGCTTTGGTAGAATGTCATTTTCACAGTGTTACTTCTACTAATCCAGGAACATGAAATATCTTTCCATTTTCTGGTGTCTTTCTCTAGCTTTTTCTTCAGGGGTTTGAAGTTTTCATTCCTTTAGTTAGGTTTATTCCTAGATATTTTATTATTTTTTTTGGGGGGGGGGACACTGTGAATGGAAGTGTGTCCATGATCTCTTTTCTTGTTTGTTGTTGAAATAGAAAAGCTATTGATTTGTGGAAGTTGGCTATATCTTGCCACATTGACACATACATACATACATACATACATACATACATACATACATACAAACAATTGTTCTCTATAAGAATTTGGGGGACAGTTACTATATAGTACCAAATCATGTACAAATAAATGGTAGTTAGCTTTTTTCTATTCATATCCTTTTTTTTTTCTATTTGTAACCCTTTAGTTCCCTTCTGTTGCCTTATTGCTCCAACTAGTACTTCAAGCACAGTGTAGAAAAGGAGTAGGCATAGTGGATATCCTTGTCTAGTTCCTGACTTCACTGTAACTGTTATAAGCTTTTCTCCATTTAGGATGATGTTGGGTGTGTTTTTCTCGTATATGGCTTTTATTATGTTGAGGTAGATTCTTTCTACCTCTATATTTCTAGGACTTTTATTATAAAGGCATTTAGGATTCTTGCCAAAGGGTTTTTTGTTTTGTTTTGTTTTTGATATTTATTAGGATGATCATGTGATTTTTCTTTAAGTCCATTTAGGTGTTTTTTTTTTTTATTAAAGTCTTTTTCTTTTTTCTAATTATTGACTTACATATGACCTGCATTTAGGGGATGAAGCCAATTTGGTCTTGCTGAGTAATATTTTTTATATATGTCTTTATTGTATTTAAAGCTATTTTATTGATTTCTTTTTAGTGTCTATTGGACTGTAGTTTTTTGTTGTCTCCACATAAGGAGTTTAAGAATACTACTTGCTTTTGGGGGGGGTTGTTAGTTTGTTTTTGTTTGTTTCTGTTTCTGTTCTTTAGCTGGAAGGTATTTTTTTATTACTATTCTGATCTCTTCATTTGTTATAGGTCTGTTTATATTGCTTTTATTTCTGGTTGTTTGGCTGAATCTAGAAAATCATTCATGTCTTTTAGATTTTCTAGCCTCATAGAGCAATAGTTTTAAAAATATTCTTTTATAATATTTAGCATTTCTGTGGTGTCTGATGCAATGTTTACCTATTCATTTCTGGTTTTGTCAGTGACTTCTCTCTTTCTTTTTGTTAGTTGGGTCAAGGGTCTATCAATTTTGTGTATCTTCTCAAAGAACCAGCTCTTAGATTTGTTGATTTTGTTTGTTTGTTTCAAGACAGGGTTTCTCTGTAGCTTTGGAGGCTGTCCTGGAACTCACTCTGTAGACCAGGCTGGCCCCGAACTCACAGAGATCCACCTGCCTCTGCCTTCTGAGTGCTGGGATTAAAGACGCTTGCCACCACCGCGCAGTAATTTGTTGATTCTTTGTATTAGTTTTTGTTTGTTTGTTTGTTTTATTCCAATGACTTCTGCTCTGATTTTATTACTTCTTGCCATTAATTGGGTTTGGATTTGGTTTGTTTTTGTTTTTCCAACTTTTTGAGTTGCACTGTTAAGCCATTTGTTTGTGTTCTTTCTGAATTTTAATGTAGGCATTTAGAGTTATAAATTTCCTCGTAGGATTGCTTTCAACATGTCCCGGAGGTTTTGTATTGGTCTTCCTCATTTTCATTTAGTTTCAGATGTTTTTTTTAAAAAATTCTCTCTTGATTTCTTCTTTGACCCATCTTTGTATAGTAATGAGCTTCTTAATCTCCATGAATATGTATATCTATTAGATGTTTTATTGCTGTCAATTTGAGAGTTTTGGAGTTGTGGTCAGATAGGTTACAAGAGGCATTTTCAATCATTTTGAATTTGTAAAATTTGTTTTGTGTCCCAGGTGGTGGTCTAGTTAATACAGTGATATTTTCTCTATTTTTCAAATATCAAGTAGGAAAAGGGTGGACACTAAGGCATTTGTAGCTATGTGGCACATGGCCGCTGAGGAAAAGAAAGCAACATTGAGGCATACAGACTTTCTGCAGGTCTACTCTGCGATAGTCACAGGTCTTGCAGGACCATGTCAGGCTAATGTAGTTAAAACTCCTAAGGAACAAATTTCGTGTTGGAGGCATGATATTTAATCAGAGTTTTAGTTTTAAAAATCTCATTTGTTTTTCTACATCATTAAGGATACTTTGCCAGACTGAAAGTAAGGGAATGTGGGTTCACATCTATTGCAAATTGTTGACCTCTGGGTTCTAATGCAATTATCAACGAATGTTCTAAGACAATTGAGTGAGACAGCACACAGAAAACCTATGCGTCAGCTGCTGCTCAATAAATGTTGAATTTTAAATTGCAGTTAGAAAAGTGAAGCCTAGGAATGGGGAATCAGATCTGGATTATTTATTCCTTGTGTTAATTATTTTTGTTCTCTGAATAAAAGGAATGACCCAGAGATTCAATTATCTACATACCTGTGTCATATAACCAAACTTAACACTCAAGAGTAACTCGTTCTTTCTTTAGGCAATTAAAGTGAAGACAGGGTTAAGGAATTGTCTTGTATCATTTTCATCAAATATATATTTAAAGTCAGCATTAGAAAAGATGGACTGTAATATAAAAAAGTCTTGGATCAAATTAAACTTATTTTCCAAAATTTCTTGGGTTTATTAAGGTGCTATGAATTTAGGTAGTAGTATTTCCATTACCAGTCTCTCTATCTGCAATAACCAAAGCATAAAACTGACTATTAAAAAATATTTCTTCATTTCAGTAATTGAGTTTATCAGATGAAATAGTATATCAACCATAGCCTACCTTGATTTAATTAAAGCCTTCATTTTCGTACCTAGACCACTCCTGCCACTTTGAATTAAGACTATTTGTATTCACATTCTAATCATTAAAATAATTCAGATTATTTTGACTAACCATTCCTCAGATTTCAGAATATTTTATGTCTTTATACTCTAATAATTCATAGAGATATGGAAGGCTCTGTATAATCTCTTATTTTCACTACTTTTGTTGGGCAATGCATATGCCATTTAATGGATGCCTGGCATTACCAGTGGCATCATGGGGGTTTTATATGCCTGGACCTATGTAATCTTTTAACTGAGCCTTTTCATTTTAAGAGATAGATTAGCTATATCAATGACATAAATTTAATTATAAAAATAACACTACCCTTTAATATTATCATCTGTAACCTATCATCAGTCTTCCCAAAAGTTCCCCTTCTACTCGGTCTCATCACTTCATCAATTTTCAATACCATGGTCCATGGAAATGAAATTCATTTTGTTAAAATCAATGAAACACCATCCAGCTGTCATTTACTTTAAAAATAACACCTTTTATGTAATTTTAAATGATATTTTTTATTTTCTCATGCTTATTAAAGTCTGTTGTGGTCCAATATCACATTATTTACAGGTTTCAGTAGAAAACAAAAAAGAAGACTCAGTGAGATGATTGAAAGAGTTTTAATAAATGAGTTGTGTCTAAAAGTACAAGCTGAGTTGTGGTAAACAAGAAATGGGAATGCATTCCAGAGACAGCATGTCAGGGAGTCGTGACTCATTAGGCACACGTGAACACGAAGTAGGAACAATTGTCGGAGTCTGAAGGGAGTGACTGTACAAGTAAGAAGGAATGGATAATAGAAGTGAGTGACCTCGGATGTGATATAGAGAATAATACTCTGAACTCGTTTTCCTTGTGCCCCACCAAGTCCCACTGGAAGTTTCCAATACCACATCCAACCAGTGAAGACAGGTGTGCTCTTCATGCAGCTTATAAATGCCTGTCTCTATGGCACGAAGCAGAACACACTTGCAGGGAGATATCCACCCCACCCACACCTGTTGTACTGATCACACCCATTGAGGGACATGGGGATGGGGGTGACCAATGGAGTCCCGGTCTGGGTCTTGACCCGGATGCTCTCTGTTACTTCCTGGTCCGAGATGATTGGAGGACATCCTTGGAGCAGGAACTCTCTCCTTTGTCTGTTTCTTGTGTAAGTGAATTCTCCTGAAATAAACCTTAATCAGCCTGTATTGTGTCCCAGAATCTTATTACCCGCCTTAACACACAGTGGTAGAATGTGCCTCTAGAGTAAGAAGAAGCTACAAGCTTCTAAGTACATGGGTCTCAAATACTTTGTGAGCTGATTTAACTGAACAAACATGAAAGCTGCCTTGGTGAATTCTGAGGACACACGGCTGGACAAGGCTGAGCAAGGTTCTTGAGCATACTGCCTGAGCTTGAGAGTGACTACCTTGAACCTCACACCAATTTTCCTCATTGCTGCATTCTAGGCCCAGCTTCTGTCATTCTTCATCCTCGGGATTGTCGATGCATTGGTCCACTGCAATGGTGGGAGCAGAAGCGGGAAGCAGGGTTGCACAGCTATGGGTACGGTGGAGAAAGCCCTCTGGGAGATGACTTAGGTGAATCGGTTTAGCTTTATTCCAGAGTATGGGAAATGTATAGGATTGGGAGCCTGGGGACAAACCCTAATTTGCATTAAGTTGCCTATCATAAGGCTTTTTATGTGATGGCAGGGTCCTATAGTGAAGCTCCTAGTATAAGTCTTAGCTACCATAGCAGGGGAGGTGTCAGGCAGGAAACTATGCCAAGGGACACCCTAGAGCTAAATCAGACATCCTGACTTAGAGATAGCTTTCTGATAAGGACAGTCCTCTAGGCATAGGGACATTCTCCAAATAAGGGCCAGTAGAGAGTAGGGAGTCTCACTGGAGGGGAGGGAGTCTCCATGCCATCGAGCTTTGGAAAATGCTGCCAGGCCATGATAGACTGAAACCTCCGACCAGCAAGAACTTCCAACAAGCTTGATTCTTCAAACATTTTTCAAATCTAGCCAGAGAAACATACACACAAGGAACTATGCATAAAAGGTTCTGGGACAAGGTTTATGCTAAACTGTAAAAAATCATTATAAAATCCAGATGTCTAAATAGTTTATTTCAATACCAGAATTTGGTTTAATTCCTCCAAAGATTGGTCATTTAAGCTGGATACTGAAGGCCCTGTGAGATTTTGAGAGATTTGTTTATTGAAAAAGTATTTCTTGAGCTCATATTATTGAGCTAATTGGTATTTTAGGTGCTTGAGGAAGAAACCAAGACAATAATAAAATGCAAACACACAAAGTGATATCAAGAAGGAAGATGAATCCAGTATCATATTCTCTCTCTCTCTCTCTCTCTCTCTCTCTCTCTCTCTCTCTCTCTCTCTCTCTCTACACACACACACACACACAATCAATAAAATATTTTTAAGAGAGAGGGAGAGTTATCTCTTGGTGCCTTGCCTTTCTGCATATCTGTGAAGAGGCATAAATTGCCTTCTCTGAACTATCTTTTCAGGAATATTTGCAGAACAAATAGCCTTGAAGGACATAAGTAGGTCTGCTGACTGTCTAACATAAAAGTTTCAGTTCCTCACAACCATAGATCCTGCAGCTGTTACACAACCCTATGTGGGTAGGGCTTCTCGACATTACCTATGAGGAGACAGCAACATATTGGAGAATCTATGTTGTATACTGTGCTGAGTAGTGACATACTGTGTAATAACTAGAGTCATGGTTTCTGGACAGACTCGTGTAATTATGACAAGTTACTTAGTTATAATAGTGTAAACCTCAGATTCTCCAAAAGTTCTTGGCAGATTTTGGTGTGGGTAGATATTGATGGAAACATGGCTTTCTGGAACAGAAAAGGTGACATTATATGGGCCAGGGTCAGAAACATAAAAACACTCTCTAGACTTCGAAACAAATGTTTTACTCATTCAGGTGTCGCCCACATTTTTAGAGTTTATTGTGGCTGTGACCAAAAACTCATAGAAGGCAACTCAAGATAGGAAGTATTATTGAACTCATAACAATTGAACTCATTGTTTCAGGGTTTTCGGTCCTGGCTCTGCTGTTTATATGCATTTGGTTAGCAACTAATTTTTTTTTTATCAGCTTATTTGGGTATAGTTTACCTACAGCAAAATTATTAAAAGCTTCATGTTTTGATGAGTTTCAGAAAAAATATTTTGTGTAGTTTATCACCACACTTAAGATTGATAGCCCTGAAAGTCCCTCTGACCTCTTGTGTCACAGTGAAGCTTTCTATTGTCTTACCACTACCACTGAGGCAATCACTGGTCTGTGTTTTTGTGTAAGTGAGATTTGTGTGAGATTACCAGTGTGTGCTTCTGTGTGTCTGGCTTTGACTGCATTGTGTAGTGTTTTGTGAAATCCTCCTATGCTGCAACTACAGTAATTTTTTCTTTGCTGAGAACACTTTATGATGAGGATATGCCATAATCTCCCTTATGATGGCCTTTAATATTTTCCAGGTGGTTCAAGATCACAGATAAAACTTGCTATTGCTTTGTATGGTTTTCTGCAGACATACATTTCCATCTTTTCCTGGAGAGGTGCTTAAGAATAGAATTAGACTGCATGCTAACTCTATCAAGAACTGCCAAGTTTCTCTAAAGTGGTTATACTTTTCTACAGCCCCACCAGCAATGGAAGGTTTCATGTTTCCTTACGTCCTGGGCAACAGGGGAATTGTCATCTTGAATGTATGATGGATCTCGCCATAACCTTTATATGCATTTCTACAGTGAGTAATGGACTGAACATCTTCATTGGTGTTTGGTGACCATGCACAAATCTTCTTGTATATGTCTATAAACTTTCACCTACTAAAAATGTTTTAACCCTTTAGTATTGCATTCCAAGAATTCTTTGGGTAATCTGGATATAAACAATTTTTCATGTATCTACACTGTGACTGTTTTATCCTAATGCAACAAAGCATTTATGTATTCATCTTAAAAGACTTTCATCTAATAAGCTATGTTTTATTTAGCTAAGGACTACTACCGTTTGGTCAATCTCCATATTCTTTTCCTTTGAATACCTTAGAAGTGTAATGTGTTTTTGTGTATTCATTTAAAGGACAGGTATTTACTAATGTCCATTTACAGTAAGACCCAGGCAATTATATATCTATAATTCAGAATATCTGTCATGTGTTTCAGACACTTGGATTGAGGGGACACAGTCCAGTTTCTCAACATGGTGAGGTTAAAGCATACTGTTTTCGCATAGCAAGGTCTGCCATAACCTATCCAAGACCATAAGTTTCCCTTTGATTGATTTATCTGAGAAGGCAATATGATTAAATAGTATAAATTTTCTATACTCCTTGCAGTGGGTGCAGTCATATAATTATGACAATAAGACAGTAAGTTTTCAGATCCTTTTTGGCAAGAAAAAAAAGATATATGTGGTAATCAGAGTGCTTAGGCTTAAGACAAATACCATCTGTCAACTTAAAGATACTACTATCATTTTATGGATTTTTAAAAATTCTTTCATTTCATTTTTATTTCTCCCCTCTTATCTCTCTGTATTAGTCAGTCTTCTCCAGATAATGAGAATGAGAACCAATTGGAGACTATCAGAATATGTATGTATGTATGTATGTATGTATGTATATCTCCATTTGTCCCCTGGGAAGATGCAAACACACACACGTATGTATGTTTGTTGTTTTGTTTCTCCTTTACCCGAGATGCAAACACACACACACACACACACACACACACACACACACAGTGAGAGAAAGGTGAAGGTATGACATTATGTACTTACATTATAAAGGCTTATCTCACACGATTATAGCTCCCTAGAGCTATAATCCCACAGTCTGCCATCTGTAAGCTGAAGACCCTCAAAGCTATTGATGTAGATCCAGATCAAGTGTGATGCCCTGAGAACCAGAGGTATTTATACTTGAGAACAGGAGAAGACAGAATCTGTGCTCAAAGAGAGAGAAAGAATTTGCCTTTCTCCTACAGTTTTGTTCTGATTGGGCTCTCAATAGATTGAACTATATCTAATTGTATTGGTGAGGTTGATCTATATTTTACCAATTCAAATGTTACTATCTTCCAGAAACATCTCATAGACACACCAGAAATGATGTTTTAGCAGATATATGGACACCTGTGGCCCAGGTAGTTTGACTCAATATATCCTCCTGTCTTACTGTCCTCCTCTGTATTCCCTTCCTCATCTATCTTTCTTATTCTCCAGAACACAGCTTTATATTTCTGTAAAGTTTTATAAACAGGTAGTTATAGAACAGGTGCCAAATAAGTCTGAAATGACTTGATGAATGATGCATTAAGGTGTGGCTTATTTTGATGAAGGGCCTTAAACCTCCATCCTCAGCTGTTTTACACATCTTCTCTGACTCCATTTGCTTTAAATAATTGACTGTCCATGGTTCTGATTTTCATTTTTCTCCTGCACATCTGTTTGGATTGAAATTTTGCTGTTTGTCATTCAAGTATGATTTCATTTTAAATGATTTCCTTTTAATGGATTCTTGGTTTTTTCAGGCAAGTACTATCTTGTATTCTGAACACTCTCTTCAGCTAGGCTCAGCGCTTCAACTGTCTTTGTCCAGGATCTCAGGCATTTACTCATTTATGTTAGCTCTGGATTACCTTGTAATTAAATGACAAAAATGCTGTATTCCTTGGGTTAGTCAGTATCAGAGTTTGACAAATCTCTGCTAGTAGGCTAAATCTAGCCCTAGCTTGATTTTGTATGGTCTCTAAGCTAAGACTATCATTTGTACCTTTTAGATGTTACAAAATCAATCAAATGAACAACAAAAAGATAACATGTTAGAGGCTTTACACAGTGCACTAAAGCTAAACTAGAATCAAATATACATTAGCAACATTAAGTTTCTATGTGGCACAATACTATGTAGAACAGTAAGCTGTGTTCCTCCACTTAGAGACTCTTGGATGTAATCTCTCTGGTAGGTTTAAATATGTAGGCCATACAAACTATGCTTTAGAGAAACCCAAGGGAAAATTTCAGAAGGCTGCAGCAATTCTCCAAACAGCAGGGAATCTCAGTGAAAGACTGCCTGTGACTGAATGAGACGGACTAGGCAGACAATGGTTGCTAGTATGAGTATCAAAATAAAAATGACAAGGACAACACTCCAAATTAAATGAAAACTGAGCTGCTTCTCATTTTTTTACTGGAACAGCTTATAAGGGACCATCACCAAGGATTTATTTATCTGATGACAGGAAGTAATTCACTCAGAAAATTCAGAGTATGTAAGTGAGCATGGAATAACCCTTTCACTATTTCATATCCATTATTTATATGGCTCATTATACAGGGAAAATTCCCAGTCTTAGTTGCTAGCTTTCTACACTGTAACATTTGCAATCCATCTGAACATGGCATCAACTATTTTAGAGGAACATTCTGCACTGAGCTACTACTACCCCAACTATTTATATCAGTTAGTTGCCCAATGAAAAACCTTGACCATATTATGCCTATAACCTGCTCTTTAATCCACAAACTATTTTCTGCAGTGATAGGGATTAAATCCAGGGTCTTACACACCAGGCAAGTACTTTATCAATTGATCTATACCAATCCCTGACAAATTTCTTACTTTATAGCACATATTTCTCATGTGCCTTTGCCCAGGTATGTCTCCACTTGAGACATCTCTAGTTCTGTGCTGAAGTTCCTTTGGCCTCCAAATACTGCTTCCACTCAAAGTCTCCCCAGCTTTCCTCAGTTGGAATGTCTTCCCTGGGGCTTCCAGGTCCCAATGTCTAGAAAGGCACATTTTCAAGAGTCAGTTTCCTGACCTATAACTCTTTGAGCTTGAGTGTAGCATAAATTTGAGGTATAGATTGAATGACTTTAAAGAACTTAGGTTTAGATTTCTGATGATAGATTTTCCCAGAAAGGCAACCTTACAGCCTGGGCAAATGGAAAGAGCCAGCATTCATAGATGTGACTTTCATGCCCATGGCTTATGGTATCATAGGGAGCCATCAGTTCAATTTCATACATTGAACTGAAAATCCCAAGGGTTTCCATCCAGTCCTTCCTTGTAGGCTGCTGGCATGTCACACAACACGCTGCTCTGGCTTGAACTTCTGCCTTTGTTTATATCTCCTGCATTATCATGTGCATGTGTGTATCTTAGTTAGGTTTTCTATTTCTGCACTAAAACATCATGACCAAAACCAAGTTGAGGATGAAAGGGTTCATTTCATTTACAGCTTGCAGTCCATCCTCTGGGGAAGTGAGGACAGGGACCTAAGTCAGGAACAGATGAAGAGGACATGGAGGAGTGCTGCTTCCTGACTTGCATTCTGTGACTTCCACAGCCCTTTTTTATGCCACCCAAGCCCACCTGTCTAGAGGTGGCACCACCCACAATGGGATGGGTCCTCTCACATCAATGACCAATGAAGAAAATGAATCATAGGCTTTCACAACAGCTAGTCAAGTGAGGACATTTTCTTAATTAAGGTTTCTTCATAAAGGATTCTAGTTTATGTCAAGTTGATAGTAAACAAGCCAGCATGGTGTGTGTGTGTGTGTGTGTGTGTGTGTGTGTGTGTGTGTGGTTTTAAAATTGTCTTTGTTCTAGCAGTTTTGTGTTTGGGAAGCTGGCTATGAAGACAGTGATGCTGGTAGGAATTTGCTCATGTCAGCTCATTCTGTTATGAGTCCTGAGAATGTCAGAACAGTATAGAGTTCTTCATAATTATGAAAGTTGTCACAATTATTTTCTCATTTAATTTGGCAATTAGAGTGAACTTGAATCTGCTTCTTATGTGATATTACAGCTTCTCTTACAGATAAATATCCAGGGTTCCTGCACATAATTGAGTCCGAATTTATCCAACTACAGAAATAGGTCCTGCTCAGGAAAACCTGTGTTGCCAGAGATGTCAAGAAGAAAAGGATCCAACCCAGAAAAAATTAACACTACTGAAAGTATAGTCAATTTTAAATTAGTTGGGCAGATGGAATTTTGCCAGAATACAGAAAATCAGTAATTTACAGAGAGGCACAGTCAACTGTATGCCAAATGTTTAAATTTAAATGATAATTTAGTATTTTAAGAGTACATTTAAGTATTCTTCATATAACCATAATGAAATGACTGTATAACTAGTTTCCCATTGGAAATCATTTAATTTTTATTTGCTTATTTTCATCATGTGTGCATGTATGTGTAGGTGTGCATGTGTCTATATTCACCTGTATATGAAGGTCAGAGGTCAGCATTGGTGTTGTTCCTCAGGTGTCATTCATCTTTTTTGGAAACACATTTCCTCATTGACTTGGAGCTTGCAAAACTCCAGGGACCTGCCACTTTTGACCTTTGAACTGGGATTGCAAACATGCACCACTATGTCTAGCATCAGTAGCTCCTCCTCCTCTTTTTTTTTAATGTGCATGAATGTTTTTCCTGTGTGTTCCTGTGTAAGTCACTTGATCACTTGCATGCCTGATGCTCATAGAGGTTAGAAGAAGGCAAGAAATCCTCTTTAACTGGAGTTACAGATATTTGAGAACTAACTTGTGGGTGCTGGGGACCAAATCTGGGTCATTTACAAGCTTCAGACACAATATCCAGGTTCTTTGTTTTGTTTTGTTTTTGTGAGTTCTTGAGATCAAATTCAGGTCTCCATGCTTGTGATGCTAGAGCTTTACTTACAGCTATCACCCCAGCATTTTAAGCACAAATTGTTGCTCTAATAGTGGTGCACAAAGGTTGAATATGATCTTTCAGGCAGTACTAAAATGAATGAATAACATAGGCCAGATGTTTACAAGACAGTTATATCAGGATATTTTATTTCTAAATATAGATTTATGGCATATTAAGGCCACTTGACCAATTTCCTGGTAAGGGTAATCTTTTAGTCATCTACATTATAAATGCTCATTTAAATTTGAAATAATAAATAACCTAAGTCTTTCAGAATCTTTAAACTCACTTTTATAATAATATGCATAACTAGAAAAATATTAAAAAATTAAAATATTAAAAATATTAAAAAATTAAAAAATATTAAAAATATTAAATGTCTTTGACAGGTAGGGTGTGTTTGCAGCCATTTCAATGGAAAGCAATAGCAAATACTGCAGCATGACCTCAAGGGATACAAACAGAGCAAAAGTGCGCAGTAAAACGGAAGGACCCTACTTGCCCCTATTTCTCAGAGTTGAAGGGATTTGTGATTTGACAGAGCTCTGGTTATCAAGTATAGCACTATCTTTTACAGATACTTGAGAGTAGGCTAGAAAGGAATGCCTTCCCAGAGTCACATGGATGGAAGCAGGGTACAGGGAACCCAGGTCCCTTCCTATGAGCTCCACAGAAGTTCATTGTTACTCGGCTAAATGGAGAAGCTCCAGGTATTATCTCTGTGTGATGGTGGGTTCTCGCGGAATCCATGTTTCCCTAGTGTATTAATAAGCATTGCTTGAATGTGTGGTTTTGGTAGTGAGGGGAGCAGGTAAACACTTAGGAATTTTTCAGCTGGCTCTTGATTGTAAGCATTCTGCATAAAAAAATTCCAACTCATTACACGTATTTTGTGCAAGGTGTGTGATAACTGATATAATATTTATGTGGGTTGGTTGGGAATTGCAATGGGAGGCTCGAGATGAATAGAACAATGAAACTAGAAAGACAATTTTCTTAGGTAAGTTTTGGGATACAATAAGTAAAAATCAGAGTGGAGGCTTAACATGGGGCAGTGGGATCCTGGAGTTCTGGTGCACTTAGTGTTTTACTTTCCTGTGTTGACAAACATGTAGTCCCTGCCCATGCTGCTGTTCTTGTTGTTTAGGGCCTTGCAAGAACCTCTGCTGAGAAGCAGTCACAGGGCATATCCTGATTGATTAATTCTTCACAGCAGAGTACTGTCTAGTTGTGAGAAGTTCCCCAAATCTTTATTCTACAATTGAACAAGTAAGAGTGGGAGCTTGGTGTTAGACTCACAAACTGCATAGAATATTTGCTTCTGCAGTTCTAATATTGATCTATGAGTGTGCTTGAAACATTGCTATAGCAACAACCACTATTCAGTAGGAGAAAGCAATGCCTTATGTATGCAAAGAAAGAAACGATAAAAGAGTATTTCAGATGATACTTTTTAATGCCCCTCTGATGGATATGTCCTGGCTGCTGAATATTATTTTTGCATAGGACAGTATCTGGAAAATAAATCTGTTGACACTTAAGCACTTGCTGTAGAAGATATCAACAGTTTAAACATTATGTTACCAAGAACATCATCTCCTTGATTTAAGAATCTCCACAAAGATGAAAAATTTAATTACACTTGGAGTCAATCGGCTGAAAAAAAATCATGGATAAAAGAAAAAATTATCCTTTTAAAAGATTTATTATTGTTTTATGTATATGTATGTGTGTTTGTGTATGCATTAATGCATGCACACACTGCATGTGTACAGGGGCTTTTGGAGGACAGAAGAGGGTGTCAGATCCCCTGGAACTGAGTTACCAGTGGTTGAGAGTTGCCTGACATGGGTATTGGGAATTGAACTCAGGTCTTCTGCAAGAGCAGCAAGTGATCTAGACCTCTGAAGCCATCCCTTCTGTCCTGAAAATAGATACTATGCCAGCCAATAGCTGAAAATTGCTGCATAGGCTGTATGGCAAAGATACAGCTATAGGTGTTGATGGGAACAGAAGGGTATAAAGGCAAATTAAAACCCAGAGAACATAGCATTGCTATGGCTATCAGTAATGAGCCAAAGATAGTTACGACTGGACATCCCAGTCAGAAAATGATGGCTGACCCCAGATATCAAGGGAACCTGGTATAGGTGGTGGTGGTGTAATAAATTATATAACTGTTGACAAGATGCAACTTTTATTTGAGTTTCATATAAATGTGTCCTTGAAATAAAAACAAACTGACTTTTGCCTATGCCTTCACCTCTTGCCAGTGTGCTCCTATTCTGGTTTGCATGAGTGCCGTCTACCTTGTGCTACCCAAATGTGCCAGCTTGTATCTGTGTGTGCTAATGAAAAAAGTATTTCACATCTATCTATAGCTCCTTGTATTCCCTTTAACTTCCAGCCCCTCAAGACCCTCCTTTTCTGGTTTTGGCTTAGTAGGCAGGAAATTTCTTCACAAATAAATGAACCATCTTCTCCAGTAACCAAGAGAATTACACAGAAGAAGTGGCCCAAACACACTATTTGGTTTCCTGTGGTAGACATTCTTGCCTCCTTGGGACAGACAGATGGAACACTTGTTTCATTGAAAGAGGATTGCTGGGTCCTGGAAGATGCTCCTAGGAAAGGAGCAAGTAACTGAAGAAAAGTGGCAGGCTATTCCAGATGCCTTAAAGACTGCTGCTGAAGAAGCCCTGTGGTGCAAAGCTATATGAGCCAGGAGTTCTGGAGGAGAAACTGCAAGTTCAGGAATATGCTTTGGAGTGTGAGCTTCATGAGGGCCCCCTGTCCAAAGAGAGGCAGAATATGAGGAAGCCTGTTACGTACTGTTCCATGCTTGACTAGGAATCTTACACACACACACACACACACACACACACACACACACACACACACACACACGCACACGCACACGCACACGCACACATGCACACACACAAACACGGTGGAGAGGAGAAAAATGCTCTAACAGTTCCTGAACCTGATGGTCATGTTTATGGATAAAGAACAGCCACAAGGTGGATGTCCTATGCTCCTTACAATACTATAGTCCTAGGAACTGGGAAACCGTATAGGCAGAGTCATGAGGAGTTGTCCCTGCCAAGTTACTACTTCTGGGATGAGAGGGTAGATAGTATGGCAGAGGAGACAGAAAATTAGCATCCATTAACACCTGTCCCCTTTCAGGGCATTGACTGTAGATTCTAACATCACTGAATCAACGAAAGTACTTGCAAATGATCTGGATGACAGCTGGAGAACATCTGGTAAAGGCCAATGTTGGTGAATTGTCAATAAATGGACTTATTACATGGAACTAATCACACACACACACACACACACACACACACACACACACACACACACACACATATATGTATACATAGTCTAAGAATTGTGAATGTGTCAGGACATGTCTGATGCAATCTCCCATGGAACCAAATCAGAACATTTTCCTACCAGAAATGAGGGACTAGTTTTCAGCCACTGCTCTGGAGAGTGTATATAAGACTCTGGTTGCAGTATGGACCCTCATGCGGACTATCATATACAGGATATGATTATAGCAATGTAGCCCTGTGTGATACAGAGGCAAGAAAAAAAGCAGGGCAGGTGGAAATGTGAGCTACCCAGGTAGGTAGATTTCATAGAAGCTGGAGTTGATGAGGAGAAGATAGACTGCCAGTCAAATGAAGTGCTTTCTGAAGCCAAAACTGCTCCAATGGTACTAGTAGTTTTCTGATGGACACTAAGTCAGAACCAGAAAGTATATGCCAGGTACATCTAATGGATTTTCTGATGCCTACAGAAGGTAATTTCACCATCTTGGCTAAGAGTGTCACCAAAGTGTCTGATTGAAGGAGACTGTAGACGAGCAGAGGACTCATGCTGAACTGGCAGTTTATTTGTGCCACACCAGTGTACCAAGAGTGCTGGCCCTGTCCATACTGACTGGCATTGTCCTTTAGTCTACACAAACCCAGATTGGTTTTCTGGACCAGTCATGTACCTAGATGGCTATGGTGGCTACATATTCCAGGTCAAACCAATGACTCTGATGCTAGGGTTTGGCCATTTGGTCCCCTAGCCATATATAGCAAATGTTTCCCTAGTAGCTAAACACATTCTTAGGTGGGAATCTCACAAGAGCTAGCCACAGACCAAACACTCAGTGGTGAGTTTAAACTGTGACTGCAGGCTACAAACACCAGTGGTGAGGAACTGCCCACACTACCCCCACAAATGTTACTAGCCTTCAGAACCCTGGTCTATGCATGCCAATAGAAAAGTAACTCACACTACTCTATATTTAGAAGCAGCATTGGTAAGTAGATTTTGTTCAGGGGTCACAGGAATATTGTCACAGAAGAGCTTTCTTCTCCATTGACACTATCCCAGAGTGAGTCAAGAACAGTTTGCCTTTACCAGGGAAGGTGAACATAGATGCTTGTGGTTTTATCCTAAGTGTATATGCATAGCTCCACCATCAGTCATGTTTTGGTGGCCAATATAGTTGGTTGTGATGTCAACTAGCTACAGGCTAGAATCACATGAGCAGGAAACCTCGCTGGAAGAATTGTCCTGATTACTGTGACTGGCATGGGAAGGCCCACCCCAGCTGTGGTTGGGTAGCATCCCAGGTAGCATTTCAGGAGGCTTACATCACCCTTTGCTCACATGGACTTCACTCTTGCTGCTGAGTTGACTTGTGCCATTGTTACTGCTGCTGCTTATTTCCTCACTGAGAGCAGAGCCAGTGTTCGCAAGCTTAGCTTTCATCATGGAATAAGGACCAAAGGCTCTTCAGGAACTTTCTGGGCTTCTGGAGCTCAATTGTGATTTCTGAGGCACCCCACCATGTGTTCTGAGTAACTGTCATTTATCACACCTGAGTGAGAGAGAACTGTTCTGCATTGACTCCGAATGAGACATCCAGCCTAATATATATATATATATATATATATATATATATATTATTTTGCACCACCATGTGTTATTATGCTAAGCTTGGATTTCCTTGCAAATCTATAATTGGAAGATATGAACCTAAGAGCTGTTCTTGGAGCAGCTTTGAAATCGTAGGGATGCTGGGACTAACTTTTTGGAAAGAGGGAATTTTAAGTAGGAGTTCATTAACAACAGAGCTACAAGAGGTCTTGGGAAGAGTAAAACATGTAGTCATACAGGATACAGGCCAGGAGATAGATCCCAGAACCAAGTCTTTACAAAGAAAGGTATGTCTCACCCCCTAATACATGATATACTGATGGCTCCAGTGGATGGGTATGGGACAAAAGAAAAGTGGCGACAGTGTAACTGATATTATTGGACATAAACAGGGCTTGGCCAAAGCAGATAGTGGTCTGGAAAAAAGATTTTATATCTAGGAGCCATAAACCAGCTGTCAACACTCCATCAGGGCCATTGGGAGCACCTGTGGGGACCTCCAGATGGAAAGACCCTGTGATGCCTAAGGAAACAAAGCTTAAGAGGTTGGAGAGCCTACAAAGTCTGAAAGCCTAGGGAACCTACAGAGTGTGAAGAGCTATGAAATGTAAACAACTAATAACATGTTGTCTATATTACAATTATGAGCCCAATCATAACCCCTGGGCCTGCCCTGACAAACTGAAAGTTGTCTAAAAAGGTAGGAGAGATGGAGGCAGAAGGTCATAAATGACATGTGAGGTTTAAAAAATATGGCACTGCTATGGATAGCCAGAATGAGTGAAGAATAGCTAACACTGAACGTCTGGGAGACCAAGAGTTAGGAAATAATGGCTGACACAGGATAACAGGCAACCCAAGAATAAGCAGGAATGAAATCCATTATATAACTATGTAGGACAAGAAGCCACTTTAGTTTGAGTTTTGTATAAATATGGCCTTGAGACCAGAGGCAAGTACTTTCTACCTGAACCTCTTACCTGGTCTTTGCCTTTGTCAGGCTGCTGGTGTGTGTCTGCCTAAAGGCCTGTGTGCCTACTTCTGTGCTGCCCACCTGACAGTCAGCATGCGTAGCTGTGCTGGCTGCTGTGCTACCTGCTTGTGCCTGGGTACCTTCTGGTACTTCCTGTGTGCCTGTGAATAAAGTAGGCCACACCTGCTCCTTGCATTCTCCTTAAACTTGAGCCCTTCATGACCCTTTCCCTGGCTTCAGAGTCCAGACCAAACATGTTCATAGTTTTGTCCATTTGGCATCTACTGACCAAGCATTACGTACACAGGCTATGAGAAAGAAGACTGCTTGATACCCAATCTATCAGCAAGTTACTGGAGTTCATTGCTGCCTTCGAGACATTTATAACCTTATCTTGCTTTTATCATTAAACAAGCCTAGCATCCATGAAGCACAGAGAAACTCAACAACATTACTTCTTTCATTTTCTCCCCATAGAAGCTAGAAATAACAGACTACTACTGATCATTATCCTTGTTTCAAAAATGAGAAACATTTTTTAAAAAACAGGCTATTTAGCATAAATTGTGTAAATGAGACATTTCTCCCAATTTGCTTCATGATGATAGCCAAACAAATCTCTCTCTCTCTCTCTCTCTCTCTCTTCACATGTGTATGATTACATATGCATAAAATTGTTGTGTATATTTTCATGATTATGCATATATGAATCATATATATGCACACATCAGCACAATCACAAATTTAAGCTATCTGGACTCACTCGATATGAGCAACTTTTCAGACTATTCAAGTATGGCTCTCACTAGGAATTCATTATAATGAAGGATCATAGTCTCTGTATCAAATCTACCATATCAAAGTCCGACTTTTAACAAGATCCCCCAGTTGATTCCCACGTAATTAAACTTTATCACGTATTTCTGTAACCAGTTTTCACTAACTGAGAGGCAAAACAACTGCCTTAAGGGAGATAATATGTTTCAATTATCTCTGTTTTTTAAAGCATTTTTATTTGGAAATCAAAGATAAGATGATCAAGATGTTGAATTGTCTGAATAAAAACAATTCTCATATATCCCTGACTTAGTAGACACAGTTATTACGTTGTGTAAGGTTAATCATCCAAATCACTTAAGTACATAATGAATTGGGAGAGGTATTTAGAAATAGAATTTTAATACAAGTAATACAAACAATTAAATTTTAAAGTATTAACAACAGAATACTATTAAGCTATAAAGAAAAATAAAATCATGAAACTTGCAGGTAAATGAACAAACCCAGCCAGAGGAAACTGTATTGAGTGAGGTAATCCATATCTAGAAAGACAAATTCTACATCTTTTCTCTCACCTCACCTCAGTTCCCCTACCCCAAATCTTTGGGTTTGGATACTCACAGAAACCAGAGAAACATAAAAGACCATAGGTGGTATGAATGTGTTTGGGGGGTTGGAAAGGACTTGGGAAGAAAATAGCAGGATACAGGTGATACAAAGAAGGAAATGGAATTAGGAGAGAAGTTGGCTCCAACTAGGAGGAAGGAGGGAAGTCAACACAGAGGGGGAGGAACAAATAACACAAGGTGTTTGATAACACCTCAGTGAATAATATTACTTATTTAAACATGTATACAATACATGTAATTGTGTGCATTGTGCCAACAATGTTCCCCATAAAACCTTAAACTGACAAAAACACTAGAACCAGGCACAGAAACCTTTCAAATGGTCGGTCATGGTAGTTCAAGGGATTCCCCAAACAATAGAGGTTATCAGTGTAGCCTTTGGTTGTCTTTCAAGGATTAAGGGTGGGTCACTATTGCTGAAGACTTTATACATACATTAGGTCACAGGACTTGGATGATTTAAGCTGGATATGACCTGAAAGCCTGTTTTCTGTGGACTAGCTTCGATGGTTCCAGAAAATACTATGTGAAGTGCCAAGAAAAAGAAGCAACTAACTACCCAGTCCTACCTAGCTGCAATGTCAATGAATCATATCAATGGCCAGCATGGTAAGATATGCAAGAAACAGCATTCATATGTTGGTGGTAAATAGCTGCTAACTGGATTTCAGTCCTATTCAATAGGAGGGAAATCATACCTGGTACTCTAAACTAGCCAGCTTCCTGGGGCTAATGCACTCATGAATATTAAAAAAGGATCTACTACCCCCACATTAGAATGAATGATTACTTATTACATTCTAAATCTCATCCTAATCAAAGAAGCCTGTCTTTACAGCAAATAGAGGCCATCAAAGAAAACCATAAGAGACACAACGCAGTGATTAACAGATTGTGAAGAGTCTAGCCCTGACCAATCTATGCCATAGCCCCTATACATCCATGGTTCATGAAACATCATGGAAAAGAAGCTGGCAAGAATACCAGGAAGTCTGCTGTGAAACAGTCTCCTAGGAATGGCTGCGTAAACAATACCAGAACAATGGAAGTGTCTGTGGTCACGTTAAGGTAGAATGGGGAAATATCCATGGAGCCCTACTACTAGACAAAGACCTACAGGCATGTAATAACTACTAAGAGAGGGAGAATCAGCCTCTCTGAGGGTCAAACTCTTTCACTGCTTGTCCAACCCAGAGTGATCAGCCTTGAAACCAAATATACACCACCAACACAGATATTTATGTTAGAACAGTAATAAATGAAAAAGAGGCTATTGACTTGAGAGTGGGTGGTATGGTGGAGTTATAGAGAAGTTGGCTGGGAGAGGCTAGATGGAGGAAATGGAGGGGGAACACATTGTAATTTTATTTCAGTGATTTAAAAAAAATAAATAAAAGGGAAATCCTAAATCTTACCTTTCAATGGTGATGCACATTTAGAATTTCAGTACTTTATAGTCTGAGGTAAGAGGGTCTTGAAGTTCAGTCTAGCCTGGGCTACGTAGAGAAACTGTTAACAAAATTCCCAAATCTTTTATGAGGCTTTTACTTCCAGTGTCCTACCAGTCTCTGCACATTTATACTTGGTGGTTAGAAAGCTGTATTTATACCCAGATTTATTTTTTCTAAGATTAAAGTGGGCATGGACAAAGCTATGGATGATAGAGGAAAAGAACATGGTGTTTGAAGCTTTTGCTTCATTAATGGATAGTGCTGTGTTGCGCTAATTCTAATCATAATTGATTATGATAACAATTGCAACTACTATCACCCTTACTACTCACTACTTGTAATGGTTTTATCTAATTCCATTGAATTGCTGCACAAATACTACTTAAAAAAAAAGTATAGAAAGCTTCCTGAATTTTTGTGTTATCCGTTTTCAGGAGCCATACTAGTCTCTGTATCAATCCAGTTTTAGCATACACCATTTTAGTATATGTGCTGCTGAAACAAACACAAATATTGCTTTTTTTTCTTTTGTCACTACTCAGGCTTGAACCTAGAACCTCACATGTTCTACCATTAAGAAACTTTTCCCAGTCACAAATATTGCTTAATTGATCTACTATTATGTGGACAGTCATATAGCTGTCATTTTGACATTATGTATGCATAAATGTATTTGTACAACTATGCAATTGTTTAATATGGTAGTGAGTTTCAGTAATGAAGTTATAGGATTGGAGCATAATTAAAAAAATATCCTTTGAAATCCATGAATCTTTTAATTTTAATTTTAATTTTTATTATGATATAATTATAACATATCTCTCCTCCAAACCCTCCCATATTCCCCTTCATGCTTTCATGACCTCTTTTTCATTAATTGTTATTATATGCATATATGTATATACATATATATATATATATTATTTATTTCAATGCAACCTGCTCAGTCTTTATAGTTGTGTGTATGTGTGTTTTCAGGGCTGACCATATGGTGTTGGATAACCAATAGGAATTGGTGTACTTTTTCCACTCTTCCACTCTGAGCATCCTCATATGCTTTTAGTTCTTTTCTGAGGTCTCGGGGGCCTTATCTCATCTGCTTTGGCATGTTTATTGGAGTAACCCTTGTTAATCACGTGTTTGGACAGTCATGATGGTAAGAATTCATTGGCATTACTAGTAGAGACAATCTCACAGCAAAATCTTTATCTTCTGGCCCTTATAATCTTTCCACTTCGTTTGCCACAATGCTTCCTGAGTCTGAGATATGGGAAAATTTAGTAGATGTATTTACCTGGACTGAGTGAACATTTTTTGAGATATTTCTTAGCCAGTTTTTTTCTTCTTTTGACAATTCTCTCTTTAGGTTCCAGGCCCATTTGTCAAATAAGTAATTTGATTTTTGACTGCTTATTTTTTAGGTTTATATATATTCTGGATATTAGTCCTCTATCAGATGCATAGCTGGCAAAGATTCTCTCCCATTCAATGGGATTCCACTTTACCCAGGTTGGGTGTTTCTTTAGCTGTGCAGAAGAGTTTTACTTTAACAAAGGCACATTTGTTAATTGTTGGCTTTAATTCTTGGACAAATAAAGTCCTATTCAGAACATTCTTTCCCACACCTATATCATGCAGCAGGGTATTGCCTATATTTTCTTACAGAAGTTCCAATATTTCAGGTTTCACTTTTAAGTTTCTTAGTCATTTGGTTGTTTTTGTGGAAGGTGACAGAAATCAAATTTCATTATCTGACATGTGGATATCCAGTTTTCCCAGTACCATTTGAAGAAGCTCTTTTCCTCTAGGATTTGTTATTGATGTCTTTGTCAAATAGTAAGTGGCTGAAGTTACGTGTCTGCATGTTTGGGTCTTTAATTTTGTTCCACTGGTCTACATGTCATTTTTGTGCCAATACTGTATTGTTTTCATTAATATGGCTCTGAAATATATCACAAGATCCTGAACTGTAATCCTTCCAGCATTGTTCTTCTTTTCTCAGGATCATTTTGCTTACCCAGAGTCTTTTGTATTTGCATGTGAATTTTAGGGTAGGTTTATTTTTCTTATTTCTTTGAAGAATGATATGGAAGTTTGATTAGTTGCATTGAATCTGTAAATAGCTTTAGGTAGAATGGTCATTTTTCTTTTTTTGTTTGTAAGGTGTACACTTTTATTAAACTGATTTCAAGTTAATGCACAAGAAAGTCCTGCCTGCCTCAACACCTCAACCCATTTTCAGGGAGACCAAAGCCTTCATATATCAAGTTGGGGGGAGGGGACAAAAAAAAAAAAGAAGGGCCATGGTGGCTGAGGTAGAATTGTCATTTTTTTTATAGTGTTCATTTTACCAACCCATGAGGTTGTCTTTCCACTATCTAGAGTCTTTCTCTATTTATTCAGAGGTTTAAGGTTTTCATTGGTAGAGGTCTCCACTCCCTTGACTAGGTTTATTTTTAGATATTTTATTTTCCTTGAGGCTATTTTCCATGGAGCATGTCCATGATCTCCTTCCCTGTATGTTTGTTGCTGATGTATAGAAAAGCTACTAATTTGTGCAATTTGATTCTGTATCCTGCCACATTGCATTTTTAAGATTGTTTTCTGGTAGAATTTTGGGGATCTCTAATGTATACTATCATATCAACTTTAAACAAAAATAGATGGATAGTTTAACCTTTTATTTCACTATTTGTATCACTTTATTTTCCCTCTTTTGCATTATTGCTCTAGCTAGATCTTTAAGCACATTGTGAAAAAGGAGTGGAGGTAGTGGACATCCCTGTCCTGGTCCTGACTTCTGTAGAACTACTTCCAACTTTTCTCTATTGAGGAGGATGTTGGTTATAGTTTTCTCACATACAGCTTTTATTGTGTTGAGTTCCCTCTAGCCCTACATCTTTTATGACTTTTATCATAAAGGCATGTTGGGTTTTGTCAAAAGTTTTTTTTCTTTATTGAGATGATCATGTGATTTTAGTTAAGTCCACTTATATGTGTTTAAAAATTATTTATTGACTTGCATATACTGAACTATGCCTGCATTTTGGGGATCAAGCCAACTTGGTCATGACATGTAACTATTTTTCCTGTATGTTTGTATTTGCAAGTATTTATTGAGCATTTCTGAGAATATGTCCATGAGGAATAATGACCTGTAGTTTTCTTTTTTGTTGTTGTTGTGTTTACCTAGTTTGAGTTTTAGAGTGATACTGACTTGGTAGAAGGAGTTTAGCAGGTCATTCTTCTTTCTTTCTCCTTCATTCCTTCCTTCTTTCCTTCCTTCCTTCTTCTTTACTTTTTAATGTTTTTAATTAATTAATTAACTAATTAATTAATTAATTAATTTGTTGGTGTGTGAATAGCTTGACAAGAATTGGCTATAGATCTTCTTCAAATGTTTGTGAGAATGCTTCTAGAACCAACTGGTCCTCAACTTTTTTTTTAGTTTAGTTTTGTTTTTTATATTTAGAGAAAGCTTTCTTATTACTGCTTCAATCCCCCTAATTGTTATGGGCTTATTTATGTTGATGACTTCTTCTCGGTTTAATTTTGGTGGTCTGAATATATCTAGAAATTCATCAGTTTCAAATAGGTTTCCACCTTAAAGGAATAAGGTTTTAAAGATATTCCCTTACAGTGTTCTGTCTTTGGTGTCTGCTGTAGTGATTCCTTTTCATTTATGATTCTACCAATTTGCCTCTTCCCTCTCCCTCCCTCCCTCCCTCCCTCCCTCCCTCCCTCCCTCCCTCCCTCCCTCCCTCCCTCCCTCCCTCTCTCTCTCTCTCTCTCTGTCTCTCTCTGTCTCTCTGTCTGTCTCTGTCTGTCTCTGTCTCTCTCTCTCTCTCTCTCTCTCTCTCTCTCTCTCTCTCTCTCTCTTCCTGTTAGAAGGGCAAAGGATCTGTCCACTTTATCTTCTCAAAGAATCATACTGTAGAATAATCTTTTGGCACACTGTAAAGATTTGTCACTAAAATTGGTTTAATAAAAAGCTGACTGGCATGTAGACAGGCAGGAAGTGCAGATGGGACAACCAAACTAAGGATGCTGGGGTGAAGAAGGGCGGAGTCTGAGAAGTTGACAGCAGATACAGAGAGAAGCAAGATGGGCATGTCACACTGAGAAAAGGTACTGAGCCATGTGACAAAGCATAGATAAGAAATATGGGTTTATTTAAATGTAAGAGCTAGTTTGTAATAAGTGTTAGCTTTTGGCTGACCATTTATAACAAATATAAGCCTCTGTGTGTTTATTTGAGAGTGGCTGCAGGGCAGGAAAACTCTTCCTACAAAACCAAGTTTTAGATTCATTGATTTGATTCTGTTGGTTCTTTGTATTGTTTCTCTGTTTCTTTTTTTTACTAATGTCTGCTCTGAATTGTATTGTTTCTTGCTGTTCACAGATTTGGATTTGGTTTGTCCCAATTTTTCAACTTTCTAAGTTACACCATAAGTTTTGTGCTTTTTCTGATTTGTTTTCTATGCAGGTATTTAAAGCCATAAATTTCCCTTCAGGACTGTTTTCAATGTGCCCCAGAGGTTTCTTTTTTTTCATTTTCATTTTCATTTGCTTCTACTTCCAGAAAGCTTTTGCTTTCTTGATTTAGTCTTTGACCCATTCATTGTTTAGTAATGTGTTGTTTAATCTCCATGGAGTTTGTGTATTTACTAGAGTTTCTTTGATGTCAATTTTAAGTTTTTATTGCACTGTAGTCATATAGGATAAAAGGAATGCTTTTAATATTTTTCAATTTGAAAAGATTTGTTTTACTTTAATAAAATATTTATAATTCAATGTACTATTTTATTATGTCTATAATATTTTATTATTTTCTAAAATAGACCCAAGGTGTGGTCTATCTTAGACATGCTTTCATGTGATGCTTCCTTTCATGTGATTTGAGTTTTGGGGATTTTGGTATTTTTTGGTATTTGGATATAATATTCTCTAGATATTTGTTAATCCATACATCCTTTGGATGTGTGGTATCAATTAATTCTGTTGTTGCTCCGTCATATTTCTGTCCAGATAACCTGTCTGTAAACAAAGTGGGATATTGCAATCACCTAATACTAATGGATTGATGGTAATTTGTGTCTTTAAATCCAGTACAGTTTTCCTGAAATTAGATTGCTACATGTTTGCTAGGACAGGGATTTGGTCTTCTTAGTTAACTGTTCACTTGGGTAGAATGAAGGGCCCCTCTGGATCTCTTCTGATGAGTTTCAGTTTGAAGTCTGCTTGTCATTTATTAAGAGAGAGAACCTGCTTGTTCCCTGGCCCAGTTTTATTGGAATACTCTTGTCCTTTCTCTTACTCTACATTGGTACCTGTCTTTAAAACTAGATTTGTTCCTTGTAGACAACAGAGAGTGGCTGTACAAGTGTGTACTTCTACCAGCAATGGATCATCATTCCTCTCACTCCACATCTTCACCAGCATGAGCTGTCACTTGTTTTGTTGATTTCATAAAAGAGGAAAATGGAGAGCTCTCATACTAGCAATTTAACAGCACACCTAGCTGTTAAATTAGGCGTTACGACTCTGGGATTATTGGATTTTTCAGTTCCATCCTAATTTCTGGTTGAGTATTCTGATGTTTTTATCTTCTGATTGAATTCCATTTTCAGGTCCTGAATTGTCTTGATCATTCCCATCAGTCGCACACCTGAACTTTCTTGAGAATTGCCCAGATGTGTATTTTATTGATCTCTTCCTTAATTCCATTGAACTGTACATTTGTGTCTTCTTTAAGTTCCTTGAATTCTTTGATGAGCTCTATGATTGTTCTTTTTAACTTCTGTGTTCTAAAGTTCTTGTAGGTAATTGTAACGGGCAAGCATTTTCACAGGACTGGTAGGTTTTAGAGAGAAGATACAGGCTCGATCTTCAGTATTGGTGGGAATCCTTACTAGGATGGTACATTGAGTTTGAAATCTGGGCTAGAACTGGAGAGTTTCAGAAAATGGGAGGTCACAGAGACTCGAGGTATTAGAGTCTGGAGGAGGACAGGAGGCATCTGGGTACAGTGTGGGGAGGATAGCTGCTGCACAGAAAAGACCAGTGGACAACTGCAGGTAGAATGATCCCTGGTGGATGCCTACAGGTTGACTATAGCACAGGTTGGTGTGCTCAGAATAGCCCAGGACAAAGGCTTGAGCATATGTATTTTAATTTCCTTTTATTATATGTTTATTATTTAAAACTGTTTTTAAATTTGAATAAACTTTGATCCTATTCTTTCCCTCCTCCAACTTTGTCCAGATCCCCTCCTCCTCCATATTCACCTAATTCAAAGTTCTTTCTCAAAAAACAAAAACTCAGTACAAAAAAAAAACCGACCCAAACCAAGAAAACAAAATAAAATACCACATACAAAAACGAAAAAAACAAAACAAAAACAAAACAAACAATCAAAAACAACAACTGGAAACAACAGCAACAGAACCTGTGGAGTCCATTATATGTTGCTCAACTACTCTTGGACTTGAGGTCTGCCCTGGAATTGTTGATATACCCAGTGTCACTCTATTGATAAAACTGATTTTCCCTCTTCTAGCAGGCATAAGTGACAGTTCAGGTGTTAACCTTTGTCTTAGTGGCTAGGTGTTCATTCATTCATATATATATATATATATATATATATATATATATATATATATGATAAAACAAAAACTATCCCATCAAAGTTGGACAAGACAAACCAAGAGAAAAAAAGGAGCTCAATTGAAGACACAAAAATTGGAGACATTCTTGTTTGCACAATTAGAAATCCCATAAAAACACTAATGTGGGAACTACAACAAACCCAGAGGACCTGGTAGAGAGAGAGAGAGGCCCTCGCAGGCCCTGTGCATGTTCCTCATCTCTGTAAGTTGTGTGAACTTTCATCATGTTGATGGAAAGCCTCATTTCATTGTGTCCTCTGGCTCTTACACTCTTGCCTCCTCTTCTGCAGAGGTAAGGGATGTGATGGAGACACACCAATAGGGCGAAATATTCCAATTTGTTCCTATCTGCTGCAGGAAGAGGCTTTGTGACGATAGTGGAGCAAGGCACTAATCTATGCACATCTATGCACATAGTAATAGCATTGGGAGTCTTTTCTTTCTTTTTCTTTTCTTCTTTCTTTGTTTTTTTTTTTTTTTTTTTTTTTTTGTCGAGATAGGGATTCTCTGTATTGCTTTGGAGCCTGTCCTGAAACTTGCTCTGTAGACCAGGCTGGACTTGAATTCACAGAGATCCGCCTGCCTGCTTGCCTCTGCCTCACAAGGACTAGGATGAAAGGCATGCACCATCAACACCCGGTTGGGAATCATTTTTTATCATTACATATTTTTTCTTTTTTGAGAGAAGTAGTATTTGCTTTTTACACTAGGACCCTGAACAATTTAGTTTCTGGTTCTTGGTCACCCAAACTGTGTGTATATGAATTTCATCTCATGGAGTAGGCCTTAAGTTACTGGTTGTTTTCTCCCACAAACTTTGTATCTCCATTGTCCTAGCATATCTTGCAGGTAGGACACCATTATAGATAGTTTGTGGCTGTCTTGATATTTACACTTTCTTTTTGATAATGTAGGGAGTACCTTACTGCATCAAAGATACTAGAGCATAGAGGTGAAGGCTCTATATGTGCACCAGCTCAATTTCTCCATGTTCAATGAACTGTATAAATGTTGTCTTCATCAATGAGGCCTTGCCTTCCCTTTATGGAGAACAATCTATTATCTTGGCAATAGCTGGTTATTTTCAATAGCACACATCCAAGTATATGATGTACAGGCAAGATGTTTTAGAAAAAACTATAACAATTTATTTTGAATTTTGAACTTTTAGAGTAGTTCAGCTTTACATTGCAATAGAAATAATTGTTTCAAAATATATTAATCAGCATATAGGCTATGATTTTTCCACCCTTAACTGAAAATTTATTTTAAAAGTACACTTTTTGGGTAAGGGAAGTTCCTACCACACACATATATCTTGGTTCGTGAGATTGGAGGTTCCAAAACTCCCTACTCTACTCCTGTCACAGCAATTGCTGTATTGAATGTACCCCAACTCAACTCCTCAAGTTGCTTTTGGTCATGGTGTTTCATTACAGCAACAGAAACTCCAACTGAAACAGAAGTTGGTATTGGGGTAATGCAGTATGGCTATGACAGGCCTGGATGTGTATTTTCAGGATTCCCAAAGGACATTGGAAATATGCTCAGAGCTCAGTGTGATGTTCTGTGTGGGACTTACAAAAAGATAATTGGCAAAAAAAAAAAAAAAAAAAAATAGACAGGTAGACCAAAATCCTGATGTTAACCCACACACCTACAAACACCTGATTTTTGACAAAACAGCTAACATTACACAATGGAAGGAGGAAAGCATCTTCAACAAATGGTGCTGGCACAATTGGATGATGGTGCGTAGAAGACTGCAGATAGAACCATGTCTATCACCATGCACAAAACTCATGTCCAAATGGATCAGAGACTTCAACGTAAATCCAGCCACACTGAAACTGATAGAAGAGAAAGTAGGAGGTACCCTTGAACAAATTGGTACAGGAGACCTCTTGCTGAACATAACTCCAGTGGCATAGACACTGAGATCAACAATTAATATATGGGACCTCCTGAAAATGAGAAACGTCTGTAAGGCAAAGGACACAGTCAACAAGACAAAATGGCATCCCACAGACTGGACAAAGATCTTCACCAGCCCCACATCTGACAGAGGGCTGATCTTCAAAATATGCAAAGAACTCAAGAAACTAGTCAACAAAACACCAAACAACCCTATAAAAAGTGGAGTATAGAACTGAATAAAAATAATCTCAATAGAGGAATCCAAAATGGCTGAACAACACTTAAAGTGTCCAACATGCTTAGCTATCAGGAAAATGCAAATCAAAACAACTCTGAGATACCATTTCACTCCTGCCAGAATGGTTAAAATCAGAAACACCAATGAGAACTTATGCTAGAGAAGATGTGGAGAAAGGGGAATGCTTCTTCACTGCTGGTGGGAGTGCAAACTTGTACAGCCATTTTGGAGATCAGTATGGCGGTTCCTCAGGAAAATGGGAATTAGTTTACCACAGGACCCAGCAATTCCACTCTTATGCATATACCAAAACGATCCACATCCATGCAACAAACACCTCTGCTCAACTATGCTCATAGCAGCATCATTTGTAATAGCACGAACCTGGAAGCAACCTAGATGCCCCTCAACTGAAGAATGGATAAAGATGTGGTACATTTACACAATGGAACATTATTTAGTGGGGAAAAAAATGGAATCTTGAAATTTGCAGGCAAATGGATGGAACTTGAAGAACCATTCTGCGTGAGGTAACCCAGTCACAAAAAGAGGAACATGTATGTATTCACTCACATATGGATTTTAGACATTGAGCAAAGGATCACCAGCCTAAAATTCACACCTAAGCATTTTTAAATAAATGGGGAGGGGAGTCAAACCAAAATTTCTGGGGAAATCTTCAATAGTAGTGTGGTTCATGAAAGAATATCAAGGATTGAAGACAAAGCAGAAGAATTGGATAATTAAGGCAGAGCCAATGATACATTAAAAAAAACATGAATGGAACATTAGTACTCTTGAGATGTCATTAAAAAGTCTAAACTTGAAAACTATGGGCAAAGAAGGAGAAGAATTCCAATTCAAAGGCATAGAACATATTACCAATAGAATCATACAAGAAATTTCTCCAAATTATAGAAAGCTATGCTCATGTAAGTGTAAAAAGAATACAGAACATAAACCAGAAAAATAAATATTCACATATCATATTGTAGTCAAAACACTAAATATGGGATGAAGAAAGGATATTGAAAGCTGCCATAGAAAAAGAATGACTCAAATATAGATGCAGGCCCATTAGAATAACAGTTAAAATTTCAGTGGAAATTCTTAAAGCCTCTGGCATGATAAATACATTTCAAGTTTCAAAAGACCACAGCTGTCAATATACACTACACCAAGCACAATTATCTGTTATAAGGAGAAATAAAGACTTTCCATTATCATGGGGAGAAAAGCAAGGCAAAAAAAAATTTATGGCCACTATGCAGTCTCTACAGAGATATTAAAGGAAGTACTCTGGTCTGAAGAGAAGGATAAACATATCCAAGAAGCCATGGAGGAAAAGAATGACTCCAGATGAGTTTTTAGACAAAAGAAGGCTAGTAAAATAAACACTGCAGCAATCAATGAAATAACAGGAATTAACATATATATTTAAAAAATAAATCTGAATACCATTTTCCTAATTGAAATAAATAGACTAGAAGATTACATCAGAAAACAAGACTCCTACTTTCACTGCTTTCAAGAATCACATTTCACTCTAAAAGACCGACATTACCTTAGGGTGCAAGAATAGGCATAAACTTTCCAAACAAATTAAATCATGAAACATGCATATGTCAGTATTTTAACAAGTGACAAAATAAATTTTAAACCAGTAATAGAGGAGATAATTTGGGTCGTGATGATTAAAACAACAACAACAACAACAACATAAACCATTAAGAGGACATTAAATTCTAAACATCTATGCACCAAACACAAATACAAGTAAATATAAGGTTACATATTAATTAACACAATAAAACATATCCTAACACACTAATAATAGATGACTTCAGTGTCCCATTCTCACCAATAGACAGGTCATCCAAACAAAAGATATATAAAAATTGTAGTTAAATGACATTTTAAACCGGTATCTAAAAAAATGTACATCCAAACACCACAAATACACATTCTATGAGTGCATAGTATTTATTCTGAAATAAATCACACATGAGAACACAAATAAAGTCTTAAAGGATATTGAAAAATTAAAACAACCTTTTGCAGTTAATCCGACTACAAGGAAATAAAGCCAGAAATCATCAATAAAAAAATCTACACAAAATATATAAATTCATGGGGAGTAAGACCATTGAATGATGAATAAGTTATTGATGAAGTCAAGAATAAAATGATGTTCTTAGAGCTGAATGAAAATGAAACAAACAAAGCCTATGGAATACAATGAAGGCAGTCCTAAGAGAAACTTTCACAGCTGTAGCTACTTAATTACAAAATCTGAGAGATCTCAAATAGAAAAACCTCATGATATATCATAAGTTATCAAAAAAAAGAACAAACCAAACACACACTAGTCAATGGAAATAAATAATTAAGACAAAAATCAATGATATAGAAATTTAAAAAAATGATAAAAAGAATTACTTGGAAATTACCTCCAGTTGTTTGAACATCAGTAGTATATAAATTGGGTAAGGTATGTGTGCTAAATGGATTACACCTGTAATCCCAGAATTCAGGAGATTTAGGAGAGAGGATCAGAAGCTCAAGATAAGAATAGTAAGATGGCTCAGTGAGCAAAAATATTAGCAGCATAAGACTGATGACAACCTGACTTTGATACTGGAAAACAATGTTGGAAGGAGAGACCTGAGACCCAAAGTTATCCTCTGAATTCTCCATGACTCAGATACACATCACACACACAACACAGAAATAACTTAAAACAAAAAGAAATACATGGTTATTCTCAGAGGAAATTTGAGGCCATCTTACTGTACATGAGACACTGTCTCAGCACAAATAAACATGAGAAACAAGAGTGAAAAATCATCGGCCACTTTAAACAAAAGAAAGAGATGAAAAGACTCAAATGAATTTAAATGAGTAAGAGTAGAAAGAAAAAAAAACATATAACAGATAGCAATGAAATCCAGAAAAATCATAAGACATATCTTAAAAACATATATTCCACCAAATTATAAAATCTAAAAGAAATGGTTGAATTTCTAGATGATTTGACCTACTAAATTTAAACCAAGATGAGATAAGTGTGTGTGTGTGTGTGTGTGTGTGTGTGTGTGTGTGTGTGTGTAGCAAGCAAAGAGATCGAAACAGCAATAAAAAAAATATCTCCTGACTAGAAATGCTCCAGATGGACTCACTGCAGAATTTTGCCAGACCTTTAAAGAACTGAAACCAAAGCTTCTCAAAATATTCCATAAAGCAGAAAAGGAAGGAATGTTTCCAAACCAACTTTCTGAAGCCAGAATTACACTGATAAAGCTGCTGATAGAGAACAAAATTATAGACTAATATCCCTGATGAACATAATCCCCAATTTCCTCCATAAAAACACTTGCAAACCATATTCAAGAGTATATTAGAAAAGATCACCCATCACCATCAGTTTGTCTTCATTTCAGGGCTGCAGGGATAGACACAAATACACAAATCAACACTGTGATTAATTTCATAAGTGGACTCAAGGACAGAAAGTGCATAATTCAAGAGGTAAAGGACAGACCTTGACAAAATACACCCTTATTATAAAAGACCCGGACAGATTAGGGATAGGGAGGAACATATCTGTACACAGTAAAGGCTATGTGTGACAAACCTGTAGCCAACTTTATTCTAAAAGAAGAAAAACTTAAAGAATTCCCACTAGAATCAGGAGCAAAGTAAGAATACCTACACTCTTTATTTCTAAGCACTGTAATGCTTGAGATTTATCAAGATAGGCATTAATTATCAATGATAACATCTAGAATCATCAAGGAAACAAATTTATTTGCACATCTGTGAAAGATTACCTAGATTAAGTTAGTTTCTCAATATGCCTATTAGGGATTATATTAATTAGGTTACTAGAGATAGGAAGATTCATTTTGGGGGTTTATGACATCATTTCTTGGAGTTGTGTCTTGGACTGAAGTGCAGGTGAAAGTTACAATTCTCATCTATCTCTGTTTCCTGAAAATAGGTTCAATTTAACATGCTCCTATTGCTATAACTAATGGATTCCACCATTGAACCTGCGAATAAAATTAAACCCTTTCTCCCTTTGTCAGTGTAGTTTATTACAACAGGAGGAAAAGTAGTTATGACAAAGTCTTAGCTATGATAAGACAAGATAAGCAAATAAATGGGATACAAATAGGAAAAGAAATCACTGTACTTCTATTTGCAGATTCTATATGTAAGTGATCCTAAATACTTCACCAGTAAAGTGACAAGATACAAAATTAACACAAAACCAGCAGCCTTCCTAAACGTCATTGGCAATCATACTGATAAACCAATACAAGAAACAGTTCCATTCACAAAATCTCAAAAAATACTATGGAGTAAACCTCCAAGGAGGTAAAGGACTTGTAGAATGACAAAATTTTTAATCTGAAAAATGAAAGCAAGGAAAATGGTGGGAGATGGAAAGATATCCCATGCTCGTGGACCGGAATAATTAATATTCTGAAAATGGCCACTCTACCGAAAGCAAACTACACATTCAATGCAATCTCAATTAAAATCCCAGTGTTATTTCTTCACGGAAATAAAAAATAATGAAATTTACATAAAGCCCAAGAGACTCCATGGCCACAACATTTCTGAGTGAAAAGAATTATTCAGTGGTGTGACAATACCTGACTTCAATTTATACTAGAGAGCAATAATAATAATAGTACAGTATTAGCACACAACAAATATGTAAACTAGTGGAATAGAATGTAGAGTCCCGATATAAGCTCTGCTGGTTGGTCTGATGTCAACTGGATGCACAAACTAGAGTAATCTAAAAGGAGGTGTTGTGTAATATTTTGTTTGTGTTCTGACAAATAAAACTTGCCTAGAGATCAGAGGGCAGAGCTAGTCACCAGTTAACCATAGAGGTCTGGAGGTCTGTGCATACAGACAGGAAGTTATAAGGCTGGGTGGAGAGAAGAAGTGATAAGGTGGGCAGAGACAGGATAGGAGAGGTAAGAAGTCTCTAGTGGTTGCTGCCCTGCTTCTCTGATATTTTAATTTTTACCCCAACATCTGTCTCTAGCTTTTTATTGATAACACTAATTAGGGTCACACTTCATCTGGTGCTCCACATTGGGTGGCATATATAATCAGACATTTTCTGTCCTAACCACCCACTCCCAAATAACCTACTCAGAAGTTTATATTAATTGTAAATGCTCAGCCAATAGCCCAGGCTTATTACTAACTAGCTCTTACATTTGAAGTAAGTATATATTCTTTTATATGCTCTTCCATAGGGCAGTACCTTTATTAACATGGCACAATCATCTCCTGCTCCCTCTGTGCCCAATGGTGACTCCTTAGACTCAGTCTTTCTCCTTTCCATTGTCCTTAGTTTGGTCACCCTAACCTATACTTCCAGCTTGGCTACAATCCTTTCAACATTTTATTAAATCAATTTGAGTGGTATATCCTTACAATGTGCAAGAGTATCATTTCACAGCAAGGAAGGGCTGTTAATTGAGAAAATGCTCCTATTAGGTTTGGCTATAAGGCATTTTTAAAATTAGTGATTGATTGGAGGGGCAGCCCATTCTGGGTGGTACCATGCTTGCGCTGGTGGTCCTGGGTTCTATAAGAAAGTAGGCTGAGAAAACCATGGTTGACAAACCAGTAAGAGCTCCTCTTTGTATCAGTTCCTGCTTCCAGGCTCTTACCTGGAGTTCCTGTCCTGATTTTTTTGACGATGAACAGTGATATGCAAGCATAAGCCAAATAAAGCTTTGCCTCTCATACTTGCTTTTGGTCATGGTCTTTCATCACAGCAATAGTAACCCTAACTAAGACATAAGCCCACAAAATCAGAGAAAAATTTGTCAGCTAAACCTTAGGCAGAGAATTAGAGTATACAAAGAACTCAAGAAACTAAATATTAATAAAAACAAGCAGAAGAAAATTTAAAAATACAAGTAATAAGCATTTCTGAAGTTTTCAAAGTCATCAGACCTGGTGGCACAGACATTAAATATCAGCACCTAGGAGATAGAGGCAGCAGATCTCTGTGGGTTCAAGGTCAGCTTGGCTTACATAGTGTGGTAGTTTGAATAAGAAGTGCCCCATGGGCGTATATATTTTAATGCTTAGTCACCAGTGACTAGAACTCTTTGAAATAATTAGAGTTATTAGGATGTATGGCCTTCTTAAAGGTAGTGTGTCACTGAAGGTGGGCCTTGAGGTTTCAAAAACCCAACTCTCTCTCTCTCCTCTCTCTCTCTCTCTCTCTCTCTCTCTCTCTCTCTCTCTCTCTCTCGTGTGTGTATGTGTATGTATGTATGTATGTATGTATGTATGTATGTATGTATGTATGTCTATGGATCAGGTTGTAGCTCTCAGCTACTATTCCAGTGCTGCCTGCATGATGCGATGTTTCCTGTCATGATGATAATGGATTAAACCTCTGAAACTGTAAGCAAGACCCCATTATAATGCTTTTTTAAAAATAAGAGTTACCTTGGTCATGGTGACTCTTTACAGCAACAGAATAGTGAATAAGATACATAGTAATCAGGTCAGCCAGGGCTACATAGTAAAACCATGTTTCAAACAAGAAAAAAAATGTGTTCAATATTTTTAACCATGAGGGAAATGTAAATTAAAACTACTTTGAGATTTCATTCCATATCAGACAGAATAATTAGTATTATGATTGATTTTAATGTCAGCTTGACACAAATTATAATTACCTGAAAAGGAAGCCCCATCTGAGGAATTGCGTTGATTTCCTTGATTGACATAGAAATGCCTGCCTCAACTGTGAGCAGGACTTTCTGGTAGATTAAAAGGGTGTGGCTAAAGGAAGATGGTCTCATCTTTTGCTTTTTTGGCCTTCCCTCTTTCTGATGAGTTGATTTGTCCTATTACTGCTTGCTGCTGCTTTCATCAGAGACTAGAGACCAGAGGCTCTCTACGGACTTTTGATGCTCCTGTGTCAGATTACAACTCTGAGGCACTTCAGTTTGTGGATTAGGTAACTGCCAGTTCTCACTAGCTGGTAAAAGACATGGTCATTCAGCCTGAAGGACCGGATTCTCAACTCTCAGATGGGATTCTGTTGTTACCGTTTTAAGCAAACACTAAATTCTACGTGCACACACACACACACACACACACACACACACACACACACACACACACACGCACACACACACACACACTTATTCCTTGATTCTGTCTCCTTTAGAGAACTCTGATTAAAACAAATAGCAACAAGGGAAAAATAAAAAAGCAAATTATGGCAAAGATGTGAAGAAAATAAGCCCTTGGAGTCTAAATTGATACAAAACAAATCAATGTAGAGTTTTCTGAAAAAGTAAAAGTAGAATTGCAATGCTCCAACTGTAATTTTTCTGTGTACATACACAAAGAACTGTGTGCCTTGCCCTATGACAGAGATACCTGCATATCTATGCCCATTGCTGCTCTGTTCATAAGACCTAGGAAAGGAAGTCAGTCTAGTAGCCACTAACAGATGAATGGATGGTGAAAATGTGGTATATATGCACAATGAAATTCTACTTAGTAATAAAAATGAAATTATGAAAATTTCAGGAAAATGGATTTGATTGGAAAACATTGATTGAGACATTCCAGGCTCAGAAAAACAAATGTCATTAGGTTCTCTCTCACGTAGAGATCTTGTCTTTAAATTTTTTATATTTTCATATTTAAGTTGAAGTTTATGTCTATAAAAGCTAATAATCAAGAAAGAAGCCACACAAACCAAATCCAAGAACACATCAGAAAAATCATTCACCATGATCAAGTAGTATTCATCCCAGAGATGCAGGGAAGGTTCAATATAGGAAAATCTATCAATGTAACCTATCATATAAACAAACTGAAAGAAAAAAATAACCACATGATCATCTCACCAGATGCTGAAATAGCCTTTGACAAAAGTCAACACCCCTTCATGATAAAGGTCTTGGCAAGAATAGGGAATACAAGGAAAACACCTAAACATAATAATGGCAATATACAGCAAGCCAACAGCCAACATCAGAATAAATGGAGAGAAACTCAAAGCAATCCCACTGAAATCAGGAACAAGGGTGTGTACTCTCTCCATATCTATTCAACATAGTGCTTAAAGTTCTAACTATAGCAATAAGACAACAAAAGGAGATCAAAGAGATAGAAATTGGAAAAGAAAAAGTAAAACTCTTGCTATTTGCTGATGATGTGATGTTATACGTAAGTGATTCCACATATTTTACCAGAGAACTCCTACAACTGATAAACACTTTCAGTAATGTAGCAGGATACTAGAGTAACTAAAAAAAATCAGTAGCCCTCCTATATACAAATGACAAATGGGCTAAGAAGGAAATCAGAGAAACATCACCCTTTACAATAGTCACAAATAACATAAAATATCATGGGATAACTTTAACCAAACAAGTTAAAGACCTGTATGACAAGAACTCCAGGTCTTTAAAGAAAGAAATTAAAGAAGATGTCAAAAAATGTAAAGATCTCCCATGCCCTTGGATAGGTAGGATCAACAGTAAAAATGGCAATCCTATCAAAAGAAATCTGTAGATTTAATGCAATCCCCATCAAAATCCCAGCACAATTCTTCATATACATTGAAAGAACAATATGGAAAAACAAAACACCCAGGATAGCCAACACAATACTGTACAATAAAGGATCATTTGGGGCATCACCATCCCTGACTTCAAGCTCTATTATAGAGCTATAGTCCTGAAAACAGCTTGGTATTGGCATAAAAACAGAGAGGTAAATCAATGGAATTGAATTGGAGACCCTGATATTAACCCACACACCTGTGAACACCTAATTTTTGACAAAGAGGATAAAAATATAACAAGGAAGAAAGAAAATATATTCAACAAATGGTGATAGTATAACTGGTTGTCAACATGTAGAAGAATGCTAATATATCCATATCTATCACCATGCACAAAACTCATGTCCAAATGGATCAAAGACTTCAATACAAATCCATTCACACTGAACATCATAGAAGAGAAAGTGGGAAATAACTTTGAACACATAGGCACAGGAGACCACTTCCTAAATAGAACACCAGTAGCACAGACACTGAGAGCAACAATTAATAAATGTGACCTCCTGAAACTGAGAAGCTTCTGTAAAGCAAAGAACACAGTCAACAAGACAAAATTGCTCCCTACTGACTTAGAAAAGATCTTTATCAACACCACATCTGACAGATGGCTGATCTCCAAAATATACAAGAAACTTCAAAAAAACTAGAAATCAAGCTACCAAATAATTCATTTAAAAAACGGGGTAAAGATCTAAATAAAGAATACTCAACAGAACAATCTCAAATGGCAGAAAGACACTTAAGGAAATGCTCAAGATCCTTAACCACCAGGAAAATGTAAATCAAAACCAGTTTGAGATTCCATCTTACACTGATCAGAATGGCCAAGATAAAAAACACAATGACAGCTTATTCTGGAAAGGATGTGGAGAAAGGGGAACACACCTCCATTTCTGGTGGAAGTGCAAATTTGTACAGCTGCTTTGGAAATCAGAAGGTTGATTTCTCAGAAAATTAGGAATTACCCTACTTCAAGACCCTGCAATACCACCGTTGGCATATAAACAAAGAAGGTACACTCATACCACAAGGACATTTGCTCAACTATGTTCATAGCAACATTATTTTTAATAGCCAGACTTTGGAAACAACCTAGATGCCTCTCAACTGAAGAATGGATAAAGAATATGTGGTATATTTACACAATCGAGTATTATACATTGCTAATCAACAACAACATCCTAAAATTCACAGGCAAATGGATAGAACTAGGAAAAAACACTCTGAGTGAGGTAGCCCAAAACGAGAAAGACAAATACAGTATGTACTCTCTCATAAATGGATACCAGACATAAAGCAAGAGATACCCAGCCTATAATCCACAATCCCAGAAAAACTAGAACCTTCTTCCAGAAATAGATGGAAGCAGAAGCAGAAATCCACAACTAACCATTGGTCCAATAGAAGTGAGGGAGCACAATAATATAGGTTACAATGGTGTGACTGGGAAAATATATTATGCCACTGGCAGTGGGTTCAAGATTTAACACTAATGTACAAACTGACTTAGTGGAACACATTCTATATGGAGAGAAACCTTGCCCAGCTAGACACAGGGGTGTGGGGGTGGAGAGGTATATTGGTCGTCCCTTAAGAAGATGATGAGACAGACTTAGTAGACTTCCTAGGAGAGGCCTTACCCTCTCTGAGGAGCAGATGTGTGTGTATAGGGGGGGGATGGTGTTGGGGTGAGCAGGAGGAGGGGAGGGAGGGGAACTGTGATTGGAATGTAAAAAACAAATAAATAAAAACTCAAAAGGAAGGAGGGAAGGAACCGCCACAGCATGGTGTGGAGAAGGGTAGAAAAGGGATTATAAAACACAAGTGGTGTGTCAATATATAGGCAGAATATGAGGTATAGAAAGGATTAATAAGGTCAGGAGAGTGTTATGGGTGAAACTGGAATGGAGAGAGGGAAGGTTAACCATTCTAAGGGTGTATGAAAAAAAAACATAAAAATCCTCTACTTTCTATGTTAAGTAAAAATGTAATTTAAATAATGATGAGTTCGAGCAGTGGTACCCTGCATAGGTGGATAATTCTGCTATTGATGCTTTGTTAAAGGGATGTGTAGTGGACAGGGGAGGACTGTGTAAGAAGGAGCAGAAAGGCTATATGAACAGGATGCTCTCAGTTGGACATGAAATGGCTGTTGAACTCACGACTCATAGTGATGGTGACTATAGTTACCTGCAGAGTATCTGCAAAGAACTAGACCTGTTGACATTTCATCATGCATAGGGGAGGAACTAATGAGGGCCCCTACTGCACTGTGAGAACTATTGGTAGTTAATAATTACCATGGTAAGTAGTATCCAACCCATTCTCAGACAACAATCCTATTTAATTCAGTGACTTTAAAAAAAGACGTGAAAATAGGAGACAAGATGGGAAGGAAAATGGACTTTGTGTAAAGAGGAGTGACATGAACACAACACAATGTATACGTGTACAAAATTGTCAACCCAAAAGGGGTACTTTTGTCTTCTTTTCCTTGAGCAAAGTTTCCCTAGAGACCAAGCCATAACTGGGCAGTGGATGCAGTGAAATATTGTGATATATAACCATCCAAGTTGGAATTTGTGTATGTTAATCTTCTATTGAGTTAATCCTTACCATAAGAAAAGTTTGGCAGAAATTTATATTGTTTTCCCTAATTCAGTTTCCTTTCTTCAATGTTTTAAAATAAAACTTATGGGTCAGAAGATGGGGAGGAAAAGAGCTGACTAACAGTTTTTTAGTTGCAATTAGAAGCAAAAAGTTCTAGTGTACTTTTGCACAGTAGGATGACTTCAGGTAATAGTATACCACAAAGCTGGGATGTAGTCCCTGAGAGTATTTGCCTAGCATACCCAAGGTCCTAAGTTCAATTTTCAGCAATGGGAGTGAGGGAAAAAGCAATAGTAAGTTGAAATTCTGTATATTCCAAAATGCTGGGAGGAAACATTTTAATATTTTAAAGAAATAATAAATATTTCTGGAGATAGGCATATTTAACTGGATTTAAACATTGTGTAGTTAAATACAGCATGGTACCCATTTAATATGTATTGTTTTGTATATTAGTAAAAATATCTGTTAAATTAATTTATATTTATTTTCATTTTTTAATTAGCTTGCAAAACAAGGTGTCTTTATGGCATTTCCATACATGCTTGTAGCTGACCTTTACCCCATCCTCTCTTCATTGTTTTGCCCCATTACTGCTTGTGGCCATTTGAAGCTTATAGGGAGTGGCACCATTAGGAGATGTGGCTTTGTTAGAGGAAGTTTGTTATTGTGGGGGTGAGCTTTGAAGTCTCATATATGCTCAAACCATTCCCAGTGCTTCAATTCACTTCCTGTTGCCTTTTGATCAAGACATAGCTAGTGAGCACCATGTCTGTCTGCACACCACCGTGCTCCCTGCCATGGTGATAATAGACTGAGTCTCTGAACTGTAAGCTGCCACCTCAATTGAATGTTTCCTTTATAAGAATTGTCCCGGTCATGGTGCTTCTTCACAGTAATACACACCTGCCTCTACCTTTCTACCTTCAGCATTCCCTTTTCTACTTTCATGTCACAGGTATATTACCTTTATGGTCTCTCTCTCTGTTAAAGCTTTCTTTTCACCTCTTATGATAGCCCTTCTAGTTTCTTGACCTCTTTGTCCATTTCCACATATATAGAAATTAGAATCCAGGGGCTGGCAAGATGAACTAGTGGATAAAACTGCTTGCCTGATTAAGCCTGATGACCTTAGCTTGATCTCTAGACCCACCCACTTGGTGGAAGTAGAGAACAGACTCTCTAAATCTGTTCTCTGACCTCCACACTAATGCCCTCAAGCACAACCACACACACACACACACACACACACACAAACACACGCACACACACAGAGAGACATACATGCACTCCAATAATAAATAAATTAAAAATTTAAAGTACAGAAGAAAAGAATCACACTTGAAAGTGAACAAATTGGTTTTTCTGAGCCTAGGTTACCTTATATTTTTATATACTGCAGTCCCATCATTTTTTTCTGCAAATTTCATAATTTCATCTTTGTAGCTGACTAAAATTTCATTGTATATATGTATCACATTTTCATTATCCATTTATCTTTTGATGAACATCTAGAATGACTTTATTTTCTAGCTAGTGTGAATATATCAGCAATGAACATGGGTATGCCATGTATTTCTATGGAAATATGAAGAGTCCTTTGGGTATATGACCAGGAATGGTATAGTCAGATCATATAATAATTCCATTATTAGCTTTTTTGAGAAACCTCCAAATTGATATCCATACTGGCTGCACTTCTTCCAACAGAAATAAATGTCTCCCCATATACATGAGATACACTTTAAAGTAGTTTTAATTGGCATTTTATTGATAGCTAAAGATATTAACCACTTCAAAAAATATTTACTAGCCATTTGCATGTATTCTTTTGAGAACAATGGTTCCATGGCCCATCTTTATTGGGTTGTTTATATCCTTATTGTTTAATATTTTAGCTATTTTTATACTCTAGGTATGGATACTTTGTCTTTTTACTGGGGAATTGAGACCATTAATTAGTCATAATTATTGCTGAAAATGTGTATTAGTTTTTGTCATTTTGATGATTATGTAATTTGTTGTCTTCCTATTTTCACTAGTTTTACTATTGTTCTAGTTAGGTTTATTCACTATCCTCATATGTATACTTATCTTTCTCTTTAGTCTGAAGGGTTCTTTCAAATATCTTTGGTAGAGCTGGCTTATTTAGGGGTCATGAGTTATGTTAACATTTTTTTTTATCATGGAAATCTTTGCTTTTTCCTTCAATTCTGACAGTTTTGCTGGGTATAATAGTCTGGGTTGATAGACTTCATATACACATGTGTGCACACACACACACACACACACACACACACACACACACACACACAGACGTATATTGAGAAATCTGTGCATATGATGACTTTTCCTTAGCAATTCTCTTTCTATACTTTAAACTTTTAAGTGAAAATAGATACTTTTTATACAATATATTCTTATTACAGTTTCTCCTCCTCCAACTCCTCCAGGATCCTCCTTATCTCCTCCTAGATCCAAATTTCTTGCTTTCTCTCATTAGAAAACAAACAGGCATACAACAACAACAACAACAACAGCAGCAGCAAAGTAAACAAATGAACTGTAAAATGAGCTGAAGAAAAAATATATTCAGATGCAGAAACACACAGAAATCTCATAAAAACAAAATTGGAAATATAATAACAAGCAAAAGATCTGTGGGGTTTAAAATTCCCAGACAAACCATTATGAGACAAAAATAAACCTCCAAAAATTCCACTGAGTTTGTCTTGTGTTGGCTGTATACTATTGAGTATGGGGCCTGACCCTAAGTATGGTCTGTATACCCAGTGAGACTCCAAAAGATAAAACTAGTTTTTCCTTTGTCACTAAGAATCTACTGGAAATAGCTTCTTACTAGGGATGGGGACTTGTGTCCACTTCCCCTCTCAGCACTGGGACCCCATCTGGCTTAGACCCATGCAGACCCTGTGTATGCTGCCACAGTCTCTGTGAGTTCATATGTGCATCAGTCAGTCCTGTTGTGTCTAGAGAGTGAGAGACCTCTGAACACTCAGGCCTAAGTGGGATGCGTCCATTAAATTCCTCCTATCAGGGCCCAGGGAACTCTGAGGAAGATGAGCCAGAAAGATTGTAAGACTCCCCCACCACCACCACCACACATACACATACACACACACACCACCACCACCACCACCACCACCACTGCCACCACCAATAATAACAACAACAATAACAACAACAAAACCCAAGGCCTTTTTCTACTTTCAATAAACTATTTTTTTTCTGCATATGTAGTGGTTTGATTATGACAAGAAGGTATAATTTTCCAGCCTTCTATTTGGTGTTCTAAATGTTTCCTTTATCTGCATTAACATGTATTTCCTTAATTTGGGGAATTTTTTTTCTATGTTTTTGTTGAAAATGTTTTTAAAATGAAATCTTTCTGTTTTCTCCATGGCAATGATATTTAGATTTTTCCCCCATCATGTTCCATATATCTTGAAAGCACCATGTATATCTCTTTATTAACTCCTCTTTGTCCTTTTTAAGATGTTCTCACAATGTTCCAAATTGTCTTTACACTAAAATATTCTTTTGCTCACCTCTCCCTTTTTGAAACAGAATTTCACTGTGTAGCCCTGGCTCACATAGGACTCATTATATAGACTAGGCTGACATTGAGCTCACAGATATTTGCCTGCCTTTGCCTAATTTCTGAGGCTACATGTGTGAACCACCATGCCCAACTTCTGCCCTCTCTTTTATGCATTCTATTTGTGAGATTTTTATGGGGCTTTTGTTTCATTTTTTGTATTTTTCAAATTTTTATCTCCATCATTTTAGCTTCTGTTTTCTTCAGAATTTCTATTTCTCTACAAAATGACTATTTAATGCCATATATCAACCTATACTTCATTCAGCTGTTTGCTTGTGTTTGTTTGTTTGTTTGTTTGAAATTCATTGAACAGTTTTGGGTTCTCTTTAATTTCTTTGAACGTATTTGTAATGATTCTTTGGGTCCATTTCCTGGATTTTCATATAATCTACTCTCACTACAAGTGAGACATTATAGTAGAATTAGTAATTTCTGGATGATTTATTTTGCTTTGATTTTTTTTAATGTTATTTGTGGTTTGATGTAGAAACTTAGGTATCTGGAGTTAGGTCACTAGTTGAATTTGTTTTGCTGGTTTTAATTTTGACTTCTTTATGTCTGTCATATGCTTTCTGAAGGGGTGTTTGGCTTGGTCATTTTTGGGTTATTCTCACTTAGATTGATTATCAGGGCACTAGAAATCCTCAGCTCTCCTCTTCTATTAGAGTATTGTCTTAAAAAATCAATATTAATGAGTAAACAAACAACAAAAGTACAGTAATGGTCAAATAAAAAATTAATCACCTCTCTGGTGCCAAACATTTTAGCACTGACATTAGCATGTGAACTAATATATTAGTTACATTGGGTCTAAGAGGAGAGGAAAAAGACAAAAGCAAACAAGAGACACAAAAGGAAAAGATCAGTAATTGGTATGACGTTGGCTGTAAAGAATAAGTGGAGAATAGAAATGTTTACAGAAGAGAGAATGGTGGGGGCAAAAGGAGGCAGAGGAGAGAGAGGCAGGCATTCTTGGTTAAAGGTTGGCTCAATAGGAGGATGCAGAGTTGGGAGTGAGAGAACAGACAGAGTTCCACAAGAGCAGACAACAAATGCCTAAATCAAAGGAACTTCTTTCTTCAAGCTCACCAGGCAGTGACTCTAACAGTGAAGTTGAAAAAAAAAAAAGTGTGAAGAGGAAAAAGCAAGCTGTTCCAGAAAATAACTATGAAGAAACAAGTGAGACTTGTGGGGCTTTGCAGTGGCCTGGATGATGGCAGGGTTCAGACTGGAAAAACACGGTCTGCCAGTGTGGATATGTGGGTACTGCATATACATGCTTTAAAGAAAAAGTTTGCATTGACAATGGAGAATATTGGGTGGATTTGGAAGGTGAAATGAAAGCAGGGAGAAAGGAATTTCTTTAACCCAGAGACGTGGAACTAGCTGAAGGAACAGATTCTTGACTTAGCTGGTACAATTAGAAAGCTGTCAAATCTGAGCCACATCAAACGTGTACTGTTGTAGGTTTTTTAATATATATATATATATATATACATATATATATATTCTTACACTGGAAATTGTGTTCTAAATGTCGTTTTTCCAGCTGTTGTACATTTGAATTACAGAACAATTTGTAAGGTAAATTTTTTTTATAAATGTGCATTATTAAAGTGTGAGTGAAGCTAATTGTCAAGCTTATTAAAGAAGACTGAGTTGTGCCTTCTACCTAGTGTAAAATAAAATCAGATCTTCACAGGCTTAAAATAAAAGGAAGAGTTAAATATAGTCAAGTAATGAACATCTTCCCTAGCTCTGGGGAGGCTGAGATACAGATATTCTTTAATCTGAACAGTCTGGCTTTTTTTTGGGGGGGGGGGGGAATTAGAAAAGGAATGAAATAACAGAATAGAAAGTAGATAAGTAGGTACTACGCATATATGCTATCTAGCCTCTCTTCTAATTTGCTGGTGTCTGTTCTGAAAGCAGGACTCTGCTATTACTTATTTAGCAGGAGTGCCATTTGCTGTTTTCTGAGAGTAGGGTTTGCAGAGTCTTGGGAGTTCCAGTTGCCTCACTGCCATCAAAGCATGGGACATTTGGAGATGGCATCCAGTTTCTTTTGCTCAGATGGGTACCTGGAAGCTCTGCTTGTGTCACTTGGGCTGCTCTGAACAGCAACTTCCCTGTCAGACTTGCTCTCTGGCTCCTGAATTCACTAGCCGACCCATTCCTCACTATATGGACTGTGCTGTGTGTCTTTGTGCTTCTGGGTTCTGTGCCTCTGTGCCACTGGGTCCTGCTATCCATCTGTACCCACTTCCTGCTCAGGTTTCTACTTCTGCTCCAGTATCTCACTTGACTCCACACAGTCCAGCTTCACACTGTGCACTATGCGAATCGGCTTCTGTTCTGAACTTAATTTAGAAATTAAAAAAAAGTGTAGGGCTGACAAAACACTGTAAGACTGGACACATGTCATCATTCATTTGCTCAAATACATGGACTATGAACTATCAATTAGTGAACCCTAATTTAAACTATGGACTTTTGAGTGATAATTATATGCAAATATGGGTTCACCAATTGTAAAAAATGGACCCCTGAATTGAGGGGGGTTGGATAGTGGAAAAGGCTATAGTGTATGTGAAGGTAGGTAGGTTATAAGTAAAAAAAAAAAAATTGTGTACTTTTAGCTTAATTTTACTGCGAACCTCAGACCGTCTTAAAATTTTACCTTTAAAACTTAGTATATTTTAATAATTTAGGTTTGGTAAAATCTGTGCAGAAAGAACAGTAAATTCCCATAATCTTCAGTACTTCTAATGTCCAATAACATCTTGATTTGTATGGCAATTATTTAACACTAAGCTTTATGGTGAGAAGCTAGACTACTCTTGGGATCAAATGAAATAAAGCAAGGGTGTCTGTTTTTATTTCTTACACTCAACATCACCCTCAGGAGTCCTAGTGGATATAATGAAGTGATGGAAGTCAACAAAATGCATACAGATATTGAAACATGGACTGAAACTATCAATTTGGGTTCCTTCTAGAGGGATCTGTGGACAAAGCAAAAACTATTCTAGTGCAACATCCAGAAAACCTTCTTATTTGTCAGTGAAAAGGGCAAACAGTTGAATGAAATAATGAAAATAATTCAAGATATGAAAATAGAATATAACAAAGAAATAAAATCACTAAAAATTCTTCAAATTGAAATAAAACTAGAAAGAAAAATTAGGATGCCAGAAAAAATGCTCAGAGGTAATCTTCAGGTGTTAAAGACAAGGTAGAAGAAATGGATAGAACAGTCAAAAAATTGTTAAATAAATAAAAGAATCACAAAACATCCAGGAAATCTTAAACAACTTGAAAGAAATTTAAAACAAATAAACCTATGTATAATAGATATAGAGGAAGGAGAAAAAAGACACAAACAATATTTTGACACAGACAGTATTTTAAACAGAATCAGACAACCTTTCCAATCTAAAGGAGGTGTCTATCCAGATATAAGAAGCATTCAAAACAACAAAATGCAGAAACAGAATGAAATTCTAAAAGACACATTATCAAAGCACTAAATATACAAAATAAAGTATATTAAAAGCTGCAATGGAAAAAGACCAACTAACATATAAAGGCAAACCTGTAAGAATTACACCTAACTTTTCAATGGAAATGTTGAAAGCCAGAAAGGACTGGCCAAATGTGTTCCACAAACTCTAAGGGACCACAGATGTCAGCTCATTGAAACTATCAATCACAATTAAATGGGAAAGAAACACACTCCTTGATAAAACCATATTAAAGCAATTTCTATCAATCCAGCTCTACAATGGCACTATAAGAAATACTTTAGTCTGAATAAGTTAACCACATCCAAGAAGACACTGGAAGAAATAATCTTATAACAGTAAATTAAAAAAAAAAACTGACATCATAACAAAATAACAAGCATTGATAAATAATGCTAATTAATAATCCTCAATGTTAATAGTATAAATCTCTCCCACCAAAATACACAGACTAACCAATTGTATTATAAAACAGGGTCTTGCGGCTGGAGAGATGGCTCAGTGATTTCTGTTGCATTCAAGAAACACATCTCACCATCAAGGATAGATATCACTACAAGACAAAAGGATACATAAAGATATTCCAACCAAATGGACTAAGGATCTGGTGGAGTCATTTTATCTAACAAAACAGACTTTAAACCAACCTAATCTGAAGAAACAGAGAAGGCATCAGAAGAAAGATCCACCAAGAGGATATTGCACTTCTAAATGTTTATGTGCCAAACACAAGGACTTCTTAAACACCACCATAGATAAAATTCCACACTGATCTTATACAGTGATAGTGAGTGAACTTAATACTTTTTACCCAGAAAATATAATAAGACTTGAAATGCTGAATTTAAATAATATTATAAATGAAATTGACTAAGCCATTACTATAGAACACTTCACACAGACACAAAATAATAAACTTTCTTCTTATCAACTCATAAAACTTTCTCCAAAAGCACACACATACTTGGACACAAAGCAAGTCTCAACAAGTATAATGAAATAACAATCTGCATTCTATCTGACCCCTATGGACTAAAGTTGGATATCAACAACAATAGAAAAAGTAGAAATTATACAAACGTATGGAAACTGAAGTCACTACTGAGAAAAAAATAGTTAAGATATAAATTGACAAAGAAATTTAAAATGTTTTAAAATTGAATGAAAATGAAAACATAACATACTAGTTGTGTCCCAAGGGATACAATGAAAGCATTTCTAAGACTCAGTATCAAGTCATTGATATTCCTCAACATCAAAATTCTCCAATAAAAAGACACAGATTAAAATAATGGATGCAAAAACAAGATTCACATCTGCTGAATCAAAGAAATGTATCTTAACATAAAGAAGACATTACTCAAGGGCAAAGCATTGGGAAAATATATTCTAGGCAAATGGACCTAAGAAGCAAGCTGGTATGGCCATTTAACATCTAACAAAACAGACTTTAAGCCAAAACTATCCAGAAGAGATAGGAAAGGAGACTACATAGTTATCAAAGAAAAAATTCTCCAAGATGACTTTTCAATTCTTAACATCTATACCCTAAACACAAGAGCACCAAGTTTATGAAAGAAAGACTACTACAGATTAAATCACACACTCTCACACACAGATATTGAAAGACTTCATTTCCCTAATCTCACCAATGGTCAGGTCATCTGGACAAATATTAAACAGAGCAATGCTGCAGCTAATAGACATTCTACAACAAATGGACCTAGGAAATACTTACAGAACATTTCATCCAAACATAAAAGAATAAGCCTTCTTCTCTGCACCGCATGAAATTTTCTCAAAAGGAACACAAAACAAGTCACATCAAATACAAGAAAATTGAAATAACTCCCTGCCTCCTTCACACCAGCATGCATTAAAGCTGGATATCAAGAGTAGAAACAGCAAAAAGCTTATGAACTCATGGAATCTGAATAATTCTCTACTGAATGAAAATGGGTCAAGCAGAAATTAAGAAAGAAAGGAAGAAATCAAAGTATCATAATTTGCAGATATGATAATATACATATGACCAGGAAACCCCTATAACTAATAAACACTTTCAGCAAAGTAGCTAACTGGATACAAAATTTACTGGCAAAAATCACTAGCCCTTGTATATACAAATGACAAATGGGCTGAGAAAGAAATCGGAAACAATACATTTCACAGTAGACTCCAATAATATAAAATATCTTGGGGTAATTCTAACCAAGCAAGTGAAAGACTTATATGAAAAAACCTCAAGTCTTTGAAGAAAGAAATTGGAGTTGCTATCAAAAGAAGGAAAGATCCCCCATACTCATGGATCAACAGGGCTAGCATAGTAAAAATGGCAATCCTACCAAAAGCAATCTACAGATTCAGTGCAATACCCATCAAAATTCCAACACAGTTTTTCACATATCTCAAAGGGACAATTCTCAGCTTCATATGGAAACACACATACAGAGACCAAGATAGCTAAAACAATCCTGAGCAATAAAAGAACTATTAGAAGTCTCACCATTTTCACTTGCAAGTTGTATTATAAAGCTATAGTAATAAAAACAGTGTGGTGTTGGCATAAAAACAGACACATTAGTTAATAGAATTGAAGACTGAGACATAAGTCCACATACATATATACATCTAATTTTTGATAAAGAAGCCAGAAATACACACTGGGAAAAAGACAGCATCTTCAATAAATGGCATTGGTCAAACTGGATAGATCCATACTTATCACCCTGCATCAAACTTAACTCAAAATTTATCAAAGTTGTCAAAACCAGATACACCGAATCTAACAGAAGAGAAAATGGGGAATAGCCTAGAACTCACTGGCATGACAGAAGACTTTTTGAATAGAGTACCATTAAGGCAGGCACTAAAATGAACAATTAGTAAGTGGGACTTAATGAAACTGAAAAGCTTCAGTAAGGAAAAGGATGCCATCATTCAAAGTGTCAGCCTACAGAATGGAAAAAGACATTTTTTTTACCAACTTCAAAATCAATAGAAGACTAATATCCAAAGTATATAAAGAACTCAAGAAACTAGATATTAAAAACTCAAGTAATCCAATTAAAAATGGGGTGTATACCTAAGCAGAGAATTCTCAAATGCCAGAGAAACACTTAAAGAAATGTTCAGCATCCTTAGTCATCAGGATGGTTACTAAAACTACTTGGAGATCCCATCTTATACATGTCAAAATGGCTAAGATCAATAACACAAGTGACAGTTCATGCTGTCGAGAATGTGAAATAAAGGGAAAAAAATCATCCATTGCTAGTGGAGTGCAAACTTGTACAGCCTCTATGGAAATCAGAATAGCGGACCTGCACATAGATGGGAATTGATCTACCGTAAGACCCATATATACTACTCTGAAGCATATATCCAAAGGATGATAGGCAGGGACTGTAAATAACCTAGATGCTCCTGAACAGGAGAATGGGTAAAGAAAATATGGTACATTTACAAAATGGAGTATTACTCAACTGTTAAAAACCAAACAAAACCAAATGAAAAATCATGAAATTTGCAGGCAAATAGAGAGGACTATAAAAATTACATACTGAGTGAAGTAATCCAGACCCAGAAAGACAAACATGAAATGTTTTCATTTATATGTGGGTGTTAGCTTTTAAGCATCAGATACGCAAGGAACTGAAAATACACCTACCACAAGAACCAGCTATACCACTCAGGTACATAACCAAAGGCCTCTATATCCTTTTACAGAGACATTTGTTCAGCCATGCTCTTTGCTGCTCTCTATTCCTTATAGCCAGAATATGGAAACACCTAGATGGACATCAACTGAAGAATGGGCAATAAAATATTTTTAGAATGCAATATTATTCAGCTGTTAGGAAAATTGAAATTATGGAAATTACAGACAAATGGGTGCAGCTAGAAATAATCATCCAGAATGAGGTAACCCAGACCCAAGAAGACAAACATTGTATGTTTTCTCTTACACGTGGATGTTAGCTTTTAAACTTTTACTATGTGTTTTTTAATTACAATATCCACAGAGGTTAGGCAGCTTATAAGATAAGGAGGTAAAAGGAGAATATAGTGTTATAAGTAGATAATGGAAAAATTAGAATAGATGGATTAAATAAGGTAAGGGGATGAGAAGCAAGTCAAAAGGGGGGAAATGGGGAGGAACAATGAATACAATAAAGGCCTTTTAAAAAGCCACTTGGAGACCTACTGCTATAGAAGCTTCCCACTCCATGTATATGTGAAAGGGATTTGAATAACAGCTCAGATAATACCCAACTGGGCATCTTATGCCACCAGTAAACCCATAGACCTTCCACACCCAACATCAAAGGCTACAGCCATGGCATTGGTTACTTTTTACAACTTGGTGGTCTTGCCCTAGTGTAGAAGATACCAGTTATTTTCTAACACTGAACATGGGTGCAGAGAGAGAGAGAGAGAGAGAGAGAGAGAGAGAGAGAGAGAGAGAGAGAGAGAGAGAGAGAGAGAGTTAGGGAACACACAACAGACTAAAGTACAGATACCACCAAAGTCCAATTAGGTGAACCAAGGAGTTGGTTCTTAATGTTATTGAGTTTTTGGTGTTTACAGTTGCTTACAGAAATATAGGCAAGAGATTCCTTACAGGAGCAGAAATGACTTTAATGGCTGCATCACCAAAGCCCACACCAGCATGGGTGACAGCTCACAAAGGTCAGAACCTGGAGTAAACTCTAGGTATCTCAACAGATTGGCGAGTGTCATTTTTGGGAAGCTAGGCTGGTGTTTTGTTTTGTTTTAGTTTTTTCTAGTTAGTTTGGCTGGCCTCTGCTTCTTCCAGGTGCCTGGGCTTTTCTGGGTCTTCTTTGCAACTTGGCTTATCTAAATGATTTTCAATGGTCTTTGTTGCTTACTTGGAGAGGGAAGGACCTAGGGAATCTCATCAATTCTGGGGATTTTAAGTTGTTTACTTAAAATGAGCTTCCCCAAAAGACAGAATGCTAAAATCTAGGAGTAAAATTCCACATGACACTCCACCTCTTTCTCTGGCTTTTACATTCTTTCTGTCTCCTCTTCCACAGTGATCTTGGAGGGGGTAACTATAGATGTTCACTTATGGCCAAGAATTAAGTCACTGTACCACAGTAACACTCATTTGCTCTCAAAATCTCCACTAATGGTTATGAATTGAGACTGAAAGACAGTGATCTATGGATGTAAGCACACATGTTTAGAGGGCATTTTGACATGCATGTCACATTCATTGAAGAAACAGCAGTGGTGGCTTCCTCACCGGGACTTATGACCCCCCACCCCCACCCCAAACTACAGTTTGTTCTAACTTTCCCCATCTGGAGTGGGCTTTATCCGTAGTTTCTAGCACCACTACTGCACTGGCTGGCATATCTCACCTAACACTTCCATCATGAAGCATACATGATCCACACATAAGTAGGACTTGGAGGCTAATCATCCCCAGCATCCTTAGCAGCAAATGTTGGCACTATAAGAGCTAGCTCACAGGAAAGATACCCTTCAGTTCCTCTCTTAGTTTTATTTCCCCTTCAACCAATGTATATAATATCTTCAGCAATAGGGTCTTACCACTGTGTTCTGGAATCCAACCAACAATTGCAGCAGTAGCCTTTTTCTTTGGAGGACATCTAGGGCCTCCTTAGCCAACAACTCCTAAAAAGGTAACTGACTCTTCTATTGGGACTTTTAGCCATCAACTTTATGGATTTTAGGAGCATTTGTTTTTGGAGTGACTTGGTCATGAAAGAGACCTCAAAGCCTACCTCCACAGTGAAATACTCTCAAATAAAGACACACCTACTCCAACCAGGCCATACTCCTAATAGTGCCACTCCCTATGGTTCAAGAATTCAAACACATGAATCTATCTATGGTGGCCAAACCTATCCAAACCCTTACACAAGGTCAAATGAAACATTGAAAGGTTCCATCCACTTCTATGAATTATTTTCTTAACCAATGGATATTGGGGATCACAGCAATGCTGGGGAACACTAACTTAACCCTCTGTAATCAGTAGTCATTTTCTCTGATCCATTACATTTCCATGTCTTTGATCTTTATCATGGAGCCTGCATTTCTCTCTACCCCAACAAACTCTATGAAGTCAGTAGGCCTGAACTAATCTGATCAGCCCTACTTATGGCAGAGGGACAACATAGCCCTGCTCTTTCATGGTGTACTTGCTGGCTTCCTGGGTCTGAGAGACCCTGAGTTGGCATTGTGACCATAGCTATAGCTGTTGCCTCTCCATTCACAGGTGGCTATTGGGGAGGACCCTTGTTGGACAAACCATTTCCACATCTATGGAAATAGATTGCTTACTCTAAGGGCATAGTTACCCTTCCTATGGACAGTCTTGAACATCTTCACTTGTATTGATCTATCACAGATACCTTGTATGCACACAATTAGGCTTTCTATCATTTTTTTCCTTAGTAACTCTGACTTGACATCAATCAAAGGCCTCAAAAAAGCCATTAATGCTCCACATCCATGTTGAGTTCCCTTTTTAACTCCTCTGTGAGTTCTATCTGGCCCAGTGAAGTGGGATTCAAAAACAGTTTCTCTTATTTCTAATTCCTTCAGAAGCACCTGTCTTTCCTCTATACTTCCCCAACTCCTAATGTTTATGGGGACATCAAATGGAGATAACTAAGTGTTCCTAATGACTCTGATAAACTAGTTCATCAAGGACTAATTTCCTTCATATTGTTTCGGATTATGTAGCCTTTGCCTTAAAAGCAATGGGTAGTTACAGTGCTCACTTTTTCTGCCTCCTCAATAGTAAGACTGAGCCTACATGCTCCTGTGTGCCACAGCCTCACAAGCCAGGCTTCAATGAGCTCCTTCATTCCCTAATTCCAGAAGTTCAAGTGCCAAGAATTTCCCAGTCACCCTAATTTCTTCTACAAAACCATTGTTAAGGCTCCATCTGCAAGTTGGGTAACAAATTTTCTTTTTTCTATTATGGCTTGTCCCTAAGGTGTGCCTTCTTCATTTCTTCTCATGGTCTCCAAGTTCTTTGATCCTAAGAAGGGCTTGTAAGAAGGAATCTAACTTGTATTCTTTTTCCCTTTCAGTCTCTAAGCTGTAAGCAATATGAAACCAATAATGCCTCTCTTACCCTCTTGTGTATCTAATCTACTTGCCAGATCAGAGGCTAACCTAAAGGATGTTAGCTACATCTCCTTTTCTTTTTGCAATTCCTTCTTTATACAACAAGCTCCTGCTTAGCTGGCACTTCAGCCTCAGATGTATTTCTTACTACATATAACAGGTCAAGCAACCTCTGATGCTACTGCTGCTGCTGCTGCTTGCTAACAGTCTTGATCTTTGAATTCTACTCTCAAAGACTACAAAATTGTTTCTAAACTTTTAACTGTTTCCAGGGCCTTTTCATACTCATGTGGTCCCCACTTATTAAGCAGGTATGGTACTCCATATGACATATGCAGATTGCCATTCTGGGATTCTTCCCACAGACAGTCCAAATCCCTTTGGTTCAGCCTTAGTGTAGCAAAACCCATGCAGTTAATGCCATAAAAAAAAGACAGACACACTAACATGTGAAAGGTTGGCTGTATTACAATTTCCTCTGAGGATGCTGCCCTCCTCAGGCTGCTCACCCATAGTTGCATGCTTTGTTACCTATAACAAGACCATATATCCACTCCTCCCCAACTCATCTTTGGTTAGGTACTACTTATGTTGTTTAACAGAACAGACTTTTCATGAGAAGACATGGCACTTGTGCGGTGTGCACATACACACTTCTCACTCCAGATAGGGAGCCCACAACAAATCAAAGCACAGGTACCACCAAAGTTCAATTAGGTGTATCAGTAAGTTTTGCTGAAGTTACTTAAAGGAGTATGGTGAAAAGTTATTTACAATACAGGAGAAGAAATGACTCAAAAACAGATTCATCATCAAAGCCCACACCAGCATAGGTGACAGTTCATAAAACCTTGAGCTCACTACACAGCTTTTAGACAGCTCAACAGATTGAAGAATGTCCTTTCAGCTTGATTGGGTCTCTTCCAGGCAACTCAGCTGGTCTGTTTTTGCTTTTATTTTTTTCTTAGGCATTTTAGCTTGTCTCTGCTTGAATTTGATAAGTTAGCCTAAATAAATAATATCTATGGAAGACATAAAATACCAAAATCAACTGTAAAGAATACAGTATCATATCTAATAAATAAATGGTAGTTGTAGTTTAAAAAGTTTCCTTATAAAGAAGACTCCAAGGCAATTATTCCATCGAACATTAAAAGGAGCAATGATTTGGTCTTTCAAAAAATCCCAAGCATACCCTTCAACTCATTGAGATCAATACTTCACAGACAGAAAACTAAGTAAAGACATTATAAGAAATTACAAACTACTATTCTTCACACACACACACACACACACACATACACACACACACACACACACAAACACATATATACATAATATATACAATAATAAAGTGTATACTACTACATATAGTTTAAAATCTCCATTTAAATGCAGCAATATAAAATAGAATAATACATCATGGACTAAATAGTTTTCATTCAAGGATTCAAGATTGGATTAAAAATAGAAAACCAATGCAATTTCTCAGAGTAACAAATTAAAATAAAAACCTTCCGTTGATACAGAAAAAAGGCAACTAACAAAAATCAATCTCTCTTGAAATTTATTTTCTCAAATCTAGTAATAGAACATCCTCAAACTATAACAGACAACAACTAAGCACATGAAGATAATACACTGAACAGCGAAGGAATGAACACTTTCCCTCAGAACAGTAATGCCAAAGAAATGTGCCCTCACATTTCTGTGTAACATTAAACAAAGGCTTTGAACACTCAGCAGGTCATGAACAGGGTCACTGGGGATGATTTAAAAAGCCATAAGGAGACATTGTATTATGTTTACTTAAAACCACATATATAATATTTATAAGTCAATATACATGTAATTATTTAAATGAATTTATGCCACTTGATAATGTTCCCCTAAGAGCCATAGATTATATATATTATATAATATATATAATTAGCATGGGAAATATCACTTCCAGTTTTTGGCCAGTGGAGTTCAAGTATCTTCCAGATTAATACAGACTATTGTCATTGCCCTTGGTTTCCTCCTGGAAAGTAAAGCCAAGACCTACTGCTCAAGGCCCCACACACTTCACACAAAAGATTTAGAAGAATCTAGCTGGAACTGATCTTGAAGGCTCCTTTCTGAGGACTAGCTCTTATAGTATCAGAAAAATACAATACAAGCTGCCAAGGAAGAAAAGCAATTAACAGTACTACCAGCAAAATATCCCCAAAGATACAATAGTGACACTTATTTCTTGGGGTAATCAACAGCCATTTGATTATACTTAAGGCCTTTTCAGTAGGAGGGAATTCACCTCCTGGTACTGCAAACCTTGCCTGCTAAGGTAATGGACCCTAGAGAAGAACCTATAACTGCATTTCCCTGAGCCATTATAATTCCCAGCTGCATTCTCATTTCTTCAAGTGCCATATAAATCTCAACGCACATATCTGTATCTGCAGATAACTGCAGCTCTTACTCCTCTTTGAGGAAGCTTCTTTGTGTAGCAGATGGCAATCATTCCTCAAAGCTACAATTGGTCAGAATGCAGAGAACAATGACTGTGTGGTGCCCACCTACACTTAGGGCTCAAGAAAGAAGACAAAGTAGACAACAGATTTGAACAGAGTTTGCACGTGCCTACACAAATGACCAATGAGCTTGTGGAAAGATGCCAAACATCAGAGTCCAAATCACGCCTCTGCTGAGGACTTTCCATGATGAGTGTTCCTATCAGTGTGTATATGCAGAAAGGATTAGAGTTCTCATATACTGATGGCAGAGAGTTAAAATCATGGCAGTTATTTACAAGGGGTCTTAGTTGGGGTTACTGTTGCTCTAATGAAACACCATGACCAAAAGCAAGTTGGGGAGAGAGAGTTTATTTGACATATGCTTCCTCATCACTATTTTCGTTGAAGGAGATCAGTACAGGAACTCAAACAGGGCGGAAACCTAAAGGCAGGAGCTGATACAGAGGCCATGGAGGCATGCTGTTTACAGGCTTGCTCCCCATAGCTTGCCTAGCCTGCTTTCCTATATAACTCAGGACTACCATCTCAGGGTGGTCACAACCCACAATGGGTTTGGCCCTCCCACCGTCAATCTCTAATCAAGAAAATGCCCTACATGCTTGCCCACAGCTTTATCTTATTTCAATTAAATGTATTATTTATTTCCATCCCCACTACAGTTTCCCCTCTCTCTTCTCCTCCCATTCCCATCTTTCAGTTCCCCATGACCACCACCCCATCTGCTCCTATTGTGTTTCTGTTCAGAAAGGCGCAGGCCTCCCATGGCTATCAACAAACATGGCATCTCAAGTTGATGTAGAAATGAGTTTCTCCCTTTGTATTAAGGCTAGGCGAGCCAATCAAGTATGAGAAATCATTCCTAAAAGCCAACCAAAATGTTAGGGAATGCCCCTGCTCTCAGTGATAGGGATCCCACAAGTAGACCAAGCTATACAACTGTCACATACAAGTAGAGGGTCTAGGTTGGTCCCCTACAGGCCCTCAGCTCCTACAGTCCGATCTTAAGGTGGCATTTTCTCAGTTGAGGTTCCCTCCAGCAACTCTAGTTTGTATCAAGTTGACAGAAAACTAGCCAGCACAAATGAATACATATATCTACTATATAATTTAATCATTCTATACTCAAATGGTTTCCTAGAAACATACCCAAAAGAAAAACCTGTGCATAAAGGTTCATAAGAACTTGTTTATAAAAGAAAATTGGAATTATCTGAACAATACCAACTAACAGGGAAAAGACCAATGCTTTGTATTATTATTCATCCATTGGAATATTATCTAATATAAAGGAATAAACAATCATACATACAAATAATATAAACTAGCCTCAAAATAATACCATAAATATGATTGCATGATTTCATTTGTATAAAATCTAAAACAAACACAAAAATTAATCTGCTCATAGAAGAAACAAATCCATGGCTGCCTAGGGCATGTAGAAGAAAAAGAGATACAGAGAATTTCTGGGGCAATAACATGCTTCCTACATTCACAATTGTTCATGTTTTTATGGTTGTGCATATACATGTAAAATTTGGTCAAGGTATATACTTCAGGCAGGTTCAGTTAATTTGAGGTCATTATATCTCAGTGCTGATAGTTTTTAAAAGTGTAATTTAGAGACAAAAAGGTTTTCATTGAATTTCAAAGTAAATCTCATAAATATCTACTCATATCTGTTCCTGAAAGACCCTTCCTCAGGAAGTCCATCCTATTCTATTAGCCTGTGTAAAGATAGCCAGTTCTGTGTCCCTCCAATTACACACATGTCAAAAACATTTAACAGCTCTGATAAATGGCTCTGCGTATATCAAAAGATAGAAGATTTTTCTATGCTGTGCACTGTGTATTTTTAATACATAACCTGGAACCTTAGGAGGTTTGTGCTGTGGTGGTGTCAGGGGATAAATTGAAGGAACTCTACAAAGAAACTGCAGACTTCAAGGGAACTTTTGAATTCAGAAGTTAGGACAATTTAGCCTTTCACCTAGGAGTCCATGTTTAGAAAAGCAGGGCCAGGGTTACATCTATTGTGGGGTGGATAAAAGCAGGGGATCTGTAAGCCGGGGTGGACATGAGTGAGAGCAGAGCACAACTGACAGGGAGCTGTAGGTAGTCCTGGTTCCTCAGTAACCATAGGACTCAGAGGAAGGAACTGAAAGCTAGGGTCAGAAAACCCCAAGGAAAACTCGGTATCTGTACCAGTGATGTAACTCTAGATTAGTTCCAGCATAGGTTACTGAGTGAGGCTGAGTAACCACAAGGAAGGGCACTTTTGTCAGTCTTAGACAGCTCTATAAAGAGAAGAATTTGAGAGTACTATGTGCATTTTATCAAAACGGTTCATAATTTCATACTTATTTCTGTCACAAAAGATGGCCACATTTCTCTGGAATATTATTTAATTTTCAATGCCTTTTCAATACCTCAATTGAATACTTTCAATAGAAAGAACATCTTTTGTGCACTACTTGTCACTTAAAACCTTGCAAATTCTGTTGCCTTCAGAAGGTCTTTAGAGAGGAAGTCTTTGTCAGGGAGCAGGAGAACTTCTGAACATGGGACAGATTACAAGGATATATGGTGACTGCTGTGTTCAAGAACTCCAGGGGACTTTCTATAGTTCCTGCCAGAAAACTCCACCAGTGCACTGCTATCAGCAGAAACTAGGACACACAAGATTAATGGCGCCAAACAAAACAGAGAAAGAGGAGAGAGAGAGAGAGAAAGAGGAGAGAGAAAGGGGACGCAGGGAGAGAGGAAAGGACAGAGAGAAGAAAGAAAAGGTGAATCATGAGAGATGGTAGAGGAGGACAAGGAATCTCTTCAGGGAGCAGACACCTCCCTGACAAAATCCCCAAGGAATCTCCAGACCAATAACTCCAACAGAGAGAAGATCAGAATTTTTATAACCTTTTGAGGGCAAGAAGTTTTACATCACTTGATTCAGTTTAACATAGCATATGTGAGAACGGCCATGGAGAAGCAAAGCCGGAAACTCTTACCCTTCATCCCAGGGAGAACTCCAAGGAGATATGACTTGATATGGCTCTGGCATTTGGCTTAAAAGTGCAGGTCCATGTTCTAAAAGTTCTGTCATCACTAACTGCCCACTGCATATTTCCTCCTAAGTCTTTTTCAGTGCTGGACATTGAACCCAAAGCACACATACTATGCACGTGTTTTACCAAAGAGATATATCCCCAGCCTTTTTATTTAGAGACAGGGTCATGCTAAGCTACCTAGACTAGCTTTGAACTTATTTTGCAACCCTGGAGAGCTCTGAAACTATGATCCACCTGCTTTAGCCTCTCAAATACCGAAGATTACAGGCCTGTGGCACCAGGTTCTCCTTTTTCTGCTGCCATTTCTAACTTAGCCTGCTTAACCAAAACATTTGATGATTTTCCTGATTCCCTTTCTTTCCTCCTCTCAATCCCCCTTTGACATCCAAACTTTCTATTTTGCTATTCCCCATTTGTAGTTTCTTAATTTCCTATTTCTTTTTATATAGTACTGCAATCTTTTATTTATACCTTGGTTATCTTGTTTTTATAGCACAAAAATTCAAATTTTACCCTTTTAAGAGCATAGAATCATTTATGATAGATAGAGTTCACAGGATAAAGGAACAAATGTCCTATATGCAGGACATGTCAAGAAAATGCAAACAATACCAGCTTAAGAAAGAAGGTAAAACCAAGACAAATGTCTAGTGTTACAGTTTTTTTTTTTTGTTGTTGTTATTTGTTTTCTGCTACTGCAGAAAGTGATAAAATACTTGGATGAAAATCAACTTATGGAAGGAAAGGTTTTATTTGGCTTATACTTCTAGGTCATAGTTTAATCTCTGAGTAGTATCAGGGGAAGAACTCAAGCAGTAGCTTGAAGCAGAAACCATAGAGAAATGCTACTTGTTGTCTTGCTGGTTTTGCTAATCTTATATAGTCCAGGCAAGTGGCCTAGGGATGCCCTAGCTCAGTGTATTGGGCTTTTATACATTGACTAATAAGACAATCCCTACCTCTTCTGATTAGTTTTCATTTGTCACATAGGAAAATGGTTATATCAGCCTATATAAGTCCATTTTCTTGCAATATATTTTCCCATCCTTCCACTCTGAGGTAATGTTTATCTTTGATATTAAGGTATGTTTCTTGTATGCAGCAGAAGGATGGATGGATCCTGTTTTCTCATGCATTCTGTTGCTCTGTGTCTTTTTATTGGGAAATTGAGGCCGTGGGTGTTAAGAATTATCAATGAATGTTGTTTGTGGATTCCTGTTATTTTGTTGTGGGATGTGTTATGTTTTCCCCTTCTTTTTATTTGCTGATCTGGGATAATTCAGTTATTTCTTGGGTACAGTTAACATCTTTATGATGAAAGTTGTCCTTTAGTGTCTTCTGCAGGACTGGGTTTGTAGATAAATACTTCTCAAATTTAGTTTTTATCGTGGGATGTATTGTTTTTTTTTCTCTATCTGTTGTGTCTGATAGTTTTACTGGATGTAGCAGTCTGAGCTGGCATTTGAGGGGTTAGTATAGGAATCAATACAGTAGATGTTTCCTAAAATCCATATAGAAGGTAATGTAAAAGAAATTGCCAAATACTAGGAAAACAGTACTAGCTGGCCATTTTTGTTACCAAATGAAGCTTCTAGTACCTAATGTGTTATACCTAATTTAGCTGCTGTCCAAAGGAGTACAATGGGAATCTCCAATATATATGTATGTATGTATGTATGTATATACATATGTATATATATATATATATATATATATATGTTCTCTACAAGCTTATGGCAAAGCCCTGTTGCTAATGAAAAAACCTACATAATTCTTGAACATGGAGAAGTCAAGGTGGTGCCTATATACTGATTGGGATGTACTCTATCTACTACCAAATGGTAGATGTAAACACTAACACTAACTCAACTCCTCAGCTTTCAATCTTCAGTGGTGTCCTGCCTGAAAGATACACTAGTGCAATGATAGCACAAAGCTTGTGGGAGTAGCCAAGCAATATCTGATTTGACTTAAGGCCCACTCTACAAAATGGAACCCATATATGGCACTGCTTGAGAACCAGAGACTAGATAGGCCACAGACCTAGGACAAAACCAAATATTACTGTTCTACTAAACATAGCAACAAAACTACTCCAAATGACATTCTGCTATACTCATATCAGAGCATTGTTCAGCCATCATCAGAAAAGCTTCTTCCTGCAGTAGATGTGAACAAGTACAGAGACCCATAGCCAAACAAAATCTAGAGATTGAGAGGGCTTAGAACACTCAGACCTAAACAGGATGTCTCCATCAAATCCCTTCCTACAGGGCTCTGAGAACCCCAGAGAAGAGGAGACATAAAGAGTATAAGAGCCAGAGGTTATGGAATACACGATGGAAACATGGCCTTCTAAACACAACAGGACAAAAACACATAGAAACTGAAACAGCATGAACAGGAACTGTCTGGGTCTGTAACAGATGAGATCCAAGAGCTGAAAGATGTAGACACAAGTCCCTATCTCTAAGCAAAAAGCTCTCTCTAAAATGATAATAACTTGCACATGAAAATCTACTTTCCTCCAAGGGTATCCCACTGAGGCAACAACTACTCCTAAGGGTAAGGCCACATTCCCAGCAGTAAATGGCCAATAGAAAACGAACTCAACAACTTCTTTGGGGGTTTCTTTTCTCATAATGTTATGCTAAGAATTTTTACTTAATTCTGTTTCTATATTTTTAATTTTTTAACCTCTTTCTCGCTTTCCTACAGGTCCTTCACATACACTGTGGCTTCCAATTTTATGCTTTTTATGGGCTTCCTGCATGTGCAAATGAGTGGGTCACTGTGTCTGTATCTGTTTCTTGTTTCTTTCTGAGGTCCTTTTTCTTTCTGCTTGTTTGTTTTGTCCTATTTGGATGTGTTTGTTTTTGTTGCATTGTCTTAATCATAACCAAAGCAATTCTTATGAAAGAAAGCACATTTAATTGGATACAAACATTAAGGTCCACTCCCAGTACCTACTTCCTCCAACAAAACACACTGACTAATCCTTCTAATCCTTTTAAATAGTGCCACACTCTTCTGACTAAACAGTCAAATATATGATCCTTTGGAGGCCATTCTTGTTCAAATCACTGTATTTATCTTATTTTATTTTATTGTATTATGATCCCTTAAAAGCTTGTTTGCTTACCTTTCTTTTTTAATAAATTAATTAATTTTTACATCCTGGCCACACTTTTCACTCCCTCCCCACTAACCTTTCTCTTTTCCCATCCCCAATCTACTCCTCCTCCATTTATGTTTAGGAAAGGGCAGGTCTCCCATAAGTATCAACAAACACAGTATATCAAGTTGCTGTAAGAATAAGCACCTCCCCATATATTAAGGCTGAGCAAGGAGACCCAGTATGAGGAGTGGAGTCCCAAAAGGCAGCAAACGAGTCAGAGACAGCCCTTGTTCCCACTCTTAGATGTTTCATAAGAGGACCAAACTATACAACCATAACATATATGCAGAGTGCCTAGGTCAGTCCCATGTAGGCTCACTGGTTCTGGGTTTAGTCTCTGTGAGCCCCTATGAGCCCAGGTTAGTTGATTATGTAGGTTTTCTTGTGGTGTTCTTGACTCCACTAGCTCCTAAAATGCCTTCCCCCCCCTTCTGCAGGATTTGCCAAGCTGTGCGTAATGTTTGGCTGTGGGTCTGCATTTGTTTCAGTTGCAGGATGAAGCTTCTCTGATGACAATAGGGATTGGCACCAATCTATGAATATAGCAGCGTATTGTTAGGCATCATTACATTGACTTCCCCCCCCCCTAGTTGTGTTCATTTCTATCCTAGATCTCTGGGTCATCCAGCTTGTGGGACCTGGTGCTCCAGCAGTGCTTACCCTCCTGGCATGGATTTTAGGCTAGATCAGTCATTGGTTGTCTACTCCCCCAATCTCTAGGCCACTCTTAGCCCAGCACACCCCATAGGTAGGATTGATTTCCAACTCCCTTCACTTAAAGTCTAGTCTGGTCACAGGAAATGGCCATTTCAGGCTATATATCTGCAATAGCTAGAAGACTTAGTTGGGATCAACCTTTCCTGGGAGATTCCTTTGCACCAGGTTTTGTTTCTAATGAAAGACAGTAAGGAGATGGATGAAGTTAGGAGGGTAGGTGGGAGTTGCTGAGAGGAGTTGAGGTACTGCAAACCATAATCAGGATATATTAAATGAAAAAAAAATCCATTTTTAATAAAAAAGTTATGTGTGAATTATCATTTTATTTAAAAAAGAAAATGACTACCCCCACAGACATTTCCATAGACTAATCTGATCTAGATAATTTTTTAGCCAGGCTTTCATCTTAGATAACTCTGGGCTGTATCAAATTGAAGATAAAGTTAACCACAACAGACAGAATGGATGGGGTGGAGCGGATAGAAGAGACTGGGGTTCTCATCCTTGCTTCTTGGAGCTGTGGCAGGGGGAAGGTAAACTGAGCATAATGAACTGGGTAATGAGAGGCAGCTCTATAAACTAGGGGATGATGTTAAAATGACTGATATTTGGTGTTCACGGGTCAGAGTAGGGTCAACTCTTCTGGACTCTCTAATAACCTACCCTTTATGTATTTGTCACTTCATTTAGATAGTATATAAGTTAAAAGGCTGGGAACATAACACAAGGTGAAGTTCTTACCCAGCGATCCCAAGGTTATATGTTCCGTTTCCAATACCAGTTTAGTCGCCATTGCTACAAGAAAACAAACACAACAGAAAGCTTCTTGTGTGAGAGTGTGAAAGTTTGCTACTCTTGAGAATAGTTATGCCTTTTATTCTACTAGAGTGAAATTTGTTATACAAGTAACAAATATGGTTGCTATTATGGATACAACTTTCATATCTTTCAGAGTCATTCTTAAGGTCCATTTGGGTTCCCTTTGGAGCTGTTTATTTATGATGTTATTAACATTTCCTTGAATTTAGGGTATATGAGACTTCTGTTTCAAAATATTAGTATCTTGAGGAAAAGAGGTACTAAAATTGAATGTGAAACACTCAACAATTTCCCTGTCACAGTGCAATAGATCTTCTTTTTAAAGGTTCTACTTTAAAACACATTTTTTTCTTCTCAACATCAGTAAAATAAAAATTTGATTATTTCATTTAACCATGAAACAAAAGTCTCTAGTTCTCAAGATCATTTAAAAATTTCTCAGTGTGATGTCCTGCACAATAGTCTCAAGGGCCACAATATTTTATGGTAGTTTGGTTCATATAAAACATGCCCAGGGAATGCCTTGCCAATGGTCAGCTTCAGTACTGACCATTTTAGAATCTCTTGGGTTTTCAAACATTTGTGAGGAAAAAAATCATATAAAAATTTGTCATTTTGTTACAAACATGTAGCCATGAAAGAATCTATTACTCGCATAGTGTTAGTATGCTGAGACTGAATCTACAAATGTTCCAGAAGCCAGCTCATACCTCATTGCACTCAGTAGCAAGCCACAGGAATTTAAATCGTGTCTTTCAAGGCATTACTGTATCTGCATCTTTTTAAAAACCTCAGTAACAACAACAAGCTCTAACATGGTACTTACCAGATGAAATCAAATTTGGAACCAAATTAAAAAAGACAAACACGGTATGTACTTACTCAGATATGAATTATAGACATAGAGCAAAGGATTACCAGCCTGCAATTCACACTGCCAGAAAAGCTAGGACACAAGGAGGACCCTAGGAGAGACATACATGGTCTCCCACAAAAAGGGAAAGGGACAAGATCTCCTCAGCAAATTGGGAGCATAGAGGGAAGGGAGAGGGAGTTAGTAGAAAGAGAAGGGGAGAAGGGGAGAAGAGGAAGGGAGAGGTGGGTATGAGGGAACAGGAAGATGAGACAGGGAAAGAATAGAGGAGAATAAGAAAAAAAGATACCATAATAGAGGGAGCCATTATAGATTTAAGGAGAAATCTGGCACTAGGGAAATGCTCAGAGATCTACAAGGATGACCTCAATTAACAATCTAAGCAATAGTGGAGAAGCTACCTTTAATGCCCTTCCATGAAAATGAGATTGATGACTACCTTATATGCCATCCTAGAGCCTTCATCTAGAAGCTGATGAAAGCAGAAGCAGACATCTACAGCTAAATACTAACCGAACTCCTAGACTCCAGTTACAGAGAGAGAGGAGCAAAGGGGTCATGACTAGACTGGAGAAACCCACAGAATCAGCTGACCTGAACATCATACACACCAGTCTGAGAGCTTGGAAACCAGCATAGGACTGACCCAGATCCCCTGAATGTGGTGTCACTTAGGAGGACTGAGCAGTCTATGAGGCCTCTGATAGTGGACCATATTTATCTCTAGTATACAAATGGACTTTGGGAGCCCATCCCACGTAGAGGGAAACTTTCTCAGCCTAGACACATGGGGGAGGGTCTAGGCCCTGCCCCAAATGTTATTATGGACTTTGAAGACTCCCCATGGAAGGCCTTACCCTCCCTGAGGAGCAGAAAGGGAATAGGCTGGGATTTGGTGGGGGTAATAGGGGAGGATGGGAGGGTGAGGGAACTGGGATTGACATATAGAACAACCATGTTTCAAATTTAAATTTAAAAGGGGGAAAAATACTACGGTGGCTTGAATAAAAATGGCCTGCATAGGCCCTTAGGGAATGGCACTATTAGGAGGTGTGAAGTTATTGAACTACATGGCTTTGTTGGAGGAAGTATGTCACTGGGGGTGGGCTTTGAGGTTTTAGAAGCTCAAGCCAGGCCTGGTGGCTCACTGTCTCTTCCTGCTTCCTGCAAATCCAGATATAGAACTCTTAGCAATTTCTATAGCACCATGTCTGCCTGCATGCCACCATGCTCTGAACTGTAATCCAGCCCCAATTAAATGTTTCCTTTATAAGAGTTGTGGTGTCTCTTCCCAGCAATTAAACACTAAGACACATACCAACCCTACTTTTTGTCAGTCATTGGACTCTCAATTTCTAGTCCTGCACTAAGTACATTTTCACTGTTAACTTGGAATTACAGGAATACTACACAGTTCAGAGTTCTGCTTGCTGTTTCTACAAGTAATCTTGAGCTTGTCGCTTATTCTGTCCAGCTATTAATCTCCTGGCCTGATAATGAGGACCCAGAATATGACAATTTCTAAGTTTCTTTCTGACTCAAAATTTCTATGTTCCTATTACCAGAGCAGAAATATGAATTGAAGACCAGAGAAAATATCACCAATGGAAGGAATGCAAAGGACCTCGCTCTTCATTACTGTGACATAAAAGTGCACATTGATACTGTGAGAAATCATAGGCAGTAGGATCTACTGATTCAAATAGAAATTGATTTTGTCTTCCAGTTTGACTCCGCCTTAGGAAAAAGAAAATGAAACTAGCAGGACAGATTCTTAGTTTAAACCATTATACGGACCTGTGGAGCATTTGTGAGAGTACCCTCCTCCGGGCCTGATCTCTGACCTCTTGTGTAGCCATCTGAAGTTGTTTTCCAAATCAAACCTGGGGGAGATCTAATATTGGTAACAGGACTAAAAAAATCTCCATGATAGTCTAATTCCGCATCCCAGTTAGGTGTCCAAAAATTCAATGGGACAAAAAGTTGACAATTTAACCTGTTTTCCTTCCCTGCCATGGTGCAAAAAGGTAAACACATTTACAAAATTCTCAGCAGATCAATCCCGCCTGCAGCTGTGGATCCCGGATGCCTCATACTTAAAAAGACTGCAGTGAGTCTAATTTGGATGTTAAGGACAGAAAATTTTGAAACCAGGTCACATGAAGTGTGGGCAGAGTCTAGTTCTGAACGCCTAAGCCTAGGAAGTATGAAAAACATAGTATCTTGGATGAAGGGAAGAAGCAAGACGTCCAAGGTCTTTGGTGGGCGACTACATGAATAAAGAAACCGAAGCAGCTGACATCAGGAACAGTGCACGAAGACGACCATCCACATGTGCTTGCTTGCTTGGGGAGAAGGGCGATCAGAAGTGATGCCTGCCAGAAGCCCTGCTCTTCCTCCCCATGCACTCTGACCCCTTTCTGCGCACGCCTGCCCCACTCCCTCCCTCCCCCGCGCGTTCCTGGCTAGGTTCTCTGTCCAGCTCCCGCTTCTCGAACAGGGTGACGCGCGATGACGCCTCAATGGTCGCCAGGCAGGCTGGGCTTCGCAGCGCGGCGCCTCGTGGCCGCTGTTCGAAGCGCCTCTCCTCCAGAGCCTGGGCTGCGACTGTGCATTGGGCGGCCGTGAGGCCGAGAAGCATGCGCGCCGGGGGCGCAGGCTGCCCCGCCAAGCTGCTGGCCATGGGCTGGCTGCTCCTGGTGGGCCTGCAGGCCTCGCACGCAACGAATGTCACCGCGATCCAGGAACCCGGCGTAGCCCGCGAGGGAGAGAGCGAGAGCGATGTGGATGAGGAGGCCGAGAACGACACCGATGTGCCAGAGAACGAGGTCCCGGCCGATGCCGAGGAAGAGGGTGAGACCAGTGGCTCCCTGGGCACGAAGACCCCTAAGCGGGCAGAAGCCCACCCTTTCCTCAGAAAAGAATTAACCAGTGTCACCGTCTGTAGAGTTTTAGAGCATACACATTAGCCCCGAGTTTACCCACTTTGTGCATCCATAGCCTTTCAAAAACAAGGTGCTTTCAGGAATACAAGCACGGATATTGAAAGTGCTGTAGAATTACCTTCCAAGCGTTGCTTTGGAGAATGAGGTGCCCGCTCATCATAGGGAATCGTGCGTGTGTGTGTGTGTGTGTGTGTGTGTGTGTGTGTGTGTGTGTGTGTGTGTTTTGTTTTACTCTGCAGTCATCTTGCCGTAGTAGGTTGTTCATTGTTTTATTTTTTAATTTCCAAAATGCTTGACACCCTCTTCCTTTCCTGTTCTTGAGATGGGAAGTCAGGATTCCTTTTCTTGTGATATATCTAAATGAATATGCTGACAAAACTGCTCCAAACCTGCCATAATCTTGGTGCAGCCCTCAGCACCCTGACATCAGGCCCTGTAGTGTTTGCCTTTCAAAGGACCGAGGCTGTGGAAAAGGAAAGGACCCAAGTCATGACGTTGTTGGCTGATGATGTGTTAAAACGTGAGAAATTGAAACAAACCTGTGTTCGGCTTCGTAAACGTAGCTTGTATTAAACAATAGAAGTTTACAAACGGTTGCACATATTCACGAATAACTCATGGGCTAGTAGGTCATTGGCAAGTTGGCAAGCATTGCCTTGATATCTTTGATTTTCTTGTGTCTTCTCAATCTGTACCTATGGCATAAGTGCTGCACCTTCCATCCTTTTATTTCTGATGTCAGACAGTGACTCTCAGTATCAGAAAGAAATTGACTCTCTGAGATTATTGGGGACCAACCTTGGCATGTTTACAAAGATCTTGAAGAGCTCTTTGACTTTGGAACTGTAAGAAAGAAAGGACTACAGAAGAGACTTATGTCCTAAGCATTGCTTCTGTTCTTTGAGTAACAGTTTTAATATGAAACTGGTCACGGGAGAATTCTAGCTGTGAAGTGCCAAATAATGTTGAGGTGAAACCCTGCTGAGGGATTTGTAATCCCTTACATTCAAATGCAAACGTTAAGTGTGCTTAATCTCATAGCGCTTCCCTTTCTACATCTGTGGGCTCCTGAGAGTTCACATGTCCTTTGGAAATTTACATGTATGGTTTCATGCCTAAGTGCTTTTTTTGTGGGGTACTAAAGAGTCCAGAACTGTAAACAGAGGTGATAGATACATGAGCATTTCAGGACCTTGGCAAATTTGCATGATCCTAATAGCCTAGTTGATCTATAACAATTGTCATAATAATTTACTAGCTAGTGTATTTTTCTTTTTCTTTACTTGCTTTTCTTTGCTTTTACTTTTAATTCTGCTTCCAGATAGTTCACATAATAAGGACTGGTAAGAACACTTTGTGAGAAGCTTCAATAGAGATTTCAATCTTATGACCCTCTTGTTTTTAGATGTTCTACCTTTGAAGTTGTACACACTCTAAACTGGGTAAATAATTTGAATACACCCTAAATTCTCAACTGTTCAACATGAATCTGCAGTATATCTATCACAGAAATTCAAATGCAGCCTCTCTCACAGAGTCTGGTTCATCATTGTTGTTCTTTTTTCACTATTGTCAAAACACAATACTTCTGAAAGATAGAAAAAGCACACAGTTCTTTGCAGAGAATGGCATTTTTGCTGTATAATTGCAAAGCATTTACAGTTTTAGATTTGTAAACAATTGGAAGATTAGTCAATGAGTTTTATTCATGTCAACATCATCTATTTTCTTTGAGTCCCCACATAGAGACCTGCTGTCATGATTTACCCACTTACAAATCTTGTCAAGTTAATTTGATATATAAACAGGAATAAAGAAAGAATATTGTCCTTGTGATTTCAGGAAAACAAGATAATTCAGGGCTTTATAGTAGAATATTTCAGGAGGAGGCCCTTTCCCTTGGAAGATGTATCACATGTCTTCATCTTTAAGAAACTCCATGTCTACTTATTAAGAGAAAATCCAGACTATTCATCCAGGATGCCATGTGTCACTGAGGTTTTGATTATGTAACTAATTGTTTTACCTTAACCATTTATATTGCTGTCTCTGTTCATCATTGTTTACTTATTGTGAAATGTTCTACCTATCAATTTCCCCTTGGTCATCATCAACAAAAGTAAACAATACAAACAAAGAAGCCCAGTTGCCAAACCCTAGCTTTGTTCATTCCTGGTGAGCGCTGCTGACTGCAGAAGAAGGTGCCTCTAGAGACATGCCCTGTGTTCCTGAATGATAGTGCAAAGCCTGAGAGAAGAGAAGCTGAAAAGATGGAAAGCAGTGGGTGGTGACCACAGGGCTTTGGCTTATTTCACAACTGCTCATCTTTCTAGACAATTCCAATCAGTCTTCAATTTGATAATTTTAGGGTTTTTAATATAGTTGAAAATATTGGTGACCTGTGATGAAATAACAATGTTTGAAGATAAAAGAAACATCCGAGTATGTTAGAATAATTTATCTCTTCTATGTGCCTTATGTATCTTTTTATAATATAAACATTCTATATCAATATGCTCGGACTTATTAAAGGACCCACTAGACATATACATAGTGAATAATAAATTAGTTTTACTTTATTAAACTACAACTGTGGTTGATTCTGGTGGCATAGGACTTTAGAGTCTGAGGCGGTAATATAGCAAACTCAAGGAAAATTTGGCACATAAAGAGAATTCAAGGACCCCCTAGGTGACTTAAAGAAACCTGTCTCAGCTGGGGTAGTGGTGGCATGTGCCTTTAATCCCAGCATTTGGGAGGCAGAGGCAGGTGGATCTCTGCCCAGTCTACAAAAATCTACAAAGCAAGTTCCAGGACAGCTAGAACTGTTACACAAAGAAACCCTGTCTCAAAAATTAAGAAACAAAGAAAGAAAGAAAGAAAGAAAGAAAGAAAGAAAGGAAGAAAGAAAGAAAGAAAGAAAGGAAAAAGTAACCTGTCTTAAAAACAAAATGCGGAGAAGGGTAAAGATATTTGAGAGCCCTGGATTAATTAATAGCCAGTAGTGCAATGGAAATAAAGTGAAAAATATGTCCTTAAATCTAAGAAAGAATAAAGTCCTGAAATATCAACCTTCCACCCCCTCAAGAAACAGTCTCAGGGTCCCAGCTGCACCCTGATGATGTGTATCACTAGTCATCCTGTACAGCAGATGATTGCCCACAGGCTCTGGGCAAGACTCCGGGAGGCTTTAGGAACCCTTGCCACATTCTTGCCTCCTTTGGAACTCACTGTTGAGCTCATTGGTGGTTTTTACTCATGACATACCACACAATATTTTGGACAGTTAAGATTTCAACCCATAGGATTTAATTTCATCTGAGGTTTCATTTTTTTTTTTAAATTTGGCTGTTGTTTACCTCCCCCCACCGACATTTAAGCTCCAAATTTATCAGTAGGCTTATTTTCAGGACCCCAGATTCATTCTGCATGTTACCAAGGTTTCTTTTACAGGTTATTAATAAAATGTTGAGGAAGACACAGATCTTTGACAAATTATTACTTCCACATTGACACCAACAAGTTAATCATCATCTGTGGACTTAATGATGTACTGATATTCAGACTTTTTTCATTTGATACATTATTAGGTAATGAGAAACTGACTGACACATGGAAGTTTAAATATGTATCATTTTCTTGAGACATCATTTTAGGATTTGCAGTTTTAGAAAGTGTCTAAGTGACCAAATGACAAAGTTAAAAGAATCTTTGGAAATTGTCTGATTCCATTTCCTTGTCCTTCTTTCCCCCCTCTGAGGAAACTCAAGTAAGAAGGAACTTGCATATTTTTCCCCAGTAGCATTGGTAGTGCATAATGGAGCTGGCTGACTGATGGTTCCTAAGTGGTCCAGTAGTCATTTTCTTACACATGCTTTTACGCTCAGGTTCAGCTTTTAGCTTGTGCCTCATAATATGCCATCTGAAAGTATTCAAGCATTGCAAGTATTAAAATGGCAATTCAAATTGATCATCATATTAGTTCAAGTCATTTAACAAAGTCAATGTTGACTTAATTATCTGTATCCCATGCCTGCTCTGTGTTCGCAGTCCTGGATTTGTTGCTTGAAAATACAGAATAAAGTATTTGTGAAACTATTAATGTTTCACAATATTGAAAATGGGAAAACTACAAATTGAGTTTGAACTGTATTAACTATTGTGTCTTAAGTGGGTACACAGTCCTAAGCAGTTTATGGAATGTTTTTCTACACCACTTCATTCAATTTCAAATATTAAGTAAGATACACTTTGCAATTTTTACAAAGGGTTAACTAGGTCTGACAGAATTGAGTTGCCTCACTCAAATTTCAACAGTGTATTAGTGGCAGAAGCAGTAATTTGGACTTCAAGTTGGATGTGCTCTGTGTGATTTGTTGCTTAGAGATGCAATGCCTTTTTAACATTCTCCTTTAGCGGTCCATTCTACATTTTTTTCCTGTTGAGATTTGAATCTTAATCTGTGTTTTTGAAGACTTGGTTACATATTATAGGAACTCAGGCTAACCTTAGGAATGATTAGGGTAGCTCATACCTGTAATCCTAGAGAAGCCAAGACAAGAGGACCACTGAGTTCAAGGCCAGTCTGTGCTGTGTAGCAAGATTCTGTTCCCAAAAATAACTATAAAATCATACAAGGAAAGTCAAAAGAAAATATGGTTGAGAACCAAGACTACTAAGCTTCCCAAATTATTAGATATGCAAATTATTACATAATAATTGCATATATTATAGATTAACCTGCTAGATAAAGCACTGGAATGGATTTTTAGAAATACTGAAATCTGCCATCCAAACCTGCAAAGTGAATGAATGGAATCTATTCTATTTGTAACTTTAAATTTTGATACACACTTGGTATGAAGACTTATTTAGGAATGTAAATTGTTTTGTACTAGTTTATTTCTTTTACCATCCTTATAGGAAATAGAGAATATTTAAAAGTTCCTAAAGTTCAAAGACTCATGTCTGTTTGTTTGTTTATTTATTTATTTATATTTTACGTATCGATCCCAGTTCCCTCTCCCTCCCTCTCTCCCTTTCTCTCTCTCCCTTCTCTGTGCCCCAATCACCCCCCTCCATTCCATTCCCCTCCCCACTCCACAGGGAGGGTGATGCTATATTTTCCCAGTTGGATTTTAATTCACTGTGTATTAGCTAACAAAAAAGAAAAGCTCTGTGTTACATACAAAATTCAAAAGCAGACCTTAAGTTATTTCTAACTCAATGAATGTCCTTAAAGGTTTCCGCTTCTTTTGATTTAGAATGGTAATATCTGTGCTTATTTGAGGAGCAACTTTGCTTTCCTGGTTTAATAGAATATTTTTTAAAAATCCTCTATTGCTCATATGACAATTACTTGTACCCTTCACCTCCCAAGTAACATGTTTGTCACTTATAAACATTTTCATATGGTTAAATAATTTTTTTTAACTTTGTTTAGTTCAGAACAGAACAGTAGTCAAAGAAGTAGAATTCGGAATGTGCACAGTCACATGTGGTAAGTAGCACAGACCAAAGGAATAAACTGTCATGATTTCAACCTAGATCAAATGCCAACTATTGTAATCTCCGTACTACTTACACTGTCTTCATCTCTTGCTTTCTATGCCTATTACTATCATTTACACACAACACTAGGTAATTGCTTTAAAAGGTATATTTTCAGGTTTGGGGTATTTTTGCATGTATGCTATATTTACTAAACTAAAATTCTGCTTCACAGATGTTCAAAGATGAGATATCTTCAGCCATCTAACAGATGCCTTCCCACACTACTTTCGCAAACCTGCCAAAAAATAAGCTTATTTTCAACAGACTATTACAAATATCCCATTTCTCTAGTTGTACATTATATTTTAGAGAAAAGAGATGTTAGCTTTGCAAGATGAATAATGGTGAAAGAACATGACATTGGTCCATTCTATGAATATACATTTTAAACAAAATCTGTTATGTAGAATTGGGATTCAAACATTTGCTGTATAGACCAATGGTTCTTAAACAGCTACCCTAAGCATGTTAAAATTGCTGGATTAACACAAAGATTTTAACAACCTAGGACTATGGGAGGACTATGAGTAGACCTAAGACTTTGAAGTTGTGATTAATTCATGAGGAAGCTGATCTTGCTAGTGCTGGATGCCCTTTGGTTTCTATAACCATTGCCAGAAATCAACATGATGAGAAGACAATAGATAATTAACAAATGAAATTACTTATCCTAAGTTGGAAACATGACTGTGATGAGATTCTAGTCTGTACACATCTACATCAAACTTCTTTCTAGGTTTTGTAAAAGAATTGCCAAAACTGACAGTTTTTTATGTGGGTGTTAAAATTTACATAACATAAAAGTCACCATTTAACCACTTTGAAGTATACAGCTCAGTGGTCCTAACACTATTCATAGAATAATTTCAGTAACCAAACTAAAACCTCATACCCAGTAGACAGAAGTTCTTCACACACCCATCCTCCCAGCTCCTGGAAGTCACTTTTTTTCTAATCAGCCTAAAATGGGGTTCTGGCCTTAGCTTTGTAGTGGTAGCCAAAATGACAGGAATCATGACAGCCTGAGAGTGTTCAGCTGTAATTTATCTTTTGTTGTTGCTGCTGCTTGAGAACTACCACAGTAGAGTTATTTTTATAATAACCCCAGTAATCTCCAGCCTTCCTTTCTCTGATCTTGCAGGGTCCACTTTATTATCCCCCCAAAGTGTAGTAACACCAAGGAACGTGCTAGAAATATAGGATGAAGACTTTTTCAAGGCTGGGTCAGAGTCTGCACTTTAGAAAGATCTCCAGTTGACTTGCATGAACTCTTAAGTCTGTAAGCCACCTGTCATCTTCAGCTTTTCCTTTCCTTGGATGGGCTTATTTATGATTAATACCTTGTTAGGGGCTAAAGAGGGGACTCCATCAGGGAAGATAAAGGGAGACTCTGCCTAGCCTGTTACACATCTAATTACAGGCCATGATTGCAAACCAGTGACACTCTATCATCAGCTAATAATGATTTGATTTCTTGCTAAAAAAATGTGGAACAGATTCAGAAAGAGTATATTGCTGGAAATAGAGGTGTAGCAAATAGTTTATCCCATCTGTATTTAATAGAGATACTTTATCAATATAGATATTAAAAAGCATCTTATGATAAAATATGATTTTGGAATTTATTCCATAAGCCCCAGCCCCAAACTGAAAAGTTCCAAGATCAAATAAATTTGTGTAAGCCCACGTATTATAGTAAATCTGATTTTATATGTTATAGAAAGAATATTTTATGTACTCTCAAAGGGGAAAATTCTATCGATTTAAAACATGCACAGTTATATTGCGTTCTGATTTCAGATATTGAAATTAAATATTTTAGTCAGTAAAAATGACGCATGGTAGTATATTTGTTTTAGCATACTAAAAGTTTCAAAAAACTTCTAAAGAGGTCCTTTTTGCTTTATTGTAATGTTTTAAAATGTGCAAGTGAGCATAGATTACTTTTCCTGATGGGAACAGCAATCAGTGTCTTATGAAACTTTCTTGGGGGTAATACTGTTTTAAGAAATAAATGGCGTGGGGGGAGTCTACAAAAGCTCTACATGTTTTCATACTGAATTTAGAATTCCAAAATTAAGAGAACATTCTCAAAACTAAATTAAAGAAAATACAGACTTGAAAGGGAGGAAAGACCCTTTGCAGTTACTTTTATTGAAACATTTGTTAATTTCTCTGACTCAAGGTGTTGGTATCAGAGAAGTTATTCTAACCAATGGATGCCCTGGAGGTGAATCCAAGTGTATTGTTCGTGTGGAAGAATGTCGTGGACCTGTTGATTGTGGCTGTGAGTTGAATCCATATTTGCAGAAAGAGGGTTAATGCTGGGGAAATATCTTTTACCTCAACCTACTGAGTACAAGGAGACAATCAACTGATAAAAATAAATAATAAAAATAAATAAACACCCCTTCTCTAGACTGTTAGAGCTCCACGTAGGCTTGCTTTTGATGTTCATTTCAGTGATGTATAGAGTCTGTGGTGTGGTGGTGCTTCATTGTGCCTGGGGTCTGTGTTTGAGCCAGCCCTGGAGTGAAACACTTCTCATACTGTGGTCATGACATTTTACCTGTAGATTAGGAAACCTAAAATTTGGAACTTTGTATCAAATTATGTTTTTTCTAATGAGGTTTCATAACCCCAAATTAGAAGCCACAGGCAGATAATCAAGTTCAAAGTAATATATCACTAAATTGAATGCCTTCTCTTCTATACTTTTTCTGCATTCAAATGAAGGGTCCTGGTTTCTCCTCACCTGCTTCTTTTGATGATTTCTCTATAATAAGACTCTCAATTACAAGATTCAGTGTCCTCGGTATCAAATTGACTTTTGAAGGTAGCTTTTTACAATAGTGTGGCATACAAGAAAGAGTCTCCAGACAACACAAAGTTTTCCTTACAGTAGTGTTATTTACCACTGTAGGGAGATAGGATTTGAGATCTGGATTCTAACTTGGCCTTTTGTTATCTTCTCGGGGATCTTCAGTAGATTTCATAACTTTGGATCTGTTTATTCAACTGGAGAAATTAGAAATTTGGCTTTTCATAGCCAGTCTAATCCTCATATTATGTATAATGTATATGGATGTGGATGCATATATAATGTATATTCTGCCTTGATAGTGTTATTTTTCTTGGTTGATGATATACTTATTAGTTGATGATATAATTAAAATTGTTGATAAAAAGGAATATGGCCAAATAAAGCAATTTTTGCCCAGTGACATTTGTCTGCTTTTTGTTCTTTTTCAGGGGGAAAACCAATTTCTGAAACTCTTGAAAATGTTAGACTATCGTGTGTTCATATATCTCCTGTAAATCGTTTCAAATATATGTGGAAGCTTCTAAAGTCAGACCAAGTAAGTAATGACTGTGAATAATTTGGTTTTTTTGGTAGCTGATAACATTTGATACCTAGTTATGATTTCTTATGAAAGCAATGTGTAAATATGAAGTTAAAATCATATAAATTTATTATATTATTGGAATTCAATTTTTGTCAGACTAAATATAAGTATGTCTTAGGGTCAACTATAATCCCAACTTAAATTCACGCATTTTATTTTGTATTCTGTTTTGGATTCAAGATTCCTACTGATTTATAAAGACATGGCATGATAAATAATACTTAACATTAATTAAAGGTGTTATAAATACCAGATATCCACTAAGTGATGAGTTCACTTAAAAAAAAAACATAAAACAAATCTATAAACATTTTTTTAAAAAAGTAAGTAGTGGTGTCATTTTACTGATAGTAAATAAGGTATAGAAAGTGCCTTAGTTTGCTTTTCTGTCACTGTGATTAGACACTTAACAACTGAACTGGGGAGGAAATAGTTTATTGAATAGTTTATTCCACGTGACAGTTCATTACTGAGAGAAACCAGCACAGGACCTGCAGCAGAACCATAGTTGCTCAGCCTGCTTTCTTATGCATGCCAAGACTATCTCCTGCTCAGGGGTGACCTGGAGCCTCTCACATCAGTCATCAATCAAGAAAATGCCCCACAAACTAGCTGATAGGCCAGTGAGATAAAGGTATTTTCTCAGCTCGGGTTCCCTCTTGCCAGATGACCCTAACTTGTGTCAAGGTGACAAAAACACACTAGCACAGAAGGTACTGTCCATAGTCAACAGGGTTGTTTGATTATCTGACTAAATCATATATGCACAATTAGTGTCACACTAGGCTGAGTAAGCAGTTCTGCTTTTGTTAGAGGGATGCTTCCTCACACTGTCAACCTCTTGGCATTTGCTGGCTATCCAGAGTGGCCTGCATGTCTTTGCACTGTCTCCATTAGCAATCAGTGAACCCAGTCAAGACCATTCATACATTTTGTTTTTGTTTTTTATTTTGTTTTTAATAGCAACCTGTTATACTTGCAAATGATTCAGCAGTCCTAGAAGTACAAAGAGAACTTCATCCCATGGCTTTCGAATGTGACACCCTGGATAGTAATGAAATAGTAGCATCTATTAGGTTCACAGTCTATACAACAAGTGGTAAGTGTCCAGCAGTGTTTGATTTTCTTGTATCTCAAACTCACTTTCAGGAAACTGCCTGATGGACTTTTTAAAATATAAATTTCTACCAGCTGTACCCAAGCTTCTGATTTAGTAGATCTATGTGAAACTGGCACATGAGTTATCAGATGAACTGTTCCTCTAAAACCCAGTCCTGGAGCTCGAGATGGCTTAAAAGTTCAGGACACTGGCTGCTCTTCCAGAGGTCCTGAGCACAATTCCCAATACTCACAAGGTGGCTCATAACAGTCTTTAATGAGATGTGATGCTCTCTTTCCATGTGCAGACAAAGAACTGTCACCATTGCTTTGGAGTGCTGGAATTAAAGTTATGTGCTATCATGCCTGGCTTTGGATTATATTTTTGAAGATTCAGTATTAAAGTTCGTGATCTAGCCTTGAACACAACTTTATATACTAAAAATTGTCTCTCCTGAGAAATACAATATATGTCCATATTTATTCAGATTAACCTGTGGCATTCTCTATGTCCAGGTAACTATTTCCTTGGGTTTAATTGTTCTTAACCATATTTAATGTTGCTATCTTTGTTGATAGGAGTATCTTGTCAGAGTTCTTTTAAGAACTCACTTGTGCTAGGATGCTCTGGAGGAACAGAACTGATGGGCGATTTAGTAGAGTGGTTTACAGGCTATGGTTCAGGTAGTCCTACAGTGGTTTTCTCCCTATGGAATGCCAGTAATCCAGTAGTTGTTCAGTCCATGAGGCTGGATGCCTCAGCTGATCTTCCAACTAAATTAAAGTTTCAATTAAGTAAGTTCTAATACCATCAAAGACATGCCTCAGCAGCAGGATAGATGAACTTGCCAACAAGAGTGAGAACAAGCAGGCAAAAGAAAAAGCTTCCCAATTCCATGCCATTTTATAATAACTGCTACTAGAAGGTGTGGCCCAGATTTAGGATGAGTCTTTCCACTCAAATGATCCAATCAAATAAAAAAAGTCCTTCACAGGTATGATCATCTGCTTGAGTTTTAGTTGATTCCAGATGTAGTCCAGTTGACAACCAAATTGGCTCCATCATATCATTTAAAGATTCTAGAGCTTTTATTCTCAGAGAATATAAGCATTATTATTATTATTATTATTATTATTATTATTATTATTATATAAGCATTCTAAATGTGATAGCTAACATTAAGTGGGCCTGTATATTTTTGAAGCTATTTCTGAGTCTAAAAAGCTTTCGTTGCAGTTTGGAGTGCCATGCCAGTGTTCTTTATTGAAATGAAAATAAGCAACAAAGGGTTTTGGAGAGGTTTGAAAAATAAATATTTACTAGTTAAACTTTCTTGATGTGCTTTTAGATGGCAACTTACAAAACATCTTCAAGGTAGAAGCTAATAACCACTATGATGAGTTATCATAAAAAAGATAATTCCAGTAGCAAGTAACTATTAAGAAAAGCACAAGAAGACTGGACAACTGGAGGACCATCAAACTTTATAAACATTCTCAACTTACCATAGTTTATGATAATAGGTATCTGGCCATTTGTAGACTTGGTCCTCACTGTCTGGCCACTAATAGGTGCCTTTCAGTAGTTAGCACTTTTCACAATTAGAAAGGAACATTTATCTGCAAATGTGTAAGCTAAAAGTTAGAGCATAGACACAAAATCCTTGCTTTGGTAGTGATAAGAAACTAATTATATATATATATATATAAGCGATCTTTATCTAAAACATTAAGTATTTACATTCAACCTATTTCTCATTAGCTTTAACTTCATTAAGTTTTTTTCTTAGAAAAATCTAAGAGAAAATTCAGCCTTTTTAAGAAAGTTAGATGTACAAGTAGTTCACTTGGTGCTTGCAAGATTACTGTTCTCAGGAGTGGAAATCCCCATACCCTTTACTCCATCTTCTCTTGGCTGAAATTGGGTGCTAGTGAATAAAACAAACTAAATTTGCATTTATCTTCAGAACCAAGTCCTAAACATTGTCTCTCTGTTTTAAAAACCCCCACTTTCTACAAATCAAAATCACTAAAATTATTTCTTAATCTGACAATATTGAAATAAAAATATAAATGCACCTCAGAACTGTTTAAAGGGAGGATCACCAAATTGCATTTATACTATATGACTACTGAGAAAAGATGGTTATAAACCATGGCATTAAGAAGATAGGAACAAATCCAGGTGATTGCTATGCAGGAGATCACTTCTCACGGAGTGGTACATACTAAAATTAAAATGTTAAAATAGTCAGATCATAGTTTATACAAATTGTTAAATCTCCCTGGTCTTTGTTTTACTTACCTGTATAATACAGTATTTAGTTCGGTGGCCCTCTTCTGCATGGATTTGTGTGTGTGTGTGTGTGTGTGTGTGTGTGTGTGTGTGTGTGTGTGTGAATTTAGAATGTGGGGAATAAAAGAACCATAGAAAAGCCATCACATTCACAAAATATATAATACAGACATAAGCTGTGTCTTCACCAGTTTATAGCATACTGATGCTATTACACATACTGTAGACCAGCTCTGCTTTCTTAACAGCCTTATTTTCAGAAAGCAAATGCCTGACTCAGGAGTAGAGTGTGAATATTGTATGGAGAACAATGAATGTCAAACTAAATCTTATATTTTTAAAGCCAGAGCTATATCATAATCCTAAGCTTCACAAACTTAAGTTTGTAAAGCTTTAAGGAAGAAATGGCAGAAGCTCATGATTCAGTAATAGGCAAGGTTTCTTAGCCATGACTCAGAATAATAAAAAGTAACATTGAGTACATCACACTGTGTCAAAAGTAAAAACTTCAGATTACCAAAATAAGTCACTTGGAAAATGAATAGGCAGGCTGAAACTTGGGAGAAATCCAAGAAACATAGCCAAGATAGTCACTTTGGGAAAGTTCTCTCTCAGTTTGTTAGGATACTAAGTATACCCCTACCCTATTGAAGTTACTCTTTTGTTTATCTCAGAGAAAACATATTCACAAAGTAATGCTTACAGGAATGATTCATTTAGATAGCCACTCCCTGCCAATTGCCAGTAGCAATCATCATATGTGTCTCTCTACTTTTAGAACTGCAGATGAGAAGAATAAGCAGACCAGACACTGATGCAGTCTTAGTTTTTGTGCTGACCATAGGAGTCATTATCTGCATATTTGTGATCTTCGTATTGATCTTCATCATCATAAATTGGTAGGTGAATGGCAGGGATTCACTGTCTTCTTTGATTGACATTGCTGTGAAGCCCAGATTGCTGCCCCATGGTGTCTCCTCTATGTATCCTGATGCCATCTTCTTTCAGGCTACCCCAGCTTGCATATGGATGCTTTTAAAAGCAACATTATGACTTATTTTGCAGCAGTGGGAGAGCTTTCAGATGTGTATTTTATAAGAAAGTTGTTTAAAAAGGAAAAAAAAAGAATACTTTTGCCATTTAACCATAGCTCTCACTGCTTTAAAACTTGGCTATTGTAACATCCCAATTCACTTGAATGAAAGAAAAAGAAAAAGCCAATATGTGTATTATACCCAGTAAATCTAGGGTTTCGTTGATCACAGTGCAGATGGATTATTTCCATGTGGAATTGAACTGTGAATAAAGGGTACTTCTATATAATCAAGATGTAAATATGAACCTTGTCCAGTTTTGTTTTTGTTTTTTTTTATTAATAATATAATTTAAACATTTTACATGTCAATCCCAGTTCCCTCTGCTTCCCTCCCTCCCTCCCTCCCTTCCTCCCTCCCTCCCTCCCTCCCTCTCTCCCTCTTACCCATTTTCCCCTGTGACATGCACCCTGGTCACCCTCCCCTCCCATCCCCCCACCCCCATTCCACTTGTAGGGCTATGCTATCCAGGTTGGGACATGCAAATCTGTCAAGTCATTTGAAGTAGGGACTAGGACTTCTCTTCTGTCTCTAGATTAAGTGGGTATCCCTCCATGGGGGATGTGTCTGCAAAGTCCTTTTGTGCACCAGGAATACATCCTGTTTCTACTGTCTGAGGTCCCTCAGACTGCTCAGTCCTTCTAGCTGAGACCCTTATTCAGGGGGTCTGAGTCAGTCCCATACTGGATTCCCAGCTAACAGTCTGGGGGGGGGGGAGCATTAGCTCTTCCTTGTTCAGGTCAGCTGTCTTTGTGTGTTTTTATCTTTTTATTGTGGCCTTTGTTTTTGTTTTTGCCTTTTCCGCCAGGGCGGCAGTGAAATCCTTCTGGGGGGCAAAAGCCTCAACTACTGAGATGCACTCTGAGCTGAGTTCTATGAGGTACAAAGATTCAACTTCTCTTGAGCAGTCACCAGCAGATATACCTGTACATGAAGATGATGCTTTAAGCGAATGGAATGAATGATGTATGGATGACATATGAGAAACCAAAGACAATTAGAGCATATCAGATTCATTATTATAAAAATAAAGTATATACTGAAATACTTCAACGATGTTGGGTTGAGTTTACCTCCATGGTTCTAATGCATGTGTGGCAGTGCTGTTTATTCAGTCCAGCTCTCTAGGACAATTGCCTAAATTCTCTTTTAAATAGTTCTTGGTATTTACCATTTCAAATAACAGCTTGTGGTCACTTCTGTAAATGTATATACAAATAATTTCTGATCACTTTGGTCACTTGTGAGGTCATTTGCCTTTTCTGTCATAAATAAGAAAAATATAATGTAGAAGTTTTCTTGGAAGAGAAAACTGGGAGAAATAGGTTGAACCACTAAAGTAAATCATACTTCATAATCTCTACAGGGCATGTGGCGTACCCAACATGAAGTAAATATGAAGTAAAATATGAAGTAGTGATAACAACCAAGACTTGGAGACTACTGTGTGTTCATCACTGCTCAAAGCAGTTCATTGGGTAATTTGATTGTGGATGTATAGAGGAAATACATGCAAGAACTAAACAAGTGCTTGGAGGTGGCTGAGGAAACAACATGGGTTTAATAATTTGTGTTTCTCCCAGAAGCAGTGACTTAGGGATTCTATAATAACCACTAACAAGAGCTCATTGTGCTTAGAACACCAACATTTTGTGTTGTACCACTGTGACACAATTCAGCCTGCAAACTAGATGCTAAAGCATTAAGAATTATACTCGGTAGTCTTTTCCAGCAAGTTTTCTTAAGACTACATTTTGTTTTTCTCTGTTTAGATGACTAACTGAGCTGCTTTCTTTTAGGATTTATGATATGCACTGGGCAGGAGACATTGTAAACGGGCATTTGCTCTACCTTGCTCTAACACACAGAAAAGGATATTATAAAGTTACCCTATGTATTTCTGTTACATGGCAGCTCTATCTGAAAGAAGAAAGGACCAACTGGTTAGAAAATGATTTTTATCTGTTGTGGGAATTCCTTTGGAGATCTTAAGTGAAAAGAGATTGTTTTTATATAATCTCCTAAAAGAAAATTTTACACCACCTACCTCAGACAAATGTTAAACAGCAATCAGCCTTCCAGTTCTTATTTCTGAGTGTGTATGGTCTTGCACCTTTAGAAAAGAGGCTAAAAATTCTTGAGTAGTAATTTTATCAATCCTTGTTTTAGAGCCAGAATAGCAGTGAGTTCCATCTATATTTCCATGGACAATAGAGTTCAGTTATTGAGCAAAATTAGTTGTGCTAAGTGCTGTTCTTGGGCTATTTCTGACTGCCTACCTCTGGCATGTGGTAGACAGCACTTCTTAGCTCTTTTGGTTGGCTGGGGCAGTGTGCCTACTTCTGACCAATAGGTCATCAGCCCACATTCCAAAGTCCTGAGTCATCCTGAGTCTGGAACACTGATGTGAGGAAACATTAGGAACTCTGATGGCCTGGGTTCCAGAGAGAGGATTTTGTGTCACTGGATCTTTAGTAAGCCAACCATAGATAGCTCACTATTTTAAGCCATGAAAATTGACAGGTTATTTGATACAGTAATTAATACTATAATTATTCTAATTGACACATCTCTTTCTTTTTAAAATAAATTGAAGAACCTTCTTTACTGGGGATTTATCAAGCTTTCAGTGTGCTGCATATCCCCATGCCTCTCCAATGAGGGCATTAGTGAATTATTTCCCCAATGTATGGAATGAAGCCATGAATATATGTAAAGGGTACTGCTCACTTTCAAGCAAAACTGTCCTGAAAGGTTTGCATGTGAGGAGCCACATATTAACTGAATCATTAGTAATGTGTCACACACAGCAAATCATCAGTAGGTTTTGACAATAATAGCACTTTCTATACATCTACAGTGCTCAGGTCCACTGTTGTGTTTTGGATGAAAATGTCCCCAATAGGTTCATTTTAATAGCATTGTTTGAGGAGGCTCTGGAGCCATTAGGAGGTGCAGCATCAATGGAGGAAGGAGATGGACTTTAAGGGTTTATAGCCTTGTCCTACTTCCTCCTTGAAGTAGTGTGAAGTTGAGATGTAATCCTGGCTCCAACCACCTGATACCATGCCTTCCCTGCCATGTGGACTAGCCATCTGGAACTGAAAGCCCAAACAAACCTTTTGTTATGTTGGTGTTGGTTATTGTTTTATCATAATACAAAAGTAACTAATGAACTCACCCTACTCCCATGACTACTTTTAAGAGGAGCTGATACTATCATTTTATAATAATAAGTTAATGTGTAGATTGTAATGTATTAATGATTAAGTCCAAGTCACCAGTAATGCATTGTTGTCTCAGTAAGGAAAGAAATGACAGCACTTCCCCTTGGAGTCATTTAACCACAAGTGAGTCCAGATTTAAATTTTCTACTTCATACTCCTGTGTCTTCCATCCTGTTGCCTGGGTCTGAAACTGTGCTTGCCTGAAAGCTGTCATGTGAATCTGTTTATCCCTATTTCTTTATGTGCCTACCCCTATGAGTGTCTGTCCATTTTATGAACTGTATGTCTGTACACGGAGGTTCTGTCCAGCCTGGCCCCTCACCTTTCAGCCCAAATAAACACAGAGAGACTTATATTAATTATAAGCTGTTTGGCTGACAGCTCAGTCTTCTTATTGGCTAGCTATCTATTAATTATTTACACATTTTATTAATATAAGTATTTACACATGATCTTATCTTACCAGAGAATGCTCCAACATGTTACTTGTTTAGCAGCTACTTGGCGTCTCTTTGTGGCTTCTCTATGCCTTCCTCTCTTCAGAATTCTTCTCATCTGGTAGTCCTACCTATACTTCCTGCCTGGCTACTGGCCAATCAGTGTTTTATTCATCAACCAATAAGAGAAACACAGAGAGAGAGAGAGAGAGAGAGAGAGAGAGAGAGAGAGAGAGAGAGAGAGAGAGAGAGAAGAGAAGAGAAAGAGAAAGAGAAAGAGAAAGAGAAAGAGAAAGAGAAAGAGAAAGAGAAAGAGAAAGAAAGAGAGAGGAGGGAAGGCATCCCTCATCGTATGTCTGAAAATGTGAGTGGTGTCTGTCTATCTGTGAGTAGTATGAACAATATAAATAGCATTACATGGAGGATAAATGGAATTTTTTCAGAGGTTTATAACAGTATTACAAGGTATTAAGACACTGGTTTCAACTGGCTCAGATAACAAACATATTTGTTTATCAACCAATAACCATGAGTGGTTGCTTCTACCCTTTAAAGTAGATTTTTGGAAGTTACTTTCAGCTTCTGTATTTGCTGCTTTCAGCAAATGGTATGACTGTATTACTCTAGGTCAGGGACATTGAAGAGTACATAATTTAATAGAGACCCACAGCAGAACTTAGTCAGACCTCAGGGAATCCTCTGGAAGAGGGGGGGGAAGGATTATGGGAGTCAAACTGGCCAAGGACACCACAAGGAAACCCATAAAATCAACTAACCTGGGCTTGTAGGGACTCACAGAGACTTAACTGCCAACATGAGAGCTTGCATGGGACTGACCTAGGCCCTCTGCACATATGCTATGGTTGTATAGTTTGCTCTTCATGTGGGACTCCTAACAGTGAAAGTGGAAGCTGTCTCTGACTCTGTTACTGCTTTTGGAACCCTTCCTTCCTACTGGGTTACCTAGTCTTACCAAAACTTGATAGCTGATAGGCATGGGATGCCTGCCCTTTCCTGAAGAGAAAGGATGAAGAGGATGTGGGGTGGGAACAGGGAAGGTTGGGAAGAAGAGACTTGGAGGAGAGGAAGGAGGAGAAATTGATAGAGCTGGGGGAAAATAAATTAATAAGAAAGAGTATAGCTATGCACTATCTAGGGGTGTAAAAGTTGGTTTCATAGAAAATCTAAGACAGGTAAGGTTGATTTATTTTTAAGTTGTTCTCTTAAAAGTAGGTTAAACAAAGTTTGCATATACCGTAGGCTAGCAGTTGTAAGTCTTATATGGCCTCAATGTGTATTATCAACTTCAGCTATAAAACCTGACAAAAGTTTCAGTCCCTCAGAACGCAAGAGATATTTTCAGAATAGTGCTTTGTCAGGCTAAAATAATTAGCATATTTTATATGAAATCAATAATGTACCACAGAGTTCTCCATTTTCTTTTGGCCTTTTTCATTTACCTAAGTTCTACGTATACTCCCAGTTGTAATACATTGTATTATAGACCACAATGTAGTAAATAATCTAAGGAAGCCTGAAATTTTCTGTGAAGCAATAGTAGGTAAAGACTCATTTAAAGAAATTTTTATTGAGTCAGTTTTACTTTGGTTAAAAGGGAGGAGAGCCTAGGCAGAGCAAAGAGCAGGTCTGAAAAAGCAAAATGCATCTTGAAAGAAGGCTAGAACGTGGAAAGGAGAACATGTTTACCGGAGATGTGGCAGAGGTAGTTGCGACCATACATGTATGTGACATTATATATGCACAATGAAAATATTGTGTATACTGCAAAATTATATTTAAACAGATAAGAATGCATATCAATGATACAATCTCCAGAATATCCTGCTATACCATTATTAAAAATGCTTTCTTGGAATTTTTCCTATGGGTCTTTTAACAAACTGCTAGTCCTCACTTCATAGAGTAGTCTATATTTTGACCTGCAGGGAACCATAGAGTTGGCTTGGCCTAGCTGCCTTGAGAGGCATGTGTCATAGGCTTATCAGGTTAGAGTCCATGGCTCCTGGGACACAATGTACCTTCCAGGTCCTGAGAGACTAATGCACTCTCTCAGGCTGTAAAGCATTCAGGCCACTTGGTGTTTCTCTGTATGTTCTCTTAGAAGCCAAGGAAGCATGGAAAGTTGACAGGACAATTGGTCTTAGATATTAATCTTGTGTGCTCTTTGAGGCTTGCAAATGTCATAGTATCCTGGCAACTATAGCTGTGTTGATCCTGATAACTGCCATTATATTCTGTTTCTGATAAAGGTATGAAGTGCTCTTAATAAAATTGTCATAGCCTGTTGGGCTGTGGCCCCTCCAACCTGGCCTGATTTCATTCCTCATGGTCATATCAGGTGACATTGGCCAGGTAAGTAAGTGTGGGTTCTTACACTGACCAAACCTAGGTTCCTTTAGTTCTGTTGGGAATGCAAAATTCTTAACAGTGAGAACTTAGTTTTCATCCATTATGATTCCTAATTTACTCTCTAGTTCAGGACAGGACTGGGATAGTTAAAGTTCCTCAGAGTAGCCATGGTTGTTGGCGATGTCTGTAGGTCAGCATTCAGTCAGTGACAATGTAGGTGGTAGACATAGGCTGTGATTTTTCTACAGTAAGGACAAGACATGTAATGAAGCAGACAATGTCACTCATTCTGTAACATCCAGCTTTCTTCTGTTGACAATATAATACTTTCAGTTCTCTCAAGTAGATATTATATAATTTTTATGATTCATACATTTCAAAATTGAGGTGATTTTGCTGTGTTGGTTCCATTTTTGTACTTTAAATATTATCATTAATTTTTGTTTTCTGAAGGACTGCCATTTTAGAATTTATCACCCATCACTATGATTTATCACCTGTTTCAAAATAACAGAACCAATTATGTAGTTATTTAGGCTTTGAGATTTGTGCAATTTTATTACCTGTGATCATTTTGTTGTATAATAGAAAACAGTTTGTCTTTAAAAGTTCCTTACCCTTATTGAAGAGCAAAGTTCTATTTTGAACATCTTAAGTCATTATGTCCTGCGTTGATTTGCACAAACTCTTCACTGGACTCTTTCTTCAGTTCCATACTGTAAGTGTGCCCAGTAGACCACCAAGTCCTCTTCCTTTCCCTGCCATCCAGATCTTATCACACTCTTATTTGGATTCTCTTCCCCTTCTAGGCTCTTTGTGATTCTGTGCCTGCTCACCACTTTCCTTTGCCTCCTCTGAAGCCCCCACCCTACACCTCACCTTGCTCCTTCTTCTGGAATCTTTAACCATCAGCCTTAGGCTCTCAGAAGTCCAGGACAGTACCCTATGTCACCCTGCCCTCCAGACTCTCCCACCCATATACATCAGCATAGCCCCTATTCCAGCTACAAAAAAAAAAGACAGCATATATATATATATATATATATATATATATATATGCATATATATATACTCCCTCACTTGCTACTCTAATAACTGCACACTGCATGGTGCTTTCCCCAGAGTGTACAAAAGGATGTACCATGTTCCTTCCTGCCTATCTCTAGGGCTTTGTATTGTTTGTTCTGGAAGAACATGATTTCATTATGTCAGATGATTTCTCTTCCTTGTAAAGCACGTATTGGTGTTACCTTGGGGTACTGCATAATAACACAAATATTGCAATAACTCTCTAATGAGAGTGCTTCAACCTAACCTGCTTGTCTGAAAGATTTTTGAACTTTGTCTCAGTAATTCTGGAAAGAAAGCTGTTTTATTTTTTAAAGGGTAAGGAGGTGATTAATGTACAGAAATAAAGCTGAAGTATTTCTATTGTCCTCAACACATAATTTTCATGGAGAAAACATGTATGTGAGTGGCTAAGAAATTCAGTGAGCAAGTGTTTACCTCAACTAAAACTTTGTTTTAGTTGCATTTGTCAAGAAAGAGTCCTACTTTCATTGTAGAAAACAATATTAACACTGATCCCTATGAAGCTCACCAGTGCCAGCTCTAGTACAGATTCCCTGTGTAATAGCTTCACTCCAGGTGAATTATACACTACTGACTGAGGTTAATGGCACATAAGCATATATGTAGAAATACATAGATAGCTGTGAAGAACAATAGGCTAGAATAAGTCCACAAAAGTATGATTTAAATAATTGCTGGGTCCTGAATTCTATTCATAATAAAAAACTTTAATATCTATCATTTATTCTAAAAAGTATAGAATTTAAATATCAAAGAAAGTTGTATTTCTCTTTTGGCATTTTTTAAATAGTGAGAAAAAAATAAAAAATTATGTTCAACATCTAGCTTTGCTTTTCAGTAATAGTCAGAAACTGTTAAAGACAAACTGTTTCCTATTATACAAACATGATCACAGATAATAAAATGGCACAAATTTTATTTACTTCTATAATTGCTTTTCCTCTCATTTGCTTCCATGTCAGCTAGTTCTAATCTGCCCACCCCCTTGTGTTTCAGGAATGCTGTTTTCCATCTACCTCTCTGCCATCCTTTTCTCCATGCTTTAAATCTTTTAGATGCCTATATTATCTTCAACACAAATGGATTCCTAGAGTTTCCATTCTGCATTTCTGACGAAGTTCTTCATTGATGTACCACTATCAATTTCGGGATATATAACACTGGAGAGGACTTCCCTATGGTATCATTCTTTACAGTAACAAAGCAAAAAAATAAATAAATAAAAAATAAAAAACCTCATCTCATCTTTCTTCTTGCCCTGAAATTAGCTTCCACCTGCCACCTGTGTTGTAGCTTTCACTGTAAGAGAGGGGGGATGAGATGAAGTTTTCCTAAAGAACCATTTGGACAAGAGTGGATACCCATTCCAGACCACATACCTACTTCTAAACTATAGAAAAGAGCAAAGAAGCACTTTATTTGAGTCATTAAGTGATTTAACTCTTTTCATAATCTTTTTTATCCTGAAAGTGATAAAAAGCAGCTTCACAAAAAAAAAAAACATGAAAGATGCTAGGAATTAAACAGCAAGTGAAGAGTGAAAGATGGAAGATGGAAGGAGAAAGAAAATGATAATCTCCTTTTATATCTGTAGATATGTGCTTTTTGTCCTCTTTGGTCAGGGACCAAGATTTTTTTTATTGCTGAGACTCCTACTTGTTCAAAGGGCTGAAAATAGGCAACTATGAGTATTTAGCCATAAATGGACCAACTATATCAACCCCCTACCCAATGTTCCGAAAATATTCACAGAAGGTGTAAATAAAGAATGTAGTAACTAGAAGATGGAGAGTTGTGTTGTGAAATCCTGTTTGCTGCATGGCTGTTGCTCACATGAATTTACAGCAGCTGTGTAACCATTTCCCTGCTGTATGTTAAGACACTGCAGAGAGCATTACAAACTCAACACAGCTAAAGAGTGGGTATGCTGATGCTCATGAGCATCTATTAACATTTTGCCTAAAAGTATTTCAACAAATTTCCCTAATGCCATGTGAGATTCACTTGGCTGTAACTGTAAACAAAAGACCTTAGAATTTTCTTCACTTGTCTCATGATGTCATTGAGTCTTATATTATTTGTGCATGGTCAACTTTAGTCTCCTTTTCAAGAGGAAGAAATAAACTTGGAGGAGGCTGAAGAATTTAACTGGTTTTCTGATTTCACACTTAGCTTCCTTCTTATGAATATAAATACTTGAATGTGTGTATGACAGATAAGCAGCAATTATGAAGTAGGGCTTGTTTTAAAAGTTTTAATAAGCAAACACTTATTATGTATTATGTATTCAACTGTATCTATAGGTTAGATGTTGGATGACATCTAAAAGAAGCTGTGTTGAAGAATTGAGTGAAATGTGAATGAAAGCTTAATGATCCCTCAGAAGTCTGAAGTCAAGGGCAGAGAAGTGAACTAGGTCCACATCACATACATGAAGTAGTCTAGAAACTATATTGCAATAAGCACATGTTAGGTCCCTATACAGGCTACCTGAAAACCCAAATGAGCAGGAAAAGGAGTCACCAGAAACAAAGAATAACAAAGAAAATAGGACTATGTGTACCTTGTTTCTAAGCCTAGACTAAGTGGAAAACCCTATGAAGAAAGGCAAGAGGTTATGTAAATGGAGTTGTGAAAAAACAAAGAAATGGCCTTCTCAAGTAAGGAGATGGAACCTAGGAGCCAGAAGAAGGAGCTTGATACAACAGACAGTTAAGGAGTAATTCACATCAGCAATAGATAGACACATTGGTTGAAATAGACAAGACCCAGCTATTAAGTTGACCATGGAAAAAAAGGCAAAAGAAACACAAGGTACAGATCGAACTGCTTATAATGCAAAGCCTTCAAGCAAAATGGAAGAGTCAGATGAGTGTAGATGACAAAAGAGGTTTTTTAGGTAGCAATTTTAAGCAAGGAGGCCACAGTTTCAAGTGGTGAAATTTCCCTGAGAAAACAACCAGATGGTCTGTGCTGTTGGTCAGAACATCAAGAGTCTCCTACTGGGTAATTAAGGAGGTGTCATACATGTTTCAGTGTTTTCACTAAGAATAATTGTCCTCATATTATTAAGCTGATTAGTAATATTGACTTAACTATAATAATGTCACAAATGGTTTTATTCTGGTCCAAGAGACCTCCCACAGAGATTTTCTTTCCAAAGAGGAAGATACTGGGAACCACCATTGGGAAAAAAAAAAAAAAGATTGACAAGATCTTCTATTTTTGCTTTCCCTCGATAAATGGAGATGATTACATCTATGTGATGTGGACCTCATCTACCTCTTTGCCCTAGCAGTCTTGGTGACTACTGAAGACTTGGTAATACAGTTCTGAAACTTGTCTGAGAGTTCTACTTTCAAAGAACATTGGCATATGATTCCAAACTATTTTTGGTGGTAAGACAGGGTCAATATATTCTATAGCCCAATTATAAGTTGCTATACAATGAGGTGGGATGAGATCCTGCAAAAGCTGCAGGGTCTGTGTGTATGTGACAGGGGGACTTCTAGGGACAAGACCAAGGCCAGGTCTGCATTGGTACCTGGAGAGAAGGCCATGGCTGACAGAAGGACCAATCAGACATCTTTTAGATGTGATCAATGACTTTGAACACATTATAGCGCGAGCACGTGCGTGCACACACACACACACACACACACACACACACACACACACACACACACACACACACACACCACCACCACCACCACCACCACCACCACCAAAACAGTAAAACCTTTTCTAGAGCTGGGGACTGGCTCAGCTTGTACATGCTTGGATGGCTATTATCTCTACATCCCTCTCCAATCCCTTAATCTACTTCAACGCTTTTCTATTTCTTCTGTTGCTTTCACATCCTAGAAGCGAAGCAAGATTTAGAACCCAGGGTAGTTAATGTAAGAAAAGATTATCAACTTTAGAACTAACTCCATCTTTATGCATGCATGTATGTATGTATGTATATATGTATGTATGTATGTTGTGTGTATATATGTATATATATATATATATAATTTTTTATTTTATATATTGATCCCAGTTCTCTCTCCCTCCCTTCCATGCTCCCAACCCTCTCCCACCAAATCCCCTCCCCCACTCCACAGGGAGGGTGATGCCTTTCAGGAGGGATCATCATAATCTGTTAAATCATTTGGAATAGGGTCTAGGCCCTTCCTCCTGCCTCTATACTAAGGGAGCCTCTCTCCATAGGGAATGTGCTCCCAAAGTCCTTTCATGCACCAGGGATACATCCTGGTTCCACTGTCAGAGATCCCTTAGACTGCCCAGGCCTTCTAACTGAGACCCATTTTCAGGGGGTCTGAGTTGTTCCAATGCTGATTTCCCAGCTATCAGTTTGGAGGTCCATGAGCTCCCCTTTGTTCAGGTCAGCTGTTTCTGTGGGTTTCTGTAGTCTGGTCTTGACCCCCTCCCCTTTTTTTTAAAGCACTCCTGTCTCTCTGCAATTGGATTCCAGGAGTTCTGCTCAGTGTTTAGCTGTGGGTGTCCGCTTCTGTTTCCATCAGCTACTTGATGAGGCTCTATGATGGCAGATAAGTTAGTCATCAATCTCATTATCAGGAAAGGGCATTTAAAGTAGACTCTCCACTGTTGCTCAAATTGTTAGTTCTGGTCAGTCTTGTTGGTCTCTGGAGTCAGTTTTCCTTCAAACTTATAATGGCTCCATTATAGTATCTCTTTTTTTGCCCTGTCTATTGGCCCCCCAACTCAATCTTCCTAGTCCCATATGCTTTCTTCTCCTCTGCTTCTCTTTCTCCTAACTCCCTCTCCACTCACTGCCCTCCCAACTCCCAATATGTTCAGGAGATCTTGTTCCTTTCCCCTTCTGTGAGAACTCACCCCTTCTTTTAATGGTCATGATCTCTTTAGAGAACAAGGTAAAATCTGTGAAAGACAGAGCTGACTGTTGGGACATGTTACTGTCCAGTTGCATCTTCCATGTTCTTGCTAAAGGGTGATACATGCAAGGAAACCTGAAAGAACTGTTGTCCAAAGAAGCTGCTTGCTGTTTTCCCTTGGGATCCCAGATGTCATTCTATACAATATAAAGCAATCAGGGAGGAGAACTGCTGTGTGTTGTCTCAGTGCTTGACATTGTTCTATGATCTTTGGTTTATATCATAACAGATGAGTGCTTTTCCATATTCTGGAGAAACTTGCTATGTAAATTTTACTCAAGAGTGGATCTAGAAACCTATGGAAAAGCAAGCTTATTCCAAATCACTTAGTTTGGATCAGCTCAAAGAACAACAAAACAGAAGGAACATTATGTAAATATAAGGGATTCCTTACATTTGAAAGAAGGGAAGCTTCATAGTACCTTAAATTAGTGCTAATGAGGCATCTAGGTGTTTATTTTTAATTCTTGTTTTGTGTTTAGAAAATAGCAGGCACCTGAGTATTGTGTGGGAATCAAGATTCACTAGACTCAGTATAGGTTAAGTGAAGTTTATTCAGGGAGAATGCCCTTACACAAGAAGCAAATGACCGCCACAAGTTCCAGCTCCAAGGATTCACCCAGGCTGCCCTTTCTGACCTGACCAGAAACAAGAGAGGGATACCTGTTCTGACCCCAGGCCTAAAACCCACTCTCCATCACTTCTGCACCTGTGACCATGACCAAAGGGACATGGTCAATGTTTCAGGTACAGGCAGGGTGGATATCTCACTATACCTGAGTTTTCTGAAGATTTGTCAATAAATAGAATATAGGATTTAAGGTTAGAGGGGTGAGGAATGCAGTGTGTGTCAGGCACATAGTTTTTGTGTGAACTTTGGAGAGCAACCCACACTCTATAAAGATGTTCCTTCCATTATCTGTAATTACACCTAGTCTGTTGTGTTTCAATCAAATTAAGAATGATTTTATAACTACTGCACAACAAAAATCAAAATGAAATATTCAAATCAGAGTTTGCCATCCTGGCAATGTTTATGAATGCATTTTTCCCCCAAGTTCAAGTTCAAAAGGAATGCCAGAATTTCTAAGACAGTATATGGGCTTTTGTTTGTATGGTAGAACTTTCTTTTGGATGATTGAGGGAGAGATTGTAGTCTTTAGTCGTTAGCAGCTCCTCTGACACAACTAGACTGTTCTTGGGTTAAACATAAATGACTTCATAAGAATCAGTGTCAAGCAAAGCATGGATGTTTCCAAACTATAGAAATAATCAAATCACCTCATGTGCTGCCTAATATGTATGACTACTGATTCTTCACCAGTCACAAACTTAACCATGTTTAGTTTGATGAGACTTGCATTCAAATCAAATAAACTTGCTTCCTTAGGGGGTTCCCAAATTCATGAATAGAAACTTTGATATGGAATCACTTTTACAGAAAGAAATCACAAGATCAACTTGATTGTTTCTGCTTCTTGGGAAATTTATTTAACTATCTCTGAATGAGCCTAATATCTACTTTTTGTTTGCTTGATCTTAAAGATGGCTAGCTTTACTGAGGTATAGATTGATATTGATTGTTTTGTGCCATGTTTTTCTCAGTTAAGCTTTCTGTATTTTGTTTGTTTTGCTTTGGCTTTGGCAGGTGCTGAATATCAAACCCGGGACTTCACTAGTTCTGGGAAGTGCTCAGCCAGTAAGTGAAGTCCTCACCCCAAGTTTTTCTTCAACTTGTAGATTTAATTTTGTCACTTATTACAGAAGAGTTTTTCTGATGTTGGTGTACTGTTAAGTGTTTTCTTGTGTTTATATGTTGTTTTATTCTTCAAAAGTTCTATTCAGAAACCCCAATGTGTATGCTTAATCTGGCTTTTCAACCTCTCTCAAATCACATACCAGTTTATTATGTACCCCAAGAGCAGTCTTGTTGGATAGTCACATCTTGCTTTTCTTTTCACAGCATCCTCAAATAAGGATTTGGGGAGAGTAACACTTACTGGAACTCTGTTTTACCCATCTAAGAAAGCATATGTCCTTTATGGCCATCCCAACTTTACCACGTTTGGCAAATATCTTACTATAAGATTCAAAGTCATTTGTTACATCCTTGCTATTTCTTCTATTGTTGCTCTTATTTTGAATAAATTCTAAATAAAGAAGCTTCAGTTTAGCTAAAAATATTATAGTTTTGTTTGAGAGTTTTTTATATAGTCCTGGCACAATGATGGTGTTGTTGAATATAATGCTGTCCTCTCTGAACACTGTTTTATGCTTCTAGATTACATGGCAGTCCTGTGGTTGGGGTATTAAATTCAGTTTCATGGAATGACATAGTCTAATAGATGAGATTGGTTGAGGTGTGGCAATAAGCAATTTAAAAAGCCTTTGGATAGTATTTTCTCCATCTCAAGAGGGAACACTAGAAAAAAAAAAAAACAACAGCTTTTGTTGTAGTTGGTATTATTGTTTTTTGTGGCTATGTAGTTCTGAATTACTGTAATCACTCCATTCCATCTTAATGAGAAAGATAACATGGCATGGTCAGAGAATGAAAACTGTCTTAGTTACTTTTCAATTGTTGTATAAAAGAAAGCATTAAATTTGGAGTTTACAGGTCCAGAGAGTTGGAGTCCATGATCATCAAGGCAGGAAGTATGGCAGTGGACAGACAGGCATGGCTCTAGAGCAGTAGCTAAGAACTCATATCCTGAGACACTCATATCCATGAGACAGTGTGAGAGACATGAGAAATGGCTTTACTCTTTGAAATCCTAAAGTCCACCCCCAAGTGACACGCCTCCCCCAACAAGAGCATACTTCCTATCTTTTCCAAGCAGTTCTACTACCTGAGGACCAAGTACTTAAATATCTGAGCCAATGGGGACCATTCTCATTCAAATCACCACAGGAACAAATGGTAAAGCAAGTGAATGATCTTATCTATGCTAATCTTTAAATTGGCCTAACTCTGACCTTTCAGTTATTCTAGCCAATGCCAGAACACTTTCTGAATGGTTTAAATATGTTGAGTTTTCTGATATGTCCAGAAAATTGTTCCAGTTAAAATTTATTTCAGCATTTTTCTTAGCTAGTGTAGTTGCACAGACCTTTAATCTCAGCACTTAGGAGGAAGAGGCAAGCAGATCTCTGTGAGTTCGGGGGTAGTCTGGTCTACACAGTGAGTTCTAGAAGAGCCAAAGCTTTTACACAGAGAAACCCTGTCTCAAAATCAAATCAAAGAAAAGCAAACAAATAAAATTAGCATTTTTCTTGTTTTGTCCCAGTGAGCCATGTATTGAGACAAGTACTGTCATTCTGCCTCAATAAGTTTGCTTAGAAAATATGATGAAGTTTAAATAACCAAGGCAATAGAAAACAAAGGTCAATTGTCTTAGTAACTTTTCTATTGCCATGATAAAACACAGACAATTTTACAGAAGAAAGTAGTTTGGGAATTACAATTTCAAAGAGTTAAGGTCTATAATGGTGGTGCAGCAGCATCAGAGAAGTTTCCTCCAGCATCAGACAGAACACATACAGAAACCAAGAGCTAGACAATGATGGGAGATGTTATTCTGTAAATATGTTTCTCATACTGGTTAATAAATAAAGCACTGTTGGGCCAATAGGAAACTAGATAGGCGGGGCTGGGAGACTAGGGAGGAAAGAGGAAGTAGTTAGGAGGACTCAAGATGTAGTCTGGGGAGGAAGGAAGACGCCGGCCGCGGCTCCCCGATAAGATGACCATGTGGAAATACTTAGATAAGTAGAAATGGGTTAATAATTAAGACAGAGCTAGCCTATAAACAATAATGGTAACTGGCAACAGGATTGTATCATATACAGAGTCTCTGAGTGTTATTTGGGGCCGGCAGCGGCAGGCTGGCTAGAAAACAACAAGGTACAGATGGTGCCCAATGTTACACACTACAAGACAATATGCAGAGAATGAGAGACATTGTAACACTCAGCCCTAAAAAGGATGTCTCCATCAAAGTCCTCCCCTCAGGGCTCAGGGAACCTGGTGGAAGAGGAGGCAGAAAAAAAATGTAAGAGGGGATGGAAGACACCAAGGAAACAAAGCCCTCTAATCAATAGGACTTAGACACATACATGCACAGGGCCTGCACAGTTCTGCACCAGATGGGATCCTAGAACTGAGAGGATAAGTATATGCATGCACCCATCCCTAACCCAGAAGCTATGTCCAATTGAGAACCACTTGCAAATGAAAAGTAGTTTTCTCCAAGGGGGTCTCATTGGGGAAATAAACTTTTCTTAAGGGAGGCCATATGTTCAGCAATAGATGGCCAACAGAGAACAAACTCAGTGGCATTTCAGAGGTTCCTTGTCTTACAGCATTGTTTTAGGGCTTACATCTGTTTGTTCTGTTTTATTTTTTATCTTTAATTTTTAATTTTGCTATACACACACACACACACACACACACACACACACACACACACACTATGTTTTCATGGGATTCTTGAGTGGGTAAATGGGTGGATGTCTGTGTCCTTAATTGTTTCTTGTGCCTTTTCCTATGTGTTTTGTTCTTTTCCTATGTGTTTGGTTTTATCTTATTATTATTATGCCTTAGAAGCCTGTTTGTTTTCTAATGAGAGACAAAAAGGGAGTGGATGTGGATAGGTTGGGGAGGTAAGGAGGAATTGAGAGAATTAGAGGGAGGGGAAACCTTAATCAGAATATATTATATGAGAAAAAAATCATTTTCAATAAAAGAAAAAGATGTGAGCTATATAAATCACTAAACAAATGGAAATGAAGAGATTTCACAGCTTAACTGTCAAATTAAACCAAGACACTCTGGCTCTGAGTTCAAGAGCAATGGTAAGAAGTCACCACTCCCAAAGACATTTGTCTCATTATCAATTGTGTTGGTTTTTATGATTTTACAGTTTCAAGTATGTTATTTGCAAGGCTGTAAGTGTTCAAATGATTCAATAAATGCCCTTTTAGTATAAAAAAAAATTTAGAGTCTGCAAAGTCCTTCAAAATCTTGACTCTGTTTAAAAGCCCAAATCCAACACCTCTTCTGAGACCCAAGACAATCTCTTAAATGTAACCCCTTGTAAAACGAAAGAAGAAAATCACATTGTTCCAACACACAATGGAATGGAATATGCATTTCCATTCCAAAAGGGCAATGGGGCATAAGGAGTAAACACTGGAGCAAAGCAACACAGAAAGGCAAATTCCAAACCCTGTAGCTCCATGTCTGATGCCAAAGGGCTTACATGGCTCTGACTTCCAACTTTGCTGCTTACAAGACATAACACTTAGGTTGTTTCCATTGCCCATGTGAAACTCTCCTTAGCAGATCTCATGATTCTGACACCTCTAACATATCTCAAGCATAACTTTCACAACTTCATTGCAATGGCCTTTCATGGTTTCTTGCCATCTCAGGCTTTCACAATAGGGACTGCCCTACTCCACATTTCCTGGCCTCAGTAGTTTTCCATAAATATGGAGGAAGATTTTATGACCCCTTTTTTCATGTAGTCATCTCTTTGTGGGGGATACTGCTACATTCTGTTGCTGACTTGGGATAGACCTTTGGCCCCTTGAATAACCTTTGCAGAAACTTTAGTTTGTTGTTCATTCATTGGAGAAAATGATTCCTTGGACATTTTGTCTTCACAAGTTGGAAGCTTAGCTGCCTATGATCTTTGCCTGAGATCACCAATTCCTTTATTCCAATGCATATTTGGTCCCTCTTTGGTGGCATTACTCTACCTAACAATCTCTTCAAGCACAAGCACTAAGTGTTTCATTAAGCAAAAGTGCCCTTTTGCTCTCCAAACTGTACATTTTATACTTCTTTATCCTCCACTTATTTTTTGTTTGTTTATTTGTTGTTTTCCTATAGACCTGCAACATAGTGATTGCTAATAATAATGCAATACTCGGTATAGGGTGTTTTGAAATCTCCTTTACCAAAAAAAAAAAAAAAAAAAAAAAAAAAAAATCCCCAGATGAAGATATGGGCAGAAAGCAGCTATTTACTAAAATACTGCAAAAATAGTCCTCAGCTCAGTCGCTATTGTCCTATCCAGAACCTCTTGAGCTGATCCTCCCTGGTCCATGTTGCTCTCATACTGTGTTCCAAGCTCCTAGGACAGCCCATTAAGCTCTGCTAGCTATCTTTACAGCTTTTCCAGTTCAAAGTCCAAATGTCTTCCATATTGCTCCAAACAAAACAAAACAAACAAACAAACCAAAAAAAAAAAAGACCCAAAAAATAAAAAAACTACATTGTTGGGCTTTTCACAGCACTGCCCCACTGCCTGGTATTAACTTCTGTATTAGTTATGTATCTAGTGATGTGATAAAACACTATGAAATAGACAAGTTATAAAAGAAAAGATTTATTTTTGGCTTATGGTTCCAGAGGGTTGAGTCCATAACAGCAGGCAGCAGACATGGCAGCTGGAGGGTACAGTAGAAATAGCACACTGCTTTTAAAATATCACTGTGCCCCCCCCAACAGTTGTTCTAGCAAGGCCAACCTACCCAAATTGGGGACCAAATATTTAGATGCCTGAGGGTGTGGGGCACATCTCATTAAAACCACAACAATAAAGAATCACAATAGAAAATTTCCCAGAACCAGAAAAAGAGATGCTCATCCTGATACAGAAGGCATTCAGGATAACAAACAGACAAGACCAGAGAAAAAGCTCCCATCATCATATTATAATTAAAACACTAAATATACAAAACAAGGGAAGTGTACTTGTAGTCACATATGATGGTAGGTCACTCAGAATAACAACAGTTTAACTGATACAAAACTCAAAAGCCAGGAGGACTTATCATGATGCATTTCAAGGTATGAAAGATAGCAACTGCCAACCTAGACTATGACACACAGAACTATTTTTTGATTAAAGGAAAAATAAAAAATGTCCATGATAGCAAGAGATCTATTTATGAAAAGGAATTAGGGAATTTATGACCACTAAGCTATATCTACAGAGGACACTTCAAGGAATCCTTTAGATAAAGAAAAAACAAATTTATCCATGAGACCACAAGGAAAGAATGAGTCCCACTACAGTAAGAGCTAAGCAAAAAGGGGGTAACAAAATAAACACTACAGAAAGAACAACGTGACAGGAACAAAGAACATCACAAGAGTAACTGTGAATATTATGACTTCAATTCCCCAATCAAAAGACTCAGAGTGGTAAATTAGATTTAGAAAAAAACAGGAACGGTCTATTTTCTGCCTCTAAGAAACACATCTGACTATAAAACAGACACTACCTAAGAGTCAAAGGATGAAAAAGACATTTCACACTACAAACACTACAACACCAATACCTCTTTAGTATATATGCATGAATATGTTCAATATATATAGAATATGTATATATATTACATATAAACACACACACACACACACACACACATATATATATATATATATATACTAAAATCATTCAAACAAATAGTCTGAGGGAACAATCATGTATCTCTGTTTTAATATCTAATAAAATAAACTTCAAATGAAAAATAGTAAGAAAAAGTGAAAACTCCCTTAATATTGATTGAGGGAAAAATTCATCAGTAATTTTTTAAAGAAAATATGACATAATACAAAATTGTCTTCTAAATACTTATTCTTTTTTTTCTTTTTTATTATTTTTTATTTTTATTTTACATATCCATCCCAGTTCCCTCTCCCTCAACCCCTCCCTCCCTCTCTTTTTCCCTCTCTCCCTCCCTCATATGCACCCTGACCGCCCTCCCCTCCCATCCCCCTCCACTCCACATGTAGGGTGATGCCCTCCAGGGCATCTAAATCTGTCAAGTCATTTGAAGTAGGAACTAGGATTTCTCTCCTGTCTCTAGGTTAAGGGAGTATCCCTCCATGGGGGATGCGTCCGCAAGGTCCTTTTGTGCACCAGGAATACATCCTGGTTCCACTGTATGAGGTCCCTTAGACTGCACAGGGCTTCTAGCTGAAACCCATGTTAAGGGGATGTGAGTCAGTTCCATGCTGGATTCCCATCTATCAGTCTGGGGGCCCATTATCTCCTCCTTGTTCAGGTAAGCTATCTCTATGTCTCTATGTGTTTCTGCAACCTGGTCTTCTCCTTCTCTGCATCTGGATTCCAGTTCAGCGCAGTGTTTAGTTGTGGGTGTTTGCTTCTGTTTCCATCAGCTCCATGATGGTGGATAAGTTAGTCATCGATCTCATTATCAGGGAAAGACCTTTATGGCAGCCTTTCCACTGTTGCTCAAATTGTTAGTTTGGGGTCAGTCTTATAGGTCTCTGGACATTTCTTTAGGTTCAGTTTTCAGTTTTCTCTTCAAACCTATAAGGGCTCCTTCTCATGCTCTCTCTCTCTCTCTCTCTCTCTCTCTCTCTCTCTCTCTCTCTCTCTCTCTCTCTCTCTCTCTCTCTCTCTCTCTCCTATTCCTCACCCTGAATCTATCTTCCTAGTCCCATTAATACCTATTCTTTTTTTTAATTAAACATTTATTTATTTTATGCTGGACATAATTATACATGCCTTCTTTTTTATGAAAACAAACATTTATAAACAATATTTGGGAATTTGGGCATCGTTCTTTCTAAACTGTTTCCTGCTGGTAGGGGGCGCTGTCATGGGGGGAATCCTAAGAAGATGCAAAAATCCTGGCTGTAGGGGTCTGCAAGGCTGCATTGTCCCATTGACGTTGCTTCAGGGGGTCTTGCTCGATCAAACCACATTAGTCTGGAAGGAATCCATAGCTTTTCATTTTCTGTGGAAACAAAATTAGAAATCCTTTTCCCCTTGTTGTTAGGCTTAAATTTTGAAGTCAAAGCATTTTAATTTATATATATGTATATATATATGTATATGTATATATATATATAATCCAGCAGCATTTTTCTTTTTTTATTAATAATATAATTTAAAATTTTTACATGTGGATCACAGTTTCCTCTCCCTTCCTTCCTCCAACCTTCGCTCCCTCCCTCCCTCTTACCCTCTTTCTCTGTGACATGCACCCTGGCCACCCTCCCCTCCCATCATCCCTTCACCCCCATTCCACTTGTAGGACTATGCTATCCAGGTTAGGTCATATAAATCTGTCAAGTCATTTGAAGTAGGGACTAGGACTTCTCTCCTGTCTGTCTCTAAGTTAAGGGGGTATCCCTCCATGGGGGATGTGTCTGCAAGGTCCTTTTGTGCACCAAGAATAGATCCTGTTTCTACTGTCTGAGGTCCCCCAGACTGCTCAGTCCTTCTAGCTGAGACCCATATTCAGGGGGTCTGAGTCAGTCCCTTGCTGGGTTCCTAGACATCAGTCTGGGGGGGGGGGGAGCAAGCTCCTCCTTGTTCAGGTCAGCTGTCTTTATGAGTTTCTGAAACCTGGTCTTGTTCTCTCTCTCTGCATCTGGATTCTAGTTTGACTCATTGTTTGGTTATGGGTGTTTGCTTCTGTTTTCAACAGGTACTAGATGAGGATTCCATGATAGTGGATAATTCAGTTGATGACCTCACTATCAGGGAAGGGCATTTATGGTAGCCTTTCCATGATTGCTCGAATTATTAGTTGGAGTCTGTCTTGTAGTTCTCTAGACCTTTCTCAACTTCCAGTTCAGAAGTTAAGGGAAAGGTCCTGTTTGCTGACTGTATCAGCACACTTGTGTGGGCCCAGTTTATGTAACTATAGATAATGTGTTCGCCATCATTCATCGTATAGAGAGGCTTCTCTAGTTAAGGCTTTTGTCTATAAGAACAGGACCTTTCCCTTAACTTCTGAACTATTGGAAGTTGATTCTGGAGGAGGGGAATCACTGTCTTTAGTTGTGTGGCCACTGATGATCCCACTAGGCTACAACATAGAGCTTTAAACTCGTAGTTACAAAGATGTCCCTGATTAGTTTCAGTAGGTCACAAACAAAATAACTCATTATGAACACACAAGAGAGATATGTGGAAAGAGGGAGAGGTGAAAAGGGTTGATAGGAAAGTGGAGGTGAGCATGCTTAATGCATTGCACACATGTGTGAAAATGCCGAAGAATAAATTTATTTAATAAAAGGAGAACACCATGATGCCAAAAAAGTCCTGAACACAGGTATACCCATTTTTATGAAACAGATATTACAGTAAAAGATTAGCCTTTGATTAAGCGTTACTACCCACTTCTTACCAATTGATATGTATTCCTGACAAAAAAGAGAAATATCTAAATTAAATGACATCATAGACTTAACAGATATCTACAGAACATTTCACCTAAATGCTGAGTGACATAAATTATTCTCAGGAACTCAGATCTTTTTTAAAAACATAGATAGTATATTAGTACTTTAAAAAAATCTCAGCAGATAAAGCAAATTGAAATAATTCCTTATATTCTATATGATCCTGATGGAAAAAGACTATAAGCCACCAGCAAGAGAAACCCTAGAACATAGGCAACCTCATGGAGATTAAATAACAGCCTACCAGGTAATAAATTAATCATTAAGGAAACCAAGAAGGAAGTTTTTAATATCCTATAATTAAATGAAAATACAATGTACCAAAGCTATAGGACACAATGAAAGCATTCCTAACAGGAGTTTTATAGCTCTGTCTGCAACAAGAAATCAGAAATCTTAAATGCATGGCTTAATTACACACCTTGGAGCCCTAGCAAAAGAAGAACAAGTTAAACCATAAATCAGTAAGTAGAAATAAATTAAAACCAGGCATAAATTAATGAAATGGAAACAATATAAAGAATGTCTGGAACAAAAAGTTAGCTCTTTGAAAAAAATCAACAAAATTTACAAACCCTTAGTCATATCAAACAAAAGAGAGAGAAAACCAAATTAATAAAACGTAAAAGGAAGAAAGAGCCATTAAAAGAGTTACTGATTAAATTTTTAAAGTTCTAATGGTCCTACCTTAAAGCTTACATTATACTAACCTGGGAAAATATTTTAAAAATGAATAAATTTTACATGTATATGACCTACCAAAATTAAAACAAAATAAGAGCAAATATTTAAATTACCAATAAAAATTGAGATTTAAGCAGCAATTAAACATCTTGTGAATAAAGCAGCCCAGGCCTAGATTATCTTCAAATTTTTTCAAACCCTCAAATTAAAACTAGCCCTAATGCTTCTCAAATTATTTCATAAAACAGAAAATGAAGGATACTAATAAACTTTTTATGAAGCTACTCTCTCTCTTCTCTCTCTCTCTTTCTTTCTCTCTCTCTCTTAGACACACACACACACACACACACACACACACACACACACACACACACACACACACACAAAGATGCAACCACCAAAGAAAATTGTAACTCAATTTCCTTGAAAACTGAACTCAAATGTTACACATTTCATAAATAGACTATAAGACAGAAATCACATGATCATCTGTATAGATGAAGAAAAGCCTTTTGACAAAATCCAACATTCTTTCATGTTGAAAGTACTGAAGAAACACGTGTTTCCTGACCGCAGTAGGCAGCATGTCAGTCTCATAATTTGAAAGTACTGAAGAAATTTCAAAAAGAAGAAACACTTTGAAACAAAATAAAGGCTTTATTTGACAAATTTATAATCCACATTATATTAAATAGGGTTCAAATCATTTGCACTAAAATCAGAAAATAGACAAGTTATGCATTTCCTCTATTCATGTTTGCTATAGTACTAGACATTTTAGTTAAAGTGATAAAACAAGAGAAAATAACAGAGAAACAAGTCCAAGTCTATTTGCAGATATTAAGATTTTATACATAAGAGACCTAGAAGACTCAAAAACAACAACAACAACAAATTTTTAGAGATGATAAACATCTTTAACAAAGTAGCAGGACACAAATTTAAAATTTGGGAAAATAATTCTTTTCACAATAGCCTCAAGAAATTACCTTTCAGTAAAACTAACAAGGATATGAAAGGTCTCTACAATTAAAACTTTAAAAATGTTTCTGGAATTCTATAAAAATTAAAATTATGAATTCTAGGTATAAGAAGGTAAAACCATGGTCAAAGCTACAAAATTATTTTTAACAAACCCATAGAAGAAGATTTTTTTTAAATCTAAGGGAAGACATGACTATCAAGATGCAAGGAGCATACAGAATACTAAATAGGACCAGAAACATCCTAAACCAGTTAATAATCAAAATATTAAATGTGAAAAACAAAGGATATTAAACACAGCAAGAGAGAAATACCAAATCACATAAAAGGGTGGGCCCATCAGAATAACACCTGAACTTTCAATAGAGACTTTAAAAAACAGATGAGACTGGACTGGTGTTCTATAAGTTCTGAACAAACATTGATGCCAACCTGGACTACTATACCCAGGGGAACTATCATCTATAATTAGAGGAAAAATAAAAACTTTCTATGATAAAAACAGATTTAAGGAACTTATGTCCACTAAGCCAGCTCTACAAAGGATACTGGAAAGAGTATTTTTCTCTACAGTGAAAGTTAATCACACCAAGAAGGCACAAAAAATAATTCCAGAACAGATAACCAAAAAAATGAAAATGGCATCACAATGAAATAGGTAATTAATAGATGTTATTAAATAATAGCTCTCAATACTAATGGTCTCAATTTCCCAAGAAAAAGTGACAGACTTACAGATTAGAAAACAGGATCCATCTTTTTGCAGCCTCCAAGAAATAAACTTAACCATCAGTGACAACTACCACTGAGGGTAAAAAGATGCTTCAAGCAAATTGAACCAGGAAACAAGCAGGTATAGTTATTAGGGCATCAAGTTCATAAAACAAACACTGCTGCAGTTAAAAAATCACATCCTGCCCTTCACACAGCCATTGTAGATGACTTCAATTACCAACTCTCACCAACAGATAGGTCATCTAGACAAAACCTAAATAAACTCTGGAACTATATAACATAATAAATCAAATGGCTCTAGCAGATAACTACAGAACATTCCATCCAAACACTAAATAGTTCATTTTCCTCTCAGAAACCCATGGAATGTTGTCCAAAATAAACAATAATAGGACACAAAGAAAGTCCCAACAAATTTAGGAAAACTGAAATAATATCCTACATTTTTTCTGACCACAAAAAAAAAACCAAATTGTATATAAACCACATAATGGAAACAAACAACATCAATGTAGTGGGTTTGTATGCAACACAAAAACACTCACCACTCATCTGCCCACATGATTCCTTCCTGTTTTACTTTCTCTTAGTACTTAAGGGTTTCCTACAACAACCCACTTTAATGTGCAATTCAATTCTGTTGTGGGTATTAAAGAGCATCATCCTAGTTTAAGCGTTTATGTTTTCATAACATCATAACATAGGTGTGGCCATTCCTTTTCTGACCATAGCTTCGATGAGGTTGGAGACAAACTTACCTTGCATAGTCTATCTATAGAGACAAAATCAAGCAGACTCCTAGAATCAAATGCATAACACATATAAGGGTCTGGAATCTTGCAAAAATTGAAAACCATACACCAGATAAACTATCTGGGTTTCACATCCCAGGTCTTTTCATTTTGTGTGTGTTTGTTTGTTTTCTGTGACCTTTCCTTCATCAACTATTTGTGAAAAATGGTTGCTATAACTAAACTTTCCACAGACTCCCCCTTCAAAGGCAAGTAGATAGTCTAAAACTAGTAGATTTTATGGTGTTATGCATCTTGATTTGTTGCTTAGCGAATATGTTAAGGGCAGTGGTGGTTACGATATATTGGTTATGATTATAACTACAGCTTATAATCAGATAATATAGCTTAACATATACATGGGAGTATGGTAACCTCAGAACCACCCCTCTGCACAGGTGATTGGACCATATAATAGGTTATATATTCAGGGAGTCATTCATTATCTTTCCAGTCACCAATTAGTGAGGCCAGTTGTTTCCTTTAGATTCCCAAGTCCTCACATAACCTGTACTCCCAAGTGTTCTCCATCTGGTAAGATGGAACAGGAAGAAGGAGTAATAGGTATGATCCCAACACATATGATAATGACCTGGTTTTGAGAAAGTAGATCATAAAGTTGATCTTCAAAATATCCACTGTAGTCCACCTGGGTTTGACATATAATGCTACTATTAACATTGTTTTGCACCTGCCAAAGATGAGAAAATTTAGACAAAGGGTGTAGTACTGGCTGAACTGCATGAGGATCCTCGCCATTGGGTCTTTTGAAAGTCATACTATAAAACCTTTGGCCTGGGAAGGTCAGACTCCCCACAGAAATACTGATTTTTTTTTTCCCATTGAGCAATGGAATTTTTTCCAATAATTGAGGTTTTTGAGGAGCCAAACCTTCATTATGGGATTCAAGCGGTCTTTCTAGCTCTCTAGTCTTCCACGGCCATTAATCCCTCATGCTAGTTTCTACACAAACAAAGCAGGAAAAGACTTTCAGCATTTGAACTATCTCTGTCAGGGCCAAGAACTGCTTTCCTGTGGTGGATGATGCCAAGAAGGCTTTTTATTTCTTCATAAAAGGAATGAATGTTCTCATGATATGAAGCTTGGAGTAGGATTGTGACCCTTATGAAGTTATAGTATGGTCTCTAGGTCAGCGTCTTTGTGTGTGCCTGTGCCTTATTTTGTGAACATTCTTTTATTTCACATCTTCAGGTTATAGTTATGAAATTGAGAGGGCTACAACTTCCCAATTTACAGCTGGAAGTGGTAACACCCTTTTGTAGCATGCTATCTTATATTTATCCTTCAATGTGGCCCATGAAATAGCTCAGGTAGGACAGTAAGACCAGTGACCATTGTGACATGTGGCTCAGTGAGATTTATTTACACTTACATTCATCTTTAAACCTATACTCCATCCTCATGACAGACTTCCATAATTGATGATCAGTGGAGAGTTATTGCTAATGGCCATATACATTTTAAAAAATACACTGCCAGACCATAAGCCATTATTCATGAGAGAAGGACTGTGTGTTAGTTGTCCTGTCGTCAGATAGTATAATCAGCTGTGTTGTTCATACAAGTACCTAAGATTCTCCCTTGGCAAGAGAAATTGTATCACACGGCAAGGTTTGGGCTAAACCTAGGCCATGCTATAGTGTATAGACTCAATGATCACAGGAGGAAGGTTGTGAACATCACACAATGGTAGTAACAGTAAACAGTAGTTACATATGCTATCCCAAAGAGGCAAAAAGGTGTTGAAAGGGACTTGTCTTAATTAGGGATTCTGTGTTGTGATAAAACACTGTCACCAAAACCAACTGGGGGTGGGGTATTATTTAATCTCACCCTTCCAGGTGACTGTTCATTACTGAAGGAAGTCAGGGCAGGAACTCACGGAGGACAGAAATTTGGAGGCAAGAGCTGATGCAGAGGCCATGGAGGAATGCTGCTTACTGGCTTGCTCCTCGTGGCATGCTCAGCCTACCTTACTATAATGATCCAGGACCACATACCCAGGTTTTGCACCGCCTCAAGTGATTTGGGAGCTCCCACATCAATCACCAGTCAATAAAATGCACCAGTGGCTTGCCCATAAGGACATTCTGGTGGTGGGGGGTTTCTCACCTGAGATTTCTTCTTCCCAAATGTCTCTAGCTTGTGTCAAATTGACATAATACTAGCCCACATAGAACCTTTTTTTATTGTAAGTGCTTTTGGCTAGGACCCAGTTCTGCCAAACTACTATGAGAGCTAAAGTGAAAAGCCATAGATAAAGGCAAAGGGTAGCACAGCATTACAATGGAACAAAATGTTCACTATGCATCAATCAGGTGGCTGACTTGTTGACTCCTTGTGTAGACTGATTGGTTTTTGGAATGATCAGGACAACACTGTAATCTCTGAGTGCTGTCATCCTCTGGTTTCTCCGGGTCCTCTAGGATCTCCACTTGACCACTCTGTAGAGTGAGAGTACATGGCGCGGCTGTGGGCCCACGTGGCGGCAGGACCGGGAGGCTGGCGGGGAGACCTGCTGTAACATAATGGTGTCAGAAGTGGGATTGAGAACTTTCACTTAAAACTTAACAAAAGCTTAAAAAATAGTTTTTAGAAACAAGGGAACAGAGACTAGCAAGACTTCTTGGTAGCAGCATTTTCTCGGTTGGATTTGTTTTGTTGTAGACAGAGATTTGCGAGGCTCCTTTAAGGGAGGTTTCCAAAATTAGCATAAGCAGCAAAAAGCCACCTGGCTTTTAAAGAGCTCTGCTAACAATTCATTGATATGTACAAGAGCTGCAATGAAGGTTTACACTGTGTTTTAAAAAATACGCTGGCTTGGGAAAGAAAAAGAAACGGGATACAATGGTTTAAAAAAGAAAAAAGGAAGTAGAATTAATCCTAGTACTCGACAGACAGAGGCAAGCAGATCTCTGTGATTTCAAAGTAAACCTGGTATGCAGTGAATTCCAGGACAGATAAAAGTTACACAGAGAAACCCTGTCTCAAAATATGCAAAAATAGAAGTAGAAGGAATAGAGTAATAAAAAAGCCACGTAAAGATGGAAAACACAGAGAAATTTTGGATACTATACACACTTCTGTTGTCTTTAAATTATTTGATTGCTGAGAAAACAACTACTAATAAAAGAAATGCTGCTAGAGTAATTCAATTTATATATTTTAAAAATGCTTTGACTCAAAAATTCAAGCCTAAGGACAAGTTACTGGGGAAAAGGATTTCTATTTTTATTTCCACAGAAAATGGAAGGCTATGGATTCTTTCCAGACTTATGTGGTTTGATCAAGCCAGACCCCCTGAAACAACTCCCCAGATGATCCAACATTCAAAGCAGTTGAGACAAAGCCTTGCAGACTACAGCCAAGATTTCTGTGTCTTCTTTGAACCTCCATAACAGCGCCCTCTACCAGCAGGAAGTAGTTTGGAAAGAACGACGCCCAAATTCCCAAATATTGTTTATAAATGTTTGTTTTCATTTATATGGGCTTGGTTATAAATGGTTAATGACACAAGCAATCCTTGTAAAGGTAAAAAAGGGAATTAAGGTATAGATATGAATACTTTGCTTTGGAATGTATTTTCTTTTATTGATACAATTTAAGGTCAATTTTGTGATATGTATATTTCTCCTCTTGTTTAGGCATTATGTTTATATAGCTCATTGGAAAATGTAATGTATAATTTAGTACAGATTAGAGAGTTACCTATGATAGTCAAACTTAGAGTTAAGTTAGTTAGGATTTCTAGATATGCAGAGATGTATTTGAGATGAATAGGCATTCTTCAAACCTTTCAAAGACCTACAGAATATGGCATTTAAAATAGTTTAGGGCTTTTCTTGACAGTGAGGCACAACTGCTCCTGATAACACCACCTACAGAAGAAAGGAAGATGGACATTGAAGAAACTCGTTATGAAGTTTGCTTCTAATATGGCAAGATAGCCATTTGAGCAAGGTACTTCTCTTGTCTAGACTGTTTGACTTTATGTTGTAGAAACTGGACATGCAGGACCCACAAAAAGGTGACTGCTGATGCAAGATGGACATTGCTACAGGATTCCTGTTTCATGGAAGAGGCTGCCAGACAGCCAGATAGTCTACAGGACACAGAGAAAAGTTTCCTGCCTTATTGAGGAGTCTGGACACACATTATGGCCTATGGGCTGAAGATGGAACATTACAGAAGAACTTCGGGTGACTGACCAGGCAATGCATTGTCTCTGTCATTTCTAGAGTTTATATATTATCCTTCTGTGGTCTCTGAAGGAGTTGAAGACAGATAGTTATGATTATAGTTTTTTTCTTAGTTAGGATTAAAAATAAATTACATATAGGTCTTTAGACTGACAAAGATAGGATAGATGATATTTTCTTTTTTTTTTTTTTTTTTTTTTTTTTTTTTTTTTTTTTATTGAGGGGGGTTTTTTTTCATATTTTATAAAACCTTTTAGCACATAGAAAACAAAAGGGGGGGGGTGGGAGAGGGCGGAGGGGGAAGAGGAGGAGGGAGGGTGGAGGGAGATGGGAGGGAAGGAGGAAGGCACGGGCTCCCGCCGATAAGCGACCGGCGGTTTATTTAGGAAATGGGTAAATAATGAAGGCAGAGCAGCCCACAAACATAATGTATTTACGGATTTTAATTCTCGGTTGGGGCGTTGGGAGGGGGCGGCCCGGGGCCGCGGGGGAAACCTCTTAACAAGTACACAATGTTGATAAGTCAGGAACACACATGTAATTGCCAGAAGCTGATTTACTCTGCTATGGTGTATCTAGTTACCTTTTCCACTTTTACTGTAGTGTGAGTGCATATGACAACAATTAATGGCCTTTTGCAGGCATTCAGTTTTCTAACCCACACCCATATCTCCTGGTTTAAATGGGTGAGCTTCCATGGCCAAGTTTCCAGACTTGTGGACACTACGATATACAACATGAGCCAAGAACCTGCATCGGTTGTCTTAAAATGATATTATACAATTTTCTGAAGTCTCTCCATATGTGTCTAATAATAGGGGTAGGAGATCTGTAAAGAACTTCATTCATAAGGAGAGAACCCTGTCTTCCTGATAGGGGTAGGCCTAATTCTTAACAAAGCAATTGGCACCAAGTAATCTCAGTGTAAGTAGGTCCCTTGAAAGTTTGCTTAACTTCAGTTTTAATGTCCAGTTCATACACTCTACCTTCTCAGAGCTCTGGGACTGGTATGCTGTAAATAACTCCTATATTACCTACCTGGGACATAAACAGCCTTCCACTGCCTGATTCTGTAGTGATGGGAATTCCAGATCAAGTGATGACCTTCCATGTGGGTAGTTTCCTGGTACAGATTGTTTTGGATACATTGTTCAGATGCCAACTGGGCTATGCTAGAGGCAGAAAACTTTAAAAATGTTGACCCAGAGCAGTCTTGAGACTAGTAAGGGATCCTTGATGGAGCAGGGTAGTAGCCTCAGGAGTTGCTATTCTCCTATCCTCAAACTTCCATCAGTGCTGGGGAAATGGCTTTCACTCAATCTCAAATAAAGCAGTCCCATTTAGCTAACAGTCTGTAGCACAGAGCGGCAGGTAAGACAGGTAAGGCCATGGGTTCTACTGTTCCTCTGGAGGCTGCTAGCTGTCCCTCTGATCTGCTTTACAATATCTCCCAGGCAGTTGTAGTGTTGTTAAATAATATTTTAAGATGTGTTACATTTGTTTATGCTGTGGAACATTAGTTTAATAATGCAAAGATGCGTTATATCCTTTTATGTTGCGCTTGTTTAACTCTGTGGAGCTGTGTTACTTTGCCCGTCTAAAACACCCATTTGATTTAATAAAGATCTGAACAGCCAATAGCAAGGCAGGAGAAAGAATAGGCAGGACTAGCAGACAGAGAGAATAAATAGGAGAAAAAGAGCAAGATCAAGGAGCAAGAGAACAGGAGAGGAGTATGCTAGGGGCCAGCTATCTAGCCACTCAGCCACCCAGCCACCCAGCCACCCAGACACCCAGACACCCAGACACCCAGACACCCAGACACCCAGACACCCAGACACCCAGACACTCAGACACCCAGCTTCCCAGCCACCCAGCCACCCAGACACCCAGACACCCAGACACCCAGCCACTCAGCTACCCAGACACCCAGACACCCACCCACCCAGCCAGTCATGGAGTAAGAAGTAAAGAAAGATGCAGAAATAGGGAAAAAGAGGCAAAAGATAGACTGGATAATTTAAGTTAAGAAAAGCTGGCTAGAAATAAGCCAGGTCAGGCATTTATAAGAAAGAACAAGCCTCTATGTGTATTTACTTGGGAGCTGGGTGGAGGGCTCCCCAAAGAGTAAAGAGTAATAAAACAACCAACAACATTGTAGCATCTCCCTGCTGGTGTCCCTGGCAGTACATATTGATGACTTTTTTAGGGTCCCACACAGCCTTTAAAAGTTCCAATTTTCTTTGCCTATAAAAGCTCCAGATTTCTTTGGCATGCTTTATGTCTTTTGATCCAGAATTGATCAGGTTCTTTTCTTTATAGAGACCCAATGTACATGGAGTGAAGTGAAGGCATTCTTAGAGTTTCTATATACTTTGCACTTAATCCTTTCTGTCATGTGGAAGGCTTGGGCCAATGCTTATAGAATTCCCAGATGTCTGGCTATCCCAGCATTTTGTGAGCCAGTACTGGCCCCTGAGTTCCATTAACGCCATTACTGGCGTTACCCAGATTCAAATCTGGGTCACCCAGATTCAAAAGCAGACAGCTGCCCTGAGCAATTCCTGAACCCAGCATGGAGTTGTTAGATCACAATAGAGCGAACAGTCTCCTTCCTCTCTGAGCCAAGCTGGTGCTACCCCTGCAACAAAAAGAACTTCAAATGCCTGGCTTTTGGGTAACAGAGTGGAGCCTTATTTTAAGCAGCCATGTTTTCTTGGTCTAGCCCTCTTCTGTCATTCTAACCAGCTGTAAGTCATCCCTTTATTGGAACAGTGTAAAGTTATCTATGTCTGCTGGGAAAATTAAACCTGAGGCCACCATGGTGCCACAAATGGACAAATCCAAGTCCCCATTGTCTGGATTGTTTCCATTAAAAGGCAAAAAAAAAAAAAAACGGCTGGCTTTGAGGAGCGAAGTAGATACAAAGACAGTATCTTTAAGGCCTAAACCCGTGAAAAAGTAACATATTGTATCAAAATAACTATTTTCAATAAAAAGAAATAAATCTAGAGGAAAGAAAGAAAAATACAGCTTCCACAGGGATTAGGCCCCGAAGTGTATAAGTCTGGGGACAGCCTGGTGCAGGATCCAGGTGGTTTGGTGACAAGCCCTAGACTGGCCTGCTCTGATTACTCCAAGCACTCATACAGGTGAAGTCCTCTTGGCTTTGCCACTTGCACCTGAAATCCCCTTGGCCTGGCCAGAAAAGGCTATATTAACCATTCATTGAGTCTCATTTTGAAATGTTTTCAAAATATAATTACCTAGTTGAACCCAGGACAAAGAATTGAAACGAAGAGCATGTTTTCCTCAGCAAAATAAACATGTTTAAGAGTAAGTAGAAATGACACCACCCTAACCAAAATTATGCATCATTTAATAATAAACATGTAATGCTGAATTTTTTGTAAACTTTGACAAAAGTCTCAAAAGAATAAGAAGACAGACTTGTAAAAAAAATGTGATCATAAATGATTCAGTTGCACCCAGAAAATGTTAAATAATCAAATTTTGCCTTGTGGTTAATATGTTAAAATGTACTGCAGTGTGCTCATAGCATGGCAAAAACAAGCTTAACACATTCTCTGGTGATTATTTGTCATTTTTTAAAATGAACCTCACATCAACTCTTGGTGATCAGCTTAATGGGTACAATGGAAGGCTCAATAATCACTGTGTTTGAGGTCAAAGAAAAATGAAGCCTAGTCTGCAGATTTAATAACACTTAAATTACTAGAGACATAAGACAGTAATAAGTTTCATCTTTGACTTTTTCCCCTTTCCATAAAAACATTTCCCTTGATGAGAAAATATTGAAATAATTAGATGGTGATTTATACACCCATTCAAACAAGAAGTTACAGCAAGGAACTAGAAGGTTAAACAAGCCCACAGGGATTCTGAGCCAATTTCTTGCTGTGCAAGCACAAAATTTCAACCATTCTTATAGCCTGCCTCCAGCCCTCATCTCTTGGGGTTTCCTTTGCTCCGACTGCATGAACACTGTCCAGGCTGCTGTAAGACTCTTACCATGACCCTTGTGGTTTTGTGGTTTTTCTAGGAACACTGTTTGTAATATATATAAGAATTTATGAGATGAGATGAGGGAGGTGGCTCCATTGGTAAAGTGCTTGTCATGTAAGCCCAAGAATCTGAGTTTGGATGACTAGCATCCACAAAATCCCAGGTGTGCTGGTGCAATGGAGGCAGGGATGCTTAGGGACCGTCACCTTTGCAAAACTGATGAGCTCTAGGTACAGTGAGAGACACTGTCTCAAAAACTAAGGTGAAGGATTGTCTAGAACCACCCCTAAGATGTGTGCGCACATGCACACACGCACACACACTACACACACACACACACACACACACACACACACACACACCAGTGTTATGACTACAGGCATTAAAAATGTAAATGTTTAGTTTTCACTGTCTCCACAACATGGGCCTATCATCAGTCACTCTGCTTCTTTTAGCCTCTGCACCTACCTTGCCTAAGGTAGCTAGAATCTTACATCAGGCAATCAAAATAATATCAACTGCCTTAAAAGAAGAAGTCATGTAAAAATGTTCTCAAACTATAATTACCTAGTTAAACCCAGGACAAAGAATTGAAAAGGACAGTCATGGATATAATCAAAGAACCTAAGGAGGTTAAAGAAGTCATAAATACTTTAGGAACTTAAAGCAGATGGAATAAAATCCTGAGAGAAGTTCAATAAAGCAACAATGTACTCATGAATTAAATGATGGAAACAATTCAAAATTTGAAAACTGAATTTAAAAAGGAGACCGAAATAGAAAATTCAAGCTTAAAATAGACGAAAAAACGCAATAATCCCTCAAGAAAAATCAGTGGAAAGCTTAACCAGTAGAACTGATCAAATAGAAAAGAGAATATCAGGACTCCCAAGATAAAGTGGAGGTACTGGACTACTGAATCCAAGGATAAGGAAATGTTTCTGAGTTCCAGGCTAGCTTGGTCTACTGAGAGAGTTCCAGGATAGCCAGGGCTACACAAAGAAACCCTGCCTCAGAAAAAAATAATTAAAACACGTGAAAAGATTGTAAAGAAGCTTTGGAACACCCTGAAAAGATAAACCCTACAACTTTTAGGCATAGAAGAAGATTCTCCAGCCAATGGCATAAGCCAGATCTTCAACAGGATCATAGAAGAAAACTTCCTCAAAGGAAATACACACCCATACAGATAAAAGAGCACAGATCATCAAATAAAAAGGACCAACACCACAGTGTTGTGGAATACTGATGGGAGATGTCATTCTGTAAATATGTTTCTCATATTGGTTAATGAATAAAGCGCTGTTGGCCAATAGGAAAGCAAGATAGGTGGGACTAGGAGACAAAGAGGTTTCATGGAGAGGTAGGAGGAGATTCAACATGTAGAGACTTGAGGAAGAACAATTCTGGACCCTCTCTCCAGTAAGATAAGACCATGTAGAAATATTTTAGATTAATAGAAATGGGTTAATATTTAAGACAGCGCTAGCCAATAAGAAACACTAGTAACAGGACAACAGCTTTATATCTAATACAGCATCTCTGTGTGTTATTTGGTGCTGGTGTGGCTGTGGGACCAGCCTGGTGGGAAAACCTGCTTGTAACAGAATATTTCTTTAACTATGTAAAGATGTGTTACATTTGTTTATATTGCTAAATAATACCTTGCCAAAGATGTGTTACATTTGTTTATGCTGCATTTGTTTAATTATATAAAGATGTGTTGTTGTTTTACCTTACCTGCCCAAGGCACCTGAATGATCTAATAAAGAGATAAACAGCCAAAAGCTAGGCAGAAGAGGAATAGGTAGGGTTAATGGGCATAAGGAAGAGAGAACAAATGAGAAAGAAAGAGAAACACCCAGAGCAAGCCAGGCAGCCACCAGTTAGACAGACACAGAATGAAAAAAAAAGGTAAAAAGCCCAGAGGCAAGATGTAGATAAAGAAAAATGGGTTAAACTAAGTTTTAAGAGCTGGTGGGACACAAATAAAAGATAAGGCTGAGTATTAGTAACTATTAATAAGTCTCCCTGTCATGATTTTCGAGATGGTTGGTTACTCAAAAGAAAAGTCACGATGCCAAACCAGACTACTGAACCAAGCAAACTATCATATTTGAAAACAAGTGGGGGGGGATTTCCTTGATAAAAAGAAGCTAAAAAAAATTGTGTCCACCAAGCCAGTCCTATGGAGAAGACTGGAAATGATACTTCAGGCAGAAAAGAATAAGCACAGCCACAGGAGGAAAGAAATGAAGCTATAATTGCAGAAACACAAAATAGGACTTAGAATACCAACAGCAAAACAAACAAAAATGAGAGCAATCAATAGAACACCTTTCTTTTCTTTTTAACACACACACTTTTCAATAGTAACTTTAAATATTAGTGGCCTCAATTCCCAATCAAAACATTGAAGGTAACTGAGTAAATTAAGAAAATCCTTCTTGTAGTCTAAAAGAAACTCATTTTACCTTCAAAGGATAGCATCTTAAAGTCAAAAGGATGGAAAACTAGCCAAACAAATGAGACCAGAAAACTAGAAGGCATTGCTATCATATATGATAAAATAGACTTCAAACTAAAAGTAATGAAAAAGAGGTATGGAAGAATGCTTCAGTTGGATCAAGGGAACAATTAACCAAAAAGACATTATAATCCTAAGTGTGTTCCAAAGTTTGGGCTACCCAGTTTCATTGGTGGAACTATTTGGGAAGGATTGGGAGGTGTGGCCTTGTTGGAGGAGTCGTCAAAAGCCCATGGCATTCACAATTAGTGTCTCTCTATGTGTCTGTCTGTCTCATGCTCTTATGTCAAATGTGAGTTCTCAGTTAATTCTCTAGCACCATGCTTGCCTGCCTGCTGCCATGCTACCCACCATGATTGTCATGGACTCACCCTCTGAAACTGTAAGTAACCATTAGATGCTTTCTTACATAAGATGCCTTGGCCATGGTTCTTTGTCATAGCAGTAGAAAAGTAACAAAGATACTTCCTATACATCCTCTATCCCAATTCTACCCTTTCTATTGTACCATTGCCTTTTAACCCTTCATTGCATCCTATATTCCCTCCCTTTAAAGCAACCCCCTAGGGCCTTTTACTGATTTTCTGAAATTTATGAGTGTTCCAGAAAGAACACACACATACTTTAAGGCACAAAGGTAACATCCATAATACTCACAAATTAGTGAAAACAACCCACTTTTGTATGTTTCTGTGTCTGTATTACCTCACACACAATGAATTTTTCCCCCCAACTCCATCCGTTTACCTGTTATTTTGTAGGCATGTTAGTCTACACCATGCTTATTATTTCTTGGACCACAAAATGTAAAGATAATATGTAGTGAGAGATCCACCCAGATGCACCTGTGGCACTGACCACGTATAGATGAAATCAAAGACAGATGTGTAAATGGACATCATGGATATAACATGATAGACAAAATAAATTCTGGTGCTTTGGGGACATGAGAAGCACATGATATGCTACCCTGGGGGAGCCAGAGCCTTTAAGGAAAGGATGACTCCAGAAGTGGAAGAGAACCATTTGAATTCTTTTAGGCAAAGAGTGGAAAGATTGTAAGTAGAAAAGCCTAGGAAAGGCAGCATGTACTTGAGAATGTGGTCCATTCTGGGACATGGAAGAAGCAAGGTGTGAGATGAGGAGATGGGCAATTTAAAAGTGTTTTAAATATAATCTGTAAAGCTTTGTCTTACTCTAAGGTAATGATAGCAACAAGCAGTATTTTGCTTATGAAAGTTAATTTTATAAATATTATGGAGATAGACTAAAGAAGAATAGAACCAAGAAGTAAAAGTTATAAGTCTTTTGTAGGAATCCAGGTGAGAAATGATGGCCCAGAACTCAGGAGACAGAAACAGACACAGGATGGACGGAATGTGAGAGACTCAATGATCTGATTGGAGGAATGAGGCTTGGAAAGTGCTGACCTAAGCTTGTCTATGGTTACTCTAGATGTCATTTACTGAGTGAATCAAAGGGGTCAGGAGGTTACCCATGAAAACATGAGATAGGAATACAATTCCAGCTTTAGAAACACGGACCCCAAAAGCAAACTGTTTGAATTCCTGTTTTTGTCCAGAAGCTGGAAATGCCTGTTTCTGTCATGGCCAGAAGCTCGATATTCGAGAAGGAAGCTCCAGCTTTTTATCATCTCTCTCTTGTCCTAAGTGAGCATCTGCTACAGCTGAGGGTGTGTCCAGTGAGCAGCTTTGGAATTGACCCCTGGCTTTTCGTGCTGGAAACGGGTTACTCTCTAGGCCTTCTCAATCTTTCTCTCATGATACCCTCCTCTCCAGCTACGCAGCTGCTTGCTGACCTCTGTTGTGAATGTGAAAACTTTCTTGAACCCTAACTCAGAGGGCGTGTCTCTCTTCCTCATCTCTAACTCCCTCCTTCTAGCAGACACGAAATTTACAGATTGCCTTATCTGTTTTTATTTTTCAAAGTCTAATAAAATGGTTCTGAACATTCCTTCGGAGTACATTTTTAAGTTTGTTGTTGTTTTTTTTTTAATTAATGAGACTAAGAACTCAATTTTCCTGGTAACATAATTAATAGATATTAATGATCATCATCAATTTCATGTGTTAGACTTGAACTACTTGTGGCATAACTAGGCAGTGCTGTGCCATTGACTTAGGAGAGAAAGAGAGCCCTGAGCAAGGTAGGCATTACAGTGCCACTCACAGAACAGTGGTAGCTGAAGCTGTGTGAGGGGCTCACAGGACTGCAAATTGTCCTTTGAATTAGGGATACTGAACCATATTGTAAACAATACAGAGGCTGTACTGTTGTTTATATTTATATCTATAAATTCATGTCTCATAAAAAATGGCAAAACATTAAATGATACCTATGTAAAGAGATTTCTCCGGGAATAAAACTAATAGAATTTCAACACGTACTTTCCCAGTGGTGTAAAAGTATTTCAAAGTACCTGGCTGATCATGAGTCTTACTGCTGGTTTTTCTGATCTCAGTCAGTTGTCTGGGGAGCATGTCAGGTGTGTGTTGTGTGTGTGTGTGTGTGTGTGTGTGTGTGTGTGTGTGTATGTGTGTGTGTGTGCCTGTGTTCATGTGTGTATGCGTGATTTATGTGTTACATGAGTGTGTGTGTGTACACGAGTGTATTGAGTGTGTGAGAGTGTATGTATATGTGAGTGTGTGTGTATGTATGTGTGTGTGTGTGTGTGTGTGTGTGTGTGTGTGTGTTTAAGTTCCTAAGGCTAGAAATGAACAATTAGTATAACCCTACACAATTCCTCCTAAATTTTGGGCTCAAATGAGTTTTGTATAAGAGCTCAAAAGCAAATAACTCAAGATTAGGCGATTCATGCTTTAGATTCCAAGCATCTTGTTAACAAAGATATTTTTAGGTAAAAGCTGGATAGCCTTCCATGAGTATCTGCTGAGCCAGATGGGACGTGTCCCTCCCTCATAGACACTGTGGCGTGCATGGAGGAGAAGCAAGATATTTCTTTTCCAAGACCTACTCACATGGTTGTTCCTATGGATGTACCTCATGAGGCAGATGAGAGAGAAGTTGACAGGAATTACAGGGATATTTAAAAGCTAATTTTCATAATAACTATTCACAGATTACCTATGAAATGAGTTAAAACTTATTAAATGTATGAAACACTAAAATTATTCCAAAGTTCATTTAATCTTTCATTATTCAAAGACACATCAGAATCAGAATGTCCAATGTTAACATTAGGGACTTAGCTATCATATTGAAACCATGTGCCAGTGCTAGCTAAAATATCTGTTAGCAAAGTCTGCTGTGCAAAATATCACAGAGACAGAAGGAACCAGCTCAAAGCAGATAGAGTCTTCTAATGAGAACCAGTAGAAAAACTGGATTAAAATGTTTAAAATCGATTTTAAAATCACTCAAGTATCAAAGATGTAGATCTCAAGTTTTTAGGGGAAAGTGAGGTTTAAGAATAATTCAGTCCCTCTGCAATTAAGCTAAAATCTCAAACCCCAGTTCATGTTTTAAATAAGCAAATACTCGTAAACAAAAATCTCCCAATTATAAAGGAAGTAATTGACCAATTACATAAATTAAGTAATTTCCTTTTATCAAAACATACCATTAAGATTCTAAAAGAAAAATAAACTACTAAGGTAAAGATATTTGTGATTAGCATGGTTAAGAAAACATCATATCCAGAAAACAAAGAATTCTCTCAACTAAACAAGACAAATAGTGACTTAATTTCCCCTTCATAATAGTAACTATTCAGTGGCTAATTCTTATATGAGAAGCTCCTGTTCTTTATTCATCATCATCAAGGAAGCACAAAATGAAGGCACAAAAACATCCCCCATTGGCATATCTTTAAAAAAGGTTGGGAGCAAAACAATTGGAAAAAATATGAAGTGACAGGAAATGACTCAGCTGGATTGAAAGGCAAAATATTTGGTAGTGTTAGAGACAGACCTTGCAGCCTACTTATGCCTGCTCAGAGTCCCTTACTCTCCTGCACTGTGGCCTGTCTGTTTCTACAGAGAGCTTCCCCAGCTCCCTGTCTGGGGGCTTCTGTGATGTGCCACATCTTGCTTCATCTGTACATGGGGCAGACCAAAAAAATTGAAGAGTTAGTGTCAGCTAGCATATTGCCTCTACTGATGCCTGATGGGAGTCCATAGGGAACTGTCCCAATATTCCAACCTTCAGCCGAGTTAACTTAGTCTAGGTCCAGGACTTCTGAAGTTTGCTGCTGGGATTGAGTTTCAGATGCTAGTAAAGAATCTGCTCAGTAACTTCACAGTGATTTCAGACTCACTTCTATCCATGTTGACACCTCCTTAGTCCTTCCTCTTTCCTCCTAGTCTCCTAGCCCCGCCTATCTTGCTTTCCTATTGGCCAACAGTGCTTTATTCATTAACCAGTATGAGAAACATATTTACAGAATAACATCTCCCATCAACCCCTTCCCAGAGATGCTTAAGACCACTCCCACAGGATATTTAAACTGCCTCCCAGAAACTAGATTCATGGTTTTTCTGGTCTGTCTTTCCTGTCTCCTGTCTTGGGGGGCTAGAAAGCCATCTGGGAGTGCTGTATCCATTAAATATGGCCTTTTCTAATTTGGTTTGATTTGGTCTGATTTGGGTTGCTACATCAATGGAGAGGCTTATCGGGGTGTAGAAACTTTTCATTTACTTCAGTTAGTAATGGAATCCTTTGCCCTCAGGCAAGTTGGGAAAGCCAGAGAACTGATGTCTTCCTTCTGCCATCACCAGAATTTGGGTGGAACCAAGGCACTTCCCAAGAAATTTCAGATAAAGGTGTTGTAGAAAATACCAAAATCCACCCTTGACTGGATAGCTTAGACCCATCTCTTGCACTCCAGTTACCCACAGTGACAATAACATGCTGTTTGATAACATGCTGTTTAAAGTGTCATTACATTTTCTAGTCTCTACCTTGATGGCTGCCTATTCCTGGAATCACTGCCTAAATAAATGCTAGACACATAATTGACTCAAGATTGTTTCTGATACATAGGTATCATTGACTAGAACAAGTTATAAATGTAGCTATGACCTAGAAATATGTCTCTTGAGTATGCATACAGCAAAATTGCAGACAAATATATGCTAAACCGCATATGTACAGCTATCTGTAGGACTATATTTACAATATCTGACACTGGAAATAACTAAATGTCTACTATCCAGGGGAAAATGAATGGTGGTATATTCAAACAATGGGCACTAACATCAAACTAAATGAACTTCCATTAAATACCACAGCATGAGTAAACCTTGAAAATGCTATCTTGAGGGGAAAAAATAGGATTCAGGAGTCCACACAATTTTTAATACAGTGGTTATTTTTAGTAGAGTTAGTGCTATATTTTTATAAAGGACACTAAAATGTATTCAGAGCATAAAGTATATACTAAGTGGAAATAAATACATTAATCTATAATCTGAGTAAAATAAAGAAGTGGTTATGTGAGGTGTCTTTCTCATACATGTTATTAAATAGCTAAATGACTATGTTTGTGAGCACATTTATTATTTTATAATAGCAAATGAAGCTTAAAAACCACAATATTATCTAATTTGTTGATGTGCTTTATGTTAATATTAGTAGCTTTTTTCTAGACACTTGATTAATTAGAAACATAGAGTGCTATTCATGTTATGTATGTGACTTTCATATTAATTCATACAATTATAAACAATATGGCATAATCTTTTCAGATTTAACAAGCAGAAATTAATAAATGAACGGTTCACATTTTAAGTCATCAACGTTTCAAAAAGCAACCAGGGCAATTGCCGATAACTTTGGGTTGAGATAATTGTTTTGTTGCTCCAAATTGAATGCTTTGGGGTCAACAATTACTTCAGTAGCCACATTAGCATATTTTAATACCTGTTGAACCCAGAGACTTACTAATATGCTTAGTAAATGGAATTTCTATTCATGGTCATTAACATATTCATTCATCATAGCTTCAAACCCTGAAAGCATTAACCTGAGATCATCTAAGATTACTCTGCAATAGAATCCCTTTAGTCATGGGATTCCACTGGGGCTAGGTAAAAGGGAATACAGTATGAAATCATAAAACAAAGATTTGTGTTCTGGGTTCCCTCCTTAGTAGTGAACTTTCCTTGATCTGTAATGTTAACCTCTGCCTCAACTACAACTGGAAATTCAGAATAATACTACAGGATGTTGGCTGTTGAGACATTTACATCAATGCCATGTTATTGGATCTATACCTGACACAAAGTTAGGTACTACGATTTATCTAGGTAGTAGTTACTGAGCACCTGTTACATGACACAGACTACTTCGGTACTGGATATGTCTGTCATTCAATAAAAGAGATTCTTGCTTTAATGAAGTTTACAAAGAGACATCCAAAACTATAACAAGCAATTAATTTACGCAGTAAATGACATGACAGCTATGGGAGAAAGGTGCATGGAGAGTAGATGAGAGTTCCCACAAGAGTCAGCAAAGGCCAGCTAGTTTGTAGGGCAAGAAGCATTCCAGGCAGGAGAGTTTGTGGTCAGGCATGCCATGTCTTCATGGAACAGAAAGGTGTCAGAGTGATAGGGCAGATTATGTGAAGTTTGAGATAGCATGGGCAAGGGGTTCCAATCTTTCAGAACTCTGTGGTGGTTTGGAAGAAAATGGCCCCCATAAGAAGTGGCACTATTAGGAGACATGGCATTGTTGGAGTAGGTATGGCCCTGTTGGAGAATGTTTGTCTGTTGTGGAATACTAGTTTAGGATGTGTGACATTTGTTTATGCTGTAAAATGTTTGTTCAATGATAGAAAGGATAAGTTACATTCTTTTCTGTTGCATTTATTTAACTCTGTGAAGCTATGTTACTTTTCCTGTATAAAACACCTGATTGGTCTAATAAAGAGCTGAATGGCCAGTAGCTACTCAGGAGAGGAATAGGCGGGGCTGCCAGGCAGAGAGAATAAATAGGAGGAAAAAGAGAGAAGGAGAATCAAGGAGCGAAAAAAAGGAGAAGAGGATGCCAGGGGTCATCCACACAGCCACAGAGTAAGAAGGAAAAAAAAAGATACATAGAATAAAGAAAAGTAAAAAGCCCAGAGGTAAAATGTAGAAGACAAGAAACAGGACAATTTAAGTTAGAAACGCTGGCTAGAAACAAGCCAAGCTAAGGCCAGGCATTCATAAGTAAGAATGAGTCTCTGTGTATTTATTCAGGAACTGGGTGGGTGGGACCCTAAAAGTAAGAAAAAACCCAACTGTATGTGTCACTATGGGTTTCCTGCGCTCAAGATATGCTCATTGTGGCCCACAGTTGCTTCTGTTACCTGTAGATAAAGATGTAGGACTCTCAGCTCCTTCCCAATACCATGTCTGCTTGCAGGCTGCCATGTTTCCCACCATGATGATAATGGACTAAACCTCTAAAACTATAAGCTAGCCCAATTAAGTGTTTTCCTTTATAAGAGTTGCCTTGATCATGTGTCTCTTCACAGTAATAGCAACCCTAACTAAGACAAGCACTGGAGGATGTAATAAAGAATTAGCTATTACTGAGTTACATAATAATTAATTGTTCTTATTCATTGCAATTACTATGCTATTTATATTAATTGAAGTAATTTTGTCCTTGGGCTTTAGTATACTAATGGCACTGAAAGATATGATTGATACAAGTCCCATTCTGCTCAAGGTGCCAGGCCTTGCTCAGTTTTCTGGGGACCAATGACATGAGCTGGTTATCCCTGACTAGGCATTTCTGCCCACAGTGGAAGCAGTGGAGGGGTAAGCCTGAATGTATGTCCCAGTGCACAATCAGCTCTGTCACTTAGGGGTGGAAACAATGGTGGTTGGTGTTGATTGAATTTATCTCTACAGAATTTCAATTTCAGAGTATGGAGACCAGTCACCAAGACCAGCACCTTATAGCAAGCAGTAAGCCAAGGAGGAAGACCTAAACTCTTCCACATCTCACTGAGCTACTACTGCCCCAAGCTGAGGGTGGGCTAAGAAGACAACTCTAGTGGTTCTAGTGGCAAAGAAGTAGTCTAGTGTGGGAGAGGGAAACGGGGTTCCTTTTTGCTCTTGCTCTGTGTGCTCTGCATGCCTTTCCAGTCATGCAAAGTCAGAGTCCTGATATATCTATGGTGTGTAGCATGGATGGGCTGTGTGCGTATATGCAGTCTGGTACATGTCCCTGTGTCAGTGCATATCTGTGAATTTTAAGCAATGCTGTCTCTTGGAGTTATGATGAATATGGTCAGTTATAAATGAAACATATTAATAATGGTCTCGGCAAATTACAGGAATACATTAGCCAAAGATTTCACTGGGATCTCCAGAGGGCATAGAAAAATTTAATTGCCTCTCTCCTTGCCTGCACCTGGCTACTGGAGAATAGCATCAGCTGTCGTTTGAATAAGAAACAGTTCTCATTTCACCATTCTCCAGGTAACTGGCCAGTCTCCACTGCTGAATTGATTTTGTTCCAAGTTTTCTGTGCATACTAAATAGGATGTGGTGACTCATTGTCTCCCAGGTTCCTTCAGGTTCACAGACAAGCTAGATGCTTCAGTGCAGTCCTTGCAATGTGATTCAGTTCCCTGCCTCATCGTGCCTAAGGCTGCATATTCCCTTTCTGGGCCTCAGAGGCCACACATCGAGAAACTGCCCTTCGTCTTTAGCTTTGCCTGGCTATATCCTGTCCTCCAGGAAGTCGAGGAAATGCCAAATGTGTATGAATTCAAGCACCGAGGTGATTTTGTTGTTTTACTTATTTAGAAATAATTTACAACCTATAAATTATTTAAAGGCAATCTAGCCAGAGTTCTCAGACTCTCCAATCGAATTTCAGTAATTGCTGCTATAAGAATCTTGGGTGATATTTTTCCACTCTGCTGTCAGTTCTCCGCTTCTGTGACAAAATACCTGCAACAATCCATTTATAATAAGGAAATGTTAATTTAGCTTATGGTTCCAGAAATTTTAGTCTATGATAATGTGACTACAATTGCATTGGGTGAAGCATTGCATTACAGCTTAAGCATAAGAGAACACTAGTGAAAACTTACTCACCTGTGGCAGGCAGAGTGGGGGCGGGGCCTAACATTCCTAGTAAGGGCATGCTCTTTAATAGCCTAGCTACCTTCCACAAGGACTCACCACCTCCCAAAAGTGCCATAGAGTGATGCTCAAACTATTATCATATTGGTGTTTAGACTGGCCTAGTTAACGTTCACTAACAACTTACCACAGCCTAGACTCATCCAAGAAGAGAAGTATTAATTGAGAAATTGCCTAGAACAGACTGGCCTGTGGTCATGTCTGTCTTGATTGCTAATTGGTATAGGAGGGCCCAGCCAATTGTGAGTGGCACCATTTCATAGGCAGGTGATCTTGGGTTGTATAAACTATGAATGAGCTAGCAAGCAGTGTTCCCTCATGCTTTCTGCTTCAAGTTTCTGCTTGAGTCCCTGTCATGGCTTCCTTCAGTGATACCTATACTTATTATTATTCCTAAAAGTATGAGCTAAATAAATCCTTTCATCTCATAAGTTGCTTTGGTCATTGACTTTGTCACAGCAACCTATTGAGATTGGAACAGTGATATGTAAGAGTCAAACCACCACACCTTCTATATGAACTTAATCTTTGCCTGTCTAGCAAAGTTCCACTGAGGGCTACCTATCATCAATTCACCTTCTTCATCATTTCCTAAGCTTATTTCTCCCCAGCTGTAATTACTGAGTACCAACGGTGTGTTAGGAGTTCTTCCTGTTAGTAATAAGAACAATCTCCTCAGAGTAGACATTAGGAGTGAGGAAGCTGTTGGCTGAAAGGAATATAAGTATCAGGTTGAGGTTCAAGATTCGAATCTGTATTTTCTGTCCTAGAGCCTCATTGGCCTCATTGTACTCTTTCCCTAGGTATTCATGCCAGAGAGTTTCTATTTTCAGAATATCCTATATCTAGACTGCCTCTAATTGCTTTTTCACCATCTTCAGGCTTCATTCAAAGACATTATCCTATCTCAACAACACACACATGCATACACATACACACACACGTACAGTCACACCCATATACTCACACACACACTCACAAACATCACTCACACACACATATACACACACTCATGCAGTCACACACACTCACTCACATACATCACTCTCTCTCACACACACACATACACTCAATACTCACACATGCATACATATACTCACACACATCCCACACACTCACGCAATACACACACCACTCTCTCACACACATACACACAGTCATACACATCAGTCATACACATCACTACACACTCACACACACATGCACAACTCATACACATACACACTCACACTCACATAATATACACACTCTCACACATATATACATTCACATACATAAACACACACACACACACACACACACACACACACACACCTTTACTCACACACGAGGGGGTCTCTACAGAGTCAGACAGGGAAATTAACTGCGAAGAGGTGAGAATACAATAACCTGGATCAAGCCTTCTTGAGAGTCTGATGTCAGGTGATTGATTCCCAACAATTTTTTAAGGTTGTTTTTTTAGGTTGGAGAATTTAGCTTTTCGTTAGTACATAGTACCATTTATACAAATTAAAAAATAGTTAACAGCTATTGATTACCTACTCATATCTTTACTAATCATTATTATTCCAGTATTGTTAAGTTGTATTAATAATCCTAAGGAGAAGATTCAACTGTAAACAGGATCATTATGAGAAAAATTCCTAGGTAACTTCATGCTGCTCCAAAGCATAGCCCTTGCACTGTCCACTACTGTAGTACTGTGAAGAATACTCAGAAAACCTCTTGGTGCCACTACTGTAATTTTATATGAAAGTATGTGTATTTTTCAATAAACACTTATAAATTAGTATCCGTTTAGTTATATTGAAAAGGGGCATTAGTTTCCTGCATAAATGACAACCAATCATTTATTGGTTTATTTCATCTCTACTAACACATTCACCATTTAAATACCTCCTGTCATAAAAATACAGTAATTTGCAAAATAAAACAAAACAAAAACAAACAAACAAAAAACTATGAGCTACCACCCTGGTTCTGCCTACTTTCCTAATGCTTCCAAGATAGACATTTATAGCGAGTCAGCAGGCTGAAGCCGGAAAGCCAGTCTTCTACTTGGAAGTGCTGCATTCTGCAATTTCTTCTCTACATCCTTCTTCATGCCCCAGCATATGTACAGCTGAAACCACCAACTTCCAAGGAATTTCTGTCTGCTCTGTTAAAGTAAACACAACTTACCTCTAACATACTCAGAAAAATACTTAAGCCTCGAGGTCCCCAATAATTTGGAGTACTGAACTAGATCCACCATGACACTTCTGACAGAAGTAACGTAGTACTTGATGGGAGGTCTCCACAACCTGCTATTAGAACCTACACATACACAACACTGATAGCCAGTCACTGTTCACATGGCTTACTCTTCAGGCAGTCCTTTGCCATTAGTCATCTCTAACTAGGTCAGAGTCCAACAGGAAAGTGCATGGTGTCCCAGATCTGCTATCTCTTGGGTTGCTATTGTTTTCTCCTCTCTTCTGAAAGGTTGTACTGAGCCTGGCATTATCCATGACAGGCCAGCAACATGAACACTTCTATTGTGCTGTTGGCAGGCTTCTTCTGAGTCAGTATCTTCTCTCTGGCCTCATTATGTACGAAGGGTTCCCTGGAGAAAAGCTAATGGCATAGGGGTCTTCTATTTTCAGTTGGCCAAACAAATGAGCAGTACCTTTCAAAAGCGGAATACAGTACTGCAGCCTGTGGGTTTAGGGGGCCTGTTGTGTCAATCTTGTAAAAGACTCCTCTCGTGCATTGAGACCTGCCACACATGATTACTGTTCTGCCTTCACTTCCAAAATGCTCTCTTCACATCCGGTTCACTTGAGATGGGATCACCTAGCAAGTGAAAGATGGGAACATCAAACAAGAAGCATGGACAGTCAGCAGCTTCTCTCTTATATTCCCAACAAATTTAAACACAGAATAATTTATAAAAGTTTCCTCTGGTGCACAAGGAAGCATTAATTATTTTTTAATTATTTTTTAACGATTTATGTATTTATTATGTATTCAGTGTTCTACCTGCTTGTCTGCCTGCAGGCCAGAAGGGGGCACTTGATCTCATTACAGATGGTTTGTGAGACACCATGTGGTTAATGGGAATTGAACTCAGGACCTTTGTAAGAGCAGCCGGTGCTCTTAACCACTTAGCCATCTCTCCAGCCCCAAAAGCATAATTATATTGAAACTCAACTCAAGGTACACGTCATTTCTTCCAAGAAGATGGGTTCTAGAGATAGGCTACCTGTGTTAGCTTAAGGGCCTAGGGAAGGATCTGGCATGGTCTCGATCATACAGGTCATGTAGAGGTCATTTGGGCTATGAGCCAGCTCTGGTCCTGGTTGTGGGAGATTTGGGGGGTGGTATCTGTATAAGTAATGTAAGGGTCGTTAGATTACTATCCATCTCTAGTCCTGGTTGCAGGAGCTTGATATGGTCTGGCTAAACAGATCACCAGGCTGTTAATTACCTCCAATTCCCAGATTTCTTGATGAAAGAACAAGTTATACATCAATTCTTTTGAAAGAACAAGCCCATGCGCTCAACGTTATTGTTTTTCCTATAGATCTGAAGGTACAAGGACCTTTGCCATGTTGTGTTCTCAACTGTTATAGTTGACAGTGTTTATAAAAGAGGCCATTTGATCCAGTCAGATTGTAAAGTGATCTTTTCCTTCACATAAGTTCATGACTAACTGTACTCCATGGCAGAAGGCAAAAGAAGGCCTTCGTCTATTTCATAAGCCAGAGTTTTGGGGCTTTATCGATGCAGAAGAACAAGATAAGCAGGGGCATTTATGCCCATGAGAAGTTAGCACCAACGAGGAAGCCTAGAGAGTCAGAAATAGAATTTTTCATCATGTGCAATAGTTTTCTGAAGCTCTCTTCCTATTGACATTATTTATTATTAAATGATAGTAGTGTCTGTATGTGACTGTGGGTTTATAATGTGTATTTGCGTGTTAGCTTTCCTAGAGCTATTACAAATATCAGATATGATCAACTTATAAAATCAAAGTTTATCTTGGTTCATGGTTTCAAAAATTTCAGTTCATGATCTAAGTTCCATTTATTCTGGGCCTATGTAATACTGCATACCATGTTGTAAGTATGTATAGAGCAAAATCACTCATCCCTTTGCTGGGATATGGAAGTGGAGGAAGAAAAAAAGGCTAGGATCTTCCTTGATGAACAGAGAAACTTCCCGTTTGGCTCTGAAAATTTCCTCGTCTTCTAACAGCTCCAGCAGAGAAACTGAGCCTTAATACACAGGCCTTTGAGGAGTGATCCGTGAGAGGGGGAAGAAGAGAGAGGAGACAGACATGAGAGAGAGAGAGAGAGAGAGAGAGAGAGAGAGAGAGAGAGAGAGAGAGAGAGAGAGAGAGAGAGAGAGAATGCTCCTCTTAGAAAGTGAAATTTATGAACATCCAGTAAATTTGGGCAAAATCTAGTAAGGTCTTTATTTCCAATATTTTCCTTAGTCTACCTACTACTACAAAATGTCAGACACTTAATGGCTAGAGCAACAGAAATGTATTTCTCACTGGTCTAGGGGCTAGGAAGTCCAAGATCAAAGCACCAGCATGGTCAGGTTCTAATGAGGACCTTCTTGGTTTATAGTTGAGAAACTTCCTGTTGCATCTTTATGCGTTAGGAAGAGGGAAGCAGAAACAAATTCTCTTATGTCTTTTACAAAAGCACAAATTCAACTACAAGGGCTCCATATTAATTATCAGATTACCTCCCAAATTTCTCATCTCCAAACACCATCATACTAGAGATTTGAATCTTGGAGGAGAACAAACATTCACCCTGTGACTCTTTCTCCCCAGCTGTGTGCTTTCTATCTTCTGCTGGTCCAAAAAAAGGAAACCCTCCTCTGGCTCATCTCAATTCCTCCGTGACAGACATGCCACCTTTCCCCTCCAGCACTGTTTTCTACCTTTCCATTAAACATGATTTTCCCATCTTTATGACTCCTTTGTTCTTAGTATCAAAAAGTCTGTAGAGGCCTAGTGGGGCAGCTCATTCAGTAAAGGTGTCTGCCACCAAGCCTGATGACCTTTGTGACCCTACATGGTGGGAGGAAAGAGCTGTTTCCAAATCATCGTCTTGCTTTCACATTCATGCTGTGGCATGTTCTTGCCCTCTCCCACACAAGAACATCAAAATAAATAATAAAGTAATAAAACAAAAATTTTAATTTTGTAAAAAGTGCTTGGATATCTGTGGATCTGAGGGATGACTGAAGAAAACAAGAGCATTGTTTAAGGGCTTGTTCTTCAGATGCTGTGAGCCCTTCCATGCTTTTCTCCTCTATCTCAAAGCAGAAAAAGGCAGGGGTAAAGCATGATTAGCGCTATTCACATTTGATGCATTCTGTCAGGAAAATGGACTACGCACAGAATTGAGTTTTCTGAAGATGGAGTTTGATGATTCTGTGGGGACAGGTAGGGATGAGGGGACTGTAACCATTTCTAACAGTAGCATCTTCTCTAATAGCAGGGATAATCTCACTCAAATGGCTTCCCCTCAGGTTTTGGTGTCCTTCACCAAAGATGATCATTTCTGGAATGAAGGGGGGATGTTGAGCCAGAAAACATTTTTCTTGAGAGTTAGCTTTATAACATTGCAAGATCCTTGTAAGCAGCATCATCCCTCATCTTGTCTGCAGTTTCTGAACACTCTGAGGCTGTGGTGGTTTGAATGGGAATGGCTTCCACATGCTCTTATGTTTGAGTACCTGGTCCCCAATTGGTGGAACTGTTTGGAAAGGATTAAAAGGTGTGGCCTTGTTGGAGGAAGTGTATCACTTGGAGTGGGCTTTGAGGTTTTGAAAGCCCACACCATTCTGAGTTAATTCTATCTCTATTTATCTCTGTCTCTGCCTCTCTTTCTCTCTTTTTTCCCTGCTTGTGGATAAGGGTATGAACATTCAATAACTACTCCAGTGCCATACCATACCCGCCTGTTTGCCTGTCTTATGCCATGCCACCTGCCATGATGGTCACTGATTCTAACCCTCTGAAACTGTAAGTGAGTCCCCAATGAACTCCTCTCTAAGTTGCCCTGGCTATGGTGTCTCTTCACAGCAACTGAAAAATAGCTAAGATAGAGATCAAAAGCATTCATCTTCTAACTCCAGTTCTCTTCCCATGATGTGGCTTTTCAGTTCCTTTTCCAGGTCCTATTTTCAGAAGACAGTACCACCTCCTTTGGCAGTAGAGACTCTGGAGTGACATACATTTGGACTTTTCCCTCTAACTGCACATCACTGGGATGGGAATGACTCTTAATACCATAGCTAGTGTGTACAAGGGAAAGAAGAATATAGTCATCTTGGGAACATCCTATCACTGGAGACCAGTTTTCATGTAGCTATGACTAGAATTAAAGAATAATGCTTTTTAATGGAACCAAGCATGATGCTATACATCTATAAACCCAGTACTCAGCACCTGGTGCAAGAGAAGTGTGTGTGTGTGTGTGTGTGTGTGTGTGTGTGTGTGTGTGTGTGTGTGTGTGTGTGCCCAGTGCTAGCTTAAATGACTTCATTAACCCCAGACTTGTCTTAGTTTCATAGACACTAATCTAGTCTCCACTCAATCAATCAATCAATTGATCAGTCAATCATATAATCATATAAGGCTTACTGAATCTTGTAGAAGAACAAACAATTGCCCAGTCACTCTATTTCCCTATCTGTGTGCTTTCCACGTCTGTAGAGAGGGCAAATTGAACACTAGCCATTTTGGAAATTCTGATTTGTCTTTTACTCTTTGCTCTTCTCACTCTCTGCTGTATTTTCTTCCTGTTCCTCTGGAGGCTATGGAAACTGAGGTCTCAAAGCAGAGGGCTGTGGAAGGCAGCCAAGTTGTGCTGCCCATCTGTACCATTAGCTGCCTTGCCAGGGCCCTTCATATTCGGTTACCTGATTTCACTGCAGACTCCACTTGTTATGGTCCCTTCCTACATTTTCAGTTTGAGAATCAGCCTGCAGTCAGGATAAGATTCTACTTCTTTATTCATGCCAGAGAGCTTCTAAAAGCCAGCCTACTGTAAGGAAGTGCCAACCCCGGGAACCATCTCCTGCAAGGGGTCTACCTGCCCCTGCTACCACCTGTGGCATATTAAGTTCCCATCGGTGTTAGCTGCTCAGCTCAGAGGCTATCCAGTGTGAACCCAGAGTGAAGCCATTCTCCATCACCACAACCGTATGTCCTGATGCAGAAACCAGCAGGGTTCAGCCATAAAAGAGCTTTTCACTCAAACGTGAAGGTTAGGGTACAGCATGTGAGCCAGTGAATGTTCCCAGGAACCCTTTCTGAAGTTCAGATTATCTGCTGACACTTGCGAGACCATTTGTTTTCTTATCAACATTCATTGTTAGGCTTTCATTTCTTTGGTTCTATTTTTTTTTAATGGCATAGATATGCCAAAATTTATTGTTCTTGGACCAGATTTCCAAGAAAGAGTAGTTCCTATCCAAATTCTACTACTCACATTAAACACTCAGACATACATACATACACACACACACACACACACACACACACACACACACATGCACACACATGCACACACACATACACACACATGCACACATGCTCTCTCTCACACACATGCATGCATACTCACACACACACACACATGCCCACTCACACTCACTCTCTCATACACACAACACACACACACACACACACACACACACACACACACAGAGGCACAGGTTGGGAGAAGGGGGCAGAATGTTATGCAATCATTCAATTCTTAAGAGGTAAATTTGCCTAGTGCATGTCGCCCCTTCTGGGATGACTGTGGATTCTTTCCAGGCTCTTTTAAAATCCAGATTGCAGGAGTCTATAGATATTTTCCTTTGGAGCCTTCCCAAGTGACCAGCAGCCCAGGGACACTAACCAGATTTCCTGTCCTGCTGGTACATTGATCAGAATTCCTACCACTTCCGCTCAGGTTGGGGCAGGAGGCAGACAGCATTCCACATGAAGAACAGCTGTTAGCCAGTTCTCTGACCTTTCATTGGCCCTGACTGGTCCCATAGCAGCAGCCATAAAATGCATTATACAGAACTCATGTGTACATTTGTTAGTCTCCCAGAGGCAAACTGCAGACACTTTGAACCAAGAAAAAAATCATTTTTTTCATATTAATAAATTTACACAGTGGCTTTCTCGTGCATACGTTACCATATAGAATTTATGTCTTCTTAATTTGTGATCATTTGACCTACAATCAGAATTTCAATAATGGGTGGCTCTATAGCATTTTTTCAATAGGAATCTCTTTATTCTTCATAATAGCAATTGACAGAGGGACACTGCTGTGTTTAATAATACAGTGTATCCTCTGTTGTAACAAAATGCTCAGCTTCTTACTACTTATTGTCAATATAATTTGCTTCATATAATACAAATTAATGAGGAAGAAAATTCATTTTTCATAACTCACTAATTTAGGAACCTCCAAGCTTATTAGTCATGTTTCTTACGGCCCCAACTCCCCAGCTCCCACGCACTCTGCTGACCAACCATTTCCTCCTAAGTGCATCATTAGACTCTCAAGATTCGTTTTGATTCCTCAGCCTATCTAAGTTTTAGCTGGCTTATCCATTTCCACACTTTCACAGTTTTCTCCACGCTGCTTTCCCATTTGACCCACATCATGTGAGAGCCACACATGCTGCCTCTTACTGCTCACTTCTCAAGCAGCTCCCTCTTTCTGTTCATCTCATCTCTCAAAATTATGCCAGCTTTTTTCCCCCTACCTTTGTATTTACCTCAGTGACTTCAAGGGAGGTCCCTTTTAAGCTGAAGTTATCTGTAAGCATTCACACAGACACGAATGATAGCTTCTGATGCTGAGATTATCAACTGCTCGTACAACTTCATTATATGATTTTTGGTATGCTTTTACAGTTTCGTGTAAAATTCATAGTTTTTCCTTAAGTTCACCAGCAGAATTTAGAAGGCATCAAAGGTCTTCTCCTTTATTATCCCACAAGTGAAACCCAATTATCAAAGGTAAACTAGCCAGTTGTCCAACAGAAACAGACAAGGCCTTTCATGGGAACTTCCGGTAGGGTGGCGCTCACAGTTACATGACTTCTGCAGGCTCGAGGACTCCTCTGTTCATAGAGGCTGGAAGCTTGATTTAATACTCTGTGTTCATGATTCCACTTTGGAAAAATTCGTCATTTCTTTTTATGTGCATGAGTGTGTGCCTGCATATATGTATGTGTGCCATGTCCATGCCTAGTGTCATCAGATCCCGTGGAACTGGACTTCCAAACAGGAGCTGCCATGTGGGTTCTGGGAACGAATCTAGGGTCCTCTGTAAGAGAAGCAAGTTCTCTTAACCACTGATGACATAATATACATACATACATACATACATACATACATACATACCGGTCCTAATTTTTCATTTGACACCAAGTGTTGTACTTGTAACTCTCCTTAGGGAGTTTAACTGTGTGCCCTTGCAAGAGGATTACCCCATCTGGGCTTGTTGATTGTTTACACCCACTCATGAAGGGGTGGGGAGGATCCTAATGCCCTCACTTGGTTATCCAGCTGCCCCCTACCGCCTGTTATATACAACTCCACCTTCATGGCACATGGCCTCAGAAAAGGGCTGGAGTATAAATGAGAAAGAATGGGGTGGTGGTGGGGCACCACTATGCAGCTACCTGTGAATAACCCCACGCCTTTGTTCCACAAAAAAGCCCAGTAAACTCATTGGTTTTCCATAGTGCCTCTGTTTGCCACTAGAACCTTCAGAGGAGGAATAAAAGTTGCTATGTGTCCTCCATGGAAGAAATACTAGTGACACTAAACTTTACAAGCTACATAAATCAGGTTTTCTGCAGAAGGAACATACTCTGAGAGTTGGATCCAGCATTGATACACTTATTTAAGTTATTAGTAGTAATCTAAAAATAAAAAGTTATTAATTAAAATTATGTATAATATTATGATGGGAGATGTTATCCTGTAAATATGTTTCTCATACTTGTTAATAAAGCACCGTTGGGCCAATGAGATAGCAAGATAGGCGGGGCTAGGAGACAAGGAGGAAAGAGGAAGTTGGAGGGAGGAGTCGAGATGTAGCCCAGGGAAGAAGCAGGACGCCTGCCACGGCTCCCCGATAAGACGACCACGTGGAAATACTTAGATAAGTAGAAATGGGTTAATAATTAAGGCAGAGCTAGCCCATAAACAATAATGGTAACTGGCCAACAGGATTGAATCAAATACAGAGTCTCTGAGTGTTATTTGGGGCTGGCGTGGCTGTGGGCACAGACTGGCGGGCTGGCGGACTGGCGGCAAGTGGGATGGCGCTGGCGGGCGGGTAGGAACAACCTGCAGTAACAATATTAGTCACACTGAAGACAATAGGTCCCAAAGGAGTCACTGGGCTCTGGGTGTGTCTTAACAAGGGTTGGCTTCCCCTCAGTAAGAACTGTTTTCCAATCCTGACCCCTGCCCACTAAAAGAATCTCCTGGAAGCCTCCCAGGTATCTCTGTGTCTTTAACCCAGATGCATTGTTCTCCCCAGTCTTCAACCTCAGTGTTTCTCCTGTTAAGATTCCTCATTTGGAATCAATCTTTCCTATTTCTACCTTCGAAGGACTTGTCCTGATGAAAGAAATGTCAGAGACACTGAAGCTGCTGCCCAAGACACTCTGGACATGAATCTGAGCTTAAACACCCAGACCACCCTCGCAGTGACTAAAAAGGCCTAGAAGTGAGCTCACAGGAGAAAGGAGCACACTTCTAAGGAAAGTGTTAAAGGCTGAGAAGACACTCACAAAGGCAAAACAGATAAACAAACAAATTGGTTCCAAGAAGAGAGGCACATACTCATTCCTGTTGACATATATGCAAGAAAGTTTTACCAGAGTGAGTATAAGGTAGCTGAATATGTCAGCAGTCATCTGCTACTCATAGGCCCTTTTGTTTTTCTTTTAAATGTTATTATCTTTTTTTAATTTGAGGAAAGAAACACACACACACACACACCACAATTAACCAGACCCAGAGTATACAAGACTAAACCACACACAGCGACCCATTCAGAATAGAAGCTGTAGTGCTCCACCATGATTTTATACTTTCACGATCAAATATATTTTATGCACAATTTTAGGTTCATTACAAAGAAGAAGCTGAAGCTGTAAGAAAAAATAATCTGTAAAGGAAAACCCAGGCCATCTCTTTCTCTTTCATACACATACAGAAACCACCACCAGCAAAGACGATCCAATCCTGTGCACCTCAGTTTGTTCTAATGTGTGTCACTTACAAGTCAAGGTCACTGTCATTTTCTTTCAGGCACCACTGTTGGTTACAGAAGCTAGGACTTGGTCTGTGTTTTCAAATAGCAGAACAATTTTGATCCCTATTTTTAATGCTCCTGGTTCTGCCTTGATGACATTAGTCAATGTAGATTCAATACAATTTGAAGAGTAATGAGCTTGGGGCAGACTGCTTGGACCCAAAATCCATTTTACTGTAATTTTGGACATGTGCCTAAACTTATTGATGTCTCGACTGCTCATCTATGGAAGGGCTGATGTGGCTGTCAATGCAAAAATCCAACAATCACTTCCAAAGCAATAAGAGATACTTCATAGCGGAGTCAAATATGAGTGGCCAAAGCCCAGAGACACAGATTTAGGTTACCTCAAACACCATCTCCCATTTCAGTGACAGTTTCATGAGGCTTTTATAGTAACAGAACAAAGAAAGCCATAAACCAAGATGGTACAGAAATAATAGGGCTACCCAGTGAGAAATCATTCCATGCACTCAGGAAAGTGAAGTCTCTTTGCTGAGAAAGCATGCTAATGCCCAAAGAAAAGCCAGCCTGGAGTTGAAGACTTTACTTACATACACCTTATGTAAGGCTTATGCATTTTACATATGCTGACACCCTTAAATCTTTTTTAGGAGGTCCCAGCCCCAGATTATACTTTTTGGTTATATTTTGGTTTTTTGTCTGTTTGATTTTCAGGACAGGGTTTCTCTGTGTAGCCCTGCTAGCTTGGTACTCACTAAGATCAGTTGGCTCTGCCTCCCAAGTGCTGGGATTAAAGGTGTACACCACCACCAGGCTCCAGGCTATACATTAAACAATATAAACAGCAAAGACAGAAAACTGAAAGCCTGACCACTTATGCAGATGGAAGATTTATACCATTTACACCGCAAAGATTGAATCTCTTTAAGCACATCAGTGTTTTTCTTTTCATAAGGTTGTCTAGCTGACTTGTGTTTTGCTCAAGAAGAAAACCAAGGACTTTATGGCAGCCCAGGACTTACCATTGGTTGTGACCCTGTGCTGCCCCCTGAGCTGCTTGTTAGGGGTGTGTTCTTTGGGGATGGGCCTAATGGTTGGTGACTCCTGATGAACAAATATTTACATGATAGCACAGTAATTTTCCTGTGTATAGGTATGGTTAATGTACTACTTTATTTTGGAGGCAGCAATCCCTTAGCTAAATTCTACTTCGTGATTAATGTCTCCTAAGCACATCTAGTAGTAAACATTTTACAACATCAAATTTATTACTTTGAGGTTTTCTACATCAAAGACACCTTGAAAATTCGATAGTGGTAGGACAATCAGAAGGATTGAAGAATCTACAGAAGATGGTAGGTTTCAGAGGGCTGGGCCAGGATTTCAGTTTCATATCTGTCAACTTTGAGATATGTTCTGTATCTCCCACAAGACTGAGAACATTGGAAGCAGCATGCACTGAGAAAGGGGAAAAACACAGACATCTTAGAAGTCATTGAAACAGTAATGAGCCACATCACATGCTGGCACCATAGAAATAAAGACAGAATTACAGTGAAGTTTAGGGAACATGCAGGTCATGGGTAACTTGGATAAAGCCACTTTGGGTGATCAGAAACAAATGCCTTAAGCTTTTGCTTTTGTTTGTTTGCTTACTTATTTAGATTTGTTTCCTTATATGAGTGGGGGGCATGACAGGGATGGGGAGGAGATGGAGGAACCGGAAATTGGGGGTGCATGACGTGAAACTCCCAAAGAGTCAATAAGTTCTTTTTAAAAAGAGAGAAATTCATATGAAGTTCAAAATTAAAATTTCTCTATAATTACATATATCCAACTTGAATAATAGTTTGGGTTGATAGTTATTAAGATATATATAATTAAATCTTGATGAAGCTTCAGAAATAAAGTATAAAAGTAAAAAAAAAATCAATGATGGAAACATCAGGTAGTCAAGTTACAGAAAAAAGAGCAGTCTGTACTGTGGACCTCAGATGTTTAGCAATGTCATTCTTAGCTGTTGGAGTGGTAGAAGTCAGGGGTTCATTTGTATGTTCTAAAAAGGGATGATAAGCACAAGAAGGTTAGGCAATTGCCTACCACTGAGGTAGGCAATAAGTGCACATTTAAGAGACTAAGATAACCAAAGATAATTTGCTATCAGCCTGTAACATCCCAGTTTTCTCTAGTCACATTCTGTCAGCCTTGTAGAACTTTTATGGCCTTTTCATCTGGAACTTCAGCACAGGGGATTGAATGTGTTCATATACACAAGACACATCTGGAACACCCAGTAAAAAGTGCTGGGAAAGCTTGCTCTGTGAGGACACGCACTGCTTCCTTAAGCCCTAGCTGTGGTTCCTGCTGGACACTCCAGTGGCTCCAGTGACAGAAGCAAAACCCTCCACTCAGGACCCAGTCAGTGTCACTTTCCTGACAAAGTGACACATTTGTGCTTACTTCCTGAGAAGATTCATCGGGAAGAGTGCTTCTGACTTCATATCCAGAACAGACTACAGAAGAAAAAGACTTGCAGCAGCATATGCTATGTTCACATGTTGATAAAGCTGGTGGAGCAAGAAATGGGGCAGCTAGACAAGGGTGACACATCCAATGCCCAAGGAAGAATAAAACACATGACATTTGGAGGAAAGCCTCTCCAGGAGGTCAGTGGGGACCAAGGAATGAAAACCCTAACATCATTTCTGGGACAACAGAAATTTTTCTCTCCCCAACTTTGAAGTACCTACAAAGCCATGAAATAAAACTAACCACACTGTAAAATATTTAGAATCTATTGCATTTTAGTTTTGCCTGCTAGCACAATGCTAGACCTTGGCATTTTCCACTGCTTGTAGTTTCTTTGTGGAAGGAATTAATCCCATTAGGTGGCAGCTGTCCTTGATCCAAAATAACATTCACTCTCTCTTCTTTGTTTCAGATGCAAACCAGAAACATTTGTGACTTGCTTTCATAGTATCTAAAGCACTTGAGTTTTTAATTGATTATTTTCTTTAAAACAGCTAAGCTTGCCATTGGAGAATTCTTTGAATTTTCAAACAAAGCCCAATGCCACAGAAATCCTGCAGAGTCCCGGAATAAAGCAACATTATATCCTGAAGAAAGCACTGACTTCAGGAGCTGTCAATGTAACATTCATCAACAGTGTCCTTCACTGCCCCCAATAGACACATATAAATGGCCTCCTGCTAGACAAGATTGTCATGGTCTGTAGCCTGCCCACTCTCTCCCCACACATCTCAGACTCTCAGGCTATACTTACTGACCAGAGCTGCAGAGTCCCCAAGGAAGCATCCAAAATATCAAAAAGCAACAGCTCTTTCTTTGCAAGGAAGCTGTAGGAGAAGAAATACAACCTTTGTGTCCCAGGATGGTTTCTATAACAGAATCTGGAAAGACCTATGGGTAAAAATCAGGGAGAGGATGATTCAGCGTAGAGAGCTCTCAGAGCCTTTGTTCCTTCAACAATATGTATTGTCTACAGCCAAATTATCAACTGCTTAACTGATGCTCTCTGCATGCTTGTCTTTGGTTAAACAAACAAGCAAGCAAAAAGTAGGCTTAAAGGAATAATTTCTAGTCCTCACATTTTCTCAGACCACAGCGAGGTAACTCTTTCCATCTTTGTGCTATGTCAATCTAGAAGGAGGAAGGGAATCACAGAAATATAACATACTAGGAGGTTATATTTAATCCAGCTTTCTATGACATTAATGGACTACATTGCAGATAGTAGACTATGTACACCAATCCTCCCTTGTTTCTAGCAATCAGCTGTGACAAATGTCATCCTCAGCCAGGGCATAAGTATTTTCATGCATTTTTATGCAAACCTCTTCTACTACTGAAAATTCCAGGAAAACAAATGTGCGCAAATTTCCCTCACATATATAGAGCTAAGCAAGAAGAGGACAAAGGCTCACTACCAGCAAGGTGTGCTGAAGCTAGAACCAGAGTGCCTATGCCTCTGATGGCCTGTACATGAATATTTTCATTATTCTACCATTTTAGTCTGAGACCAATATTCTTCACTGGCTTTACAAGAGTTCTTTGGGTGGAGTGAAGTGGATTCTTTCAATCTCATCTAAAAATTCGACATTTGGTGTACATTAATCTGAAAATTTGACATTCGGTGTACGGTAAATGTCTAACTTTGCAATCCCTGCTTTACCTGTGTGTCCCTGGTACTGAGAGTGTCTGCTCTTCCTCCTGTGTGGAAGGCTGAAGACAAGAGTCTTCGGGAGCTATCAAACAGCCTGTTTCTTGGTCTCTCTTGAAGCTGCAAGTTGATGAAAATTTTCAGAGCTCATGTCCACTGTCAAGAAAAAAATGTACCTAATCAAGAAAAGAAGTCAGGTTTAAAAAATGCCAAGATCCAAAGAACCAGAGGATTCAGTGAGAAGAAAGTTTTAAAGGAAAGAGAGGTAAGCTGCATGAACTGATGTGGAATTTTGTATTACGTTTTGTACTTTTTATCCATGGTTCCCAATGCATCACTCCTTCTCAAAGAAAGCCATAGAAATCAGAATTTTTCTTCCTCTAAGCTGGTCATAGAAACATTAATCTTTCCAAGATACCACCTCAGAGCCACTAATAATGATGGACGACTGACCTCTTCTTGAGGAGATCTGTCACAACCCTACAAGGCAGGAACACTGCACAGTAAGGCCTAGACCAATGTGGAAAGGCCTCTTTAGGGCCTCCTACCCAGTTTATTAACACAACAGTATGCTTTCTTTTGTCCTTTCAAGTTTTAATCTGGTTGTATATACTTAAATCATGCCTGTGAAATGCAAACTTCTGCTATCATAGGGGGCTCATGGTAGGCAGTACACTCATACTGGGCAGAGAAACTCTGTATCCTTTCTCACCCTATGCATCTTTCCATTTGTATTCTCTGTAACTGTCTTTAAAGCCAGCGAATATAAGTAAGCATTTCCCTGAGTTTTGTACTGTGTAAGAAAATTAACCAAACCCAAGGGAAAGAAAGTGGGAGCTTCAGTTTATAGACCATGGATCAGAAACACAAGTAAACAGCTGATATCTAAAGTGAGTGGAGGAAGTCTTGAGACTGGATCCTCACATCATCTCCAAGTACATAATGCCAGAATCCAATTAAAATAAGGGACATCCAGATGGTTTCCACTACAGGACTGATGGCTTGCTTGGTGTGTGAGGAAAACTACCACCACACACACATTTAGCATCAGATTGTTATGGCATGTGAGTAGAAGGAAATCAGTTTGCTTTCCAACTCCAATCCTGCTTTTCAGCTTTGCTATTTAGGGAACCTGTAGCCTGTTGATTCAAAGCAGGTAATATAATTCCCTTTTACATGTGGATTTGGCTTGTGGCACCCAGATCCCTTTGAGAGTACACTACATTTGAAGACAATTTTACCCTAGGGTATAAAAACATGGATCATTGACTAAGACATAGTATCAGACAAAAAAAAAAAAAAAAAAAACCGAAGAATTTTATGAAGGGCCTAGATTCATGGTTTCTATCTTTGGATTATTTTCTTGCAATTTAAGTTTAATCTATTGCTGTGAACTAAATATGCTCCCTAATTTGTGTGTTGAAAATTGGTCCCAATGTAGTTGTGTTGAGAAGCAGGACCTCTGTGGAAGTGTGCAGACCATGAAAGAGAAGGTTTTCTTACCTTCTGCATTTCTGCCATACAAGGACCAGAAGTGTGTCTCTCTTTTACCCTTCCTCTTTAAGAAGAGTCAAAGCTGATGGCAATACCTTGATCTTTGGCCTGCTGGATCCCACTGTGAGAAAACAGATTTCTGTCTGTCTCTCATAAATTACACAGATGGGTATTCTGTTAGAGCAGCATCTTTCCAGTTTTAGCTAGGGAGCAGGATGAGTAAGAACATTGGAGTTGGTGTGGAAGCATCAAGACTGAGTGTAGAAAAATGTCTTTACTGTCATTAGTGTGGGGAGCCGCGAGCCGCCGCCATTGCAGGATGGCGACCGCTCCCCTACAGGACGCTGTGAGTGCTCTGTTGGGCAACGCCTCCTCGGACTACGCCGTGTCCCGCGCTTCCCGCATGCGCAGTAGGAACGGTGTCTCTGGCCAATCCCGAGGCCTCGGGTGTCTGCAGTTCGGTTGCGACCAATCAGGGTCCGACCCGTGTCCTTTTTTTCCCTATATAAGCAGCTGCATTTGGGTTTACGGGGCTCCTCGCTTCCTGCTCTCCCTTCAACCAAGAGGCTCCAGTAAAGCGTGATTTGAGAAGAATCCTCAAGGTGTGGTCGTTCTTCCTCGCTGGTCGAGGTGCGTGCCACAATTAGACCAATGGAAATGACTCCTATGAAGAGTAAAGACATGGAGTAAACTCATGGCATTTGAGAAAATGAAGCTGGGAAGAAAGACAGTGTTAATCAGCTTGGGAGCTGCAGGTATTCATACAACATGGAGGGTGGATAGTTGTAAATGGTGGAGCAATGTGAGATTGGAGAGAATAGTTTGAATCCAGAGCCACAGCATAGCAAATCAATGGTTTTACTGTGAGCACCTATTCCCCAATGTCCACCTTTACCCTGTGAACACAACAGCAGGATAAGTCAAAAGAGCCAGGTTTTGTAAACTGTTCTAGTAGCATATCAATAGGTGAGAGCCCTTAGCTGCAGTAACCTATACAACTTCTAGATGAAGCTTTGAGTGAACTATTAAATGGATCACATGACAAAGCATAGGAAAGCATTTCTAAAACCTTAGGTAAAACTTTCAGCAGCATGGCAGATTAAGAAGACAGAGATGTTCCTCACTCCACCACAGACACAGGTGTGAGGGAAAATGCTTGGGACCAAGCTATGGTTTGGTCCATGATCTATGTGTTAAGGTTCTTTTTCCAGTGCATGAAGCTACAGGAGTGTGATGAAACTTTTCAGAAAGTTCTGATCACCAAGTGTAGTGGTGCACATCTGTAATCTCAGCACTTAGGAAGCAGAGGCAAATGGATCTCTGCGACTTAAAATACCAAGTTCCAGGTCAGCCCCAAGCTACATAGAAAGACCTTACCTTTAAAAGAGGCATGTGGGGTATCTGATCTAAATAATTTAGAAGTGTAAGGAGGCTTTTGAGACCCTGTAAGCCCATCCTTTTCTTTAGGCTCCCTAGTCCCAATGAAGTGAACAGGTCCTTCAGTCACATGCCTCCATCATGGTACAGTAAGCATATGTGCACACAAGGAAACAGAACAAACCAATCATGACTGTAAACTTTTATAAAACATGAAGCAGAAGGTATCAGAAAATGGAAAGATCTCCCATGCTCTTGGATAGGTAGGATCAACATAGTAAAAATGTCAATCTTACCAAAAGCAATCTACAGATTCAATGCAATCCCCATCAAAATCCTGGCACAGTTCTTCACAGACCTTGAAAGAACAATCCTCAACTTTATATGGAAACACAAAAAATGAAGGATAGTCTAAACAATCTTGTACAATAAAAGAACTTCCAGAATTTTCACCAACTCTTACTTCAAGCTCTACTATAGAGCTCTAGTATAAAAACAGTTTGGTATTGGCACAAAACCAGACATGTGGACCAATGGAATCAAATCAAAGGCCCTGATATTAATCCACACACCTATGAACAGCTGATTTTTGAATTTTAAGAAGCTAAAATTATACAATGGAAAAAAGAAAGCATCTTCAACAAATGGTGTTGGCATAACTGGATGCTGATATGTAAGAGAATTAAGATAGATCCATATCTATTGCCATGCACAAAATTTAAGTTTAAATGGATCAAAGACCTCAACACAAACCCAGTCACACTGAACCTCTTAGAAGAGAAAGTGGGAGGTACCCTTGAACGAACTGGTGCAGGAGACTGCTTCCTGAACATAACACCAGTAGGACAGAAACTGAGATTGACAATTAATAAATGGGACCTCCTGAAACTGAGAAGTTTCTGTAAGGCAAAGGACAGAGTCAATAAGAAAAAAATGGCAGCCTTCAGAACGGGAAAAGATTTTCACCAACCCCACATCTGACAGAGGGCTGATCTCCAAAATATAAAAAGAGCTCAAGAAACTAGACATCAAATTACCAAATAATCCAATTTTAAAATGGGTACAGATCTAAATAGAGAATTTTATTAAATGGCTGCAAGACACTTAATGAAATTGCTCAACACCCTTAGTCATCAGGGAAATGCAAATCAAAGCAACTCTGAGATACCACCTTACTCCTGTCAGAATGGCTAAGATCAAAAACACCAATGACAACTTTGCTGGAGAGGATGTAGAGTAAGTAGAACACTCCTCCACTGCTGGTGGGAGTGCAAACTTGTACAGCCACTTTGGAAATCAGTATTGTGGTTTCTCAGAAAACTGGGAACTACTCTACCTTAAGACCTAGCAATACCACTTTTGGGCATATACCCAAAGGATGCATACACATACCACAGGGACATCTGTTCAACTATGTTCATAGCAGCATTATTTGTAATAGCCAGAACCTGGAAGCAACCTAGATACCCTACAACCAAAGAATGGATAAAAAAGAAACAGTTACATCCTGAAATTCACAAGAAAATGAGTGGAACTAGAAGAAACAATCCTGAGTGAGATAACACAGACACAGAAAGACAAACACAGCATGTACTCACTCACAAGTGGATACTAGACATAAAGCAAAGGATAACCAGCCTACAATTCACAACCCCAGTGAATCTAGGAAACAAGGAGACAAGGAGGATACTAAGAGAGACATACATGGTTCCCCAGAGAGGAGAAAGAGATAAGATCTTCTGAGAAAATTGGGAGCATCGGGGTGGGGGAGGGAGTGGGGAGGAAAGTAGAGGAAAGAGGAGGAAGGGGGAGGAGAACATGAGGGATCAGGAATGTAGAGTAGAGGGAAGAATGGAGAAGGAGAACAATAAAAGAGATACCTTAATAGAGGAGCCATTATAGGTTTAAAGAGAAATCTGGCACTGGGGAAATCTCCAGGGACCCACAAGGATGACCTCCAACTAAGAATCTAAGCAATAGTGGAGAGGCTACCTTAAGTGTCCTTCCCCTATAATGAGATTGATAACTACCTTATGTGCCATCATAGAGCCTTTATCCAGTAGCTGATGGAAGCAGAAGCAGAGATTCACAGCCAAGTACTGAGCCGAACTCCTGAAGCCCAGTTGTTGAGAGGAAGGAATGATGAGCAAAGGGGTCAAGACCATGTTGGGAAAATGAACAGAAATGGCTAACCTGAGCAAGTGGGAGCTCACTGACTTCAGACTGACAACTGGAGAACCTGTGTAAGACCAAACTAGGCCTCCTGAAAATGGGTGTCATTTGGGCCGCTTGAGCTGTCTAAGAGGCTACTGGCACTTGTTGCAGAGTTTTTTCTTTCCAGCCTGCCCCTGCTGCTCTTCAGCCCTAAATAAAAAGCACACAAAGACATATTAATTATTGAACTGTTGGCCAATGGCTAGAGCTTCTTATTGGCTAGCTCTTTCTTAATTATTAACCCATAACTACTAATCTATATATTTCCACGTGGTCTTGGCTTATTGGAGAATGTCCTGACCTGAGACTCCTTTGACCAGCTACATGTTGACCATCTTTGGCGAGCTCTCTCTGCCTACCTTTCCCAGAATTCTCCTCATCCTGGTCCTTCCTATCTTCTGGCCTCATTAGCCAGACAGTGTTTTATTCATCAACCAATAAGAGAAACATATATACAGAAGAACATCCCCCATCACGCAGTGGAACCAGTATTTATCCCTAGCACACAAACTGGCTTTTTAGAACCCACTCCCTATGGAGGGATACCTTGCTCAATCTAGATACATGGAGAAGAGCCTCAGTCCTGCCCCAAATGATGTGACAGACTTTGATGACTCTCCATGGGAAGCCTCACCCTTTCTGAGAAGTGGATGGGGTGGGAAAGGAAGATAGCAGGGGGAGTGGGAAAATGGGAGGGAGAGGGAACTGGGATTGGTATGTAAATTAAGATTTTAAATAAATAAGTAAATAAACAAACAAACAAACCATGAGGCAAAAGACACTTTTCTTCTGGATATAAAGTTTAGCTCAGGTGTTTTACCACAATAGCAGAATCTGAACCAATTCAATAGCTTTGTCCAGAAGTTAAAAGAGGAATCCTGAGAGCAAGCTTGATACAAATCAGAACCACAACAAAAAGTCGAGCAGATGGCATTTGTCCAGTGAGGTTGGTGTGTACTGAGAATCTAGGAGCTTGGGGGTGGAGAGGTTAGCCTTGGCTTTGTGTGAAGCTGGGAGAATGAAAACTAACTCTTTGCACAGTGCACTGCTAAAAATCTATCTATTTTGGAAAAGATATCTATAGGAACTTTTCTAGTCAACACAGAAAGAGAGAAAGAAAGCTTACTATTTATCCAAAGACTTATGCAAGTGGGAGAACTACTTATGAGAAACTCTAAGCACATGTGTGCCATTTCACATGTAGGTAAGGAAACTGAATTTATTCAAGTAAGCAATATGAAAAAGTTAAACCATAAAATTTTCATGACAAACTGATTCTGTGCTATTAAAGATCTGATTCTGTGCTATTAAAGATCTTAAAATCTGCAGTGGAAACACATTTGAAACAACCCTAAAACAGTTTCTGTTGTTTGTTTCCTTTTTCCTTCTTTCTTCTTTCACAGCCAGAGAAATCAGGATCTTCAGGGAAAAGTAGACCCTGCAGAATATGAGTTCACAAATTACAAAATTACAAACCACATAAGGAAATGAGGCACCATGAAGGAGAGTTAAGACATAAAAACAAATGAAAATTAGCTATCCAAATCTTGAACATAATGAATTTGAGATGGTGTCGATTTTAAAAGAACTAAATAGAACTCTGTAAAGGAAAATGGCAACAGGTAACATAAAAAATAGTAACCAATATAAGTTTTGGTGTGGAAGGGTTTACCTGTTTGATTTTGTGTAGTGATGCTAACTATATCAAGAATAATGTAGTCCATGACATATTACTTTGTCCTGAGAATTCACATGATGTTCTGGGAATGTCAGAGTCAGTTAAGCCCTATACAACTCCTGACCTCGTGGAGCTTTCATCCTAGAAAACAAAATTCCAAAAGTCTTATTGATGAAGTATCGAAGCTGAATCGGTGTGATGAGAGTTCAGACGGGGAAGTGGTTAAGCCTGTCTTCTGGGCTTTCTTGGGCAGAAGCTGGATTGCAAAAACTTTGTAGAACCATTTGAGATGAGTTTTGAAGTAAGGTGTCATTTGAAGAAGGGTGTCATTTCTAGATACATAAAAAATGAGAAAGACATTAAATAGAAGATACACAGTAAGCAAAATGCCACAAAGCTCAACAGCAGGGTGTAAGAGTGAAGGAAGATGAGCTGCGGTGGATAGTAAGCAGCTTATGGAATTCAATTGGATGTAAAAAGAACACGTGGTAACACAGGCTCAGGGCACTAGCGGCAGACTGACTGGTTTAAATCTTGGATTTGAAACATGTCAATAATGAAGCCTTGTTCAAGTCACTTAAGCTCCCTGAATTTTAGTTTCTTCTATTGGAGAGAGAGAGAGAGAGAGAGAGAGAGAGAGAGAGAGAGAGAGAGAGAGAGAGAGAGAGAGAGAGAGAGAGAGGCTACAAATTTTCAGGCATGATGTGAGTACATGAACATGAACAGTTGTCAAGTTCCTAGAACATTTGAGAACTATGGCACTAGGCTCCTACTTCTTGAAGTTTAATGGGAGATCTTCACTAAAGTAAAAACACTCTTACAGATCTAAATAGAGCCATTGAAAATTAAGTGACTTCAGGTACATTTATTATGACTTCAGCTTTCCCTGTATTTTTTTTTTCCTGAGACTAATTTAGGTTTAAAACACTTGTTCCTTAAATTGCATCTTGGTAAAATCTTAAAGAAATCAATAGCTAATTATAGTATGTTTGATTTCCCTCTTTTTTACCCTAACGAAAATAAAGTATGTTCCTGCTGTAGCTAGCAAGGGACTCCACAGTCATCCAAAGGACATAGAAAGGATCTTAAACTTGAACCAGGGATGAGGGCATGCACATAGACTGACTTTGCCAAGAACCCATCCCTGTAGATGGCAGCAATTGCCCTGCTGTTTCAGTACTTCTTAAAATCATGGAATCCGTGAGTCAGAGTGTATGTGCCTCTGGGGCTTTGGTTCTTTAGTTGGACACATAAATTGGGACCATACAACCTGCAGTTTTCTATTTTGAGCCTCCTCCAGAGTAATGCTCAACTATATATTGAAGAAATCAGTTAATGGTAGTGTCCCAAATAAACAGCCTGCCTATGCTTCTATAAGGCCTGGCCACACCAGGGCAGAGAGACAGTCCTGTGTCACAACTTTCAAAGAATTAACTTGCTGACATTGGTCTGGTCTCTGGAACTGCTCACTTTAAGGAGTAAAACGTATAACTGATGACCTAATCAAAATGCCACAACTGCTCTAGATAAAGGCAACATCCTAGAAACCAAGGCTGGTCTGTAGGTAATTTCATACCCAAAGTTTGTTTGTAAGGTGGTTTGAGAAGAAATTTCCCCCATAGTCATCTTGTTAGCAGGGATGCTGCTTTAAAGCACAGCCACCAGCTGCAAAGGACCGACAAAGACACATTTGAATGAAGGCTATTTCCTTTCCCCCAATGGCTCTTTACCAGTCCTGGGAAGGACAGCAATGTGAATGAAGACTGATTCTTTCAATAAGGGTGTGAATGCATTTACATTTCTACATTTGGCTAGTGTAAGAAAACACTTGGTATAAAATATGGGCAGTCTGTACCGGGGGCTGCAGGCATTTGGGTAGGTTAGCAGAGGAGAAGGTACAAACTGAATACCAAAGTCACTTTACTACATAAAGAAGAGCCATTTATTTGGAGGGAAAATTAATGTGGTCTTAAAGAAGTGCAGGTGCTGCCGTTTTCTTTAGATGGGGAGCAAGAAAGCATGTGGCCAGGATACTATAACTAAATATTCTAATATAAATCCTAAGCACATTGGAAACCACAAGGAAATGCCCCCCCCATGACACTTTGCCTCAGAAGCAGAGGGTTGCACAAGTGTAGGCACTTGAGAGATCAGACCATGTGTGGGAGAAGGAGAGTAATGACTGGTTGCCGCAGAGCTGAGGACACTCCATGGCAATAGCAGACATCATTAAAGTTTAAAGCTTTTTGGCAAAGAATACTTTTTATTTGGGAAACAAGATTTTAAAAAGACATAAACAACTTGAATATTTTGTGTGTATTTTTGTGTTGTGTGCATGGGAGTGTGAGGGAGTGTGTGTGTGTGCATGTGCATGTGTATGTATATGAGTGGATGTGTTTGTGTTTGTGTGTCTGTGTGTCTGTGTGTATAGGTGTATGCATATCTCACTATGTGTTTGGAAGTCAGAGGAGAACCTTGAGTGTCAGTCCTTACCTTCCACATTGTTTGAGACAGGGTTTTTTCCTGTCGTTTGTCACTGCATGGGCTACCTGGCTCACAATATTACAGTGATTATCCCTTCTCTGCCTCCCAAACTGCCATGGGAGCACTAAGACATTACTACCATGTCTAGTTTTTACATAGGTTAATGAGGGATTTGAACTCAGGTCCTCATGTATGCACAGTAAGTATTTTTAGCCATTGAGCCATATCTCCAGCTCCAACGAATGAGTGATTAGTTTTTATACTTCAGATAGTTGAGATGCATATTGTTGTTCATGTGCATTCTCTTAATGACTGAATAGGTACAACCAAAAACAAAACTGCAGGTAAAGAGTTATTCAGTCAAGGTTACAATGTGGTAGAAGTGAATTTTGAGCTCAGATACTTGTACTCTGGAATATGAGGCTCACAAAGGCTAAGGATCAAACAGATGGTCTCATACATGCTAGGCCAGCCTTCTACCACTGGGATATACTCTTGCCCTAAAGAATGCACCATTCATTAATTAGCCACATTCCTGGAAATATAATGGCCTCCGAGCCAGTTTGAATTTATAGACTAAAAGATGCTCCAGGCTTTTACATTTAGCCTCTGTGGTAGTTTGTATGAGAATAGCTCCCATGGGGTCAGATATCTAAGTACTTGATGCCCAGTTGGTAGGACTGTTTGGGAAGGATTAGAAGAAGTGGCCTTGTTGGTGGAAGTATGTTACTGGGGATTGGTTTGGAGGTCTCAAAAGACATGAAACATCCCCAATGTTTTTCACTCTGCCTCATTGTTGTGTCTCAAGATGGGAGCTCTCAGCTACCGCTCCAGTGCCTGTCTGCCTATTGCCATGCTCCCCACAATGATGGTCATGTACTCTAATACCCTGAAACTATAAGCCCAAATAAACCCTTTCTTCTTTGCTGTGATCATGGTGAGCCGTCACAGCAATAGAAAAGTCAGAATGACAGCATCATTATTCTACAAATTCAGTACTATGTAATAAAACTGAGAGCTGCATTGATGCATTGATTTCATGTGAAAAAATTTCATTGAAATGTTTATCTTCTCGCCAGTCAAGTCATTATCACCATGTGTATTACAGTGTCTAGAATCTTTTTATTTATACACCTATGGTATATTGTACATGACTGTAAAGCTAAGGAAGTTTTGAGTGATCCTGCTATCCACACTTGTAAATGTTAGCAGCTACAGGTATATAAAGAAGGTGATGGGTACTGCATGATGAATTTTTTTAAAAAATCAATTTGTTTGTGAATGTTTTTTGGTTTCTTGCATCAAAGAGATGTATCAATGAAAATGAAAATGAAAGGTTCTGCCATTGCACCAGTAAATACCAAAAAAGAGAAGATCATGCCAACAGAATCATGGACATAAAAGAGAAAATGCAGTTAAATTAGTGAAACTAACACATTATTGGAAAATGATTTTCAAATAGAAAAAAACATATTTACACACCACAAATTAATACAGATTTGAAAGGACACAGAGTTTCTTACCCTGAAGCACAATGAGAAAACTTTAACTGTTTTTTTTTTATTTTGGAAAATGCCTTGAAGTAAATTACACTTAGAAACTGAATATCTAAGTGCAGAAGACACACAGTTTCATTTATGTAACCAGAAGTTCAAATAAACTGGACTATGGTGGTAAAGGCAGCAATAGATCTTCTCACAAATCTGATCAAGACGTGTGCAGGGTTAACAGATCCTTGATCTATTCAGAAGCAGAGGTTGACTATAAATGATGCTCCACACTTTACAATACATTAGATCAACATATGAAGTACATATGCAGCCAGAAATGATATATTCTTTCTTGTACATTCTAGAGACATTCTACTTTTATATCTGTCCAATGACACCCCAACAACAGAAAAAGAAACTTTCCTATTTCCTATTCAGACAGACTAAAAGAGTCTACAAGCCTTTTACTATCCTTTCATTGTTCAAAGCCTTCCAACTGTCTCCAAAATAAGCCTCGTCCTCCAAACCCCCATCCTAGAATAATATCGGTTAAGTTCCCATCTGCCAGGGTATCCTGGCTTTATTATCTGATGAGCTTCAATTTCACAAGTTAGACTCAATCAATGAGTCAAAATGGCTCACGATCACTCAGTTGTTTCTCTCTCCCTCCTCACAGCTGGGGGAAGTGCTTTTGAGCCAAGAGCAGAAACTTCTACATTATGCTAGCATAACATATAAATGAGGTTTTTATACATGCAATACCATAATTTAAGTTGAGGAAGACCTGTCCTGAGAAAAGCATGTGGGTACTCTGATTAGTTAATTTTGACTAAAGAAACATTTTTGAAGTGTCCAGCATATGGTAAGTGAAATAAAAGTGTCAGTTAAAACTACTAAGTTAGGGTTAGCAGTTAAGAGCACCTAACTGCTCAGTCATGGGGATCAGTATCTTAACATCCACATTAAGTGGCTCAAAACTAACTGTAACTCTAGCTCCAGTGAACCTGACATCCTCTTCATGCAGATGCATATTCTTCAAAACACACACACCATTTTTTAAAATCTAAAAATGTATAATACATACATACATACATATTTAACTGGAGCAAGTACTTTAAAAAATGCTAAGGTAGAAATGACTGATGTGTTCAATGTGCCAGAGTGTGTTTACCATCTGCTAAAGGATCTTGATGACACGAATGAATAAATCGTCACTTCTTTTCTTATAATTAATTCATGTTAGCAAGATCCTTTAGTGGATGTATACATCAACAATCAAATTCTAGTCGATTGGTGCCAACCACTACCAAGGAAGCAAATAAAAAATTGTGCTCTTTGCCTGTGCTTTGGCCTCACTGAAACATCAAGTGCAGCATAGCGAGAAGTAATTTTATCAACATATTTAAAAACTGAGAATCATTGCATTTCTATTTAAACAGTTATATGTTTAATTTCTGCAATCTCTATTGCACTGATTGTCAAAGTCAGATCCAAAGCAAGATTGAGAGAGACACGTGAGTTACTTGGATAACTTTCCAATAAAATCTTAACTCCATCAGGAATCAATTTTCTCCCATTTTCAGTGTTTTTCGTTATTTATCTATGTGTGATATTTGGGGAGAAATACTACCTATTATAAAGAATGTGGCATTGTAAGAATTCTGTGCATAGATTGCCTGCTGCTGAATCCCTGGGAGGCTCCAGGGAGAACTAGATGACACTGAATTCGATCTTAGAAGACAGATTATATTTTAAAGGAATTATCCCAACAGCTCAGCTCCACAACAGAATCTGTTGTTTTCACTTCAAGTGCTTCAGTTACTGGTGCTCTGAGGGTTTAGAGATGGATAAAAACTCAAAGAATGGAATCACATGAAAGGACTGTGTCCTACTACAGGCTCATGGGAAGACATCTATACAGTGTTTCTTGACTGCTCTTTCATTTTCTAAACTCATCAGAATAAATTGTGTCCAATCCCTTACACTGGAACACCACAGATTTACAGTTTAGCTGAGGAAGCAATCCCATTTCATCATAATGCCAACTAGAGAAATTATGCCCTTAGACATGGGGCAAGAGGAAAATATAGCCTAGATAAGGGATAACTGTGAGATCAAGCCTTGAACCCAGCCTTCCTCCTGCACCATGGTAGTCTTCTGTAGTCTCTGCCTCTTTAGAGGAGCCACTTTGGAAAGATGGCTGATGATGGCAGCCATCAACTATGCTCAGCTAAGGAGTTTTGTGTTTACTGCATCCCACAGATACAGAGAAACCTTTGCTAACTGGAAGTAAACCCCCCTCCAACTTGCTTCTGCTTCATTGATAGTCTTGTTATTTAGCAGTTAACTGCGCAGTCTGCAGCATGTCTTTGCTTTAGGAATTTGCATCCTGCCCTCTGACCATTTGCCTACCTGTTATTTCTGTCAGCAAGTGGAGGTCAAAGAATGAAAGCATCAAACTGTAGGCAGCCTCTTCTCCACTAGTGAGAACCAGGAGTGAGATCTCTGATCAGGACAGTCTTTCATATTTGACTACCAAGAACCTAGGAAATTGGAGATTATTCAAGAGTTTCATTATTCATTTCTTTTCCATCCACTATTACCTACAATAACTGAGTCACTTACAACCAAAGTGTGGTTGCAAATTTGTAGATGGGTCCTATGGCCTGCAGAGATGAGCATAGTCAGCTTATCATACATCCACAGCAAAAAATTATGGGCATTAAAATACAAAAATAAAAGTAACTCTTTTGTAAGGACAGGTGGTAGGGGTGGGAAGTTTAACGCTTTAGAAACATCTCACTCTGGATAGTAAGGATGTGTCTTAAAGGTTCCTGTATGTCAGACTTAAAAACACTTAGTAACCTTAGAATCATCCAGAGGAATAGCTGCTTCTGGGGACACACTATGATGTGAGCCTCTATGCAGGGCAGTGTGTTTATATGAGGAAATAATTCCCTCCTTGTCTATCTTTTCTATAATTTCAATATTAATACTCCAGGTTGTCTAAAACACCCACGTAGATACTTTCTCTAAGATGCTTTTCATTGAGGATCTGGTAGATGAGGAAATTCATTCTCCCAGAGGAACATTATAAACTATAGGGCTGGTTTTATCTTTAAAGCTGAGAACTGCTTATAATAAATTGAATAAAGGCTTTCAGGGGAATACACCTGATTAAGTTCTACAATTCTCTAATATTCCGTATATAGGAGAAAAGTAAGTGGACCAACTCCAAGTATCTCCTTGAAGCTATGTTAAATCTATTCATTACTACATTTATTTATATTTGTATAAAGAGGCCTGTTTGTTTTATTTAAAGATTTTATATCTGTATCTTTGCAAATGTTTTAATTATGTGCCCACAGAATTTCCATCTTGATTTAAAAAAAAAATCAAAATAACTCTTTCTGTCACATCTTACATTCTTTTGTTCATGCCTCAGTTTTCTCTTCTGTCCCTAAACAAAAGTTCACACTTTGACTTTCCATCTTCCAAAGATTGGTTTATCTTTGCTGTCACTTGTGAAGATGACTTCAGAGTCCTAGTACAAACACAGTATTATGAAAATTAAACTAGAGGGATTTTGGAAGGGTTGTTTGTTTTTGTTTTGAAGCATAGCAAATTGCTTTTGCCTACTGTTTGAGTTTCTCTTGGCCCATTGCTTGATAAGCTTTGGGACCATTCCAAATATTTGAGCCCTTGACACAAGGCAAAAGCTCGACTTTCAGATTGGTTTGTACCACTTACTGTTGAAAAATGACAGTCACCAAAACAAGTCCTTTGGCCCACAGCTCTTCTTTATTATTAACCCCATCTTCACACCTAAGAATGAAAGTTGTATTTTAGTTAATGACTATTTTCCTCGGACATGTCTAAGCACCCGTCAGAGAAAACCTGGAAACTTTTTTGATTGCTCTGCAGTTTTGTAAAACTCAAGTGTGTGCCTATATTGGTTAATAACTTACAAAACAGCTCAAGGGTATTGCAATGGTAAATGGAAGTCTATGCAAGTTGGCCACAATGGTGGACACCCCATTACAGCACTTCCAAAACTCACAGTATAGTCTGCTAATGTGTAGGAAGCTTCATGAAGCTTCCTGTTCCACTTTCTCCTGAGGCAGCATTGTTAAAGAATTTACTTTCATAATCTGTTTTGAAGAATCAATATTTCTTTTCCTATTTCCCTCTGCTTAGATATAATGTGATTTGAACCAAGAGTGGTTATGCTTTAGGAAAATATCCAGTCATCCTTGCCCCACACTGCATACTGTTTTCCCTTCCACAGGATATAGAAACGGTTGCCAGAGCTGCCACTCTGGGAGAAGCAAATCCTCATCTTCCCTTCCATCTTCCAGGAGAGTAGCTTAGCTGTGATCTGTGTTGAACTCGATTTGCTGCCAATAGCCAAATGTCCCAACTACTCTCAGCTCTCTCAGTAGGTCATTTTTGGGAGATGGTAGGGTTCTGGAGTTAAGTAAGACCTACTCCACATATTTGTATCTTCCACTTGGAGAAATGCCAATGAAATGCAGAGGTTGTTCCACTGCACTGAGGGGTGGTTTTTTTGTTTGTTTGTTTGTTTGTGTGTTTGTTTTGTTGTTGTTTTGTTTTGTTAAATATTCTTGCTCTAATCCTTTTCAGGGGAGGGGATACATACTTGAAAATATCCATATTCATATTGAGTATTGATTAGCCAGGTGACAGTTGCTCATAGTAGCCCATGTTAGGTGGGCCGAAATTAATAAGGCAAACAATCAGATGTGAGATTGTATGGCTAAGGGGTCATGTTTATCTGAAATAATCAATGATTTGACTAAAGCTCAAACCAGAAAAAAAAATTGTCAGGTTTATAAATTCAAGTAGTAAAATCTGTTACAATAAAATACAAACTTCTCATTCCTTAAAAATGGCACATGATTTATATAAGAGATTTTTGTGAATGTATGTATTATTTAATGCTGAAAACTTCATTAAAAACATGAAATATTTGATTAATTTGGGAAAGAATATCATAATTCAAATGTATCTTAACTTTCTTTCTTCTATTTACAAGCCAGGCTCCCAATTGAAAATCAGTATGTTATGAAATAATTCACATTTGAGTCGGTATGGGGTTGGTTTGGAGTCTTTATCTATTTGTTTCCTGAAGGATTTCCCTTCAGGCAAACTAGACAGAAGCAACAACAATCATCTTATTTACAAGGAGGGCAGGAGGGCAGAGGGTTGGAGGCCCCAAGGGCAGGAGCTCAATAAGGTCCCTGTCATTCTGAGACCACAGGGTTGCCCCAGCCCAGGTGAATAATGACCAAGAACACTTTGTGATTGGTGACTATACTGTTTGGGGAGCTAATTGATGTCCTTCTGTTCCAAGTGAATAATGTCCTCCTTGCAGTGACAACAGAAAGGTCATCCAAAGGGAAAATATATGGCTATCTAACAAGAAATACAGAGTGGGGGGACCATTGTCCCTCCTGGACTCTCTGCTCTTTTTTGAAGGAAGGGAAGTGTTCTTGTGTGCATGTGGTGCTCTGTGAGAATGACCTTGAATCAGCATAACTACCAAAAGACTGGGTTAACTTTGACATTGCTGCCTGATACTGCCAGGCTGCTGAAACAGATGCAAATTGCAACACAGGTCTGCAGTAATATTTTGTTTGCAATCTAACCTATAAAGCTTGCCTGAAGACCAGAGTGCAGAACTAAGCCCCTAGTTAGCCAAGCACCCAAGCCACTAGTTAGTCACACACTAAGCCACTAGTTAGCCACTGAGGGCAGGCAGTGGTGGCACACACCTTTAATCCCAGTATTCAAGAGACAGAGGTTGATGGATCTCTGTGAGTTCAAGGCCACCCTGGGCTACATGAAAGTGAATCAGTCTAAAAGAGAAACAAAGCTCATATCTTTGATTCCAGCACTTGGGATGACCGGTCTTTAATCCCAGCACTAGAGAGGAATGTAAGGCAGGAGCTCAGGGCAGTCTCAGGGCAGTCTGAGGTTTGGCGGAGAGCAATGCAGTCTGCAGTCCTGCTGGGGACAGGATCTCCCCTCTTTGTTCTGAGTCTTGGTAGAGGTAAGAACTCTCTAGTGGCTGACTGCTTTGCTTTTCTGATCTTTAGCTTGAATCTCAATATCTGTCTTTGGGTTTTTATTATTTGTGTTACAGCCTGGTGCTGCCAGTCTGCTGAAACAGGTGTAAATTGGGCACGGGTCCACAAAGAACAATGAATCCTCAGCACAAAGGCCGTGATGCAAAGTCCTGGAAAAGAGGACTAAGTATCATTCACTGGACATATTATACTCACTTAGATCTCTTGCTGCTGTCTCCATCCAACCATTGCTTCTCTTTCTGTCATTTTCTAGCTTATCTGTACACATTTTCCCTTCCAAAGCTGGTTCCGGCTTCTTCTTAAGTACTCTACACAAGTATCATTCCTATTCCCATTGCCCCTTTGTTTTGTCATTGATGGTGCTGTATTGAGATGGGCTCATTAAAGTGTTCACATTTAGACCAGACATTGGGTAATTTGATGATTTGCCTTGGTGTATAATGAACATTGCTTGGATTAAATAAGATTAAATGCACAGTTCATTTGATGTAAACTGATTTATTGTCACTCAATAATCTGCTAAGCCAGAGCACATTCAACCTGTGCCACTTATTAGTTGCTTGACTGTCAAATAGGAATAATAATATTTCACAGGGTGATTGAGAGGATGAGATAACATGTAGCGAGATATCCACCTTGTCTGCACCTGTGGCTTAGGCCATGCCCATTGGGGCAGAGACAGGGCCGGACGTGAGCTGGGGGAAAAGGCTGGGAAAGGGTCGGGCCGCTCCTTTGGGTGGTGGACGCGGGAAGGCTTAGGATCCAGTGAAACCCGCGCGGCGTTCATTTGCTTATGTTGTGAGTTATTTCTCCCTTAATAAACATCTATTCGGCCTAATTGTTTATCCTGATCCTTATTAAATAGCAATAATAACACATGTGTATGTTAGAATCAATGAGCTCAATGCTAACCACTGTTATCAGTGCCAGGTACAAGGTAGGTTATCCCAATTCTAATAAGTCACATTTCATTGGCTAGTATAGAATATGTTTGTTTTCTAGATACTGTGTGTACAGTTTAAAGACGAAAGGTTAATTTATTTCTTTAAGTAAATTGATGTTAAAACATTCGTGGAGTAAGTAAGTGAAGGCTGGAAATGCAGCTAGGGAACAGGCTGTGCCTATCATGCAATAAATTAAACTTGTCCTCAGCTACTCTGTCTCCTAACCAAGGTGATCTATGATCATGTTAGGTAACACAAATTTATTTGATGCCCAGAATAGGTTTAATAAAGTTTGTAAACTGTTGTTGTTTGAAACGTGAAGGAGAGGAACCCCCAATAACTGGTTAGACTTACTCACTGGCTAGACTCATTCTTTGCAAGTTGGTGCAGATAAGGGATGCAAAATGTAGTCCACAAAGGCAGGGGTCTCCACCAAAAAAATGCAACCAGAGCTCTTAAAGCCTACAAATGTACCAAAAGTACAGAACTATAACTTCAATGATTTTACTTACTAAAACTGATAGCTAATCTTGATTGTGAATTTGATGGGATTTAGTATCACATGAGAGCAAACCTCTAGATATTTACACACAGGGATTTCTAGATGGAGTCCATCAAGGTTAGGAGAGCTATCATAAATGTGGGTGATACTACACCACTGTCTGAATTATGAACTGAATAAGGAGGCATCAAGCTGAAGACCAGAATTCATCTTTCTTTGCTGTGGATACAACACGGCCAGCTGCCTTACACTCTGTCCACCATGTCTCCTCCTTGATGATGGATAACACCTTTGAACTGTGAGGCAAAGAAAACTCCCCTCTCTTAAATTACTCTTGTCAAGCATTTGATTGCAGCAACAGAAAAGGAGTTTTCTAGTGCACCATCCATGCTGGCATGTACAGGTGTTTATCGTCTTTGACTTTGCCTGTGAGATGTGAGAATTTCAATAAATACATTATGTATATGATTTTAAGTAAAAGAATGAATATGTGGGTGGAAGCAGTGCTGTAAACTAAGAAATGAAGACTTTGTGATCAGAGAAACCTTGATTCTAACATTAGCTCTGTGATGCCCCTAGACTTTCTTTTCACCTGTACAATGAAGGAGTGGTCTACACATCACAGAGATGACATGAAGACAACCTAGCATGTGGAAGTGATGCTATAATATCTGTCATGCTAGACATAATAGAACACAGCTGTTTCACTTGTCATCATTAGCTAAAGAACTGGCCAAAACCTGCAGGGATGTGTATGCCTATAATCCTAGCACTTTGGAAGCTGAGATGGGAGGTTGTAAATTGGAATCTAGCCTGGACTATGAAGTGAAAGCCCTTTTTAAAAAAATAATGAGAGAGAAGACAGGAGGAAAAGGAAGAGAGAGGGAGAAGTGTAGAAGTTAATTGAATATGATAACACAAGATAATTCCAACAAAGATTAGTTCTAATGAACAACATGGGCATTTCTGTTTTGACATAATTTAAACATATATTTCAATATAAGGAGCTACACATGGGATACAACTAGCAATCTAAGCAATAGTGGAAAGGCTACCTTAAATGCCCTTCCCCTATAATGAGATGATGACTACCTTATATCATCATAGAGCCATCATCCAGTAGCTGATGGAAGCAGAAGCAGAGATTCACAGCCAAGTACTGAGCCAAACTCCTGGAATCCAGTTGTAGAGAGGGAGGAGTGATGAGCAAAGGGGTCAAGACCATGCTGGGGAAACCCACAGAAATAGCTGACCTGAGCAAGTGGGAGCTCTTGGACCCAGTCTGACAGCAGGGAACCAGCATAGGACTGAACCAGGACCCACAAACATGGGTGTCAGTCAGGAGACCAGGACAATCTATGGGGCCTTTGACACCCTAGTGCACAAATGGGCTTTGAGAGCCCATTCCCTATGGAGGAATGGATATTCCTTCAGCCTAGATACATGGGGGAGGGCCTAGGTCCTACTCCAAATGATGTGTCAGACTTTGATGATCTCTCATGGGAGGCCTCACCTTCCCTGAGGAGTAGATAATGGGTTGTTGGGGACATGGGAGAATGGGAGGTAGAGGAAACTGGGATTGATATGTAAAATAAGATTGTTTTTAATTTAAATAAAAATTTATTTAAACAACTTATGTTTTAGTATATATGTTAAAATTTAACTTATAAATTGTAATTGTTTGCTTTAATAATTTACAAAATCACTAAAATTCTTAATTAAACAATATTTTAAGAAGGTACAGTGGATATCTCTACCTTACTGTGGAATGGAAAAATTTTCTTTATCTTTCCTATGTTAAAAAAATGAACACACTAATCCAGTATAGCCCCATTTTCAAATTTCAAATCCATGGCTTTTGGGGGGAACAAATTAGTTTCTCAGCAAATCCTCTTTTAAAATATGAACCCCAAATGCTTTATCATTAGACTTTGATACAAGGCAGAATTCAGAAGCCTTTTATGTTTTTCATGATAATCTAGAATTTTTATTTGATTCCAGGTAATTTTGGACAATAGACATGATGAACCGTTTTCTCTTGAATAAATAACAGTTAAATTACATCAATGAAATAAAATATACTGTAGGCTTAATACATTGTAAATATTACAGAAGTACTACTTTGCTATAGTAATTTAACGACTGAAGCTACATTTAAGAACAATCTTACCCAGTGCTTGTATGCAAAATATTATACAGATTACTGACAAAGACATCACAGCAGTCTCAATGATGCTACCAGCTTAACAAATGTCTAACAGTACAATAGTCTTTAAGAGGAAAAGGATGTTCCATTTACAGATACAATAGGGAGATATTTTTCCACTTGAAACACTGGAAGTGAGAATCAAGATAATCTGGAACCTCAGTTCATATTATTACAAGAAAATATTTCCTCTCTAGGGGACTCTGATCCCCAGAACCCCTAAAGTTCAGCAAGTTTACACAAAGAATGTTTTTTAAGATACCACAGCAATTGAAAGAAACTGTCTGAAAAATCACTGATCTGTAAACCACTGCTTCAATATCTGACTTATTTGTAAAACCTATATACATACATTCAGTCCAAATCAGTAGCTAGAATGTTTTGTGTATATTACAATAGGTATGTTAACATTTTATCAGAAGGCCAGTGCAAAGCAACTGTGAATGGCCATTTAGGAGATTTTAAAATATCATACAAATATACAGTTGAGAGTATGAGAAATCTAATTTTGTGTGTGATGTTAGTGGTCTTGGATATGGATATGGAATGGCAAAAATTAATGAACTGAACAGTAACCAGAGACCTAGTTTTCATCTGGTGGTTGGGCCTATTTCCTGCAGAGTGGGTTTAGGCGGCAAAATTCCTTGGCATTTGATACCAGCCAACCCTGACAATATCAGGGAGCCTGGGAGTTTCTGTCACAGGCACATGTCTAAGTTGCCCAGATTCTCACTTCTTTTATATATGTTTAGTACATAGTGAAAAGCTAGGGACCCTTGGAGATAGCTTTCCTCATTTAAATGACACTGTTAGTTCAGGACTAGGTCTTTCTTCTGCATCGAGCAGCTGGGGAATCGGCTTTCGAAGAGTAGTGGCAGAAGAATGCATGTTCAGGACAAACGTTGGAGGAAAGCAGATAACCCTGATGCCAGAGCATATAAGTGATTAAATTGAAATTAATGAATCTAATTAAGAGGCTTGTTAATGAATGATACTAACGAATGTAATTCTAATGACTATATTCACCGGGGAGAATGTTTTGGTCACTAGAGTTAGGAAATGATATAGGAAATGCCAAAGTGGACTCAACTAATCTTAAGTATTTTTAAATGAAGGCAGTTTAATGCACATATGATGATATTTCACAGATGTTTCTTAGAGTATCAATAAGCACCAAGTGTAGTGCTATCAGCCCCATTGTCCCTTAGCTTATTATATATGAGTTAGGTATTGAAAGTTCAATACACTATAAAAATCTACCACTAAAATGGCATCTACACAAATACAGTTTTAAAAGTGAATCTTGATTATATATATATATATATATATATATATATATATATATATATATATATATACATATACGCAGAATTTCACTAGGTATTTGTATCTGTGAGAAGAGGTGGTACTGCCTGGTAGTTAGAGATAGGAAGATTGATATTCAGGTTGATGTAGGCCAAGTTTAGCGATTCCTAGCCCCTGGTGATACTCTGTCAATACCCTTCCTTTGGAATTACTACTCCTGTGTCCTGAGTCCTCATCTGTACACAGAGAAGGAAAGCAAGAGGCTCATCAGGCAAATACATCTCAGCTTGGTCCTCAGGCCACATCCCTCTTACCACTGATTGCAAGAAGGGGCACTGCCCCTTGAGGCCGGGAACCCCAAATACTAGAAATCACAGGTAGATGCTAACTCTCTGCTTCATGCTATGTAGTCTTTAGGACTGGTAAGAGTATGTACAAGGAGGAGAGACTCTAAGTAGAACTTAACAGGAGCAAGTGGCTTTTTAAAAGCAATACATCTCCATACAGGAAAAGGGCCCAATTCAGAGCACCATGGTAGGGGTGCCAATCAGAAGCTAGCAACCCTCACCTTTACACTTTGGCACGTCCTGATACCAGAAAGTGGTGGCCCTGCCTATTCATTAGCCCAGACTCACCTAACAAGGCCAGCCATGGAGCTGTCCACAGCTTTCCACTACCCTTTGACTGTCATACCCACTGACCTGTTCGCCCTCTGTAATCAAATGGCTGGACCTGGAGACTAACATGATGTGCACAGTGCGGCTTAACCTGGGGCCTGACTGCCTACATGCACTACTGATAGGGGTTTTTGAAGGACTTAGGACATCTCCCTCTTACTGATTTTCATTTCCACGAAGTTGATCACTGCTAGGTGGGCACATCCCCCATACTCGCATGCCCCCGGGAGAATCCTCTAAGGTTTTGCACTTCTTAATGATAACTCCTTGCTGAATGCTGGCCTTATGGAACACCTAAAGGTCATCAGAACACTGAATCCAGTCGCTTAGGTGGGAAGATTTTTCTGAAATGTTTTAGTCAGAATTTTTACAGACAAGGTTTCGTGAAGAGCTTGATTTTAGAAACTGAATTCATTGCAAGAGTGCAACAAGTGGTACGGTTCACACTTGGTCAGTTTTCTAGTGTGAGGACATTGCTGTAACAGTTACAAGATAAAACACACACATACATTTACAATCACACTCACACGGTACAATTTCACTGAATTAGACAATACTTCTTCTCAATTAAAAAGAAGAAGATTGTGTTTTGACCATTCAGGCCTGAAATCTACTTAAGTCTGGAACATAACAAGGCAATGCACTTCAAGTAAACAGCAACAGCACAGTGATAACATTGTACATTAAAATTGACACATGCTGTCTGAAGAGGTCCAGTGATAGCTAACATCTGAAGAAAGTCAGCAATGTCAGCCTTAAAAAGTCAATATGCTTTCTCTTTTCCATTTTGATTATAATCCATTACCCAACTGAACAGCTGTGGTCCAGAAGTAAACATCCTCATATGGAAATTCGGGCCTAACACAGTTTTAGTGTCCATGAATTCTGCTCAATACTTTGGATATTCTTCAAAATCTTCTTGTTGTTTGAGCCAGAAAAAGAAACCTTTTATGGTTATTTCAGTGTTAACTTCAGACATGGATACTGGAAGAAATACTAAGGTTTCTAAAATTGTATCATGGACAATAATACCATCTAAACAGGGATCACCCTGCTACATACCCACTTCTGTATGCCATTGTTCTTATGAAGGTCTACCTTCGGGTTTTGCTAAACTAGACAAAATGACACAGTAAACACTGATACACAACTCACAGGACATAAAACATTTTACAAAGTATCTCTACTTTAGCACTATACCTATTGTAAAAATGTACTTTTTTATTCTATGGACAGACACATACCATATTATCTTGAAAGTTGTGGTTACAAAGGCATTACTCATTTCATGGTGTTTTTCTATGGATACTTAGACTTCAGTTTTAGTAGCCAAAGGTTTCCCTTCTATTTGAGAGACTTTGAAGGACCTACGAGTAACTGAAGCAACAGGCTTTCTTCACTGTAAACCCCTGGAGAATGGAGTTTAAGTACCTAAACTATTGAGATGTCAGCAATCTGATTAAATAAGCACAGTGACAGTCACAGTCACTGTTTGCTAAACATGGTAAACTTTAAAAGAAAATGTATAATCAAGGGGACCACAGACTTCTAAATGTTAAGCTTTAAAAAAAAAAAGGAATTTCTTTTACTGTGCAGCCACGAGAGCAGCAGGCTCACAGAGCCTCGGCAGACGTGTCTGTGGACACAGACATGGTCACCTTGGCGATCTTAACGGTGCTCTTGATGCAGCTTTCCGCAGCTCTGTGCATGCTGGCTGTGTTGTTGGCATGCTTGTGCAGGCAGTCTGAGTCCCCCATGCTGTTATCTAGAGGCTGTGCAGTGCCTTCGCATGAAGGAAACATGCTGCGGAAAGCATGTCTCAGGTCCTTGCTCCTCAGAGCGTAGATGATGGGGTTCACGGTGGAGTTCAGCAGGCAGAGCATACTACAGAAGGCAAACACCGTCTTGATAAGCTTATTCATCTTTCCAAAGACATCATATACCATGATTGCAAGCAGAGGGCCCCAGCAGATGATCAACACCACCAGGATCAGGACCAGGGTTTTGGCCAGCCTAATGTCCATGCGGGCTTGGTCGGGCCGGGTCACCTGCACTTTGCCATCTTCTGATGTGTGGATGATGATGCTCTTCTGGGTTCCACGTTGAATCATGCGGACTGCATGGCTATGGGCCTTCCAGAGAATGTACATGTACGCATACACAATGAACAGCAACAGCACGCTGGTAACCCCAATCCAGAACATCAGGTAGGTTTCGTCAATGAGAGGGAAAATGTCGGAGCAAACAGATTGCAGCTTCTTGCAGTTCCAGCCAAGGAGAGGCAGCACAGCAATTACTATTGCAATAGTCCACATCAGACAAAAGGCCACTACGGCCTTGGGCCTGGTGACGATCCTCTTATAGGCCAGAGGCCTGTGAATGGATATGTATCTGTCGATAGCTGTGAGGAACAGGCTGCCCACAGAAGCTGTGAAGGAGGCGGTGACCCCACCCAGTTTGAATAGAAACACATTGGGGCTGTCTTTACGGTGGAACACATGGAAGTCAACAAAGCTGTAGACAAAAATGACGCTCCCCAGGAGGTCGGCCACCGCCAGACTGCCAATGAAGTGGTAGGAAGGCCTGCATCGGAGACTGCGGGAGTGCAGGATGACACACAGCACCAGCAGGTTCTCCAGAACCGTGAAGGTGCCCAGTGTGAGGGACAGCACAGCAATGGCCAGCTGCTGACTGGGGTTCAGAATCATGAAGCACTCCATGTCCATGAAGTTCTCCCCACACTGGATGTTCTCCTCATTCTCCTTGTATGACGAGAGGGACTTGTTGTAGAATTCTGTGATGTTTGTTGCGTCTACCACTGGCACCAACTGGGAGTTGTCTCCTGCAGTCATCTTTTCTTGGAAGGGACTACCCCTGAAGGAAGTCAGAGGGAATTTCTGAGGGAAGTATCCTAATTTGGATGCCATGTCTCCTTTAATGTCTTCGTACTGAATGTCATTTGAGCCCACGTAGAGGAGGTCTGTGGTGATGGTGCGGAAGGTGGTATCTGCAAGGCCATCCAGGATCGACTTCATAACCTCAGTCTTCGATTAGGCCAGACTCACAGTGATGGAGACAGAGATGCCAGGAGGGAAGCCTAGCAGGAGGGAAAACAGAAAAGCTGAGTGGTAAGAAAGCCAGGAAAATAAGAAACAGAAGCACTGGGCACCATAAATCAGTGTCGCCTCTGAACACAGAGGCTCAGTCAACACAATGAGTCAACTCAGAGAAGAACTCCCCACCCCACAAAACAAAAACACCAGGGGATGGAGAGCCACACATCAGACACGTGATTCTAGTTTCTTAAAGTCTTTGAACCAAGTCAGTGAGTCCTGTGTGGACCTGCACAGTCAAATATACCAAGCTCAATGAAATAAAGTTCACTGTGTACAATATGGAAAGTGTTGATCACTAGGCATCTACAATCAAGTATAAAGAAATCTGTGATGATGTGGCTGGGGCAGCAAACTCACAGAACAAAATCCCTGCCCTGTGATATACCCTAAAAGACAGGTGGGACTAATCAGGCATGACAATCCAAACTTGAAAGCACAGAATCAAGGGTTGAGCTGTCCAGTTTAACTGTGAGGGAGGACATTTATGAAAACCAGAGATAACTCCAGACCACAGTGGGAAGATGTTCTCTACCACTCATGTTTCCTCATCCAGAGGAAGGGAGATTGAGATCAAGGCATGACTGATAGGAAGTTATAAAAATGTCTGTGCCAATCAGGCAAACATCACAAATACTTGTGCAGAGGCATATGGAATCCCAAGGTGAACATGAGGAAGGTGGTGATAATGAAGGGCATTTCAGGAAAGCACCTTCAGTGTGCTGACATGGAGGACAAGAGGTAGCCCTGACAGCATCCAGTGATCCCAAGGAGACTGTGTTAGAAATGAGGATGACTAATACAATGTACCCTTCAACTCCAAGTTAAGCAATTTGGTGTTATTTTCAACATAAATAGCAAGAGAACTAATCTCACAATTTACAAATGCTTAAAAGATGTTTATTTATCTCTTTAGTTTATAAAAATTGTTACAAATGCAGGGTGATACATGTGACAATTAAATAACCATAAATTTCAATATTGCACTTATCAATTGTCATTTGCTGTTTCTGTGTATAATGTATGAGACAGCTATTAGTTTTTGGAACAAACTTTAAAAACATATTTTTGCTAAAATACAGAGAGCCTATTTGTCAGGATAGTTAACTAATTAATATACAGTCTACTCAATAAATGAGAGAGCACATGGCACACCACTCACTGCCCCAGACACTTAACAGATGAAGCCCATGGGGACTCTGACATCCTCCAAGGGAGATGGTCAGCTACCTCCACACCTACTGTGGATGACAGTGCTGTGGAGCATCAAAGGGAGCTTCCTTAAGGAAGGCTGCTACCCACTAGCTGTGATGACTATGGGAGGGCACAGGATACAACAAAGAGGACTTTCTAATTGTTACCTCAAATTTCACAATGTTTAAAAAGCAACTTCGGATAGGCATAAAGTAGTGGGTGTGGTCCTCCTTCCACCCAAGTCCAAGCCTTACCACTTCTTACCAGGGTCAGATCACAAGTATAGCTTTCCTGGTCCCAGCACTGACCATTGTCACACCCCTGTCCTGGAGGGATCCTCACAAACATATGAAGATTATATAACTCTTATTTCAACCTTTCTGTCCTAAAGACCAAACACAAACTTGACACAAGTTCCTCTCCCAGGCTCAAACAACCCGGCTGAGCTCCTGGCCTTCTTACCCTCTCACAGTTGCTCTTCCTGCGTACATTGCAATTCCTTTGACCATTCCTGGCAGAGTTCAGCACAAAGCCTTCCATGTTCCAACCCTCGTCCTTCCAGTCCTTCCAGCCCCACCTCTCCTCAGCCAGGTCTCCCCAGTAGGGCAGTAGAGTTGAATCACACACACACACACACACACACACACACACACACACACACACACACACACACAATTATCTTCTGTTTGAACATCCTTTTTCTCTCCGCCTGCTTAAGACCCCCTACCCTCACCAATTTGTTGCTCCTATTTCCCTTAACTCACTGTTTGCCATAATCAAACAAAGCCCCATCTTTGGGGCTCTCTGAAGAATGAAACAGTTCTATTACAGTACCTGGTCTGCTTCTTGCTCCCAAGCTCCAGTGAAAGCTCAAGGAAGACTGCACTGGGGGTCTTATCTTAGTATTTAATCATAGCTCAATGCATAGCACACAGAGAACAGCTTAAAATTGAGGCAGGAGTTGTAAGCACAAAGCCTCAGCTATGCCAAATGCAGTTTATCAGCTAAGTCACACAAACTCTGGATGGTGGCTCAGGAGCAAAGGGCAGTTGCTGAAGGTATAGGCAGGAAAGATACAGAAATGAGACCAAAGCCTAGATCCACGAATGGTGCCTGATGCTCCTCAATTCCTTTACTAAAAGAATAGCTCTTCTGAATTCTCAGCCTCAGCCTGGTTGCAAGTAACTCGCAGGTATTCTCTAGTTCCCTCTTTGTATCTGTCTATCAAATCCTTTCCAACATAATTGTTTCTTCACTAAAATGCCTGTGTGTCCTATATTATGAATCAGCTCTTGTACTTTGCAAATTTGTTTGTTGAAAAACTCAACTTACATGTGAAAACCTTTATCCAGATCAAAGGAACATTGTGGAATGTCCCTGTGTCTGTACTTTGTCCCCAACCCTGGGAGGTGACTCATTGGTCTTGAAATACACTAACATGTCGACACACCTTCCTCCTGCCCCTCTCTCTGTCTAAAAGCTCACATACAAGTCTTCTATAGCTAGAAGGATCTCCCTAGACTGGAGCCAGAGCTAGCAGGCTTAACAAGCTCCCCTACCTAAGTCTTCTATCATCAATCTCATGACATCACTTAAAGCACAGGTTTACATACCTACTGCCATAACCAGAACGCAGTTTCCAAACAGAATGCTGCACTTTCTAACTACCTTTAGTTATGGGTAGCAGGGAACTGGACTCTCTGGGGAAATGCTCACCTGATCTTAGTAAGATGCCTATGGACTTTCATTATCTGGTGTATTTAATGTAATTTACTATTTATTTCCTTTACTCAAAATTGAAGAAAAGAAAGGTAGCTAATTTTGAGCCTCCTAGGGCCCCACCCTTCAGGCATCTTCTCTCGGGCAGCTAGTTCTTCACGCTCCCCAGCTACAGGCTACCTTTGAAGGTTTTCAAATTGTATGTGTGTTCTGTATTTAGATTTACAAGGTTCAAATTCACACAGTACAGAAAGATATACTGTGATACCCCTCTCCCTCTTGCATCTCTTACAGCTAGAGAGGTTCTTCTTACTCTTTCTAGAGGCAGTTTGTACACATTCATGTGTGTGTGCATGTGTGCTTGTGTAGATGAATGTGACCAACCCCCTATTGACAGGAGGCTTGGAGGGCTTTCTTATCTTTTGTTACTACAGATAATGCTGCAATGAGTTAATCCCAACCACTTTATTTTCACATTGTTTATGCTATTGTGAGTACTCTTTCTAGTCATCATAACTCTTAACTTGAACTTGCTGTGACACCACCCCCTTCTTGGTCTCTATAATCAGGTGCACTTCATAAGTGTCACCAATCTCCACCCCCCCACCACACACACAAACCACTACCACATGTTTAAGTACACAAAAAGCTTATTTTACTCAGGAGGCTCTTTGAGCTTTTTACATGTATCAACACATTTTATTTCTAAAATGGTTTATGAGGTAATTTTTGCATGAAATGCACAAAGAAGGTAAATAATATACCATTAGCACATCTTGTAGGTGGTAGAGCTGAGGCTGAGCCTGGGTAAGAGCTGAAAGTAACCAGAGGCTGCACACTGGATAGTGTGGGTCCAGAGACCCTGCTTTTAACCATCTCTCTCTAAGCTAAGACAGACACTGATTTCCCCTCAGTTTCCCTACTGATTCCAATCAGCGAAGCTCTAGTGGATTGAGAGAAAATTGCTATAGGATTTTGCAGATCAGGATGGATGTCAGGCCACATCCACTCAAGCAGTGGTTCTAAGCCTTAGTGTTTCATCTACAAGCTAGGGATAACAATGATGGTAATGATGCCTAAATCACAGAACTGTTTGGAAAATTAACTCAAAATAAATCCTACTTAGGCCTGGCACAAAAATAAGTCTTCAATAAACATTACTGTCCACACTACCTACTATTGATGGCTCATCACCATATACTACATACTAACTGCATTTCAAGAATATATAATATATACTAATTACTACATTATATAGTAATTGTATTTCAAGAAAATGCATTATCTTAATTCACTTATGGGCTGCTTATTCAGTCATATCCTTGTATCAGAACATAAGCATGAGGCCAAGAAAAGACACAAGCATGCTGAGGAGGAGTCTGACAGCCTGTCAACTGCATTTAGGCGCTTGCGGAACTTCACCTACATTCTATCAGTAAACTAACACAGTGACTTCCAGGCATTTATTTCTTACCTGACTCCCCAGGCAAGAAGGAAACCATTAGATATTTAGTAAATTATCCAGAATACAAATGGGAACACAATTTCTGCTGTAACATTATGTCTGCTTCAAGGTTTAACAGGAACTGGATCAACATTATTTTGCATGTTGTATTCAAATCATATCTACTTTTTAAAAAAATATGTGAAGGCAATACAATAGTAACTAATGATAATTCCTAATAAACCACTATTTCCTATCCCAGCCCCTCCAGTTAAGTCTGCCTCCTGGCCTGGCACCAAGTGTTAAAAGCCAGCACTGGAGAGAATCAGGGTTTTCATGGATAGGAAAGGGATCAGAACTCAAAACTGTCTTGAGATTTATTGTACTTATGATCACCATGTATGACCACAATGTCTATGGTAATACAGCCAAACACTTTCCTTTTGACAACAGTGTGTCAAATATAAGCCAGAGACTTTGCAAGCTGTCATGTTTGACTAATAGAAGTCAGAGAAGAGTTCAAACTGAATGGACTTTGTGAATTTTAGAATATCAGAACAACACTGTGTACAGGCTATTGCAGATGCTAATGAGAAGCACTGGGGGTTGTTTTGAGGTTTTTTGTTTTTGTTTTGTTTTGGGTTTTTTTGCATCTTTGGAAGTCTTTCCTTTATTTCTACATTTGGATTATTGCAGTAATTTCCACCTTATTATTCTTGCATGGAGAGTTTTCTTTGAGAGTTCATTAGTAATATAGCTTAGGCTTTGGGGGGGTGGTGAAGCTGCTGTTAATTTTGTTTTTGTTTGCTAATGGGAAAATCATAATTGGAAATTCTAACAAGATGTGTAGATGTGTCTATATTAAAGAAGCAGTTGAGGCTTATTACAGTTATAGTGAAAGAATGATTGAATGACAGCTAAAGTTTCCTAACAGCTTAATATAGAAACCATGCCTTTATAGTAACGATAATAAAAATGCTTATATGTATTGAATTTATCACTGGAGGAAAATCTTCAATTCTGGGGTTGGTACCATCTGTTCTTGTCCCCTTTCTTTGTGCAGACACCTGCACCTCTTTTCCCTCTTTTCACAGAAAAAAAAAATGCACATTATCAACAACAAGCTGACTGTGGTAGTGGCAAAAGAATTTTATGAGGATGGCAATGACATTGAGCTGTCTAAATATTTATGCAGGGTCCATATCCTTATTTCTATAACCACCAAGCATATAAAATAGCCATGTGTGAAGTTGGCTATGGGGCTTAGGCTTGTATTCCTGGCAGTCAGGTGGGTGAAACAGGTGGGTTGTGAATCCAACCTAGGCTACCACAGCAGTGCCCTGTTACTAACAAACAACAACAAAAGCTATCCATACTTCTGATTCGATGGAGTGTGGGATAAGCCTGAAAGCAAGACTTCCTGCTACTGATTCTATCTGTACTGCTTAACACCAGTTCTCCTGAGGGTCTGTTTGGGTTTTGTTGTTTGTTTGTTCATTCATTTATTTGCTTGTTTTTATTTTAAGCATATGAGTGTTTTTGTCAATTGCATGATGGGTATCCATGAAAGTTAGAAGAGTGCTTTGGATCCACTAGAATCCAAAGGCAGTAGTGAGCCACCATGTGGGTGCTGGGAATTGAACTCAGGTCCTCTTGCAAGAGCAGCAATTGCTCTTAATCACTGAACTACCTCTCCAGAACCTGTTTGTTTTAAGAGTGGTATTTCAATAATGTAGATGCCTATTGCCCCTGAATCTGGGTTAAAATTCTTGTAATTCGGACCTAAGCAGCATCTCTGGAATAAAAGGTACTTGCTCATTACAGGACTTATGTACGGGATTACAGAAAACATCAGAATGGCTGGTATGAACATCATTATAGGTTATACTGGCACACTACTGACATTCCCTGATATTAATATAAATGGTAAAATGAGGCAATGACAAGCTCATAATATCCAAACTGACAGGGTCTAGATCAAGTGAAAGTGCAAGGTCCTTGCTCAGCCCTGTTATTTCCCTTCGCATTTGTTCTGCTGTTCTGCTTGGATGGCCTCATGAACTTATGGAGGGTTCACTGGAACAGAGGTTCCAGTGGAAAGATGTGCTATTTTTCCACTCTCTTCTAGGAATGTCTGGGTTTTACTGATTTGTTCAAGAAAAGTACCTTGATAATCCATTTCTGTGAAGTTAGCAGGGAAAAATTTTAGTTGGCTCTTATAACTGTATTGCATCTAAGTCACAGATGACCTCAATAGCCAGAGAAACAGCATAACTCAATGAATGATGCTCTGCTGCCAGCTGAGCAGACAACAATTCTTTCCTAAGACTACCTACTACCCACTGTTTGGTCATCCTTTCAATCATCTTCTACAGCTAAGTAAATAAAGAGTTAACTTAATTATGCTGATAATTCAGGCAAAAAATAGATATTTCTTTCTTGTATTTTCTTCTTTGTATTGTCAGTTCCTCGTATATGTGTGTGTGTGTGTGTGTGTGTGTGTGTGTGTGTGTGTGTGTGTGTGCAATATATATAATATCCATTGTGATGATAATGCTTGACTGGCTTTCAAAGCTTCAGCTCATCATATATTTTGTAAAAGAAAAAAAAACTTATTAAACACAACATTTTCCCTGGTCTGTTCTTTGCTAATAAAAGTATTAGTGTTTTTCTTTAAAAGTCTATCAATTAGTATGAACTATAGACATCAGAATACTTACAAGACTATATTTTCTTGCAAATAAAATGGGAAATATGCCCTATTATTTAACACTTAGAGGCTAGTTAAAATTTAATTGCAGGGCTCAAGAAAATGATGCCTTGAAATTACGTGGGATTAAGCGCTGTGAGCTGCCAATGACAAAAGAAAACTCTTCCACAGGGGGAAGGGACAAGTCCCCCAGAGCACATGGGAAGTGGGGGGGAGGGCAGTGAATGGAGAGAGAACTAGGAGAAAGAGAAGGGGAGGAGAGGAAAGCACATGAGACTAGGAAGATTGAGTTAGGGTAGGAATAGAAGACGAGAGAGAGAGAGAGAGAGAGAGAGAGAGAGAGAGAGAGAGAGAGAGAGAGAGAGAGAGAGAGAGAGAGAGCATAAAAGATGGAGCCATTATTGGTTTGAAGAGAAAACTGAACCTAAAGAAATGTCTAGAGACCTACAGGACTAACTCCAACTAACAATTTGAGCAACAGTGGAAAGGCTACCAAAATTGCCCTTCCCTGATAATGAGATCAACAACTAACTTATCCATCATCATGGAGTCCTCATCTAGTACCTGCTGGAAACTGAAGCAAGCACCCACGACCAAACACTGAGCTGAACTGGAATTCAGATGCAGAGAGAGAGGACAAGACCAGGTTGCTGAAACACATAGAGACAGCTTACCTGAATAAGGAGAAGCTAACGGGCTCCCAGACTGATAGCTGGGAATCCAGCACGGGACTTACTCAGACTTCCTGAATATAGGTCTCAGCTAGAAGGACAGAGCAGTCCAAGGAACCTCAGACAGTGGAGCCAGAATGTATTCCTGGTTCACAAAAGGACCTTGGGGACACATCCCACATGGAGGGATACCCACTTAACCTAGAGACAGGAGAGAAGTCCTAGTCCCTACTTCAAATGAGTTATCAGATTTACATGACCCCACCTGGATGACATCACCTACATATGGAGTGGGGGGGGTGGAAGGGGAGGGTAGTCAGGGTGCATGTGAGGGGGGAGAGAGGGGAAGAAGGAGGGAAGGAGGAGGGAGGCAGGGAGGGAAAGGGAACTGGGATTGATATGTAAAATAAAAAATAAATAAATTTTAAAATACAAAACAAAACAAAACAAAACAAAAAAAAAAAAAACCCTTCCGCAAAGGTGAGCTAGTAATATACTGAAATGACTTGTTGACTTGGGCAATAATATCCATTTACCATTTAATTCTACCTTGTGGCTTACATGCTTGCTCCTACTAAGTGCTTTGACCTTTTCTGTGAAAGAGATATATTTTCCACAGTCTGGAATTACTGTGGTTATGGAAGCAGCCTTTCCCTAAAAGAGAATATACAGTTTCAATTCAATAAAAGCTTCATAGATTTGCATTTATTTTGTACATGAGGTTTTCTCATTAAAAGTAGAAAGCAATAGATTGTTCTAGACCATAAAATATGTAGAATCCAGTTAATGGATTCTTATCTTTGCAGGTCATTATCAAGGTCTGCACAACAATGGTTTAAGATACTCTATATGATGTCAACTGTGTAGCTTAGCTTTCAGTTTTTCTTCCTTTCATCTACAGATGAAGGGTGTTTTCACTTTGAATCCATGAGCATATAAATTAAGTCTAAAGAAAAGCCAAATATGTTCTTTGGCTTCAAACCTTAGATTTGGATGAATAAATGCATATTAAAGAAAATCTGAATTTCCCTATATTCTTGCCTCAGAATCATCTGAATGACATTATTTTTCTTTAGTATTATTGTGGCATAAATAAATTTCAGCCCCCATTCTGCATAAAGACAACTGAGGCTCAGAAAGGCAAAAGCTTTGCCTAACTAAAGCCTCCAACAGCAAAATTTTGGAGAAGCTGATGTGGAACTTCAATCCCTATCTGTGTAACTCAAACTTCCTGCTTCTCACTCTGTGACCCAGAAAACACCTACGACACCCTATCAGTTTTTAGAGAAAGAGAAGAGTGCTTTGGGCAAGAGATATCATAAGCACTTCATGATAACATTACTCAGAGAACAATTAAAATCTGAAGGGGTGAGACAATCCAATGACAGCAGAAAATTTGCCCCAACCACCTGCAAAGCATTCTTGTCCCATGATCTTCAGGGACAAGCATAACAAACAGCTACATGTTATAATTCCCAATTATGAATCAGCACCTTGATTGAAATGACTGCCAGCAAATAAACAAAATCTAAGTTATCTTCGTCGCTATTGTTTTTAATTAAGTATGATGGGATCTGTATGTGTGCGCCTTGTTTGTGCCTCATTAGTCAATTTACAAGGGTTGTTTATGGTAATGACACATTTCTACACCTCCCTGGGACATGAAGAGGCCACCTTCATGTCTGGCACCTTTCTCACACCTTCTCACTTTAGAACAAGACATGATGGCTGTTAGTAAACAAGAGCTTGAAGCAGTCACTCCCTACATAGAGAAATGCAATTGGGTTTTCTTAAACACTGAGTAAATCCCTAAGGCCACTCCCCAAGTTCTGAGCTGAATCAACATAGACAAATTATGCACAAAATGAAAGACTGTTGGACTCTTAGCAAGTGTCGGTATCAGCTGTGTGACTGCAGCATGTGGCTGATGGATGCTACATGCCTTTACATGCCTCATTAGCACTTTCTATTGGGCATGTACTCTGTGCCTAACACAGACATTATGCTGCTCAAAGTCATAGATATTTTCTGCAGTTTATTACTCTGCAATGTTTCCCACTTGTGTAGTAGCTATGAGTTGAGTAAATCAAAGGACGCAATACTTTAACCCAGTCCACCCATCAAAGCCTATGCATATGCCTGCCCCTTCCCACAGTTAAATACTAGGATATGAGTTATGAGAAGTATGGGGTGTGCCTTGAGAATTTCTCCCAGAAGAAACTGTGGACAATGCTGAGCCATCTTGTAGCAGTCTCTTCCTGCAGTATCTCTACCTGTCTTGGAACCTGGTACAGAGCAGACTACTGAATGGATGCCATTATGCATTGACAACACTGCAAATATGCTTTCACAGAATGACTTTCAAGGGTAAATAGTTGCCCTCAGCATAAAGCCAATTGGCCATTGGGAGATTAAATCTTAGTCTTGGTCCCTTACAAATGTTCATCTGAAAATGTTAAAATGACATAAAAACCTACCAATAATTATCAGATGTAACTTGTAACTTGTAGAATTGAATGCATGCAAAAGTCATGCACAATACTTGGGTGCTTACATAAAAAAAAAAAAAAAAAAAAAACCTAATTCTTGTTCACTCTTAGTTAAGATGAACTATAAAAATTAATCATGTGCCTGAGATCTTTCTTTGTAACATACACAGCCTGGAATGGATCCTAATACATGCTTCGAATACACCTTTAAAGACACATAAACCCGTTCTTATAATAGACATTTTACTTTCTCAAGTGTACACTAACATACTAGTCTTTCTCAAATGGCCTGTCAAGAGAAGCTATGTGAAAACTCAGCTACTAGATAGAGTGGCTTTCAAAATCCCTCAGGAATCAAACTGTTATTTTGTTCACTGGACACAGCTCTTGCTTTGGTTGAGCAACTTCTTCTGCTACAATATTTCATGAATGTACTGCTGAATTAATTAAAATATAAAAAAGAAAATAAGTCATGGAGGTTAAAATTTGTAATTGCTACTGTCTACAAAAACTAAATTCTTAATTACTTTTCTGAGGTAAGAAATTGAAAATATTTAATATATTAATAAAAATTCATTGGAGATATTTAGAATTTTGACTCAAGAAAGTAATTAAGAATTAGTGAAGAGGCTGGAGAGATGGCTTGGTGGTTAAGAGCACTGATTACTCTTCCAGAAGACCTGGGTTCAACTCCCAGCACCACATGGCAGCTCAAAACTATCTGTAACCCCCCCTAAAATGAATTAGTAAAGAAAACAAATATGTTTATGCCGAGCAATACTGAAAGTAAAATGGGAGGTCTCAGGAGCGCAACATCAATTCTAATAATAAACTCATTTCTATTTTATGAAATATTTAGCTTTCTAGCTTGCAAACATGAAATCATCAACACAGATCATAACTAATGTTGAGATGAAAATGAATGAAGATTCTCTTCTTTTATTATTGGGACTAATATGAAGTATTTCACAAGAGAAACAAATATTAGTTCCAATAATCATATTCATTGAGAACAAGGATAATTCCTAAATGATTCAATTCCCTTCCTATTATTGTCTCACTGGAATAATTTTAAATGAATTGTATTGTTATTTAAGTCCAGGATTTCCTTTAAACATTATTTTTAAAACTACAAATTTAAGTATTAGGTACTTTAGTTTAAATGATCAGAAATACTCGGTGTGTACCAGTAACATAAGATATAAACCAAAGGATGCTTTCAGGATGCAAATAATTACCTTCACATGGATGTGGAAGTGCTAGGCTTCAGTGGCAATGCAAAATACACTATGTACTTGTGAATTAGAAGTGTGTACATGGGATGAAAGTGCAGAATCTCCAAGGCATTGTGCACAGGCATTGTGCACATTCAAGGTCAAACTCATTCTGGGTTTTGTGTGACACAATTACATGATTTTGAACTGAGCAGGAACTGAAAGTGCCTGGAAAGAATGATGTGAAGATAAAGAACTAGGTTGGTAAGACAAGAGGAAATGAGCAGAAAGCTCATCCAACTGCACACCTTAAGGACAGTCTGAATAGTTGGCTAGTGGTCTCTATGGGCAACACACTTAGCACACAGGTCAGTGGGTATTCTTCCAGTCAGCAGCAGCGGCGGTGGCAGCAGCATCCTCTTGGAACTAAGGACCAATGTATATCCCCAGTTTAGATCTATAGAGTCTGAAATGATAGAGTTGGGCACATCTGCGCTGTTAACAAGAGTTCCAGGAAATATTTCTGGAATTTAAGAACCACTGGTTAAAGTTTAAAAGCTTATGAAAAAAAGATGGAGCATTGAAAGAGAGTTATCCTTTAAAGACTGGAGTTTAAGTAAAGACAGAATATTTGCAAGTTTTGAGGTCACGAAGTAGGTGAGAGGAGAAACTTTCTGAAGGTAAAATAGTTTCCTACAGTAGAGCATGAAGAAAGGAAGGCCAGGGCATTCCTGTCCAACTGGTACATAGGAACAGCAGTATAGCCTGCAAATGAGAGAGGTTTGGGGATCCTCTCAAGGTCTTGACTACAATTTGGGGCTCCTTTTATCTTTTTATGAAAACTTCCTGTTATATATTTTTATTCAGTAAAGGAAAGTGATTTCAAGATGTAATGCACACTGACCCAATAGATAAATATAAATTAAGAAACTATCATTTTCTCCTAATTCTATTTACAAACCTTATGGTCAGCTTTATATGAGACTGCTACATATTTCTTTAGGCAACACTGAGAAGAAATCATTCATTGCTGAGCATAAAAGAATTTTTAAAAGTCAAAGAAATTAACACCTCAGCTTATTTTCTTAGGTTGGAAACATTTGTTTCTATTCTTTGCTCCCAAGCCATAAAGTAATGCATCACAAGAAATGAATGTGGAGGCTTTGCCAAGGCAGAGACTCTCAGTAGACTTACTGCTTGCATCTGAGAGCAATACAGTCTACAGTTGGTATCTTTTTTAAGTACCTAGGAACTACAAACATGTAGAAATATACCCAAAAATATTCAAATGTATAACTCTGAGCAACCATTTCCCAATTATTACAATGAAAATGAATCCCAGGTTACTTGATTATCATTCCCTCTTAGCTTTATGAGAAGTTAGATGTTACCTCTGAATGTAGTTGAATATTTCCAAAGCCCAGCTCCCTCAGAAGCAGGAGTACAGAATCCTTTGGATTTTTTTTCTTCATTTCAGTGATGTGTTAATCTCCCCAGCTATCCTTTGTACCTCTTTGTGTACACCTGCTCATTGCTTGTGCAGAGGATAAAGAAAACATAGAAATTCCAGGTAGTGACTCACTGGAATGAGTTGAAATTTTAACGAGGCAAAACTCTCACACACCATTCAACTGAGTGCCTCTTACAAGAATAGGTAAATGTGATTTTAAAGGAATGTAAAGTGAATATTAATGGAAATGACATACTATCTCAATTTTTAGAATATTGATTCACTTGCTGTAGAAATCAGTATTGTAAAATTACCAACTACAAGGCAAGGCTTTATTGAAGACAAAATTTTAAGTTGGTTTTTTTTTTTAAGCATACTAGGATTTGTCAGCAGTTTTAACGCAGCACTCCTTATAGCTCAACTATCAAGACTCATAGTAACTACAGGTTTCTCCTTTAAAAGCATGACTCAAAATAATGGTTGAAGAAATGGTAAAGAATAGAAAGGGACCTTCCCATTGAAGCATAAACTTTGACAAACTAGATATCCTAATTACGTTGTATTTTAATTACATTTAAATATACATAGACAGTTTCTGAGAGCATTTGCCAGTATATTAAACACTGCAACAGATTGCCTGGCTCAGCTCTCAGAAATGCCTCTGCTTTTCTTTAAAAAGCAAGAGCACAGAATTTGTTAGTAGGAAAAAAAATAGATATTACATTATCAGATATAGGAAAATGTATTGCACCTTCTTTCTTGAAGTTAAAAAATGTTGATTAAATGCTACTCATAGTTAATAAAAGTAGTTAAGAATAGTCAAAAGTATTAGTTCTACTCATCTTTTATGACTATAAACAGCTAAGAATACAAACAAGAGTAGGAACCTAACATTAACTAATAAGATTATACCGTTAAGAGAAAAGTTTCATTTGAGTTAGAAAATGGGGGATTTAAACCACTGTCATCCTCTCCAAAAACTGCAAAATCTCACTCAAAATGTACAAAATGCAATGCAAGTAGCCCAGTGAGACAAAAATAAACACTTGTCTGGAAAGTAAGAGTTCTCATCTAATGAGTTCCTATACATTTATCTAATGAGTTCCTATACATTTATCTAATGAGTTCCTATACATTTATTCAAAAGTAAATGACAAAATAAATAAGGCAAGACTTCTAAGTATCCTTAAAATGAAGGTGTTAAAATCTCTCCAGCTGAGACCAGGACAGAATTAATGTCACTGCTAGGACGGATGTCAGGCCTACTTTCTCCTGTTTGAAGAACAAACAGTTATTCAAAAGCAAAACACACGCGCACAAGCATGAACACGCACACACACACACAGAGGGGGGGGGAGAGGGAGTCAACTATTATTGTCCTCAAGAATTTCATGGTCACTGTTAGAAAAGTAACCTGTCCAAAACATTAAAAAAAAAAAATACATGCACCTAGCTTTCTTAGAGAAAATTCTGCAGTGGAATGTATTTCACTCTGCCATGATACTCTGTTCAGTGAAGAAGCATAACCCAAGAAAGCTTTTAGTAGACATTTTCTGCTCCAAATTACAGGTAATCATACTGATTCATTTAAGGAATGGCTTTGACCTATTATTACCCATCTCTCATAAATACACCTATTATCCATGTAGCAAGCCTAAGGAAAGCATTCATGTAATATTAAGCAATTGAATAACGGTAAGAGGCGATGGACACTCTAAAATTAACCCTCCCCTTCTGCTCTTACATATTTTCTATGATTTTAACATCCTTATAATGAAATGATAATGTTTGAAGCAATATGAAGCAAATGAGGTTATTTTAACATCCATTTTGTGATATTTTTGCCAATTGGTAAACCCAAAACTACTCATTAAAACTGGCAAACCCAATGTTGTTTATGATGAATGTAATCAAATGTGTTGATGTTCATCCTGGTGTATTTACATGATTCTTAGAACACACAAGAATGCAGCAGATCTCCACCTACCATGGAAAACAAATCAGACTTGTTTTGATTCAAGGTGAATATTTTCTTTTGCTTAGAGTCTTCTGGGTCCATCTGTATAGTTACTTAGAACTTGGACATTTTCCCAAAATTGCAGTATTCTTTTAAAATCAGAATACTATTCTCAAATATTTAAAAACACAACATGCCTAAATTTTTAATGTATCTATAATAGACATGACAAAGTTTTCATGCATATGTACAAAAGTGTGTCTACACATTCATTTTTTGAAAAATTATGCAATATAGAGTTTGAGAGCAATATAGATATTCTGGGTGACATTTATCACTTCTTTTAGTCCAGGAAATATTTTAGAATTTGAAATGAACTTGATAATATGAATCTAATCTAACCTAAGAACATACAGCTAAGTGAATTAAATAGTTATTAAAGAATTAGCAATTCAGTGGCAAAGTGTTGAAGTCTCAACCCACACAAAAGAGAATCTGTACAGTTATAACATGAAGTTAGCAATTTTTTTAAAATATAAAAACAAGATTGGAAAAGATCTAGAGATTTGGGAAGACGGTACAAAATAGGAAGTTCAAATATATAAATGATGTTTTTATTCTCTCTTGTTCTTTTCATTATCTGCCAACCAGCAAGAGAAAAATAAACAGAACTGCATGTCTTCGCAAATATAGGTGTTCAGTTTGTCACTTGGCCCTGGAAGCTATTCAAAAATATCCAGATTTTAAGTAAACAACAACTCCCAAACCCAGAATTACAAATAATTTAAACCCAAAGGCTGGTTTTATTCGCTGAACTCAGTTAGAAATGATGACTACCAAATTTGGATGTACAGGGCTTAGCCTAGGAAGACACAACATCCTTTAGAATGCTGAGGACCCAAGCTCTGAACTGTGTTCCTTATGCAACTAAACTAACGCAATTACCAGCAAGAGTAACGGGCAACATCCTAAGGGGAGACTCCATCTCACTAACCAAATTCAAGAAGCTATCACCAAATTGCACTTTACCAATTATGTGTCATTGGGTATAACTAAATCTAATTTCCTACTTTTTCTCCTTGCAAATTCCTGACTAGTTAGTTATGGGAAATTACTTATTAGGCCAACTGTTTTCTGGGAAGAAGCATTTAGTAAGTGTGATGAACTCTAGACTGCTAGTATAAGCTCTATTTCATAATACTTGGTTCTCATACAGAAATTCAACTCTAATTTCCAGGACCAATACACAAGACAACCAAGGAGCCTGTCTAAACATCTTGGTGGTTAATGCTAATTCTGAGACAAAGCAAAGGAGAATGTCATAGATTGTTTTGAAGAGTTTCACAGGCTTTGCCTTCATAATTAATAAGCTGACACAGCATACTAAACACTTATCAACACAATCACTGGGACTGCTGCCTTCTAAGGGGAATAGCTCAAACGAATTGTCTGCAATACACCAATATGTCACAAATACCGTGGTTCTTCAGGAGAATTTCATCCCCAGCAGTTTCATCTGGGTAACATTTAACAATTTCACTATTTTAACATTTTGAAATGCCAAAAAGAACACACTGATCCTGCAGCTAGGCTTATTAGAGAAGAGCAGTCTCACAGGCAAGACAGAAAGGAACACAGTCCGCTGGGAGATGGGTAGCAGAAACAGGCAGAAAACACTAGAGAGCAAACAAAGCCGAGCCCTGCTCCACTATGAGGTCTGATTTTCACCAGAATTTAAAACTTTGCACGCACAATTAAGTATCATCACCTATGGCTTAATTAAGGTTCTAGTAACAGCATCCCTTTCTATACACAGCCACTGATGTCATTCTTGTTTGGGAGCAGAAATATCAGGTTTGTCTGCTTAACCAGGAGCATGCAAGCATAGTAATTTGGAAAGGTCAGAAGTGAGCTTTCCCACCATGTGGCATTATTGCAACCTCATGTAGGATCAGGAACACAATGAGACCTCCCCAGTCAGACACTTGATACATACATACCTCAGCCACAGTGTTCCTTGTTTGGAATGGGAGACATCTTTTGAAGCAATAAAAGAGACTGTTCACAGTAAATTCCTCTAATGACCTAAAATGATTAGTTAAAAACAAACAAACAAACAAAAAACCTGTATCAGCATCCAGCCCCTTTCCCAGCTACAGAAGCTGCTAGTGTCCTTACAAACAAGCACCTGCAGTATGTACTACTTAACATTCTGGAGGTGCATGGATTGTGTTCTTGTGTGGATGTAACCAGAAAATTATTTCCTTTAGTTAAGAAACTATCCATGGCCTTTCGTTGATAAAATTGCTAGTAACTGAGTTGGAGAAGGAGGGGGTTGGGGGGGCAGAGAAAAATCAATCAGTAGATTTAGCTCCCTTTCAAATCGTCAAAAGCTGGGACTAAAAAGCAACACTTTAAATCAGTCCTGTGGGAACCTCGAAGGCTGGTGGCTACTACTTTCTCAATTTTCTGCCAGTTGGACTTATGTCGGGAGTGACCCCACAGATAATCCGTGCCCACTGAGTTTCCTCTGAGCATGCGCATTTTCCCATTGTTCAAAGGAATTAACTTGGTAATGAAAATGAGAAGTTATGGGACCCAGAGAGGTATCTTTCAACGCCTTTAATACCAGTAAATCTGCTCTAATCTCTCATTGGATTAAATGCCCAAGGAGGCTTAATGCGCCAAGAGATAAACAAAGGCAGGAATAGCTAGCTAATAGCTCCTATTTGGAAGAAAAATATGGGAAACAGAATGCTTCATAAATAGGTTTACTATATTTTTCTCATCTCTCTAAAGCCTTTGAGACACAAACCATGTACTACCATTAGAAACATGCACCTTGCTTTATACTTTGAAATGACCAGTTTTTCACCTCTGTCATAGACATTTGCATTCAGAAGATGCTCCACTTAAGACTGGTAAGCCTTACCAAGAAATGCCTTTTTTAAATAAAGCATCAACTTTGTTCACCTGACGCCAGCTCTTAGTTACATGGTCCTATAACATTTAATTACTATGCATACTGGTTTTTCCTTAAAGAGAAATGGCTACTGTAGCTATCATGCTGTATCAGAGAAGTTCGTTATTTGACATAGACTTCTTTACATGACATTTAATATTTTGATTGAGTCGTTTTCTAGATTTTGGTGCAGAGACATGTATTCCTCTGGAAGACTTAGTTTCTGATACGGTTAAAAGACATCAAACATCATCTCAAGCGCCTGTTTTTCCAAACATGCACAATTACACATTTTCTACAAACAGACATCAGTGTATACAAAGCTAGGTGCACATTCAGTATATTAGAAACAGTAGAACCCTCCAGAAGTAGCTCAGACAACAGTTAACAAGCTGTGACTATACAGCTAAGTAAACACCACCGACGTACGATTTGCTCTCCTGGAACACGAACTGGAACTCCGCGCTTAGGACACCTGGGGACCACTGGCCAGTACCGAGGGGGGCGGGAGGCGGAAAAGCTATTCCCAAACGTCGCTGTGCCAGGTCTTACCCTTCGCATCCCCCGGTCCACGGGCCAGAAGCTCCCTCGGCACCTGTCGCCCAGCCAAGAGACTGGCTCTCTGCTACAAGGAAATTTGCCCCCCGACTCTACAGAGAGCTTTGCAGACAGTCCAGGCTCCCGCCTGAGCCAGGAAAAGGCTCTGGCGCCTGGGGAGCCCGAAGGAGGCGGAGGCGGAAAAGAAGTAGAGGAGGTAGAGGCAGAGAGAGCGAGCCGGGAGGCGGCGCGGGGCGCGGCGGGGCGGGGTAGAACGGGGCGTGCCTGCGGCGATCGGTCAGTAAGTCAGTCGGTCTGCGCGCCCGCGTCCCCGGCCTCCAGCACTCGTGCGCCACAGTCCCTGGGACTGTCGCCCCTGGGCTCTGGCAGGCCCGGGGTCGTTCCCTGGCTCTCCCTGGCGTCCCGTTGATCGCGCTGGCCGGCGTGGGGCCGCCCGCCTGGGCCAGCCCGAGCGCCGGTCGCCGCGCCCTGCTCGTGGTCCCTGCCTCTCCCTCCGCTTGCGCGCTGTCTCTGGCTCGCTCTCGCTCCAGTCCCATTTATGAAGCGTGGTCCCATCACGTGTTAATGAGCCTTTGTCCTGCCCTGGCAGCGGCGGCAGCAGAGACTCCGCCAAGGGATCTGAGCGGGGAGGGACCGGCGCGTGGCGCCCGCGGCTCCAAACTTTGCTGCGCGGTCCCCGCAGCGGCGCTGGCCCGGGGGCTAGAGAGGGCCGGCCCTCGGCGCGCTGCGCCCACTGTGTCATCCTCATTCTCCGCCACTGCCGCGACCCGGGGACTCCGCGGCCTGACCCTGCTCTGCTCCCTGGCACCCTCCCACCCTGGCGGGGCCAAAGGGGGCGAGTGCCTCACTGCCCGCGACCTCGGGGCCGTTAATCACACGCGCTGCTCAGCGCCAGCACCTCGCGGGAGGTCACGCACCGGGCGTCCGGTGCCGGGAACCAAGGCAGCAGACACGCAGTTGGGGTGCGGTCTCCACCCGACCCTCCCCTACGCGCCGCCCCTGCTCCCTTAGCTACCTGGCCACTGCCACTAGTCCTCCGCCCTCGGGGCGCACGACGTCGCCCGGGCGCCTCCAGCACTGGCCCGCGCGACCACTCGGGCGCGCCACTCAAGCGGTGGCCACACACGCTCGGCACCGTGGGCGGCCGGCGCCCCCTCCCCAGCTCTGGCTCTCCCCGCACCTCCTGTTCGCGGGGAGACGCCGCCGCGGCGGGCGGGGGCTCTGCTGGGGCGGGCGCCTGGGGACCGGCGGTGCGCCCGGCCGCCGACACAGGAATTAGGGGACATGCTCGTTAATTGGTTCCACTATCCGCCGCTGTCTGCCTCCTGTGCACGGATCAAACCTTAATTGGTCTTTACATTTATCACGGAGAATTGCAACCCTATACACGAGCGTCAGCCCGCAGCTTCAGCCAAGAGGGCCATTCTCCGCCAGGTCCCCGGGGCCCAGCAGATTGTGGCTGCGTCTGAATTGCGTTTTAGACCTCTTTTTCTACCGAGATTGGGGTCCACTCGACCCCTCAAGGTTTCCACCTGATGGAGCCACATCATGTTAGCTCCAAGGTCCCCGCTATGGGCACAACGTTCAGTTCCAGGCAGGCAAGGTGGCTGCCTGGCATTCATTTTAAGACGCCTTGCTCAGATTCAAGGACGTCTAGCCCCAACAGCATCCTACAAGGCCTCCTCCCACCACCACTCCGCCCCCCCCCCCCGAGGTCCTACCCCAGCTCAGAGCCAAAACCAGCCATAACGTGCGTCTGGGCCTTTATTTTTAATCTGGTGACAAAGATCCCAGAGGGTGAGCCTCTAGAAAGAAGGAACATTGAAGGAGAGAAAGCTGCAGAATCTAGGAAGGAGAGTCAGGATCAGAGAAGGAAAGTCTGAAACCTTGCTTCCTACAGGTCTAACTGAAGAAAGGCTTCCTGCAGAGAGCTCCAGCAGTTTGAATATCCCTGAGACTGCTTTCCACTAGAGAGAGTAGTTTTCGTTTCCATGTCAGGAGATCGCCTTTTGAGATGGAGTCCACAGCTGAAGCAATCAAGTTGTAGGTAAATATAAACAAAGATCTAACAGACCAGTCTGTAGGGGGAGAAATGATTAAGGGAGATGGTCAGGTGAATGTTTAGGCTATCTGCTGAGCCTAAACCTGCTGCCTAGGTATAGGTTCTTCCTCTAACCCATCTCTGGCATAAGGACCGCTCCTGGAGATTTAGAGAAGGAGGCATCTTCTGCCCTTTTCTTTCAGAGGTTATGGTTGTTATTAATTTGCCCTCACCTCAGATTCCTAGCAGAAGTAAACATTTGCACACGTGTGCCTTTCTTGGGACCTCCGGGCCTCTGGATAAGTTTCAACACTACCTGCCAGCACTAGTTCAAATGATGGCCGGTGATTAAAGACAGGAACCAAACAGTTCTTATTCTTGGTGTGGTCAAGTTGGGGAGCTGGGCTACTTAGTGATTTCAGACAGCATGTTTTCAAGTTACTTAAGCACTTGGGTGGCTCAGCACTGTTGTTCCTACCCAACACAGACACACCCTGGTGGTAGATAGAACCTTCTTTCCATTATTGAGTCACCCCCTTGCTGGTCAGTATCAAATCTGGAAGAAGTCATTTATAACCTGTGGGAGGTACTCTATGGAGGTCTGTCAACACCAGCTTTTTTTCCTCTGAAGACAGAGAGCACTCTAATTCCTAATAAGGATGCTGATGTTTATTCGTGTCTCAAAATCTCTTTGATTAATGGCACACTTTTTCACTGAATCCTATGAAACACGAGCAAAGGAAAAACAAAAACAAAAACAAAACAAAACAAAAAAAGCATGATACAAACGTCTAGGGGTTTGTTAATTGATCTGCAGACTGAAACTATCACTGTTAATTTAATCAGGGAGAGGTTCTAGCAGCTATTACTGTTTAACTAGTTATTCTGTTATTCTGTTGTTCAGAACCAGGCCTGGATTCTGACAGCTGGAAAATTGTTGCCACTTTTATTCAGGGTTCAAAGATAACACTCAATAATGGTGTCAAACTTTGACTTGCGACCTGGTATTTTATCGCCACAAAGGAATGCTTTGTTAAAAACAAGAGAATTATGTTGTTTGCAAAGTGCCCTTCTTGTAGGTACACATATATGTTTTTCAAGTTCTGTCTGTCCCAAGCTCATCAGCGAAGCAAGGGGCTGCTGTTCCTTTCTTTCTGAGCTGTGGAGCTAGAAGAGAGGCGAGCAGCTGACAGTAGGCAAGCATCCTTTGATGCCTTGGACTTCACTTTGCAAAGATCACTTTATATGGAAGGAAATGATTTACATCCCACATGTGGCTGAGTGCATCCTGTGCCCCCAAAGGAAACAGCAGGGTTGGCAAAGGCAAGCTATCAGCATCCCTGTTAAGGATACTATGGTGAAGATACATGTAAACATATCACAAAATGTGAATGCTTCTAGATCACTGCAAACCAAGCTTGAATTAGAATTCATGTCCTTCTGAGGAAAGACCTGTCAGCTCCTTAGCCAGGCCTCACTAGTTCCTTCAGGCGTTCTGCTTTTTCGGATCTTTATTCTTTTAAAATTATAACAGGGCTATGATGAGCCAATTTGCTGCTGTTCTATGTAATTTGGGTTATTCATTCAGTGGGATGTAGAAGATGAGAACACAGTTAAAGTGGCATATTTCAACTTCAAAGAAAGATCTAAATTTTAGACAGTCAATATGCTCCTAGTTACACCAGATACAGAACATTAAAGAAGCAATGGCTTCTCTCTGAGACAGCCGTTGATCCCAAAGAGGCTGCACATGAAAGTTCTCCTTTTAACTTGTCCTGGTTCATCAGACCCTCCCACTCCCAGAGTAATAGACAGTGGTGCACTTATTTGGGAACTGGCAAAGCAAAAAATCACTCCTTTAGAGTTTGGAGACTGGGGTTCAAGTTCGGCCCCCATGTAAATTTGGCATATGCAGGGTGATGTGCATTCCTCAGGGCTAGAGTGCTGGATGATTAAAGATATTTGGGGAATGATCTGGCTACACGATTCCATCCTAATTTGGAGAGTTGCTTTAGAATTTCAACAGCTGCTCCTGTCTCTCCTCAGAAACATTAAAGCACTTTTTATTGCAGTGGCTCTGCCTTGCTCGGTGGCCTGGAGACAGACCTGCAGCCCAGGCTCTAGCAGCTGTGAGTGTGAAATGTTCCACGAGTGATGCCGCAGCCTAAAGAACCACCCACACCACTTCTGCATGCATCGTCTCAGAACCACAAGCTGCTTTTGAAACAGGAGGCTCTTTGTCACCCCCCCCCCCAATCAGAAAGTCAACTTCCTGGAACTGGCTTCAAGTGGGAAAGCTCGTCACCAGGATAAGAAATGAAGGAAAGAAGGAATGAGGAAGGAAGGATGAGGGTTTCTTTAACCTCAGGGATGCTCTGTTGTATTCAAAGAAGATAACTGTGGCTTCTTGGTGAGCTTTTCATACAACTAAACACATGTTCCTTAGAGCTTTTTTTTCTTCTTCTCATCTTCTCATCTTCTCATCTTCTCACCTTCTTTCATTAACTTGCCAGCTGGGCAGTGGCAAGGCAAGCCCAGAAATGACAGGAAGGAATGTTTTTCTTTTGTTAATGTTCTGTGTTGTGTTTTGTTTTGTTTTGTCACTAAGCAGAGGATCAGTAATGAGGAGATGGAGCATCCTTACATTCAAGCCATGTGAGAAGCATGCTCTAACAGAATAAACAAGCAGATATTGTAAAAACATAGCAGCAAGGAACCAGGTGAATAATGCTTTTGTTCCCTTTGATGAAACTCATATAACCAATCACCCAAGCTCTATAATTAAAAGGCTAAAAACATATGTCTAAATATTTCATTATGTTTTAAAAAAATGGGATAAGCATGTCTAAATATTTCATGATTTTTAAAAATGGAATAAGCAAACAATAGAAAGTTAGTAATAGAGACAGGCATTTCTTAGTCATCAGCACTCCCCCTTGAATAGATTGTCTTCCTGGCAGTCTTGGCTACTTTTCTATTGTTATGATGGGACACCATGACCAAGGCAACTTTGTAAAGAAGAAAGAGTTTATTTGGGCCTATAGTTTCAGAGTCATGACAGTCATGGCAGGAGGTAGCCAGGCATAGCACTGAGCAGTAACTGAGAGATCACATCTGGAAACACAACCACCAGTCAGAAGGAGAGACAGTGGGACTGGTTTGAGCTTTTGAAACTTCAAAGCCTGCAGCCAATAACACACTTCCTCCAACAAGAGCACACCTCCTAATCCCTCCCAAATGGTTCTACCAAATGGGGACCAAGTATTCAAGCAGGAACTTATGGAGACTGCTCTCATTCACACTGTGGTTTGTTTGGTTTTACAGCTTCCAGTAGGAACTTTAAAAAGAAAAAGAAATGACCACCCTTCTTGAGCAAAAGAAAGTAAATGTAATAATGGATCTACACTCCCCACCTGGCACCAGAAACTCTCAGTAAATAATAGCAGTTTTCACTTCTCCAAATCTTCTGCTATGCTTCTGGTATTAGGTAAGTGGAAGGGATCACAGCACATGGTTCTAAAAGCTTTACACTCTCAAACCAGAAAGTGGAAAGATGCAGATAAACAAAGCATTGTTTTAGAGTGGTGGCTTGGGCTCAGCTGCAACCCTATCACTTCTCCCCTATTCTGAAGAGACTTTGCTTTCATTATAATCTGGGGGAGCTGATTCCTTGAGAAACCCCCATTACCTGTAGTTCAAGAGACTTTCCTTGAAATGAAGCTGCCAGCAAAATTAAAAGTTGGTTAAAAAAAAAAAAAGCCTATACACTATGTCAAGCACTATGTCAAGTTGATGTAATAAAAAAGATAGGCAACCAATAGCTAGGCAGGAGGTATAGGCAGGATTTCTGGGGAAATAATGGAAGAGGAGGAGGACTCTAGATGCACAGGACATAGGAAACATGAGGTACAAGATGGGAGAGGGAATACCATGAGGTAGAATGTAGATTAATGTAAATTGGCTAATTTAAATTATAAGAGCTAGTTAGGAACAAGCCTAAGATATAGGCCAAGATTTTTGTTTTGTTTTGTTTTGTTTTGTCTTGTTTTGATGGTGGCAGCAGTGGTGGTTTTTTGTTTTCTGTTTTGTTTTTTTGAGACAGGGTTTCTTTGTGTAGCTTTGGAACCTGTCCTGGAATTCTCTCTGTAGACCAGGCTGGATTCAAGCACACAGAGATCCCCCTGCCTCTGCCTCCCATGGGCTGATACTAAAGGCATGTGCCACCACCGCCTGGCCCAAGTCTGCATAAATAATAGGAAGTTTTCATGTCATTATCTGGGAGCTGACAGGCAGGAGGGAAAAAGACTCATTACATACTGTGCCCAACTGTCCAAACTCTATGTATATATTTCCACATAAACCCAGAGAATTAAAAAGAAAGAAAGAAAGAAAGAAAGAAAGAAAGAAAGAAAGAAAGAGGAGAGGAGAGGAGAGGAGAGGAGAGGAGAGGAGAGAAGAGAAGAGAAGAAGACATAGATTCCTAGTAACCTAATGCTTGTAGCAGTACTAAGTAGAAACAGCATAGGCTCAGCAAGCTTGCATGGCTGGGGCAGGTAAATGCTGGTCCTGGCAGGTATGCTCAGAGAAGGCTGCAGATGCAAAATAAAGGGTCCAGACTAAGAAAACCTTTAAACAAATACAGAAAAAAAAAGTGTGTATACACAGTCATAGAAAAAAACAGTTTAAAAATAATAAAGTCTTTAAAGAAAGATAAGGTAATTTAAAAAGAATGGGAAATACACAGAGTGCCTTGTTGACTTTCAATTTTTTAATGCTAATGTACAAAAAGCAATAGTTTCTGAGAGACAATGAATTATGGAAACTGCTAAATTAAACCAATATACATATTTTTAAGAACGTCTTAACTTCAAAATAAAGTCAGGAAATATATTGTGTTGGGGGAGAGGTTATGTTTTTGTTTCTACAGAAAACAAAAAGTTATGGTTCTCTTCAAAATTAATGAAGATCAGATTTGATTGGGAGAGACTGTCTGAAAATCTTGGCTACATACATGAAAAAAGAAATCAAGGAAGACTACAGGACGGGTGACATATATGCTGATCCCTCTACTATGGAAGCAGCTCTGAGACAGGATGACACATGGTAAATATTGTTGGTTGCAGAGTCCTCATGACTTATTATTGCCTGCCATCCTTTCATATGTCATGGATACAGGTTAGGTAATACAGTCCTATTAAGTTAGCAGATGCCTTTTACCTACACAAACATAGAACAAAAAATCATTTTTACCTGACTTGTGCACATCACACATCCCATACTTGTATGTTAATACAGATATATAGTCTACCCTTAAAAGGTTATGTGTTTTTTTTTAAAGGAACTAGTGAAAGAGAAGCCTGGGTGATCCAGTCTCCCAGAATGCCTCTGTTGCAGTTTCCTCAAAATTCTGTGTTGAGAACAACTTCAAAGCTGCTAGCTGAGATGGTCCAGCCTCACAGACGACTCCAGCAAAGACTTCAGATAAGCTCTACACTTTTCCATCACACAGAGACTAAACAAAAAAAAATACATTGTTATTGCAATTTTTCAGGGTCCCTAAAGATGACATTACCATCAGACAACAGGAAACAGTCTAGAGAATGCTACATCCACATACCCAAGGAGTGGAGTGGGTGTTTCTTTGGTTATTTGGTGTGCTATGAATGTTTGTCATTATTTGGGGAGGTTGGTTATAAGTTGTTATTGGTCATGGTCAGGAAAAAAGCTATTTAAAGGAGATTATATTCAGGAATCTATTTCTGAAAGAAAAAAAGGTGAGTATAGTATAGAAATGAATAAAAGAATGGATTGTTCAGTCTATTTTTGAACAACCACTAGTCTAAAATGCTTTACATTGGATTTGGATTTTTGTATATCAGTGTAAATTTAAGATTATTTTTGTTACATTGTATATATATCTCTACTCTTGTTTATAGTATTGTACCTATGCAGCTCAATCAAAACATGTAATTTAAAGTTTTAGTATTTGAAAGCTATTTAGGATAATAAAGAAATACAGGTTAGTAGTTAGTCATTATTAGCAATCAAACCTATAGTCATGTTAGGTATGTTTTCAAGGACAAATGGAGATATATTTTAGGTAGATAGGTAGTCTTCAAACACTTAAGAGATCTACAGAATATGACATTTAAGATGCTTTAATAGCCTAAGGCTTTTCATGACAGTGAGACATGTCTTCTATTGGCAGCACTGATTTACTTCCAAAAATAAAGGATGACAGGCATCAGAGAAACTCCATGTGGCGTTTGCTTTTATTGTGGTAAAGTTAGGCACTAGGTAAGAACCAGCTCTTACCTTGACTGCTGAGACTATACTGTCCAAATTGGGCAAGCAAGACACAAAAGAAGGTGACTGCCAAACTTTGCCAAGACAAGATAGGAAAGCCCTTGAAAGTTTTTCTGCTTCACAAAAAGTCTTTCAGATATTCTAGGTGTGTAGGCTGAAGATAGATGCTCAAATGTTGCACAGGAACCTTGGATGAGTGTCTAGGCAACCAGATGTCTCTGTCATTTCTTGTTCTGTGCTTTCTGTTTAATCGGGTAATATTAATATTAAATCCTTTTATCTTTGATGGGGTTGAAGATAAAATAGTTATAGTTAGAGTTTTCCTTGTTAACAAAATTCAGGAAAGAAACTTACATATAAAGTTGAAAAACAAAAAAGCTAAGCTTAAAAAAAGATGTTTTAAGATCTAAAAAGATACTTTTAGAATGATAAAAAAAAGTTATAATAGAAAGTGGTTTAGGTATAAAACTTTGAAATCACTAAGACAAAATATATAACACAGTATTTTCTTCAAATTTGTCAAATTTGGACTGAAATTTGGATAAATGGACTGAAAATTGTGAATGTAATTCTTACTTGGTAATTTTTCTTATTGTACATAGTTTTACTATGTTTCTTATTATTTAGACAAAAGGGGGGAAATGAAGCGGGATATTTATACACTGTCTGAAGATGTATTGCTGTGAGTGGTGTAATAAAAAGCTGAATGGTCAATAGCTAGGCAGGAGGTATAGGCGAGATTTCCAGGGAGAGAAAGGAAGAGGAGGAGGAATCTAGCTGTACAGGGGAAGACAGCCATATACAGAGAGGAAACAGCAGGCACAAGATGGAAGAGGGTTAATGCCACACAATAGAACATAGATTAATATAAATGGGTTAATTTAAGTTGTAAGAGCTAGGTAGGGATAAGCCTAAACTATAAGCTGAGGTTTCATAGTTAATAAGAAGTCTCCATATAGTGAATCTTTCTCTGTCCTGCCAGCCAGCTACCAAATAAAGACAGGGAGACTTATTGTTATGAACATTTTGCCTATAGTTTAGGCTTGTCACTGGTATAATTTAAGCCCCTACAACCTAAATTAATTGATATTTTTAATCTATGTTTTGCCACATGGCCTTATTTTTCTTCCATCCTGAACTTCCTGTTTTCTCTCCATGTCTGGCTGGCAACTACACCTTTATTTTTTTCCCAGAGTCAACTCTGTCCCCAGAAGTCCCACATAACCTCTTCTTGTCTATTATTGGCCATTCAGCTCTTTATTAAACCTATCACATTAATACAATGTACAAATATCTCACAGCATTTCCCCCTTTCTATCCAAATAAAAAGAAAGTTTTAACTTTAATACAGCAAAATTATATACAATAAGAACAATTATCAAGTAAGAACTACATTCATAGTGACCAGCCCTTTTGTATTTGTCAAATTTAGAGATATTATTCTATTATCTATCTTATTTTGATGCATCCAAAATTTTATACCTAAACTATTTATTTATTTATTTATTTATTTATTTATTTATTTATTTATTTAGGTTTTTTGAGACAGGGTTTCTCTGTGGCTTTTGAAGGTTGTCCTGGAAGTAGCTCTTGTACACCAGGCTGGTCTCGAACTCACAGAGATCTGCCTGCCTCTGCCTCCTGAGTACTGTGATTAAAGGCATGTGCTACCACTGCCCAACACCTACACTATTTTCTATCATAACGTGTATTACCATCCTAAAATAAAACATATCTTTAGACCTTAAAACATCTTAGATAAACAACTTATGCTCTTATATTTCTCAACATTAGAAACTTTACATCTTTCATATAAGATATCTTTTTAATTTGGTAACAAGGATAACTGTAAAACTATAACTACCTAGTCTTTAACCCCATCGAAGACCTGAGAAGGATATAATACTACCTGAGTAAACAGTAAGTGCAATGTAAATGACCCAAAACTAAGGAAACAACAGAGACAACTGGCTAACTGGACAGTCACCCAAGGTTCCTCTTCAACATCAGGGCACCCAACTTTGGTCTACCAGCCTAAAATATTTTACAGACTTTTCTGTGAAGCAGGAATTTTCAAGGACTGTCTTACCTTGTCTTGACAAAATTCGACTATTGCTTTCTTTTGTGTCCTACTGGTCCAATTTGGATACTATGTCATCAGTCAAGGCAAAAGTTACCCAGTGGATAACTTTGCCACAATAAAAGCAAACTTTATATGGAGGTTCTTTGATTCCCATCATTCTTTTTGGAAATAAATTGATGCAGCAAAGAGCAGATGTGTCTTATTGTCATGAAAAGCCTTGAGTTATTAAAACATCTTAAATGACATATTCTGTAGGTCTCAAGTGTTTGAAAATCATCTATCTTAAAACATATCTCTGTTTGACTTTGAAAATATAGCTAACATGAACACAAATATGATTGTTAGGTCACTACTAGTCTGTATTTCTTAATTATCCTAAATAGTTTACAATAATAACTTTCAAGAGCTAGAATCTATATTAAATTGTTAAATGAGCTGCATAGGTATAATACCTTAAACAAAAGTATAAATGTGTGTGTGTGTGTGTGTATACATAATAACAAAAAACATTAAATTTGTATTAACATATAAAAATATCTTAAACAAGAGTAGAAACAAATATAGAGATTTTCAAACAAAAATAACCTTACATTTGCATCACTGTACAAACATTCATACCAATGTAAAATATTTGAGATTGTTAGTTGCTTTTAAGTTTAAAGTAGATTCAATAATCTACCCTTTTATCTTATCATTCCTATATCCCCCTTTTTTATTTTCAGAAAGAGATCTTTGAATCTAACCTCCCTTGCTTAGTTTCCTCCCTTATTATGACCAGTAACAATTTGCAACCAACCCCCCCGAAGTGATGAAAAGCATCCATAACCTCCTGAATGCCCAAAAACTTCCCTCTGGGGAATGTGGGCATCATGTTCTTTAAATTACTTCCTTTTGTCTGGGGGGGGGTGACAGTATCTTTAGAGGACCCTGAGAAAACTGGGATAGTAAAGTCTTGGGAGAGCTAGCTGTATAATTTGTTGTCTAGTCTCTGTGTCATGGGAAAATTCAGGGCTTACCTGAAGCTTAGTTTCAAGTAGTCTGTGAGGCTGGACCATCTCAGCTAGCAGCTTTGAAGTTGTTCTGGATGCAAAATTTTGAGGACACTGCAACAGAGGCACTTTGAGACTGAGTTACCTGGGCACTTGGTAAGATAAATCTCTATCCTCCATATGAAAGGATGACATTATAATAATAAGCCATGAGGACTCTGTGGGCAACAAGATTTATCAAGTCTCATCTAGTCTCAGAGCTTTTCCCATAGTAAAGGGATCAGCATATAAGTCATCTGTCCTGTAGTCTTTCTTGGTTTCTTTTTTCATGTCTGTAGCCAAGATTTTCAGGCAGTCTCTCCCAAACAAATCTGATCTTAATTAATTTTGAAGAGAACCATAACTTTTTGTTTTCTGTGGAAACAAAGGCATAACCTCTCCCCCAACACAACATATTACCTGATTTCCATTTTGAAGCTAAGATGTTTCTAAAGTAAATAGGCTCGCTTAATTCCCTTCCATCATCTAATGTCTTTCAGCAGCATTCAAAAAATTCAGTCAACAAAACATGGTACAGGATATATATGTGTGTGTATATACACATACATACTCTTTCTTTAAAAGATTTTATTATTTTAAACCATTTTTTCTATGACTGTCTATACTCATTTTCTTTTCTTTCTTCAGAACCTATGTACATTTTTAAACATACTATACCTTTCTAGAGGTTTTCTTTGCCTGGACATGGCTTTATTAAGCGTCTTTAGCATCAGCATTCTCTGAGCACATGAGTCAGATCTTAATTTGTCATGTCAGCTGCTGTGTAGCTCAGCTTAGCACATGGCGCTGGCTCATGGCATTGGTGGCTATCTCCAGCCTGCAGGCACCAGCCAGTAGCTATGTCAAGCTCTGGCTGGCCCACCTGAAAGACCACAGGGCTAGAAATCCATGTCCAGAACTTCCTTAAGCTTTCTTGGGCCCTATGTTCAGATATTCGGGCCTCCATGTTGGGTGTCATATGCAGAAACACTTTCTCTCTCCTGCCAGACAGCTCCCAAATGACATGGGGACTAATTCTTAATTATGAAAGCTTGGCCTGTAACTTGAGCTTGTCTCAACTAACTCTTAAAACTTACATTAACCCATACTTTTTAATCTATGTTTTGCCATATGGCCTTGCTTTTCTTCCATCTTGTGTCCTCTCCATGCCTGCCTGGCAACTTGCCTTTATTTTCTGCAAAGTTCCCTCTGTCCCTAGAAGCCCTGCCCAACCTTTACCTGCCTAGCTCTTGGCCATTCAGCTCTTTATTAAACAAATCTCAGCAACCCATTTTGCACAGTATACAAATATCCCACATTTTCATGTCATTAATCGGGCGCTGGCTGGTGAAACAGAAAAAGACTCACTCCAGGCATGTGATTGGCCTGTGGGTTCATTGCTTCCCCTAATATACCAATTATTAAAGAAAACAGGTACAACTCAGGCTTTATTGAAGAAATAAATATATCAAATGGTTTTCTAACTATTTGCTTAAAGACTGATAGATTTTGACAGAGGGAGGCAAGATTCAGCATCTTTTACCCTCTGCTCTGTATTGACGGGCCAGGCTCTTGCTTACTATGTCTTTTTTCTAGGAGGCAGACCTAACACCAATCTGTCCCTACTACTCCCCCCATAGTTATTGGTTGTGTCGAATAATATGATAAATGGGGAATCATTGGAAAAGAATTCTGGAAAAATTCTTAAGTGTCAACTGATTTCTCCTTGGATCAAAATACATAGACAAATTTAAATATTGCTCTTTTTTAAAAAAGAACAATAAATAAATTGTGAATCTTAGACTTGTGATGACATTGACTTTTATAAAGACCAAAGAAGAGACTGCAATGTCTAAATAACCAAGCTGGTGACTCTTTGCAACAATATGGGTTACATTAAAAAAGATGGTTATATATGTGGAAAGGAGTAACAGTTTATGACCCAAGGGCATCACTCTTCAAGGTGGGAAAATGATTATTCTGATGTCAATGCTAATGTCTCTCAAAATCTATAATTTAAGATCTAACCCACAAGGTCATTACATTATAAAGTAAGAACTTTTGAGGAATCAGTCATGATAGCTCTGCCTTTGTAGAAGAGATATGCAAAATAGTGCCTTGCCCCCTCTACTTTGTGAGGCTAAGACACTTTTCCATTTCTCTGTGTCCTGATTTTGGACTTACTTCCCAGCCTACAACTATAAGGAATACATCCTATTGTTTATAACTTGTAAGATCTAAAGTATTACCTTACAGCAGCCTGAATGGAATGGAGCTAATTCATCTGTAGTTATTGCTACTAGCTACTACAGACTATTGCCTGCTAAATGTGAAGTTTTCAACTCAAAGGGACGTAGTTTGCTCATAAAACTCGAGAAGACATAAGATTGATTATTCCTTAGAATACATTTCTTAAAGCTGACTACTTAATATTAAGACTTCACAATGTATATGTCTGTGTGGGAATTGGATAAAAAAAAGTTAACTTCCTCTCTGTGTTGTATATTGTTCTTGGGTATCGGAAAACCAGCTTAAGTATAAAAATCCAGTGCTTAAACCTATTTAAAAGATATTCATGATGTCTCAAATAAAATCTCGTGTAGAAAGGATTGAAGTGTCAATTTCTTAGTGCGAAAGACAGGAAAGAGTATATGGAAAAAATGGACCATTGGTAAATGTCATTTTAGAAAATCTTTGATTCTGAGGCTTTCTGTCATATTATATTACAACTGTGGCTTCAGTGCTCTGCATTCTCTGGAGGAAAGATCTTCCTTTTCCAAGTCCCTTTTATTACTATAGAACCATGGAGATGGGGAGGAAGGAAAGAGGAAAAAAGAAGAAGAAACAGGAGGAAAATAAGTAGATAGTTCCCAGAATATTTTTCCTTTGTCCCTTAAAGGAGAGACCTAGGATGGCATATAAAGTCTCTGACATGACACTTCATGGGATATGACGCAATGGTGTTGCTGGACTCTTGCGGGCAGCCCCAAGGTCTGACTTTAAAGAATTTCCCACACATTTTGAGAGAACAAGCCTTTGGCTAAATCATTTTTGCCCCAATAGATTTCAAAGAAACGAATGAGTCTGGGAAAGGGCATGAAAATTAGAATATGCCGATACAGAATGAATATTTAACATTTTTCCTTCTAAAGTGGTTCACAGATAATAGGATGCCAAGATGGAAAGTTCAATGTCATGGCAGTAATACACTAGAATGCTCAGTTGGGTTGCTGAATTCACAACTATGTTGTCAATGTCATTTTAAAGCCTTTTATTATTTTTTATTGACTAAATATATCATTTAAGACAATAAACAGTAAAAGCATGCTAGTTATAGAGAAAAACAACAATAGAAAATTTAAATCAAAGTTCTCACCCTATTTTCCTATCATGTAACTCTTTACATTGTATATAGACACAATTAGTGGAGTGAACTCCTGGAAGTAGAATTCTCTAGACAGACTTTTCTGCATTGCAGATATTGAAGAAAAACACCAATTGCAAACCAAGTGCTTGAAATGGATCTGGCTGACTCATTTAAGCATTTGTCTGTATTCAATTGAAATGTTGCCTGACTCCATCTCCAAGACAATGTTGAGCCCACTTAAACATGGTAGACCATGGGCAGTGCTACCTGCTACAGACTCTGCAAAAGTGAAGGACAAGAGCATCTTTTGTTATTATAACTGGGAGAGTGAAATAAGCAACTAGGATAGTATATGTTGCAATGGGCAGGGCAGTTCCATTCAAATAAAAAATGTCCTGTATCTCATAGAACCTATAGGTATTTTGGTGGACATTCATATTAATGAGAGCCTGCTTGTCATCTAAGCCCAGAACCTGACTACAGTTTACATATAGGTATAATTCTCTTTTGGTTGTTGTTTGTTGGTTGGGTGGTTGTTGCTTCAATACACATTGCAACTTCAGGCATATAACCAGAATAAAATTATAGTTTAAGCATTTTGAAAAATTATTATTATTGTGATGTGTAAGCCAGCAATCGTGATACATTTTTCAATCTTCTATTTTTAATCCTAGTGGGTGCACTATGCTTCTATGTATAACTTTGCCAGGCACCTTAATATCTAATAAATAGTATGCAAATAACTTTTTTCTTTGCTAATTCATATATTATGTAGAGTATTACAGAAGAACTATGTGTGAGGTGAATTATGTTTTCTATCTACTTTATCACACTTAGAATTACACTACAGTGCATTTGTTACATACAGAAACATGGGTTGTAGTGTCGCAGTCTTGAAACCAGCTGTTTTATATAGAATGCTCTTCCCATCTAGATGGACTTAGTGGTTCATGTGACCCTTGGTTCTCTAGGTCCTCTTGCTCTAGATGTGTTTGCTTGCTTTTCTACACTGAGAACACACAGGCAAGGGGTTGTTCCAGTCTTATACTACATCAGCCTAGAACACAGCTCAAATGGGCAATCTGTGAGCAAAAGAGCTTCTCTGCTCTTATAACATTTCACAAATCAATGTAGTGACTATGAAGCCCACTGAAAAGTAAAAAAAAAACACAAGCTGCCTACTCTCTGCCTGTGCTATGTAGCTGATGCTTTATGAAGATTTAGATATGTAAGTTGAGAGTATATACACAAGGTGTGTGATTATGTGTGTGTGTGTGTGTGTGTGTGTGTGTGTGTGTGTGTGTCTTACTATACATTGTACTAACAATAGCCTTGAACTCCCATATTTCCAGGTCAAACTTAACCAACATGTTAAATTTCTTATTTAAATATTAACATGTTTTAGGCTATTTTTAAGTATTACTTCTTCTGCTAAGGTGATTTAACATTCTTTTCTTTACAAGTTTACAGGACATGAAAATCCTTTCTCCATAGTGGGGACTGCTACAAGACTCTGGCACTCAAAGATCACTAGAGAATCTGAAGCCATCACTAAAACATCAGCTCCTTCTCCTGTATACAGGTTGCCTGAGTTCACAGCTCTCTGTCCAGGCTCCACGTTGAGGGGCCATCTGTCCGGTTCTGCTACAACACTTGTCTTTCCAAGTACAGATTGTATTGAGGAAAGAAATAAGCCAGAGACAAGAGATAGAGTCGGGAGGATACCCATTGAATATTAGGATCAACCCCAAGCCTATTACCCAAACCTCATACACTCTAATCAAAAGGAGATAAGACAAAAGACGCCATTACCAAGATACTATGAACAAGCAAGTGTAATGACCTTCTCAATACCCAAAACATTAAGTAACCACACCCTAAACCAAATAACCTATTGTTAAGGTAAGACATTAGTTACTCCTTAGGCCAAATATCCTGTTCAAGGCAAAGCACGCAATAACCACAGCTTAGACCAAACATTCTGTGGTTTAACCTTGAAAAAGCAAGAGTGGGTTTGAACTTGTGTCAAGATGGAATGGAGCCATTTCAATGGTCCTTGACAGCTCTCCATTTTGCTCATTTCAGGCCTACCTTCTAGAACGGTGCTTAATTCACCCTCAAAAACACTGATTGAATTAATGAATTTGTAAGGCAAACACACCCTTCCCTTTTTATTTTTGTGTTATAAAGGTTATTCTAACACTTACCATGCAACTGTGCTTAGGCTTCAAAAGCCATAAATCTAATGACTCAGTTGATCACCAAGACCTAGTATTGTTCTGGGTTGTTATTAGACAGGAATTCTGCCCACCTTTGTTTATAATGATGATGATGATGATGATGATGATTCTGGAAATTAGGAAATGCTTCAACAACAGTTCATGTTTGTTAACTTTTAAGACACTTGTGTGTGAGTTTGAACACACATGTAGATCAGAGGAGAACTTTCAGAAGCTTTATCCTTCTGCCATGTGCTTTGTCTTCACATCTGTTTCTCATTCCCTGTTTTCTGCAAAGTAAAACCTATTATTCTTGCTTCTCTCTAATAGCAATGAAAAGTGAGTTGTTGGTCCTGCTTGATGACATGGACAAGGCTGCCACACTGTGTATAGAGAGGAGCTTTCTTTTAGCAGACAGCTTAAACATGGGATACCCAGACTGTTTCATCCACTTCCTTGTGCTACAGCTGGTACTTGTTGGCAGTTTTATGCAGGCAAGGAGACCAGAAGCAGCAACAGGCAGATGACTTGGCACCATTGCTGGCATTTTCTGTTTTTCCAAAGGCACATGTTTGAGATGCTGGTTGTCCATCCCTATAGTAGGGATCACACAATGTTACTGTTGAATCAAGAAAGTCCATATAAGAATACTGATTGAGATTGAAAGAAATAAGGAATAATGGGCCCTTTTTGTGTGTGTCTTTATTTACCTACTTTTAACAAATATACTGTGAAATTCTGTATCTCACAAGTCTTAGTTGCATCATGATAGAGCAATTCATATTGAGAAATGAGGTTGGTACAAAAAAAAAAGGTTCCTGAACTTGGAAACTTTATAGTGTGGTAGGAAGATAGACACAGATGCAGATCTATGCATACAATAAATGTCCTTGAAATACAGAATGCATTAGAAACAGAAAGGGGGAGTAACTAATTCTTCCTGGCATAAGAGTGAGTAATCTCAGAGACCATTAGGAAAGGCTTCACTGGAATGGCAGTTGACATTGCCTAAAGAATAAAAGCCTGCTCAACAAATATTCTATGCATAGGTCCACCACAGAAGATTACTTAAAGGATAGAACATTAGAAAATGTAGCAGTTGAAACCATACAAAGACATTTAGAAATATTAAAAGAATCTTGGATCTAATGAGTTGTCAAATCATTATATTGGAAGATAGAGTGCAGGGAAGACATGCTGAAGTCAGAGAACATTTGCACACTTTTAGGAAAATGCTGGGGGGAGATGGCCAGTGCCTCATCTTAGGACAGTGGCCTTTAGCTGATTAGGAGCCAGCAGTGGCTTGAATGTTAGTGCCCAGACAGAAGGCTACAAAAAGTAATCAATCTGCAATCACTAGAAAAAGGCATTCTTGTGTACTGCAATTCAACTTAAAAAAATATGTTATCTCCATCAGAAAAATAAAGTGCATCCAGGGATCAAATTTTCTCATCAGAATCTGCTCTCTGTTCTTCATTCAACAGAGAAAGTCTGTTTATTCTCACCTGAGAATTTCTTGATTTCAAAGGTGACAGTTTTGGTCATTCTGATGGGAGATGACCTGGGTGGTTTTTCTCTCTTCAGCTTCTTCCTTTAAGCATGCCTTCCTTTTTCACTGCCTTCAGTGCACAGATCATTTGGGGGTTTTGTCTGTTCACTTTGTTTCCCCCTTCCATTCTTAGAGTCAGTCACATCCTTTAGCCTCTAAATGGAACGTTGTGCTTAAATCAACTCATGAAATTATAATAGCCACAATTCAGATTGCATAGCGTTCCCCACTTAATATGCACACCAGTCCACTTATTTGAAGTAGGTAGGCAGATTTTCACATAAGAAATTAGAGGCGTCATTTGAACGGCATATGCAAGCAGACTGCTAAAAAGATGAACTGGAACTTTGGCTTTACTAAGTGGTCTGCTCTTTTCTTGACACCATCATGCTTCCCATGGACTATTTGCAATTCAGATGACTAATCTGCATATTTGTTCAGTCCACATCTAGAAAAAAAGAGCATAGAACTTAGAAAATAATGGCATTTTAATAGAAATGGCACTGTAACTTAAAAAAAAAGACATTAATCTCACTTAAATCTACAATTCTGTTGAGTTGACAGTATGTTTTTTTTTTTTAAGGAATATAAAAAATTTGATCTTTGCCTTAATGGAAATTTTCTTTTGATGACTACTTTAAATACTCTTGAACTTTGAACTAATTCATTTTTCATCTACCCATCCAAACTCTTATTTATTTATTTATTTTGAAACAGATATTGTGCTGTGAATACTAATTGTTGAACTAATTTATTTGCTCATCTACCCATCCAAACTCTTATTTATTTTTGAAAAAGACATTGGGCTGTGAATACAAAAAAGAAATAAAATGTATTTTTTGTCAGCAATTCAGTTTCGAGATCATCTGCAGATGGAGGTTTCTGTCCCACCTGGCCCCAAAACCATTCAGTACCAAATAAACACACAGAAGCTTCTATTAATTATAAACTGTTTGGCCAATGGCTCAGGCTTCTTTGGGCTAGTTTTCTCTTAATTATTAACCCGTTTCTATTAAACTATGTATTGGCACAAAGTTGTGGCTTACCTGTAATGTTCCAGTATGTTACCCCTTCAGTGGCTACATGATATCTCCCCACAGACACCTTCTTTGCCTTTCCCCTTCCCAAAATTCCCCTAGTCTGGTAGCCTATACTTCCTGCCTGGCTAATGGCATCTATTCACCAACCAATAAGAAAAACATATATTCACAGCATTCAGAAAGACATTTCCCCATCAGTCATCTGACTTCTCCAGCTAGATCCCAAATCTTTTATCTTTTGAAATCTTTATCCCTTCATTTCTTTACATGGACCCCAACCTCTTCTAAAAGAAAGACTTTGTACAGACACACCAATCCTTGTCAAGTTTCACTTAATGATGAGCAAACATCAGGAAGTAAATACCATCCTTTAAATGACAGGCAAACAGAAAATTCACATCACCTACAAATATATTTTTAAATCAAAACAAATAAAAAAGTCATCAGAAAAAAATAAAATAAAGCAACGCTGAGAGTGGGGATGATTTAACACTCATTTTCAGTAGAGTTTGAAAAAAAGAAAACCTGTTTTCTAGTGAGGATTCAAGAGATATTCAAGAATTATATAACTTGAATAAATAATTACAAAATAGGATGTAATGAAGGATTATTCCATTTGAAAAATACGAATGCCAAGTTAAAAAACTAAGATGGGTGAAGCCAAGCAGACAATAGCGAATGTTGAAGAAATTATTTTACAAAAGAATCACTAAGATATAGAAGAAAATTGTTAAATAATTGAAATAGTTGGGGAATGACATATACATGGAAGTGTTATGGATACCAAATAATCTATAGCTCCTGAGTCGGTCCAAAGAAATTTATCCTAACATACACAAATTAAAAGTATAATTACAACCCCCAGAAAAATGTCATAATGAAATAGCACTTACCTGTTCATAGTTCTTAAGCTAATGCAGCAATCCTAGATTATCCAGGCCTTTCTCTATCCTGCTATATACACAGCAAAACCAACAACAACTATCAATCCCTACTGGAAACAGGAAATGACAAATGCAAGAATATTGTGATGACTTTGAGCCTTTCTTGGGGAACTAGGGTCTTGGAAACTCACTGGCTATCTCAAAGAAAGAGACAAGGGAAAGGAATGTTATGCCACAGTCTTAACCATGGTTCAGAAAGGTGAACCTACCCAGCACAACCCACAGCAATTCTTGTCCCCTGCCATAGGGGATGGGAATCCTGGGGAGGTAAAGAACATTAGCTCATTAAACAAATAATTATCCCTCCCTTTAACACTTCTTAAAACAGTTCTGCCTGCCTAGTCAGGTGATTGACTCACTCAACTCAGTTAACTCTTAGTTTTGGAGTACCTTGGAATGTTGGTCCTGCACCTAAGCCAGGAAATAGCTGCTCCTAATGGCTATCACAAAGCCATATTGATCAAGGTTGTTCCACAGATGATAATCTATAAAGGTTCAGGAAGTCTAGTACTTAAGGAAAGGATTAGAAATGCAAACAAGGAGAGTGAGGCAGCCAGAGGTTATCAACAATGGGAAACTTGTCTCTGGGGCTGAGGACACAAAGGGGAGCAGAGAGGGTGGGTGCTGCTCCTGGAGCAGCGATCCTCTGTGGTTCCTAATGCTGCAAAGGGCTTAACCCCCTCCAGAGATGCTGCTGCTCAGGGAAACAGTGGAAAAAGGCAGCATGGCTCCCTCACCCACCTGCCTTCAGCTCTACTGCTGGTACTCCCATGGGCAATTAAACAGAGGAAGCCAGCAAAGTGTCACCAAAAGCAGATCAGAACTGGGTGGAGAAATCTGAAACAAATAAGGAGGGTAGGACAGGGACTTGTATAGTGAGAATAATTGGTAACACACCAACAATCAAAGACGAACAACTGAGAAATGTCTAGTTAGCCTTCGGAGGGAAGATGTTTTGGTACAGGAATTCTACATTCAATTAAACAGGTGTTCGTGTACAAATGAAATGAATACAATCACACAGTCAAGGCCACGCATGGGCTAGCAGACTTCAGGAGAATTCAGCAAGAAGAAGATAGGGTCCTTTACTCTGCTTCCTGACTTACAATCATGCTAAAATCAATTTGTAATAAACAGTGCCAAGAGTTTTCTACCGATTTAGATTCTACTGGTTGCAGGGGTATGAAGCTGTGAATTAATTGACAAGGGACAGGTTAATAGAAGAAAAATGTATTACAGATGCGGGAGTACCCAAAGAGTTTTGGAGTGTTGGTAGGGTTTGTTTAGCAGCCCGTAGGAGGGACAGAGGAAAGGGCCTTTATGACAGAAAGCTCCAATGAGACTTATTGACAGCATGTTTTTCCATGTCAGCTTCCCAACAGTGCTTTTGTGGCATCCGGTTTTCCACCTTGTCAGGTGAAGGAAGCTGAGGCAAGATTGATTCTTCCCCAGCTCAGATGTTTTCACTTTGCAGCAGTCTCTCTATACCAGTTTGGTGGCTCATTGGTCCATTGATATGGTGTGAATGGAATGGGAACAGAGTGAATAGGAATTCCGTAGAGGGGAACAGACTAGATAGGAATGCCTTACAGGACAGACTGGATAGGAATACCTTAGAGGGGAACAGAATAGCCAATCTGTAACAGGGAGACTTTAGAAAGAAGTGAATTGATCCTGAAGTATGAATAGCTATTTATCTGGCAAAACAGCTCGGGAGGTATCCTGAGAACAGATGCTGAACAAGCATGGCACAGAGTTCATGGAAATATGATTTACCTAGCAATCTCAACATTAGTGCATAGTGAACATACTCTAAAAAAAAGACACGTCTCTCAATCTATCAAGTTATTGAAACAATAGACCATAACGAAATTGGAACAATAGACCTTAAAGAAACAGGAATTTTTCTAGGGATCTTATGCTGGGGGCAGAAAAAGTTCCCAGCCAATGGGAAATTTATCTACCAGAGAGCGACCTCACAGGGTTCTTCGTTGGAACCAGCTGACCTGTTTGAACGTGCCTGAAAAGAAAAGTGAGGATTGAGAAAAGAAAAAGACAATATTCAGAAGATAGAATCAGGAGGGCTCTCAATGAATACTGCAGATGCCCCAAGTTTGTTACTCATTGCCCTTATATACCTCAATCAAAAGGGGAGGGCAAAAGACTTCCTTACTATGATACAAGGAACAAACGAACATAATTGCCTCCTTAACACTCAAAACATTTAGTGACCATGCTCCAAGTCAAACATCCTATTATTTTGTCTTTATGGTCAAGACATCCAGTATCCACACCTTTGGCAAAACATTCTATTATTTAACTTTGAGGAGCAAGAATAGGTTTGATCTCCGCCTTAAGTCAAGATGGAACAGAGTCAATAACAATGGGCCCTGGAAGTTCTTGTTGGAATACTTTGCTGGCTGGTTAGAAGTCTCAGTCTGTCATAGTCTGGCGTCTTTCTCTAAGCTCAGCATTATGGAAACCCCTCTCTCCACAGCAAGGCTTCCTGATCTCTAACTAGCCTTATCTGAAGAATGTCCCTGGGCCTTGAGGACTGACATTATCTAAAAGCTGTCTCTAAACCAGATGCCTGTCTCTAAAAGTAGAAGTCTGATTCATCTTTATCTTGACCATTGGCACAGATTCCTGCTAGAAGTGTGGTAGTAGGGCTAGGAGCTCTATTATAGGACTCTGCTGCCACATACTAAGCCTTGTGATAGGACGGACCATGCCACTTAATGCAAATTAGGCTTTGTTCCGAGGCTCCCCAATCCTATATATTCTTTATACTCTGGAATGAAGTTGAGCTGATATACTGAAACCTGTCTCCATTCGTGCTTATAAACTGTGTACAAGGCTTTATATTGTCCCTTCTGCCTCTTTCCCCTCTTGGACTGATGGCCAACAGGTTGACAGGGAAAGAGGACCTCCACAGGTTCTGACTAGTTTGACTACTTGATAGATTGAAATGGAAGCCTAGATAATGATGGATCAGTGGTGGCAGGACCACACCTTGACCAGGACTGCTTATTTGTACCTGTCCTTTTGTCCCTTTTCCCAATATGAGCACATTAAATAAATCTCTTTTTTTCTGATATCCACTAATTATTTGGCCATTTTACTTGGATTCTCAAGGACAGGTGGCTAAACTTGACATCTCGAGGTACAGACTGTGATGCCAAGTTCGGTAACATAAATAGCTCAATTCAAAGGCCCACAAAAAAATTTCAAAGGGAACTGGTATCACACCTAGATTAAATTCATTCATCATCAATAATAGAACTGGTACCCGGGACACATAAATCAATAGAATACTTTGTTTCATAAAGTCCATGCGTGAGGAGGTTGCAGGTGAGCAGAGTCAAAGCAGCTGGTGATGCAGCTTTGTGGTCAAGGCGTCGAGGTAAGAGGGGACCTACCTGGCAGTTACTTGGGCCGCCCCACTTTTGTGCTAGGATAGGTTTGAGTTGGTGTGCAGATCTGCACACTAAGGGATTCTTACCATCAGAGCTGTGCTGCTACTGTGAGCAGGACTCTAAATCATGGGTCACTAGTAAATTTCACAGAAGCAACCTTGCTAATGAAAATGCAGAGGAAACAGATTTCTCAGTGGGATTGTGGGGAAGCCTCTGCAGCAGAGCATGCCAGTCACACAGATTTATTGAATTAGTATTGCATGGCACAGGAGGCTTTAGAAATGAAACAGGAAGACAGACCTTCGAGTTGTTATGCTAAGTCTGACAAGGAATTGGTTGCACAGAGGCATCATTGAACAAAGAAGGACACTTTTGGCTGTGTCCTGAATTCAGAGAGGTTTATTATCCCCAGGGAAGGCCAGAAGCTTCTTTTTCATGCTTTGCAGTGGGGCAGAAGGGCAGTTGAAGACCCAAGACACCCAGTATCTCCTCAGTGTCAATGTACTCAGTCTTGGGGTTCACTATCTGAACCCTATTGGATTCATATTCACAAAGCTGTGCTGCTGCCAGCTGCCTCAGTTGGCCATTTCTTGTGGGACATTTGTTCACACTGTGACACCTGGAGATTGTTAATAAAGTTAACCTTGAGTCAGGGGGTGGAGCCAGAAACTAGCTGACCAGAATTAGCTACAGAGAATCCAGGAGAGCTGATAAGGGAGATGCACAGAAAGGAGACTTGAAGTATTTGTGGGCCCTTTGATCTGGGAAGTGTGGAGAGAAGGCCAACTGGTCACTCTTCTGCTGCTTCCTTGATCAATCAGGTTTTCACCCCAACATTTGACTCCCAAGTCTTTGTTGGTAAGAAAACAACTTAGATAAACACATCAATTTTTCATCTGTATTCACTGCTAAGCTAGACCATGGCAAGAGAAAGAGTATGGCAACACTTAGCTTCCCAGAGATTTAAAGAGTTACTGGTTTAAAAATCTATTTTTAAATCATCTGTTCAAATAAACATACCAAGTCTTCTCTAAATCATTCTGCATAAAAAAAATCTATGCATTTACTGATCAAGATTTTCCTCGTGGTCTGATTTTTCTCCTTTGATCAGGGCCCTCAGCCCTCAGCTCTCAGAGACCCATCTTAGCTTTCTATCTCCATCCTTGCAGAACCCAGTTTTAGCAAGAATCCTGTCTACACGGTTTACCCACAATTCACTCTACTCCAACAATGAACCAAGTTTCGCATTGCTCACTACCAGCCTTCTATATGGTATCATCCTGGAATGCCTTTGTTGTAAGGTCAAGAAAGAACTCATCCTGCCTCTTAGCAAATTTCCAACCACTGACTCCTACCTTTGCTCATTTATTCAGAGCTACACTCATCTCTCTTCTTCACTACAAAATTTCATTAGAAATAGGGCTTTAAAAAGTCTGTTTTACTGTTTTAATATGTCAGAATATATTTTTTAAAACATGACATATTTCAGTAGACATTCTTGAGAATCCTATTGGGCCACAGACTGTGCCCCATGCCAGAATCAGTCACTCCTCCTCAATAAAATAATCAAAGGAGACAAATAGTGGAAAGAAGAAAAAGGAGAGTCATTCAATATGGCTATGTTTGGAAGAGGGACAAAGAAACCTGATGACCCCACCCCCTCCTGGGTTCTGGAATGACATAAAAGTTTAAAGGGTCAAAGATCTGTGTGTTTAAGCCATCCCAGTGAAGCTGTGGCCCCACCCACCCCTGACCCATCCTGGGCTTTAGGTTCACCTGTAAGGTGGCTTGACAAGTTGTTAGAACTATGAGAAATCTCTTTCTGGGAGACAATTTCTCCTTCTGGCTGACACCTTTTCCTTCTCCCACCTTCTCCCATGTATACATATATATGTATACACACACATCATATACCTATTTTGATAAAATGGATACCTCCATATGTGGTGATATGTTGTTTATTATTTAGTAAAGCTTGTCTGATGATCAAAATGCAGAATTAAGCTATTCGTTAGTCACACACCTAGTTAAGAGATAAACTACTAGTTAGCCATTGAGGACAGGCAGTGGTGGCTATGCCTTTAATCCCAATATTCAGGAGACAGAGTCTGATGGATCTCTGAGTTCGAGGCCACCCTGAGCTACATCCCAGTGAATCAGTCTAAAAGAAAGAGTTCACATCTTTGATCCCAGCACTTGGGATGATGGGTCTTTAATCCCAGCACTAGAGAGGAATGTAAGGCAGGAGCTCAGGGCAGTCTCAGGGCAGTCTGAGGTTTGGCGGAGAGCAATGCAGTCTGCAGTCCTGCTGGGGACAGGATCGCCACCCCCCCCCTTGATCTTAGTCTTGGTAGAGGTAAGAACTCTTCAGTGGCCAGCTGCTTTGCTTTTCTGATCTTCAGCTTGAACCTCAGTGTTTGTCTCTGGGTTTTTATTATTCATTCTGCATACCTATGTTTTGAATAGTTAGATTATATGGATGGCAAAAATTTTAGATGCCCTTTGTCTGTTAAGACACTAAGAGATCAACATTATACCATACATGTGAGGAAGTGTCTCTGAAGGTCCATCATTATCCATTGTAAGCAGGTGCCCTTGGTTTCAGGAGTTAGTAGCTAGGGGAACTAAAGAAAAATGTTAGCAAGTTTCAATAAGAGCACAAGCAGATTCCCTCATTTGTATCAATTCTTCCTATAAAAACGCAAAGTTTGCTGTGTGGATAGGAAGAATGTTGTTGTTAGCCCTCCATAATTCACAATCACCACAAGTTATCTCTTTCTCTTATCCAAGTTACTGTCATGGGCCTTTCTTGTATTTTCTACACTGAGTGGAGTTATCTCATACTCCTCAGCTTACTCTTCCACATTCTCAGATTGGCTCTGGCTGCAGCCAAGGATTCTTGGTTTTTCAAGACAGGGTTTCTTTCTGTGTAGCCCCAGCTGTCCTGGAACTCATTATTTAGACCAGGCTAGCTTCAAACTCACAGAGATCTGCCTGCCTCTGCCTCCCAAGAGCTAGGATTAAAGGCATGAGGCACCACTGCCAGGCTCCATGGACTCTTAAAACCCATTATTGTGTCTCTTTCATGGAGCACGTCAGGCTGCTGAGGACACACTGTACTGGGCAAAAACATCTACTGGCTACTTTGCATGTATTAACCTAACACACTTTCAACTCTGTCACTTTTGCATAATATGACATTTAGACACATGGCTATAAGTGTTTTTAGTCACAGATACACAGAGCCTAAATGTACGAAACTCAGTTTAGAGTAGTTGTTTACAAAGCAGTCATGTAGAAGATGCCAGAACTGACTCCTGACTTTGTTAAGACAGTTTTCTAAATAACCGAAATTGTGAAACACAAACAGCAAAAAGCATAAAACAATTTTTGACAAAACATAAATCTTGTCTCAAGTTTATCATAAAAAGTTGTTTAGAGCAAAATAATCTCTTTAAGAACATCCTGTTGCTTTAGACATAGGAATTAGCTTCTAGTTTTCATTAGCATCTTTATATTAGAGCATTACCAATTTTGAAATTTTTATAGTTGGGATGAGATAGTAATTTCTCTGTTATAATTTTTTAAGCATTATTTTAAATGTGTGTTAAAGACAAACTAAACTTTCTAAATTAAAAAAAATGTATAGAAAAACCCAATTGTAAGAATTATATTATTTAAGTCATAAATTATCAGATGATAGACAGCCATATATATCCCACTGTGGGGTACTCCCTCTCTTCCTCTCATATTTCCCTCCAGCCCTCCCTCCCTCCTTCCTTCTCTCGCTCCTTCCCTCCCTCCTTCCCTCCTTCCCTTCTTTCCTCCTTTATAGCTACTATATTTAAAAAGAGGAAGGAACTCTAGGGAGCTTCAGAGTCTCTGAGAGCCTCGAGCACCCAGGGACACATCTCACATGAAGACTCACCTTGACTAAACTTTTGCTTCTTCCTCTTTCACTGTGAGCTTGAATGCGTCTCACCCAGCACCTTAATGAGCATAGTCACAACAGAAGGAAGAAGACATCACAGTTTTAAATATACAGCCTATTGTAATAACAATCTTTTCAAACAATGTCTCAATACTCCAAGGAACTACAACTGTTTAAACAAAAAGGAGATTTTAAAGAAACGTCAGGTGAAGAGGGAGAAAGGAGCTCACTGTATTACAGGGAAGGAATGGGCTTTCTTTACTGAAAATGCAGTAAGGACTCTGTCATATGCTACTGGTAAAGGTAAATTGTGTGTGTGTGTGTGTGTGTGTGTGTGTGTGTGTGTGTGTGTGTGTGTGTGATCCAAAGTGAACAATTTCTTGTGTTATTTTATCAGGTTGTATCTGTCTTTACACACTGATAATACAAATAATAAGTTGAATGATGTGATGAACAGAGAGACTCTTATCTTTCACCATCATCTGTGAATGACAATGGTTTTTTATCTTGATTATTTTAGAATGTGCATTTTCATCTAATTAAACAGATTGGACACAACCATTATGAAATTCACAGCTTCCCAAGATTCAGGCACCTCCTTCATAATCACTTTTTGACCCCATTCCCCATTTTTGTTGGCAATGAACAAGAAGAGGGAAGTGTCAGACCTCAAGTTCTGTCTCCTGGGTGCAGACATGGCAATTCAATCTGTCCCAAAGACTGTAATATTATACATTATCTCCCCCTCCATCAATGTTGTTGTTTATGGATCTTTATTGTTTAGCTTCCTGCTTTTCTGACTCCAATTCATAGGGAAGAAAGTGGGGGAGTCTAAGCTTTCCTTTTCCTTCTCAGATATGGAATATAGTTCTAGATGTTTCTATCCTGATGCTGGGTATTTTCACTGCCTCGCTGAAGATTGCTTTTTTTTCTGTGTACCTTCAACAGACCTCCATCCCTCAGTCTGCCTGTTCTCTTGGTTCTTAACTCAAAAGGAATGGACTTTCCTTTTAAACTTATCCCCAAATTTCCCATTGACAAAACTGTATCCTATATCACATTTAAATATTAAAAACCATATTTTATATTATATGTTATACATATATGTTAGCAATTATCCCAACAAAATTGCCTCATTGTCTTATTGACAAACTATGTATATTTTAAATAAATCAAGGCCTATAAATCATAGTAAAATATTTTTACATGCAGGCTGATCCTAAAAATTAGTTTGTCCAGAAAAAAGTACAATTTAGAGATGTTTTTGACTGTTTATTTTTATATTATATGTATGAGTGAGTTGCCTACATGTGTTTAAGTGAACTGCATGAATGCCTGATGACAGTGATGGCCAAAAGAGGCTCTTAGGTCCCTAGAACTAAAGTGGTCAGTTGTAAGCAACTGGGTGAGCACTGTTAATTGCTAAGACATATCTCCAGCCCTAATGTTACCTTTTAAATGTAAGACATTTAACAAATCTTCAAAGATACTGTTAATATATTATTTTTCTGTAACTCGCATTAAAAATAGCATAAACATCTAACAGACATATAAGTCTATAATTATACAAATTATAGCCAGTCTTGTATGTATCATAAAACCATAACAATAATTTAATACTATTTAATGTATATTGCTAGGAGTATTTTATCAATGTAAATCAATTTAGATGTTAAATATTTTAAATGTTACCAGTTTTTGTAAATTCTGGATTTTTTTCTGTTTCCAAAATAATATTTGAAAGCATCAAGCTCAAGCATTCTATCCAGAAAGAGTAGGCATTAACCTTTGAACCAGCAACATCCAAGGCCTGTAACCTCCCTTCCTAATGTCTAAGTTTCTTTTTCAGTTTCAAGGGGTTTTTTTGTTGTTGTTGTTGTTGTTGTCTTTTTTAATTTTCTGTATTTTTGGGAGAAGTTGGCAGAAAATGCAAACGTAATGGCTATTAATACACTACAAAACTCATCCCAAAGTGCTCACGTTCATACATACATACACTCATACCTACATTTTTAAAAAGCCATGCCAATCATAATTTTCAGTACACAATGTTCGTTAATAGCCCAGGTTAAGCAGAATTGAGTCAGGCTGTACCAGCAATAGGCCCTAGCCTTTATGGCATAGCCCCAGCCTCATGGTCCATTTCTCCTGCAGAAAAGTATGACTGTGGGTCAAAAACAACCAACCCTGCTTTCTGTCAAACCACAAAAAACAGCTGATACTTCCCGGTAGCTACCCAAGTATGTGTGCATATGTACCTGATCCCAGCCCCTCTAAGCATGCTCAACCTTCATCCCACGTAAAGGTTAAGGCTCCTCTCTGTTCCAGCAAGGCAGTCTCAGTGGGTTCATGTTCAGGGCGTCTGCCTGTCCCCCCTGCCTCATTTTTCTTTTAGGTTCCTCTGGGCAGAGAGCCTTCCTTCCCCCTTCCAGGGGTCATTCATCTGGGAGCATGGACACCTTCTAAGCTCACTATACAGTGAACAGCCACCAGTCTGACAGACCTCTGGTCTTTTGTGGCCATTGCCTTCATGGAGTAGTGCAAACCCCATGGTTGGAACCTCTGTGTAAACCCAGCTTGACCCAATCCTCTTTGCTCTCCTCCTAGTCCTCTCCATCTATCTTCCTCTAACCCTTCCTCAACCCTCCCCCTTCCAGACACCCTGAACTCCAGACTGCCTTGCAATTTTTTTTTCTGTTTTGCTGTCACCTATACTCAAATTCTGCAGAAAAAGTTAACCATCTATCTGAGTCTTACTCAGAGGCACCCTAAACAGACCCCATAATCTCTGAGAGTCTCTTACTCCTTGGGCCCACAAAGTCTTGGGAGAACCTTCTACAGTATGACTGACTTTGTTACATCTCAAGTCTTAAGAGCATGAGGATGCTCCCTCCTAACACTCATTTTTCTTTTTCCAAAAACCCAGGTGGGTTTTGACTGAAATTCTTATTCCTTTGGGGCCTATTGTTTAAGTACTCTGATAGTCAGCTTAAGAGACACAAGTGTCTATTTAGAATATCTTCATATCTTCTGCTGGGCCAGCTATATTTTAAGGGATATACAGAAGAAAAAGAAGCACACACACACACACACACACACACACACACACACACACACACACGGGAAATAATCACACAATATATACACAATGTACTATAGAGTTCTGAAATTCAGCTCAGTCATTAGTTTAAATTGTTCTAAATTATTTTGCTTTTAAGAAGGCTTTTATTTACAATTAAACATGTAATTATTTGAAACTAAATTTAATTGTCATAAGGATAAGGCATACTTGTACAATGTGACTTTGATCAGTTTTCAATTATTTCTCTACAAAGGTTTAAGAAAAAAAAGAGGCAAGGGGCTTTGGCGTTTGATATATAGATCTTGGCTTTCACAGGCTGCCTCTTTTGTGAACTGCTGGATGAGAAGTATGCTCCTTTGAGTAATTTTTAAGTTATTAAAATAATATGTGAGAGTTTTTTCTTTTGAAAATAGAATAGTTTCTAATGAAATACGTACATGGACAGAGCCATTAAGCCATACTTTGTCTTCTCTGTCTAACATTATGATAAAATGTTCCCTGCTGCTAAAAATGTAAGTGTTGTGAACTGAACAGCTAAGCTCTTTCCATCAATGAATTAAAGATTCTCCTGTTAAAATGTAAATGCAATAGCTTGGAGTGCTTTAAAACATGAACAGACTGTGGAACTTCATTAACTTGTCATTTCTGTGGCTTCCCACAGGAGCATTAAAAGGTAGGAACTGAACTCCCCAGTGTGACCCAGAGCCACTTCCTGCAGAGCCGAGCAGGAACCGAGGCTTAGACGTCAGTGTCACTTCAGAATGGGCCAGCTAGTAGGCAAGAGCAGGGGCAGTGCTTTAGATGGTCAAGTTAGAGAGAAAAATAACAAGTGGGTAACCAAACCCAATTTGGCCAGGAATTGGTTTGGAAGTTAGACTGGATCAGTTTGGGGTTAGGGCCAATCTGAAAGAAGCAGGATGGGTCTCAGAGGAAAGAAATGATCTGTGTACTGAGAAATAGAAATGGAATGTAATGGAGAAAACACCTATTTGACTCCTCTTCCCGTGTGTGTGTGTGTGTGTGTGTGTGTGTGTGTGTGTGTGTGTGTGTGTGTGTGACCTTTGTTGTGTGATAAGACTTTTCTTGGGGTGATGCAATGCACTTGTCTATTCATCCTCACCCCAGATATTGAGCCCACGACAGGCCAAAGTATGTATACCACCAAAGTCCCACTTGGGGAACCATGAGTTTTATTGGGGCTACTTACAGGAATATGGGTTTGAGGTTACTTACAGGAGCAAAAGTGACTCAAGACAGCTGCATGACCAAAGCCCACACCAGAATGGGTGAAAGCTCACAAAAGCTGGGAATCTGGAACACATTGCACAGCCTGCAAGCAGCTCAACAGGTTGGAGAGTGTCCTTGCCTGGTGACTCAGTTCTTCTGAAACTTTCTTCACACAGCTCAGCTGGTTTCTGCTTCTTCCAGGCAGCTGGTCTGGTCTGAGAGACTTATTTTGCAGTGGTGGCTTGTCTGGAAGTGACTCTCAGCACTGTGTTGCTTACTCTAAGAGGGAAGGACCTAGGGAACCAGGTCAGTTTCAGAGAGCTGTTTACCTCCCTGCTTAAAGAGTTTCCCCAAAGAATAGAATGCTTCAATCATCTAGTTGAGTGTTACGTAGCAACTTTAGCTGGCCTCAGATTTTCAATTGGGTCAACAAATCCATTCATTCTACCCATTCCCAAAGGAAAGAGCCCCAACAGAAAAACCTGAATGGGAATAGAACTTTACATTTACAAAGTACTTGATCATCTACATAGGAAATACCAGCAAAGCTCTCCAAAAGGGCATATTGTTTTGACCTGTTGTAAAAAGACTGATTAGTTATTTATTCCTAAATTCCTTCATACTTAAAGAAATTGATTGTGCATTTGAAGTGATTCCGAGTTCAATGAGTGGATTCAATGGAATAATGGTGTATCTCCTGCGAAGAACTGGAAACAGAAACTCTGAAGAATTGATCTTTACTCTGTTGTTCTGGATGCCCCATCCCCCAAGCTCTCAGCCTAGACGAGATACAAACGATAGGGTTTTGTTTGTTTGTTTTGTTTTTGTTTGTTGTTTGTTTGTTTTCTATCAGCCTCTACCATGAGAATTCCTTTCATCTGTACTTAGGAAACTTGTCTTCCACTTTGATATACTTGTATTTTGTTGTGAGTCCTCCTACTCTGTTTACAACCTATTAAATAGACAGTGCCAATACCTGGACACCACATAGGAGTGAGGTGACATTCTCACTGTGGCATCTGCTGCTTGTAGCAGGTGGGGTACCTTGTCATCCTAGCTGCTGACAGATGCTCTCCCAGCATGTTTCAGTCCTTTGCAGTCCTCAGCAGATTTCTTGGGAGGCAGGAAGGGTCAGGAGAGCATAAATCAGCTGTGGCTGGTATAAACTCCACCACTAGGCTCCTCTGAGAATCAAGAATGTGTCCAACAACTTGCTCCCTAACTATGAGTCTAATCTAATGCCAAAATATGTCCTTTTAATGACAGGATGAGAAGCCTTCAGGGATGTGAAAGCACTGGCGGGGAGGAAGAAACAGCGACAAAAATAGGGACTTTTATAATTTGTCTCTCCTCCACACTCCTGAATTAGCTCAGATGGAAGAGTTGACTTTAGGGCAAAGCTATTTCAGATCTTTTCTGTTCCCATCCATTTAGTGCAAATGAAAATGCCAACAAAGTATGAACCTAGGAACCTAATGCACAGGACACAGCAGAATAGTTTTTTGTTTTTGTTTTTTTTTGTTTTAAAGCAGAAATGTATACAAGTATTTTACTTGATGCTAAGTTAAAATAGCCAGTATAGTTGATAAGGATAGAAGCTAATCTCCCTTTTTTTATTATAAAGCAAAATGAATTAGATAAGGCTGTGGTATATGATATGGAAAATAATCTTTTCCCTTTCTGAAAACACTGTTTCAAAATATACAATCAAATTATAAGATAAAATTTGATTTAGAATTTTATGTATACACATATCTTCTGAGTGATAAGACTTTTAAAGCCAAATAACTGCAATGTGCCAGAATTTAAAGTGCTGTAAGTGTAAGCTTACTGTAATACCAGGCTTAGTGAAAATTCATTTTGTCATATATGTACTTTCTACTTTGCTTTTTTTTTGGGTGGGGGTGATTGTTTCTGTCTTAAGTGTAATTTTAAACCATACATACTTCTATCTTCCAAATTTTTGTTCTAACATTTTTAAACAGAATTTTCTTTTCTTTTTTTCTTTTTTCTTTTTCTTTTTTTTTTGCTTTAAACTTCATATCAGTAAATTGTCAAGAGGCATCTGCACAAAATTATATCCTACTAATAGGATTCTGAAAGATTTCGATTTCAGCATTGTCCCAATAGAACACATGAAGTAGTCTTCTCTTTAAATAAAATCAGAGAAAAATAAATAAAAACATTTGCCATCATATTTATACATACAAATGTATACAAATATATTTTTAATGTGTGTGTATGTACACCTGTGTGTGTGCACATACACGTGTGTCTGTACGTACACATATACATACAAGCATGCCTTGCCCATGTGTGGAGGTCAGAGGACAATTTTCAGGCATTGGGTGTCCACTTTCACCATGTGGGATCCAGGGTTTGGTTGTCAGACTTGATAGCAAATGCCTTTACCTACTGGTCCATCTCCACAGCCTAAATTTACTTGCATATATTTTGTCACTATAGTTTGTATAAGTCTCCATCAAGGCCCTAGAAATAGTATCTGAGCCATAGTAGTGAACACCTCTGCCAATCAGATATAGTCTCAAAATAATCAAGCTCCATTAAAATAAGTCAGAGTTGCTGGGGACCAGTTTTAGGTCGTATAACATGGCGTGACATATAGGAAAACTAAGAGCCAATCAAACTCTTTTGAAGACCTGTCAAAGATTTGAGAAATAACCTTGGGAAAGAGTCAAGCATAGCTGATGCTTAAACTGAAGCATGTCATGTATGTTCAAAAATTCATAATGATGCTCAGAAGAGAACTTACTGAATAATGAAAAGTCAGCTCTGGAAGATAAGAATATCTTTATATTTTGAAAGTTTGTAGGTAAAGGCAAAGAGTTGAACATTTGTTCTGATATGAGTACAGTAGGCAAGTATTTGTGGAGGAAACGTTTCTTCTTACAGAATTCCAACCAATAGAATATAAACTAGAATTGGAATGTTGCTACCATGTTAGTCCCCCATCACTGTGACAAGCTGCTCTAGCCCACAGTTAGTCAGCCCTCTTGCTGTGGGCCTGTTTTCTGCAAGGCACCACAGTATGGTGAAGACAAGAAACCAAGCAACCTGCTTATCTCATGGTGACCAGTAGAGACTAAGATGGGTTAGAATGCAGATGGAACTGATTGTACCAAGAGCTGATTATTGATGTAGAGTGCTTGTCCTTGGGGACTCTCTATGTCATTTCCTCAATTCTTCTATAGACTTGAAGTTTTACATAATTTGAACTTTAGCAGCCACTTTGAAGTTTTTCTCTTGTTCCACCTGGTTATTAGGCATGGCTCTAACATCTTTCTTACTGAGTCATCTTGCTTGCCCTGAGATGATACTTTAGGAAGGAAGGTTTTAAGTAGTCTTTCACTTGCGACCCAAGAGCAAAAGTATATTATAATTATAATATCATCAAAGAAGAAACTAATATAGCAATATTGATCTTAAAGCAATGATGTTCCTCACCCACATGGCCACAAATACATTCTACTATCCTCAAAACAAAGATGGACCTTGCTATTTTCAACTTTTCATGATGGAAATAAAGCATGCTATTATGAATTGAAAATATACAATTGGACTAATGATGAAGAACACAAGATTTCTAAGACCCCCCCCCAAAAATAGTTTAAAAACTAGAGTAAAGGGAAATTGCAAATTAGAAAATTGATGGTTGTTGGTAATATAATTTAAATTTTTAAATGTTTTTTTCATTTAGTAAGACTGCAAGCTATAAAAAATAATTATTTCCATTAAAATTACAGATGTAGTAAAATTGTTGATACTAAAATCAACTGCAAAATAAAGGATCTAATGAATAAGAGAGAGATGGTAGAAAATACCAATAAATATTATTTCTATATTACCTTAGTTCACACAGTGACTCTACATGCAACACAATAATAAAAGGAGTTATGTGAGTGAACAAATATTTTTCTAGGATTTGGTAGCAAAAAGAAAGATATTTGTATTCATTCATCCATTCATTCACTCATTCCATATTTATTATGTCCCAATCACAAATAAACAAAGAGACAAGACAATGTTTCACCCTTAAAGGGCACACATTCTTCTGGGGTAGATAAGAACCTATCCAATGACTTTTAAGAAAACAAAGAAGATCTAGAGATAAAACAGGCACAAATTATTTACTGGAGGGTTTAGAAAAGAAAAAAAAATTCCAGTAGAGAAAATCAGAAATATTTTACAGAGAAGATATTTGAATTAAATCTTATTCTGCCACAAGAACATAGCAATAACATGACTCCTAACGACATTCTTACTCATAGATGAATGTATCACTCTGCTCTCATCAGAGAAGCTTATTCTTCCCATAGGGTGGGAGTCATGAAACCCACAACCTGACAGTGTGCAGAGAGTGAGAGACTTTGGAGCTCTCAGTCCTATATGGAATGACTTTATGGAACCCCTTCAGTTATGTCTCAAGGATGGGGAGAAGATGTGGAAAAGGAGGTACAAAGACTGTAAGAGCCAGAGATGATGATGGATGGCTCCATGGAAACAGCATTTTCCAGACACAACAAGACTGACACACATGGAGTTGGAGAGACTGTGACAGTGCAGACAAGACCTGCACAGATACAAACCAGACAAAAATCTCATGACTGAGAAGGGGAAGTAGACACAAAATTCTGCCCTTAACTAAGAAGCCATTTACAATTCACACTTGCTGGGAATGGGAAAATCAGTTTTCTCCAATAGGGTGACACTGGGAATATCAATCTTACTCCACACATGCCTTATGCCTAGGGGTAGTTGGCCAACACAAAATAGACTCCATGGTATGTGTGTATGTTGTTTTGTGCTAGTGATTTTCTTTTTTCTTTGTTTTGGTTATAATTTTTGTACATTCAAATTCAATTTTAACATTGAATTTTATGTCCAGCCGGGTCCCACAGTAGTTTAGTCCCAAATAAACACACAGAGGCTTCTATTAATTATAAACTGTTTGGCCAGTGGCTTGGGCTTCTTATTTGCTAGCTCTCTCTTATTTGAACTCTGTATTAACATGAAGCTTTGGCTTTCCTGTCATGCTCTAATATGTTACTCCTTTGGTGGCTACATGGTATCTCTCTGGCAACTCTCTCCGTATCTTATTCTTCCCAGAATTCCTAGTCTGGTAGCCCTGCTTATACTTCCTGCATGGCTACTGATCAATCAACATTTATTCACCAGCCAATAAGAAACATATATTCACAACATACAGAAAGATATCCTTCATCATTTTCTTTTTTTCTGTCTAAATAAAAAGAATGGTTTTAACTTTAACATATTTATATATAACAGAACAGTTATCAAGGAAAAACTATAGTTAATAATAGTCCATTTACATTTGTCAAAAATTAAAGAAAATATTTTGTTACCTATCCTATCTTTGTGAGTATAAAGTTTTATGTGTAATTTATCTTTTATCATGCCTAAGGAAAACCATAACCACAATTATCTGTCTTCAACTCCATCAAAGAACCCAGAAGGATAATATATAAACTCTAAAATTGACAAAGACATCTCACTTCTCGGCCAGTCATCCAAAGTTCCTCTGTAACATTGGGGCATTCCTCTTCAGCCTATAGGCAGACTTTTCTATGAAGCAGAAGTCTTGAAAGACCGACCTGAGCCTTGTCAAGTTCATCAGTCACTTTTCTTTGTAACCTGCTTATTCAGTTTGGACAGCATGCTTTCTAGCAGTCCAGACAAGAGCAGTTCTTTATCCAAATAGCTATCCCTGCCATGTTGAAGGCAAACTCCATAATGAGTTTCTTCAGTGCCCATCTTTCTCTCTGACATAATTGGTATTACCAGGAGCTGTTGTATCTCATTGTCATAAAAAACCCTAATAAACCATCTTAAATGCCATATTCTATGGGTCTTTGAGAGGTTTTGAAGAATACCTATCCATTTGAAATATATCTCTGTATAACTAGAAAACCTAACATAAGTTTTGACTATTAAAGGTGACTATATATAACCTATATTTAATTATGTAATACATTTTTCAAAGAGCTGTATAAACACAATACCTAAACAAGAGTAGAAATATACCTATAACAAAATTGAGCTTAAATTTATTTGAATAAACCAAAATCCATACCAATGTAAAATATTCATTTCTATGTCATATCCCCCCCTTTTTTAAAGAAAGAGGTTGACTGTGATCACTAACCATTTATAATCAACTCCATTTAAATGAAAACAAACATTTATAAACAATATATGCAAATGTGGATGTAGTTCTCTTCAAACTGCTTCCTGCTGTTTGAGGATCCTGTCAATCCTAAAGGGATCCTGAGAAAATCCAGGACCCTGGCTAACTTCTGGCCCTAGTAGTCTACAAGGCTTCATCGTTTCAGCTGTTTTGGATGTTGGGTCACCTGGGCCACTGCTTCAGGGTGTCTTAGTTGATCAAACTGTATTAGTCTGGAAGGAATCCACAGCTATTCATCTTCTGTGGAAACAAAAGTAGAATCTCTTTTCTCGAAAATAACCTGCCCTTAGACTTAAATTTTGAAGTCAAGACATTTTTAAAATTTGTAGGTTGGATTAATCCAACATCATTTATAATCAAGTGTCTTTTAGCAGCTGTTGCTCCTTCCGCAGCAGTCAAAAAATTCAAAGACAACACAGTAACATACAGTATACAGACTCTCTATGCATTTTCCATCTTTATGTGGCTTTTTTTTTAAGTACTCTATTTCTTTTACTTTTAATTTTTGGTTTTTTGAAACAGGGTTTCTCTGTGTAACTTCGGCTGTCCTTGAACTCACTTTGTAGACCAGGCTGGCCTTGAAATCACAGCTCTGTCTGCCTCTGCCTCCCTATTAAAGGCGTGCACCACCACCACCTGGCTTTCCTTGGCTCTCTGATAGTCTAGCTTCATAGTGGAGGAACTGGTGGAAGCCACACTTATTGCCACAACTCTGTAGTTTCTAGGTCCATGTCACCATCAAGAAGCATGCCACAGGCTGCTCATAAACAACCCTTAATTGTTTGGTAGCAGGGCCTCTTAAAAGAGATATGCAGTTTTTGACACTAATGCCTCTCTTAAAGTTTGCCTCAAGTAAACAGAGCCCTCCTGAGAAAATGTGCTACCAAGAAGTTCTTTTGTTTTTAGAACCCCCTTTTAAGCTTTTGTCAGATTTTAAGGTGGAAATTCTTGACAAAACTTTGAGTGCCATTTGATGATAGAAATTATGGAAATTCATGTTTATTTTGTTTTTGTTTGAGAAAGAATAAGAGGTTCTGTGTGCAGGAGAGTGGGAAGGATCTGGGGTTCATTGGAGGAAGAGAAAGAATGGGATCAAAATAAAGTGCATAAAAACTAATAATATTTTTTAAAGAGTTGGAAAATGCAGGAAGCTGCCCTTTGTCTAGACCTTCTGTGCAGAGCCTCTTGCTTCGTGAATCTCAAACAGTTGGGACACTATTCTTCCTTGTAAACTATTCGTCCTTCCCTGAGGTTCACACCACTTCATCTTCACACTGCTTTCCCCAGCCCCTCCCTGTCAGCCCACAGACTCACTCATGCCTTAGGTTCCTTTCACCCTCACTCAGTTCCCGGAGCATCTTCCCCTTCCTTGTCTTCTGTCATCCCTGTTGGAGCCTGCCTGCAGACAGCTGTGCAAGTCCACCAGTGTCACTGCAAAGATGTTTTGACAGGTCCTGGTAGATGGTAACTCCATGGGAGGAGGGAAACCTAGTTCGTGCAATGCCACCATATTGGCTGGTTGCAGGATTTTTTTTATGAATAACCCACAGGACACACGCACTCTCTCAAAGAGGCTTGAGTCCTCCCTATGACTACTGTCACCATCCCACTTCAGCCAGCCATGTGATTTCAGAGTCATTCCTTGGCCTTTGTCTTACTCAGATGTTAGGCAATCTCCTAAAAGACCATGTTTTCTTCCCGAAGCTCCCGTGTTTCCTGAAGCACCTTTCCCATAGGATGGATGCCACCAGCTTGTTTCTTTCATTGGTCACGGCCATCTTTCTGCCTCTCCTATCCACTTGAGTTCCACAGAGTTTCCTTAGCACCAGCCTCTTACGCACGTTCTCAACATCTTTGCCCTCTGTCCTTTCACATTCTCTAGGGGGAAAGCAATTCTGAAGGAAGCCGGCATCTGCTTTCCCTGGGCTGGCGCTCACGCAGCCACCATATGGTGCCCACCCACGCCATCCTCCAATGTGTTCTCCCTCACTTGCACAGTTCCAGCGACACTGGCCTTTCCACAGATCCTATGAGCTCCTGCCGCTTCGGATACACTGTTCTCTCCTCTTGGAATGCTTTTCCTCACAACTCTAAGCATGCCTGGCCCTGCCTGGCCTTCACACCTCAGCCTAATAAATAATAATTAGGAGCTCCTGTTTACAGAGCACTTTGCTTTGTGCCAGGTGATTTATATAAACTGTCCAAACCTAGTGCTTTAAGAGGTAGATGGCATTAACATCTTTATTTCATGGGTAAAGAAATTAAGAATTGAAGGTTGTGTAAATTATTCAAGCTTCATGATTCGGTATCATGCTAGTTAACTGAACCTGTATACCATGCTACTATTGTTTCTCTGTTTTGTTTCCCTTCTTTCCTTTGTCCACATCCACGGAGGCACCTTCCCAAAAACATCAAAATAATTTTTAACAATTTTCTCAGTTTGCAATTATACATATGTTTATTGCCATGCCTTTTTGTATTTTAAAATTTTAAATTTTTAGGTGTGTGTGTGTGTATTAGGGGATGACTTTGTGAAGTTGCTTCTCTCCTACATTTACTTCATTTCTAGAGGTCAGACTCAGATTTCCAAGCTTTTGAGGAGTGCCTTCACCTGCTGAGTCAACACACTGGACCCTCTCTTTCATCTCACAGTTTTCTCTCCTTTTCTTAGACTTAAGGTACACAGGCATCCTGTATCTAGTTCACATCCTGGTGTGTCTCCATCATGAACAAACATCAGTTCATACTTGTTAAATGAACAGAGAAATTGACTCTGAGGCCAGAGTTGACAGAATGGGGCACGTTAGCAGAACTAGTCTTCAACAAAGACTCAGAGGTAGACATGGGTCGTTTTCATGACTGTGGCATGACAGATCCTCACCCTGTGTGTGCATTGGTGACATAAACAGAATAAAGACTTGATGAAATGGCATTGTATCAGATACCTGTGTAGTGGGATATTCACATTGTTTGCTTCTGTGGCACTGACCATGCCCATTGGGGGGTGGAGCCAGGGTGGAAGTGACCCATGGAGCTAGGTCTGAGGAGGAGCCTGGAACGCTCTCTTGCTAGCAGGAGAGGAGAGCATCTGGTAGAACTTGCTGGTGTTCATCTGTCTAGGTTGTAAGTTATTTCTCCCTGAATAAATATCTATTTGGCCTATTTGTTTATCCTGATCCTTATTAAACCACAACACACCTGCAATCCCAATGCATGGGAGACAGAATGGAAGACACCAAATTCCAAACCAGGCTAGAGTGCATAGTGAGACCCTGTTTCTAACCAGGGATGTAGCTCAGTGACACAACATTTGCATGGTGACATGTGCAAAGCAAAGCACTGAGTTCAACCCCTAATACTGCACGCACACATATGCACACAAGAGGAATATCACGTAAAATAGAAAAGTGGAAGGCCAGTCCTAAGGCCACTGTTAGGGCTGCTTGGGGAGGTGAGTTCAAGTGATAAGCGTGTACTGCCCTCCTTCAGCCTTTATATTGGGTCCTGCTAAAGTTCCAGATCTCCTTCTATAAACAGCTAAGACTAATAGTATCTGGGCATAAAATGCTACAGTAGAAACATCCCTAGCCAGGGAATTCTTCTACATAGGTAAGAGACATAAGGTAAGTAAGCTGTGGTAGAAAATATTATTACATTTGACCAAAAGGCACTTCAAACTACTTATCACAGTCATCTACCTGTCATTTTAAAGGTAACTTGTAAAGATTAAAATGGATCAAAGCTAAAGTAAGATTTTTAGTGCGCAGTAACATTGCAGCTGGATTTTATGGAGTGAATCTTTCAGGAAGTAACATATCACAGAGTCACCTTAACCATAGTATCTAAAACAGCTTCAACACTAAGTTTGAAACCAGCAAATACAGGTGAGCCTCTAAAGTGATGGATTTGTTTGTAATCCGTTTTGGGTCATTCACTTTTTATGATGTTTTAAAATTACTACAACTTTACAATGTTCATTGCTAAGAAACCTTCAGTTTAGTACCACATACACGAGACAGAATAAAAGATTCTTAGGGGGTGAGAATTTCATCTAAGAAAGCAAAATTAAATTGAGGCATTATTACAACTAAAGGCACGAAGGATAGGACGGACAGACTTTAGGACATATCACAGTAAATCAACTAAGGCAGATTTCTCAGATTTCCACACAAATTCTATGCTGTGCACCAGTTCTACTGTGGACATTGGAGTTTGTCTTGGCTACTAAAGATTCCATCTGTAATAAGAGGCCCGCAGGATTCTAATTTGCCTTGGGTTTCAGGAAGACCCAAAGTTGGGGAAAACAGCATGAACAACCACTTAATCTATTCGCTTGAGCCGACTGCTCAGGACATGGGAGAGTGGAGCAGCTACTTAGTGATGGGGCCTTTGCACTGCTGTGTGACTGGAGTCCGTTCCCAGGTGTGGGAAACTCCAATGGTACCTTTTCTACAGAGGTTTTTCTTTATGCAGGAACAGAGGCCCTTGGCCATGGGACTGCAGTTGACTGATATAGGCCCAGTGGCATGGGAAGGGTCTGAACCCCTGTACTAGTAGCCCTCCAGCTGGAGAAGCTGTGTACTGCTGGGTTAATAACTCTACCAGGGGGCATGGCTTCCACGTGCTCTACACAGTAGGATTGACCACAGATACTCTCAATGGCTCTCCCACTCATCTGTGATAGATTCATTTGTTCATTGCCATTCCTGTGCTAAGATGCCCCCAAATAACCAAGTCAGCAAGCTTTCTATAGGGATCAAAATCCTGTAAATTAAGTGAAATAAGCACTGGCAAAATATGGAGATCTCAGAAATCTTCTGAGATAGCTTGACCTAACTTCTTGATTCTTTCCCAATGCAAAATACTTAATGATGTATGTTTCCCTCCCCCTTTGGGCATAGAAACCTATAATCCAAGTGGGAAATGGCTTCAAGGAGGAGATTATTTTCTTGGCAGTGAAATATAGCAGCAAAAGTTCATTTGTACAGTTACCTATGGCAAGCCCTTGAGTAGGACTTTCATCACCCCTCCCTACATTAATATCATAACTGTCATTATGCCTTTGATAGACACTGCTGTTTGGACTGCTCAGAAAACTGGTGTCTTCCCAGAATCCACCACAAGACCCTGTTCCTGGGTCTTAGGAACTGATCCAGAGCATGCGTGCATCCTTGTGTGCCAACATCTTCAAAATGTTCTGTTTACCACCAGAACTGATATTTACAAAGGTCCTTTGTCTAAGAAATCCATGTGGATGTGATCTTGGTTATGATCCAATCCCAAATATGAGAAAACTAATAGTTGAAGGGAAGGACACTAGAGAGGGAGCTGTAAGGGGTAGAGGGCAGAGACTGTAACACAGTTGTCTACAGTCTGGGTACTAGGCCTAAAAGCATCCTTTTGCCATTCTGCCAGCAGAGTCCTGTTTGCTTCAGCAGCTCCCCGGAGCAGGTGCACACAAAGGTTACTGGATTCAGGGCAATAGGCCAAGAGTTAGTTCAGCATAAGCAAACAGGCTCTGAAAAGCAAGGTGAGAGGACCAGGACAAACTCATGTGGTGGAGGAGCATGTGTGCTGGACAGGGGTGGGCTCTGTGGGGCATCTCTACCAACAGAAGGCAAAGAACTGACCACATGGCAGGAACTCTTGCCAACACCACACAGTGAGGTGACAGTAGGTCTCAGCGAGAGAAGATCCTTTGTCCAGAAATGAAAATTGACATTTGAGGAATCCTGTTATGCACAAGGTAGGAATTTGGATTTCTGGGATCTTCCTGTGATCTAATACTTGATAGGCATTGGTTTTCTTTTCTATAAAATAATATTTGCTTCTGTTAATTTGTGCCAGCACATTTTTATGTGAACCTGTTTGAATAGTTCTATGGGAAGAAGAAACAGAATCATTAGCCTGTGAAGATGTATTTGGACATTTGGGGTTAAGGCTACAAAACCAATAAGAATGTAACTACCCTAAAGGTTATCCAAGGCATCTTTGGATAATTGATACTGGTTTTTATTAAAGGTTTTGACAAGTATGACGGCTCATAATTATAAATCCCAGCACTTGAAGTCAGGGACAGGTCATGAGTTCCAGAGCAGTCTAGGCTATAGAATAAGATTTTAATAAGAAAACAAAAACCCTACAGTTTTTACATGTGGTCAGATTATTACTTCCTTCCAAAGGTGAACAAAGAATTCTTCCAAAGGTGAGCAAAATGTACATAAGAAAGTCATCTGTATTGAATAAAATTGGCTGTTAAAGTACACTTTATTCCTAATATACTTGTCAAACACTTCTCTATTTATTAAAGGGGCGAATCATCTTTGATTTTTACCAGAAACTCAGTGTGAAAGTTGGATAACTTCTCAGAAAGGGATTCTTGTCCGTTCATTGTCACTTAAGTGGCATCAGAAGAAACAGTGGGAATGAAGAGACCTTTTATTTGGAGTTCAAGGGGAATGATGGAAAGTGACTTCAAAAAGCTCAACCAAATCAGGGACATGAGCATATATAGAGGAGATGCATGAAATCTGGGGAGAAATTTGGTGATGACATATTTTTTAGAGAATTGTTACTGTTTTGTGAGTTCTTTGATAATGGTAAGGGTTCTAACTTCATTATCACAACATTTTGTGAAGGAGGTTTATGTGTAATAACTTGAAAAAACTCTATTCTGGGAAGTTAAAGTAAAACTGTATCAATGGAGCTATACTTAAAGCTCTTTGGAAGTTGTTTAAATTTCCAGTCAGCTGGACCAGCAGGCACATGTTTCCTATTGACAAAATATGAGCCGCATGGGAAGCAAAAGTAATCTAACCCCATGCCCTGTACTTAAAGGGCCAGGTAGCAGAGTGGAGTGTTCTCATGAATGAAAGCCTGGAATAAATTCATGATTCTCAGATCTAGAAGAAGAATGCCGATGATTATCTGGAAAAAGAAAACTGCATTTGCTCAGAGCACACACATGACATCAGAGGGCCTATCAGTTATTCTATGAAGAGCCATGCAAATATCTTGATATTTTTCATTACCTGGGACCAGAAATCAAGGAGCCTGTAGCACAGGGGAGGTCATATTCCTTTATCTCCCAGTAAGTGGTCAGCTGAACTTACTTTACATGTCTTTAATTTTTTTCTTTGATAACTTTTTAATTTAAATTTGAAACAAGCTTGTTTTACATGTCAATCCCAGTTCCCATACCCTCTCTTCCTTCCCTGTTCCCCCCTCAACCCCTATCCCATTCCCTTTCTGTTCCCCAGGAAGCCTTCCATGGGAAGTCTTCAAAGTTTATCTTATCATTTGGAACAGGGCCTAGGCCCTCTCCCATGTGTCTAGGCTGAGAGAGTATCCCTCTAAGTGGGATGGGCTCCCGATGTTCATTCGTATACTAGTGATAAATACTGATCCACTCCTGGAGATCCCCATAGACTACCTAGTCCTCCTTGTTTCTATTTTTAGTTTATGTGTATGTATGTGTGTGTTTTGCCTGCATGTATGTCTGGACACCACTTGTGTTCCTGATGCCCTGAAAGCCAGAAGAATGCACTGACTACATAACAAAAACTCTATAGCAGACATGAGAAACCCTCTTTTCAGTTGTTGTCAGGGCTGTCCAAGAGATTCCCCAAACATATAGCCTATTGCTGTTGCCCTTAGTTGCTGCCCCCCCCCAGAGGTGTAAGGTAAATCTCTATTTCTAAAAACATCATGCACTTCAGACATCAGGCCCAGAGGCCCTTTAGCCAGAATTGACTTGAAAACCTCTTTCTGAGGACTAGTTTTCATGGTACCAGAAGGCACCATGCAAGCTTTCAAAGCAAGGAAACAACCAACAGTTCTATTCTGATATGACACTTATGAACCTCAACAACAACCAACATGGCACAATAACCACACAGGTGCCGCAGTGGTATGAATACCCTGGTGGTAACCAACAGCTCTCCAATTGACCTCAAGACCCACTCAACAGGAAGGAGATCATGACTGGTATTGTAAACCAAGCCAATTATCCAGGGCTGGTGAAGTCATGGATTTTGGAGGAGAACCTACAACTCCCACCTTATTAAGCAAGCATAATCCCCAAGTATATGTTAAATATTTGTTATTATGCCCACAAATAAATGTGGTTCTCTCCCCTTCTCAATAAAGCTTCTCTTTGACATAGAAAACCACAGCTAATCAAAATGCAGAGTTGCAGAGCCCAGTCCCAAGTGATACTTCTATAATACAACTTTGGCACCTAAGTCTCAGGGATCATTATTAGAAGAGGGAGTGGAAAGGTTTTAAGAGCCAGAGGAACAGGAATTGAGATTATACCTCCTAGGAATGCCAGAAATTCCACCTGTAAAGTCTCACCAATATAAAATATGAATTGAACAAGGAGGGCATCAGTGGACAAGTTAATGTGAAAGGGAGAACGCTCAGGAGTCCTCAACCCTACAAAGAACTACAGGCAACTAACGATGCTGCAATCAGGAAGAATAGCCTTCCCCAGTGAAGGGTATATCAGTTGGTTATTCAAAACCAAATAGTCAGCCCTGAAAACATATACATACAAGTAACATTAAGCAGATTAAGCTGGTTATATTTGTGCATTATATATATACACACACACACACACACACACACACACACACATATACATATGCAATATAACAACAATTAATGGGAAAATGCCTTTAATTTGAAAAAGATAAAGGAGGAAGAAGGGTATATGGGAGGGTTAGGAGGAAGAAAGGGGGAAGGGGAAATGATATAATTGTATTATTATCTCAAAATATAGATTTAAATCATACAAAAAAGACATATACCTAGAAAAAAATAAAGAAACATGAATATCCCAAATCCTCTGGCAGCCCTTGGAAGTTTCTGCCTAAGTAGTAAAGTGGGGCTTCCATTGTCTTGTTTTTTGAATCTAAAATGCTATGCAAAGAAACTGATTTTGTAGCCCTGTTTAACGTCAAGTCAAAAAAAACTGCTGGCAGAAAATATACTAAGAGGTTTTTGAATGTGGAAGCCCTGTCAATTGCAAAGCCATTGTCCTGGCCATCGGCTAGGAAAAATGACAACCTCCAAATTCTGTTGCTTGTGTGCCAGGAGCCCCATATGACCACCATGGGCAAGTCTTTTCGCATCACTTGTCGCATACTTCATGTCAGTTCATTCATTCATTCAATTAATATTGACTGAGCTTCCACAGGGAGACTGGCAGAGGGACAAAGCTACCTACTGAGTAGGTCATGTGACTCATTTGACTCCGTCAGTAAGCATCCATGGAGGAATCCAACAAAAGGTTACAATTTGTGGTTGCTTCTCCTCCCTAGCGAAAGTTATTGTTCCAGAGGAGTCGCTAGCTTTAGACTAACTTCTGAGATTCAACATTCATCATGTGTATTCCTGATGATATATTGATATATATATATATATATATATATATATATATATATATATATATGAGAGAGAAAGAGAGAGAGAGAGAGAGAGAGAGAGAGACTCTATTACACCCAGTGGAGTAGTGGTTATGTGCATGCAGGCTTACAGACCTGGGCAGTGCACCAGGATGGATGCACAGACCAGGAAAGCCTTGGTTTCTAGCACGTGTTAATGTCTGACTACTGAATATATGAAAACTTTCCATAATACTTACTGTCTCTGAAGTACTAAAAATACTGATAAAGATTTACAGTGGAACCTGAAAGATGACAGACTTTTGAGTAACCCTATGCTATCATTTCTATGTTGAATGTCCCTCAATGGCTAGCTTCAATATATTTTAGGGCATCCTCTCAACAAAATGATAGGACCTGGGCCACTTCCTTTTTCTTTTACTGCCTTATGATAAATAAAGTTAGTTATGTTCCACCACATACTCCCACCATAAAATGCTGCCTTATCATAGGCCCGAAGCTACATGTTAAACAATCAGGGGCCTTAAATGTAAACCCAACATGGCATTTTCTTTTTATATTGTTTGAGAAATTCATACATGGGTGTAATATTTCTGATCAAATATAACCCCCATTATGTCTCTTTTAGTTCCTCTTCTATACCTCCATCACCACCCCAACTTTATGTATACCTTTTTTTCTCCACACTGAATGAATCTAAGACAGCCTATATGTGTATGGGTATCATAGGGCTATCTTCCAGAGCATGGATAGTTTCTTAGGACAGCATCCTTGAAAATATATGTATTCCCTCCTTTCCTCCTCCCCTCCCTCCCTCCCTTCCTCCCTCCCATGCTTCCCTTTTCTCATTACTCCTCTCTCTCTGCAACTGGATTCCAGGAGTTTGGCTCAGTGTTTAGTTGTGGGTGTCTGCTTCTGTTTCCATCAGCTACTAGATGAGGGCTCTATGATGACATATAAGTTAGTTATCAATCTCATTATCAGGGAAGGGCATTTAAGGTAGCCTTTCCACTGTTACTCAGGTTGTTAGTTGGGGCCATTCTTGTAGATCTCTGAACATTTCTCTAGAGTCAGTTTTCTCTTCAAACCTATGGTTCCCTCTATTATGGTATCTCTTTTTTTCTCTCTCTCATCTATTCATCCCACAACTCAATCATTCTGGTCCACATGTTCTCCTCTCCTACCCTTCTCTTTCTCCTAACTTTTTCTCTACTCACTGTCCCACCCCCACTCCCAATATGCTCAGGAGATATTGTTCCTTTCCCCTTCTGTGAGGGACCTTGTATGAATCTCTTAGGTTCCTCCTTGTATCCTAGTTTCTCTGGTAATATGAATTATAGGCTGGTGATCATTTGTTCTATGTTTAAAATCCATATATGAGTGAGTACATACCATGTTCCTCTTTTTGTGACTGGGTTACCTCACTCAGGATGGTTTCTTCAAGTTCCATCTATTTACCTGCAAATTTCAAGATTCCATTGTTTTTGTTGTTTTTTTTCCCACTGAGTAGTATTCCACTGAAAAAAATGTACAACATTTTCTTTATCTATTCTTCAGTAGAGGGTCATCTAGGTTGTTTCCAGGTGCTTGCTAATACAAATAATGCTGCTATGAACATAGTTGAACAGATGTCTTTTTTGCATGGATGTGGATCATTTGAGTATATGCCTAAGAGCAGAATTGGCGGGTCCTGTGGTAGACTGATTCCCATTTTTCGGCGGAACCACCATACTGATCTCCAAAATGGCTGTACAAGTTTGCACTCCCACCAGCAGTGGAGGAGTGTTCCCCTTTCTCCACATCCTCTCCCACATAAGCTGTCATTGGTGTTTCTAATTTTAGCCATTCTGACAGGAGTAAGATGGTATCTCAGAGTTGTTTTGATTTGCAATTCTTTGATGGCTGAAGATGTTGAGCACTTTCTTAAGTGTCTTTCAGCCAATTTGGATTCCTCTATCGAGAATTCTCTTTTCAATTCTATACCCCTCTTTTTAATAGGGTTATTTTGTAGTTTGGTGACTAATTTCTTGAGTTCTTTGTGTATTTCGGAGATCAGTCCTCTGTCAGATGTGGGGTTGGTGAAAATCTTTTCCCAGTCATTGAGCTGTCGTTTGGTCTTGTCAACTGTGTTCTTTGCCTTACAGAAGCTTTTAACTTATTTGATTTTGTATAGATATTGGGCATTAAGCCACAGCTTCCGTGGATTTGGGTATGCAAAGACACTGACTGTCTTGTTCTTCAAATTTTCTCTTTCAAAGTTAATTATCATAAGCACTTAATTATAGCAACAGAAAACCAACACAAAATTTTGTTTTTTAAGTTGATTTATATACCATTGGAAAATTATTAAAATGTAAAAAAATACTAATGAATGTCCACAATTGAAGCTTTAAGATGTCTGAAGTCAGTGAGTTCACACTAGCTAGGGTCAGCTGTTTCTGTGGGGTTTTCCATCATGGTCTTGACCTTGTGACTCATATATCACTTCTTCCTCCATTCAGCTAGACTCTGGGAGCTCAGCCTAGTGCTTAGCTTTGGATCTCTGCATTTGTTTCCATCAGTTACTGGATGAAAATTCTATGATGAAAATTAAGATAGTCATCAATCTGATTACAGGGGAAGGCCAGTTCAGGCACCCTCTTAATATTGCTTAGATTCTTATTTGGGGTCATCCTTGTAGATTCCTGGGAAATTCCCTAGTGCCAGGTTTCTTGATAACCCCATAATGGCTCCCTCTATCAAGATATCTCTTTCCTTGCTCTCCCTCTCTGTCCTTCTCCCAACTTGACCATCCCATTCTCTCAAGTTCTCCTCCCCCTCCCTTTCTCCTCCTTCCTTTTACTCCCTCCCCATGCTCCCAATTTACTCAGGAGATCATCTTATCTATTTCCCCTTCCCAGGAGGATCCATATATGTTCCTCTTAGGGTCTTCTTTGGTTGGAATGTAAAATGAAATGTAAAGAAATAAATTTAATGAAAAAGTTCAAAGTCTAAACTGTGGGCTACTATAATAAAAACAAAAGTCATATACTTTCTTACTCTAAGAAGGAAAAAGCATTGTACAGACACACTCAAATCAAATCAAATCAAAACCAGAGTCCAATAGTTACATATCTCAGCCTCAGATCTTTGTGATTCATTCTGAGTTTTCTGGACTCCAAGGGGCCTGGGCTACTTCTCTGACTCTACCTTTTGCAGCACACACAGCTTGTGTCCTAGCACCAGGCCAGCTCCTCACCATAACTGCTGCAATTCTTTGTTCTAGGTGATTGTCCCATGTTCTGGAAATCTCCAAATTCCTGGAGTCCTCAGTGTCTCTGGGGTGCACCTTTCTCAGTAGCCTCTCCTGGGTTCTCTTCAGGGATTATAATCCTGCCACAAGGGCTCAAACCCTAATTCTCCATGACCTCATCAATCTCAGGGTTTCTACTACAACTGGGGTACAGCTTCACTAATGTCCTCTCCTGGCCTCCCTTCAGGGACTCTAGTACTGCCACACAGTGTCAAGCCTCAGTGGCTCTCCATGACCTCTTCATGCCTTCAAAAACAGTAACACCTGGGAAACGCTTACACATTACCAAGTTTAGCTGCCAGCATGAGGTACAAGATTGGCTTCTTCAGGAACACAGCTTCTGTTTGCTGACTCTGAGGAAACACCTCCCAGAAGAGTTTGCCTCAATGATGCTGGCCTCTTGTTCATTGCATCTGATCTTTCATATCCAGCTGACCAGAACCACAGATTCATAATATTAAAACACCACAACTGCTCATCAGTGCACTACTTACAGTGAACTGGACCCTCCCACATCAATCATCAATTAAGAAAATGTTCACAGGCTTGCCCATGGACCAATCTGGTGCGGGAATTCCTCCTCTCAAATGAGTCTGGCTTGCATCAAGTTAACATAAACCAACCAGCACAGGAAAGAAGTAAAGAAAACTTACAAGACCTAAGAAGCTTACCGAATGTACAACAATCTCAGGGTCCCTCCCCAAAGTTACATAATTGCTGGGGAAAGGGAACTTACAAAGGCCATTTGCCTGCATATTGTACCAAGAGCTCTAGGAATAGAATCTTCATAAGTTTCTATCTATGCTTGAGTGGGCTTTTTTTGTAATGGGGCTGCCTTGAGTTAGATATGCTCTTAAAGGTAACATTTCATCTGTCTTCTTGTAAGTAGGCCAATAAATTTACAGCAATAAATGTAAGCTGGACTTAGGTGGAATCATTTCTTTGGTCTGTCATCAGTGTCTAATCTGGGATATTTAGATGTTTGTTCAGATGCCCCACTAAAAGTCACATAACTTGGTAGATATGGCTGATAAAAGAATTTACCAATATTCTTGATGATTTAGAGAATTTGACAGCAATGACTCATCTACACATCATACATTTATAACTGTATAAAATGCGATGACTTAAATAGGAATTGATAATACATATGATTTACTTTTCATCTTAAGACTATATGTTTTTATGTTGAATAAACATAATTGTGTACAAAGTAGAAAGGAATAAGTCCAAGTATTGTTATTTGGAGATGATATGGCAGTACACATAAGTGACCACAAAAATTCTACCAAGGACCTCCTACAATTGATAAATACCTTCTGTGACATGGTTGGATACTAGATTCTAAAAAAGAAAAAAATCAGTAGGCCTCCTATATACAAATGACAGACTGAGAAAGAAATCAGGGAAACAACACCCTTTACAATAGCTACAAACAAGATAAGATATCTTGGTACAACTCTAACCAACCAAATGAAAGAATTGTATGACAAACCCCTCAAGACATTGATGAAAGAAACTGAAGAAGATATTAGAAGATGGAAAGATCTCCTACACGCATGGGTTGGTATGATTAACATGGTAAAAATGGCCATCTTACCAAAAGCAATCTACAAACTCCCCATCAAAATTCTAACATCATTTTTTATAAACCTTGAAAGGACAATACTCAACTTCATATGGAAAAACAAAACAAAACAAAACAACAACAACAACAACAAAAAATACATTCAGGATAGCTAAAACAATACTGAACAACAAAAGAAATTCCAGAGGTATCACCATCCCTGATTACTATAGCTGACCACAGAGCTACAGTAATAAAAACTACATGGTTTGCCACAAAAACGGACACATTGATCAATCAAAGACACAAACATAAACCTACATACTTATGGACACCTGATTTTTGATAAAGATGGCAGAAATATACAATGAAAAAAAGAAAGCATTTTTAATAACTGGTGCTGGTCTAACTGAATGTCTGCATTTGGAAGAATGCTGATAGATCCATATCTGTTACCCAGCATAAAACTCAAGTCCAAGTGGATCAAAGACATAAATATGAAAGCAGGTACGCTAAATCTGATAGAAGAAAATGTGAGGAATAGCCTTGAACACATTATCATAGGAGTCAACTTCCTTAATATAACACCAATAGCAGAGGCATAAAGATCAACAATTAATAAATAGGACTGAAAAGCTGTAAGGCAAGGGACACTGTCAAAAGGACAAACAACAGCCTACAGAATATGAAAAGATTTTCACCAACTCCACATCTGACAGAGGGCTAATATTCAAAATGTATAAAGAACCCAAGAAGGTAGACATCAATAAACCAAATAGTCCAATTTTAAAAATGGGGTACAGATCTAAATTCTCAGCAGAGGCATCCCAAATGGCTAAGAAACACTTAAAGAAATGTTCAACATCCTTAGCCATCAGGGAAATGCAAATCAAAACTACATTAAGATTCCATCTTATACTGCCAGAATGGTGAAGATCAATAACACAAGTGACAGCTCAGCCACTATGGGAATCAATATGGTGGTTCCTCAGATAATTGGCCATTGATCTACCTCAAGCCCTGACTATACCACTTTTGGGAATATACCCAAATGATGCCCCATCCTACCATAAGGACACTTGTTCAACTATGTTCATAGCAGCTTTATTCATAATAGCCAGAAACTGGGAACAACTTAGATGCACCTCAACTGAAGAATGTATAAAGAAAATGTGGTACATTTACACAATGGAGTGCTACTCAACTGTTAAAAACAATGGCATAATGACATTTGCAGGCAAATTAATGGAAGTAGGGAAAAAATCATCCTGAGAAAAGTAACCTAGACCCAGAAAGACAAACATGATATGTGCTCACTTGTAAGTAGATATTAGCTGTTAAATAAAGGTTAGCCATATAAACCCAGGGAGGTTAAGTAAGGAGAGCTCAAGGTGAGACACATAGATCTCTATGGGAAGGAAAAAAAGAATAGAGTCTACACTGGACTGGAAGTGGGTAGGGAGGGGAACAGGAGGGATCCAATGATGGGAGGGAGGAATAAAGAGAGAGAGTATGGGGAGAGACTGGGGGGCATTTGGGGGCAATATGGAAACCTAGTGCACTAGAAACTCCCTGGAGTCTACTGGGGTAAAACTCATGAGGACTCCTAGTGGTGGGGGATGCTGAGCCATCTGTATTCTGTAACCAGGCAAAGCTTCCAGTGGTGGGTTTGGGAGGCCACTGCATCCACAAAATCTTCAATGTACAATTGGTCCTGCTTGCAAGATGTACTGGGGAATGGTGGTGCAGAACTTGTGGTAGAATCTAACCAATGACTGGTATATCTCAACATGAAAGAGGGAATACATGCCCAACACTGTCTGGATGGCCAGAAACTAGATGTTGGATGGCCCAGAGATCTAGAATAGAACTAAACACCCTGACCAAAAAAAAGGAAGGAAGGAAAGAAGGAAGAATGGAAGAATGGAAGGAAGGAAGGAAAGAAAGAAAAGTCAATGACATGATTCCTAATGATATTCTGCTTTACTCATAGATCAGTGCCAACTATCATCAGAGAACCTTCATCCCACAACTGATGGGAGAAGACACAGAGACCCACAGACAAACATTAGGCAGAGCTCAAAGAACCCTGAGAAAAAGGGGGAGGAAGGATTGTAGGAGCCAGATGGGTTGAGAACAATACAGGAACATAGCTCACAAAATCAACTAAGCAGGGCTCATTGGGGCTCACAGAAAAAGAGAAAGCAATCATGGGACCTGCATGGGTCTATTCTAGGTCCTCTGCACATATGCTATGGTTGTGTAGCTTGTGTGTGTGTGTGTGTGTGTGTGTGTGTGTGTGTGTGTGTGTGTGTGGTTATTTTAACAGTGGGAATGTGGGTGTCTCTGATTCTTGCCTGCTCTTGGAACTCTCTTCTTCCTACTGTGTTGCCTTGTCCAGCCTTGATATGAGCATTTGTGTCTAGTCTTACTATATATTGTTATGGCATGTTCAGTTGATAACCTTGGGAGACCTGTTCTTTTATGAAGGGAAGCAGAGGAGGGTGGCAGGAGGTACTTGGGGGTACTGGGAGGAACAGGAGGAGGGGAAACTGTGGTTGGAATATATTGTTTGAAAGAAGAATTTAAAAAAACATAATTTGGGTAGAAGAAATCTGAATTTGTGTTATGTTGAGTAATTAGCTATTAGAACAGATAAAATTGAATTATCTTCATGTGTTCTTACTATTAATTTAATAGCCTCTTAGAGGTCTTACACAGCTTAGTATAGATGCCAATCTGTACAACAGTGAATTTTACCTTTAAGAATTTATTGGTACACATATTGGTTAAGAAACATAGATGAGTTGAGGCACTGTGTCACATTTTGACACCCTGAAGAGGATCAACAGGAATACTGTACAAATCCGAGCATGGAAAACTGTGCTTACTATTTGTTCTGATGCAGCCTTGTCACTTGCCCCTGCCCTGTATCCACTCTGGGTATCAATGAGGTTTCCATAGGAAAGCAAGAGTCCATCGTTCCTTTCTAGTACCTAATCTGGGATCCTTCCACCTCTAAAGTGAACTCAGAGATGTTTTCCATGATGTAGTGGTGTGAAGCATGTCCCAAAGGGCATGCCTGTGAGCTCACTACCTTTAACCGGAGAGCAGTCTATTCTTCTAGAACAAGTGCACCTGCAGGACACACACAGCGCACTGAATATTTTACAGGAAAACTTGGGAGAGAATTGGTAGTAAGCTGGCAGTTTTTAGCATAGCTGTGACAGCAGCTTTTGCAAGTGAGAAGAAATACATGCAGTATTCATCACATGGTCACAGTTTTATTTTCTCCAGTTTCAGTTCCTTCATGTCAACCATAATTTAAATGCAAAGTTTCAGAAATAAGTAATTTTTATGTTCTGAAGAGTGTATCATCCTGAATACTACGATGGAATTTTACACCATCTGGGTCTATTCTGTCCCGCCCTAGACATGCATCGTCTTCTATCCAGTGTATCCATGCTATACATGCTAACTGCCTATCAATCACTTAGTAGCTATCTTGGTTATCAGATCCACTCTCTTGATACACAGTGCTTATAAGCCCTCGTAATGACCTCAAAGCACAAAAATAGTTGTGCAAGGGAGGCACCAGGGCACAAAACATGGAAGGACTGATTACTTTTGCAGAATGAGTTATGAACAGAACTAACACATGTTATTTCTTGACTAAGCATTCAATTGTGGGTGTGAGACTTCCCCAAACTCTCTTGTTCCTCTGGCATGATAGTTGACAATTTTTCATACAAATTCTGATTTTCTATATCTGAATTCTGAGAGGAAGGGATTTGGAGCAAAGCCCCTAGCCTGTGCATATGGATATTTAATGTAGCAGTGAAAATAACTTTATTATAACAAGTCACTAAGATTTGGAATTGCTTCTTGAAGAATCATTTCCTTGATTTGTCTTGGTGATACAGGTGTTTTGAATGGCTAAATTAAATTGTGAATTCCTACTCTGAGGATAAAGGCTGGCTCAACCTGATTCCACAAATCTATTTGTTCTGATGGACAGACCAAATACTTTGTGTACAAGCAGGTTAAGAATTTTAAAAACATCCCACTGAGTGGCTCAGTGGCTTGGCACTCTAGATACTTTAGTCTCTATTGCTACTCCTATATAAATCTTTTGCTCAGGGCACCTCAAGCTGGTGTCATAGCACTGTACAACTGAAATACAGCAGCGTAATTCCTCTAGACTGAGGAAAGGAGACTGTGTCACAACTATGTGCATTTATCAAGGGGGAAACCTTCCTGAGCCAAATTTCCTCAAAGGAATATGGACTCCCATCCTAGATTGGACACTTGACATAGGCAGTGCCAACTTTCACAGCCAGACCCTGAAGAACTTCACAGAGTAGGACCAGAATCTCTAATTTGACCTCACTGAGGAACACTGAGGAGTGTGGAGACTTCATACTCAAATGCAGTACTTTCTCTTTCCCACTATTTAATTAATACCAGGTTCCAATTGAACAGGCTGGTTTTGTGCTGCTCTGTTCTTTTCCTTTTTTGTCTTCTATTTTCTTTATTTCCTTCCTTTCACCCTGTTCTTTACTTTCTCATTTTCCTTTTGGCAGACTCTCCCAAAGAACAGAGGTTCACCTGGTTAACAAGTCTCTGTGTCTCTGGCACCTGAGAGCTAGGGCTATTCAGGTCATCTGGTGGCATTCCTGTACCTCTTCCTTTTCTTTATACCCTTAGCCCAAACTGCCAAATCATCCTCTTATCTCAATTGTTTCCTCATCCTTTACCAACAATACTAATCTCTGCCCTAACTTTGTCCTCCCACCCTCCTTTCCATTTGCACCTACAGTAATTAATGTCTTACCGCAGCCATTCTATCAATGTTCCTTTACTTACAGGTGATCTTGCCTGTAATTGTGATTGTTTTGCAAACATTAGTCTAATTTCAGGGAAGTATTGAGGATTTAACCTACTCTTCCCAAAACCAGAGAGAGAGAGAGTGAGAGAGACTTCAAATCTACTACAATTTAGTCCATCTTAAGCATTGCAAATATTTCCACCAACATAACAAAGGTAATTAGAAAAACAATCCAACAAATGACCTAAACCTAGATGTAAAGATCCCACTGCAAAAACACAACAAATGTGAAAAAAAAACAAATGATGTGAATTCTCTAAAAATGACAAATACCACACTAATGGTACTGATGGCCCCAGTGAGCATAAATTAGATAAACCAAAAATTCCAAATAATAACTGCAAATATGTTCAAAGAAATCGAAAAGGACACAAATTCCCCAAAAATCCAAGCAAATACAAACAGCTGTGTAAAATAAGGAAGTCAATACAAGGACAGGAAAATAAAATTCAATAAATAGAAACATGAAATACAAACCAAACTGAAATTTTGGAAATGAAATTTTTAAGGGGCCAAATAAAAATCCCAGGGGATAGCATCACCAGTAGATGGATCAAAAGAATGGCAGACTACCGGGCTTGAAGACAAGATGAGGAGTTGGAATCTTAGGATGATGACTAAGATGAAGAGGACATTTGAGGTCTATGTGAAAACACCAATCTATACATAATAGGCATAATAGAAGAATAGTTTCATGTTAAAGGCATAGAAAACATTTTCAATAAAATAGCAGGAAAATTTCCACATTTATGGAAAGAGATGCCCAGTCAGATACAGAGGACATTCAGAATACCAAACAGACGAGACTACCCCCCACGCAAAAAAAAAAAAAAAAAAATCTTTTATCAAGTGACTGTTAAAACACTTAATATATAAACAAAAAAATATAGAAAGTTGCAAGAGAAATCACAAATTCACATATAAAGTCAAGACCATCAGTATAAGAACAATTTTTTTCAAAATGATATATTTCCTGTTGTGAACAATAAGTGCCAATCCAGAATACTAGATATACCCAGCAAAGCTATATGTCATAATTGGAGGAAAAACAAAAACTTCCTGTAAATAAAAGCATGCTACAGGACTTCATGACCAGTTCTATAGAAGATACACAAAGCCTGGCTGGAGGAACAGCTCAGCAGTTGAGAGCACTTGCTGCTTCTGTAGAAGTCTTGGGTCTGTTTCCTAGAACTGAGATGACAGCTTACAACCATGTGTAACTCCAGTTCCAACGTATTCAACATCCACTTCTGTCTCCACAGGCACAAGGCACACATATGGTAGACATACAGATGAACAAATATTCGCACACATAAAAAAATGAGAACAAATCTTAATAAAAAGATTTCTTAGAGTGAAAAGAAAGATAAACATATCTATGAAGTTACAGGAAAGCATAATTCATACTAAAACAGTAAATTTTAGAATGAGGTGGGCACCATACATTACAAAACTTTTTTTAATGACTTGATTAACACATAGCTTCTTATAGTATTACTAAATTGAATATTGGAATATTGGTGATCTAAATTACCCAATGAGACATATTCTAGCACATTGGATTAAAAAAAAATCAGGACCCAGGCTGTTAGATAGCTCTGTGAATAAGGACATATAAGACTGGAGACCTGTGTTCAGTCTCCAGAATGCTGTATTCAATATTCAGATTCCATGTAAAGGTGGAAGAGAACAAATTTCACACACAAAAAAAATGTTTTCTGGGCTCCACATACACACTCTAGCTCATGTACAACCCCCCAAATACAATGAAAATAATAACTAAAATTTAATTTTTTAAAAACATGATCTATTTGTTGCTTCTAAGAAATGTACCTCACAGTCAAAGATAAATAAAGCATTAGAGAGAAAGGATGAAAAAGTTATTTCAAGGAGAGAATACGCACACACACACACACACAGACACACACATACACACATACACACACACACACACACACACAACACACACAACACAACACATCATTAAAAGCAGTCCTTACTAAGTACTAAGAAATGAACAAGAACACCAATAAATTACTTAACAATTCATCTCAAAATTTTGAAAAAACAAGAACAAACCTAACACAATAGATAGCAAAAAACAATAAACATCAGAGCAGAAATTAAGGAAACAGAAACAAAGAAAACAATATATAGAATCAGTGATTGTAAGAGCTGGTTCTTTTAGATAAATAAGATTGACAGATGTTTGGCCCAACTAACCAAAAGGAAGAAAAATTGGACTCAAATGAACAGAATCAGAAATAAGCAGGGAAACATTACAACAAATACCAAAGAAATTCATAAAGTTATAAGGGAATGCTTTATAAACCTGTAGTCCATTAAATGCAAAATTTAAAAGAAATTAATAAATTTCTAGATTTATCCAAACTACCTAAGTTAAACCTAGAAGACATCAACAACATAGACTCATAACAAGTGAAGATAATGAAATAGTAATAAAGAGAAACCTTCTTACTAAAAAAAAAATCACAGAATCAGATTCACCACAGAATTCTAGAAGATTTCAAAGAAGTTCTATAGTCAATATTTCTTAAATTATGAGAGAGAGAGACAGAGACAGTGACAGAGAGAGAGACAGAGAGAGAGACAGGCAGAGAGAGAGAGAGAGAGAGAGACAGACAGACAGAGAGAGAGAGAGAGAGAGAGAGAGAGAAATAGAGAGAAGGAGTTCTTTAAAACTCTAAAATCCAGCATTACTTTAATACCAAAACTGGTTAAAGACACAATAAAAAAGAAAACTACAGGCTAGTGTCTCTGATAAACTGTTGAAAAAAAATCCTAAATAAAATACTTGCAAAGGGAATATCAACACATGTTAAAAAAAATCATCAATAAGTTGGCTTTAACTCAAAGATGCAGAGAATGTTTAACATATGTAAGTCAATAAATGTAATAAATCATATGTATTGATTTAATGACAAAATCACATGATCACCTCATAGATATAGTAAAAAGTCCAACATACCTTCTGATAAAATTCCTAGAGAGAACAGAATCAGAGGGAACATACCTCAGCCTAATAAAGGATTTATATGGCAAACCCACAGCCATCATCTTACACTGAGTAAAACTTGAAGCAATCCCATTCAAATAAGGAATGAGACCTGAATGGCCACTAGTGTCACTCTTTGTTAAAAGCACTAGCTACAGCAACAAGTCAAGAGATAGAAATTATAGGGACACAAATAGAAGAAGTCATACTCTCTATTTGCAGGCAATATGGTGTTATACATAAGTGATCCCCTAAATTCTATCCAAAACTTCTAGAAATGATAAATAATTTTAGTAAATTAGTTGGATACAAAATCAATTTACAAAACTCCATAGTTTTCTAAACACCATCAACAAAGACACTAAGAAAGAGGTCACACTCATGCACTCTCTCACTTCACAATGGACTCAGAGAAAATATAGTATCTAGGGACACACCTCACCAAGGAGGTAGAACACCTACAATGTACACTTTACATCTGTGTAGAAAGAGATTGAGAAAGACGCTGGAATGAAAAAAGCATCCTGTGCTTGTGAACTAGCTTGTTAACAGTGTGAAAATGGGCATTTTACCAAAAGTTACTTATAGATTGAATGCAACCCTAGTCAAAAATCTCTGTCTCATTGCCCACAGAAACAATATATTATTATTCATTTGGAATACAAAAGACCCTTGATAGCAAAGCAATCCTGAGCAAGAAGAATAATGTTGGAGGAATTACCATTACAGATGAGGAGATTATATTACAGTGCCACAATAATAGACCAATAATAGTTCTGGCATAAAAGGAAATGTAGATCAGTGGAACTCTTGTGATCCTGGGGCTAGATCTTCTGTTCTCATACCCCAGAGGCCAGCTCTCCCACCTGCTGCAGATTGCAAAAGGTGTGTGTGTGGCCATTACCCTTACCCTTGCCATTCCACAGCATATGAGGGGAGGGGCAGGTGCAGCTCTCATGCTCTCACTCCCACAGGCCTGGCTCACCTGTGCCCCTATCAACAGGGTCAGCTCTAGTGCCCTGACCAGGCCAGGTGCAGGGTCTGTTTCCTCGAGTGCTGCTGAGAGGTGGAAGGGGGAGGCAGGGCAAGTTCTCCTACCCACCACAAGTGGTGATGGATGGGGAATGGGGACGGTATCTCTCCCATACCTCCACAATATGGCAGATGAGGGGAAGGGTCAGATCTCCCTTGCAAGTGTGCAAAAGAGTCAGCTCTACTGTGCTGACTGGACGGGGTTCAGGGCCCACTTGTCTGAGGGGCAGGATCAACTCTCCCACTCTTTTTTTTTATTTTGAGACAGGGTTTCTCTGTATTGTTTTGGAACCTGTCCTGGAACTAGCTCTGTAGACCAGGCGGGCTTTGAACTCACAGAGAGATTTGCCTGCTTCAGCATCCTGAGTGCTAGGAATAAAGGTGTGCACCACCAGGGCCAGGCCAACTCTCCTACTCTTCTGACTCAAGGACCGGATTTTCCAGCCTGTAGTAGGTGGTAAAGACAAAGGTCATATATTGCCCTTACCCATGACACTACATGACAGACTATGGGGTTAGCTCTCCCACATCTTCAGGGATGGCTTACCCGTACCCTCACCAGCAAGAACAGCTCTGTTGTTCTGCCCTGGGGAGGTTCAGGGCCTGTTCTCCCAAGAGCTACAATTGGTGAGGGGCAGGACCAACTCTGTGCAGCCCTATCCTGTACTGCTTTTGGTATTAACAGGAGCCGCGGGCATCAACACAGACCACAGCTGTGGCAGATCCACAGACCCAGACATGGTCCCTGGCAGCAGCCCAGGTCTGGATGGAACCAAGGCCCCAGTACAGGCTACTCAGATCTACATGACCCTGGGCAGAGGTTCAACTCTTAGACATTAACATAACCTTAGGTGGCAGCCCAGTCCCCTAACATCTGCATGGCCCTTAGTGACAATATAGGCCATTAACACTAATATAGATCACAGCTGCTGTTGAACCATGAACCCAGACATGATCTTTGGCAACATCCCAGGCCTGGATGTCACCATGACCCTGGCTGGCAGTGCAGGTCACTCAGATCAGCATGAACCCAGCAGCAGCATGGCCCTCTAACTGATGGGGATATGTTCTATGTATATATTTCTCATATAGGTTGATGAATAAAACACTGTGGCCAGAAGAGGCAGGGAAATAGGCAGGGTTAGGAGATGAGAATTCTGGGAAGTGTAGGCAGACTGCAGACGCCATGTGAGACCAGGAAGATAGAATGCACTGGACCACATGGAAATACTTAGAGTAATAGAAATTGGGTTAATAATTAATACACAGCTAGCCAATAAGAAGCCCTATTCATCAGCCAACAATTTCATAATTAATATAGCACCTGTGTGTCATTTAGGGCTGAGTGGGTGGCAGTGGGACTAGCTGGGACAAAGAATCTCTCATAACACTCAAACCCCCACACGGCCCCAAGTGTGAGTTCAGATCCTGGGCATCCACATGCCCTACGATGGAATAGGAACCTTGGACATTACTGTAGACACTGGCTGTGGCAGAGCCATGGAGGGAGGATTTTCAACAGGGGAGGGGGAAAGGAGGTTAATACAGGAGAGGGAAAAAGCAGGGGAAATAACACTAAAGGTATCAGAAAGTGCCACAGGAATATATACACATATCCTTTAAATGAAGTTACCTACTTGGGCCAATAATGTCCACAAGGGACTATCTAACAAGTAGTCATTAAGCAACTCCATTTCAAATTGTTGGTCCATGAAGCCCAAGAGACTTCCCAAACAATATTATTTTTGTCATCCTTGGTTCCTATCTCTTGGGGGTTGAAGCTAATTCCCTATTGCTGAAAACACCATGAATATTGCACACAGAACTTGGTGGCTCCAAGCTGGAGCTACCCTGAACACCTATTCCCTAAGAACTAGCTCTCATAGTGTGGGAAAATGACATGTAATGTTTCAAAGAAGGTAAGCAACCAGTAGCGATCCCTAAGAATCCCAACAATGATGAGCAAAGCAAGATACGCCTAAAGATACAATAGTGGCATAAACAACAGCTGTCTAATTGGACTTACGGCCAACTCAGCAGAAGGGAAATCATTCATGGTACTGGACAACTAGCCAACTACCCAGAGCCAAAGCAGGAAGACAAGAAAAGGAAACAAAAAGAATACAAATAGGAAAGGAAGCAGTCCAAGTAGTTTTAATTGCAGATGATATTATTCCACATATAAAGAAACCTGAAAACTCCTTTGAAAAACTCCCTGGAGTCTTCTCATAAGCATCTGACCACAGGTCAGTCATGAAGCCTCTTCCCCTATCCCTGGCACTCATGCCAGTGGGTTAAGAGCCACCAGTGGTCACTCTTGAGTCTCTATAGCCTACTAGTTTTGAATCAAGACAGCCAATCCTAGTCCCAGAAGCTTGCTTGTGGTTATCCATGGTTACTACCAACATTGCCTATAATGCTTGTCCATCAACAGACCACATGGAAGTGCTGAGTAATCAAGGGACATCCTGTGCCAACACCTGTGGCTCCTCAAGGTTGGCTCTGGCCAATAGTATGCCAGTTTCTTTTTGGAAATCCACTCTCCCATTCATAGCCACAATGTTGGGGTCCCCTAAACATTTGACAGTATTCTTCTAGGCCTCCACATCATGATCACTGATGGCCCAGCTTTGACAACCTAGGGAAACACCCAGTTTCAGGCCTTATCCTGATCTGAAAGAACCATCAGCCAGTCAAGTTTCTGTGGTTCTAGGCAGGAACCCTGCCCACCAGCTCCAACTGCCCCATGCCACCCACCCTGTGAACAAGGTAAGCTGTAGCAGACAACAGATACTAGGAGAATCTGGAGGTAGTTCCTTCTCTCACAAGACTGTTTCTGTGACCCTATAACTGTGCCTTGCACCAAATAGAAATAAACTGCCAGATACTGTAAAAATCAATAACAACAAAACTCTTAGATGTGGTAAACACTTTCTGCAGAGAGGCAGGATATAATGTGGAGATTCAAAAAATCAGTAGCCTTCCTACATACCAGCAACAAGCATACGGACAGAGAAATTATTCTTTCCCATTTACAATTATGTCATGGGGGTGGAGAGGGAAAATTTTAACAATAAAAAATCTCTTGGAATACAACGTATCAAGACAGAAGGCCTCTAAAATGAAAACCAAACACTCAAGAAAGAAGATGCAGAAGACACTGAAAATGGAAAGACCTCCCATGTGCATAGAATGGATAAATCAACATTGAAAAGGAAAGTGACTATATTACCAAAAATAATCTATAGAGCAATGAAATCCCCATTTACATTGCAATGTCATTCTTTACAGAAATATTCCTCAAAAATCTTAAAATACATATAGAAGCACCCAGATAACCTGGACCATCCCAAGCAAAAGGAATAAAAACTGCTGGAGGAATCACCTTACCTGGTTTCAAGTTATACTATGATGTTACAGCAACAGAAACTGCAAAGCACCAGCACAAGAGAGGGCCAGATCTAAACCCACACAGCTACAGCCACCCGAACTCTTCACAAAGATGCCAAAAATGTGCTTTATAGAAGACAGCCTCTTCAACAACAAATGGTGCTGGGAAAATGAACATCTGCACACAGAAGAATGAAAGTGCATCTCTACACATCACTGTGCACAAAAATCAATCACAAATGGACCAAAGCTTTAACATAAGTCAGAAACTGAACTGTTCGCGGAAAAATAACAACAACAAACAAACAAACAAAAAAAAATGGAAAACCACTTCAAGACACAGGCTTAAGCAACACTTTTCTGAATGGGACACCAGTCATTCAGGGAATAATGACAACAGTTGATAAGCAGGACCTCATATATGTGAAAAGCCCAGCAAAGGAAATAGATAATCAAGTGTAGAATTGGCCTATGGAATGAGAGAGAAATCTTCAATAGCCGTACATCTGAGGGAGGCTTTTACGTCAATTAAAAAATTTAAAAACTAAACAAGTGGAAATCAAACACTCTGATCAATAACTAGTTTCTACTGCTGTGATAAAATACCCTGACTTAAAGCAACTTGGAGAAGAAAGGGTTTATTTGAGTTCACAACTTGCAGTCAGTTTATCTCCCAGGTAAGTCAAGGCAAGTGCAGAAACTGAAGCTGAAGCACAGAGGAATGCTGCTTACTGGTTTGCTCCACTTGTCATGGTCAGCCTGTCTTATTGCACACCCTAGGATCACCTGCCCAGGAGTGGCATCGCCCACAATGTGCTGGGCCCTCATCAATCACTAATTAAGCAAATGCCGGAGACACTTGCATACAGGCCAGTCTTATGAAGGCATTGTCTCATTTGTGGTTCCCTTTTTCAGATAACTCTAGTTGTGTCAAGTTAACAGAAAAAAACAACCTAACAAACAAAAATCCAGGGCACCATCTTGCCCTAGTTTCAGTTATTCAGTGAACAAAAAGATACTGGTAAGGATCTAGACTAAAGGGAACTCTTTATACACCACTGGAGGCAACCATGGCAAGGTAAACTAGTCCATCTACCGTGGAAATGAAGCTGGAAGCATCTTAAAAAGTCTAAAACTAGATCCTATATGACCTGGCTACATCACTTCCATGTTTGCCCAAAAGACTCAAAGTAACATATCACAGAGTCAATAGTACACTATTTACTCCATCACTATTTACATGAACTAAGCTATGGAACCACCCAAGTTGTCTATCCACATAATGGATTTGTTTTTAGCCATAAGGAAAAATGAAGTTACATAATCGCAGGCAAATGGATGCAAGACAAACATTTTTTTTTAATTTTGGTCTATAGATTATGCATAAGTACATAAAATTATGCATGAATTAAAGACATGAATGTAGAAGAAAGACTGTCTAGTGGAACCAAAAGGGCTAATGGGGTCAAGGGAAGGAGTATTGGGGGAAATCTGCTTAATGAAAACTATACACTTGTATGGAGATGTCCTTATGGAACACAGCACCATGTACAATGAATATACACAATGAAAATTTAAATAGACAATATTGCAGAAAGGCAATAAAACATGAAATGGATAAACCCAAATCAGAGCAAACATATTTTGTAGTTTCAGATTCATTCAAATGGTAAATTACAATATGCGCAGTGCCAACCTACAGTAGTATTACTTTACATCCAATTGCTGTTTTCCAAATTAACAAATCTCCCATTGAAACGAAGCTTTCATACAAGCAGGAAGAATAGACAGCTTTGTAGAAATATTTCAGAGGAGACCAAAAATCCATCAAACAGGGTGAGCCAAACACATGCAGACATTCACATGCACACATGCACACACTCACACATGCAAACACACACACACACACACACACACACACACACACACACATGCACATACTACACTGTAGAGTCAAATAATTCTCATTCACTTTTGATCTACAATCCTGTCAAGAAGATGCCTAAAAATGTTATGAACTTCCATTACAATCCATTGATATACTCACAAGAGTTGCTTAGTAACCAAAAGTCTAGAAAGCATAGGTTCCTTCTGGTTAAACATTAATGCAGAAAGAGAACTGACTGTCCAAAGCACTCAGGGCCTTCCCCATAGAACCGACTCCACACTGTCTGAGCAGCACCACAAGAGAAATCTTATTTTGCCAACTTCACAATTTCATCTTAGAGAACCGTCAGCTTTGATACTGCTTTCCAATGAGGCTTTCTTAAGGGAGATGCTCCTAATTAAGCTTCCCATTAGTAAGATGATTAAAAATGGAAATAGGTTTCTGTTAAGATCTTTGAGTTTCTGCAAATAAGTTTAGACCATTTAAAGTCTAGTTGGTAGGATTTGTCTTTTATCAGTTGCTGATAGATACACAGCATTTGTTCTAATTTATAGAAGATTTCTATTGAAGCAGGCAATCTATGAAGACGACTCACATTGTAGCAAAAGCATGGTCTTACTGTAAAGCTCTGATACCCTCAGGACTCCAGGTACTTTTACAGGTCCCAGGATGCCTAGCAATCATGTAAGGATTAGAACATATCACAGAAAACAAAATGATTATGTATAAAGCACTCATCTTAAGAGAATGTATGGAATAAAAGTTGATAACATATTTTGTTGACAGGACAAACAGGAGATCCTGGCTTACCTCCTCACTCTCACCCTAGCTGTTAACAGTTATCTATCTTGGGAAGAGCTGGCCCTCGAACGCATAGGTAATATGCATCACTTGAAAGTCCCAGACACTATGCAAATGCCCTACTTATTGCTGACCTTCATAGCACCAAACCAGGGCCCAGCAACCAGAAATTTCCCTTCAGTATTGCACAGAGGAGTCACATTTGAAAGCCTGTCATTCTTTATTGGGAACTGCCACTTAACTGTCAGTAATACAGCTTTTAGAATTTAAATTGCACAAGATGTAAAAATAATTCTTAACAGCAGGTAATTGCAGTTTATAATTTGTTTCCTCCTCTAAATGCTCCCACCACAAGATTCTGAGCCTTCATTTTTTAAATGAATTGTGAGTTCTCAGTTTGGAGTAACTGGTCAAGAAATAAATACTATTATCAGAAGTGATGGAAGAAGAGGAGAGAAATTAGAAAAAAAATTATTAGATTCTTAAAACTTTTAACTTAGTATTAAAAATTTAAATATGTATTATGCTATGTTAACTACCTTACAATTATAATTACCTATGGTTGTGTTAACAAAAATATTGTAGACTGGCTGATTTAAACAAAAGAAATTAATTTTCTTATAGTTCCAAGCAAGGTTTAGCTTCTATGGAGCCCCCTCTTGTGGGGCTTCAGATGGCCTCTTCTTCCTTTGTCCTTCATACAGCAACATCCCTGGTGTCTGCTAATGATCAGATATTACCTCTTTTTTAAAGATTAATTTTTATTTTTGATTGTCTCTTTGTCTTGTGTTGGTATGTGCACATGAGTGCAGGTACCTCTGGAAACCAGAGGCCTTGGATCTCCTGAAGTTGGAGTTATAGGCAGTTATGAACTGTCTGACTTCAGTGCTGGGAACCAAACTCAGGTCCTCTAGAGTTGTTCATGCTCCTAACCACTGATCCAGCACTCCAGCCCCTCACATTTCATCTTTTTGTAAAAACACCAGCAAGATTAGGTCAGGATTCTTGCTAAAGGCCTCATTTGAACCTAATCATCTCACAATTCTGCAGTTATGGTTATGTTTTCAAAATATGAATAATCTTTTCATTCATTTTTTTAAAGTACTTTTTCTTATTTTACATATCGATCCCAGTTCCCTTTCCCTCTCATCCTCCCATGCTCCATCCCGTCTCCCATCCACTCCCCAGAGAGATTGAGGTCTTCCATGAGGGATCATCAAAGTCTGTCATATGAATAATCTTTAATGAACAGATTATAATGACAATTTCTTTGATGACTCAATATTTGAGTTTGGACATTTATATATTGGTCAACATGTAGAAAAAGCACCGGCCCTGTGGAATTGTGGTTTTGATGAAGAAGCCACTGGGATGTTTGCACTTGAAAGACACACACTTTCTCTGTCAAGAGTCATGTAGCTGTTTACACTTATATTCATTAAGCTTAAATGCAATTACAAGTCCAGCTCCTTTTTTTCCTGTCATATTTCAAGGTTCACTCATGGCATGTGACTTATGATGACAACACGGCAATGCTAATAGCAAACATTTCCATCATTCTAAGTTATTGCACCTAGGCTGTCACTGCTGGACATGAATTTGCCCCTTTTAAGTCCTCAAGGGAGCATCGTAAAACCAAAATCCTGAGCACTGCTGTTTCAGCTGCCACCTTTCCTTTAGTCCTCACATTTACACAGTTCCTCACTGCCACCTGCTTCCGTCTATGCCATCATTCTTCATATTCTCTCTCAATACGCTTTAGTCTTTTACCTTGTGCTTATTCTCCTAAGAGCTCTATTCTTTGGCTTCAGCTGCTGTCCCCCCCCCCCACCTCTCATTTTGAATGGTATGATGGTGCTCTAAACGGTTTTGCCCTCTAATCAGAAACCATGTTTGGCAGGTGGCGGTTGAGAATTACTTAAGAGGTAAACCTCTGGGAATGTGTATATGAGAGTGTCTAGGTGAGGTTAACTGAGGTGGGAAGACACACCCTAAATGTGGGCAATGCCATTCCCTAGGCTGGCATCCTAGACAATATAAGAAGGGAAAAGCAAGCTGAATACCAGCATTGCTCTCACTCTTTGCTTCTTGACAACAGATCAAGTGTGACCAGCTGTCTCCAGTGCCTTCCAGCAGGCCCTCCCCACTCTGACAGACTGTGCTCTCAAACCCTGAGCCAAATAAGCACTTCTTCTAGAAGTTGCTTTTTCCAGGTATTCTGTCTAAGCAATGGGAAAATGTATAGGTCACTGCTGTGATAGCCCTGGCTGTGTAGTTCTTGGGACCCTGGAATTGACTGATGGGAAGAATATGAAAGAGTTTGGACTTTGGACTAGGATAGTCCTAGAATGCTGTAAGCAGGCCTAGCTGCACCACTGTGGTAGGAATTTGGAAGAGCACATACACAGAGGGGCAGCCTGGCTTGTGAGGTTTCAAAGGGAAACTGGGACTGGAATAAAGACATTGCTCAGTATGGTGACATGCAGTAAGTCTAGCTGCACTCTTCCCATGGTTTGTTCCAGAGAGCCACTGAGCCAGGCAATGCATGACAGGTGTGACTCCCTGAAACAAGGATTATTAGTATTTTAGGGATAATAAATCCCCAAGAGACCACCAATAAAATAGTGATGGTGAAGGCTACATTTGCAATGTGGACCCCATGATGTTAGACATGGCAGGCCATCCAGAAAAGAAAGCATTGATATAGAGTGAATATGGCCCAGAGAAAGGCTGTGAGCTGTGAGGGGCAAAGCTGAAGAGGTGAGACTCTTCAAGCTCTTCCTCCCAGATGATTCCATCACAGCCTAAATGCTATATACCTGGATCTTACATATGCCTGCCTTGTTAGGTTGACTCTTGCTTTGGTCTCATATTTCCTTCCTATGCCCCAATTTCTCACTTTTGCAATTGGGAATGCAAATTCTGAACCATTGTGTGTACACGCCCAACCTTGACCAGCAAGGAAGATGCAACTCCGGGAACATCTTCTTCATGCAGTTTTAATCAGGATCCTTGAACATGCTTCTTCTGACCCGCGGGACCCCGGGGAAATGCCTGCACAGACTTAAATCCCCTTGCGCTAATCAACCCCAGTGAGCTACGTGGACCCTGCAGATAGGCTACTCTAATGCAGAAGCAGACAGGCTGAACAGACTTAACCAAATAAGGGCTTGTTTACGCCAGAGAGCGCTCACCCTCTGGGAGGTGGAAGGCGGAAGCCAGCGCCATCTTTAAGGCGTGGCACTTCGTAGCTCTACAATTATGTATGGAAGTATGTAAATGAAGTATGTAAATGGTTTATAGGGGCTCATAATTAAGGGACCACCTGGGTCTCAGAAGAGACTTTGTATTTACATTTTTGAAGAATTGGAACTGTTAAAAACTATAGGGACTTTTGAAGTTGGAATGCATGCATTTTGCATGATGAAATGTCCATGAGCCTAAGGGAACAGAGGATGGAAGATTATGGCTAAAAAATTACAGGTTTGTGCATCAAGTTGACAAGGGGTGATGTGTGCTCATTAATTTTTATTATTAATTTGAAAGGATCTAGAATCGTCTAAGAAATAAAACTCTGGCTTGTCTGCAAGGGGATTTCTGGAGGAAGACTACTCTAGATGAGGTGGCACTAGGTGGCACTCTAGATGAGGCTGAATAAATGGGACACTGTGAGCTGAGCACAAGAATTCATCTCTCTGTTCTTGACTGTGGATACAATGTGACCAGCTACTCCAAAGCTCCTGTTGCCAGGATGGACTATACCATTGAGCTGTGAGCCAAGAGAAAGTTTCCACGATGGACTATACCATGGAGCTGGGAACCTAGAGAAATCCTTCCTGTGAGTTGATTTTTGTCAGGTGTTTGGCTGCAGCAATGAGGAAACTAATTCAGATGCTCTTGAAGTTGCTTTGGTTCATTCAGATATGCATCTTGGTTTAAGAATCCTGGTAACTGGACAATGGGTGAAGTGGCTTCATAATATGTCTTGACAGCACATCATTAGTTACAGTTCATTTCCTCTTACTCTCTTTTTCATTCTGGTACCAGCCCTTAAGTGTTGGTCAGCCTAACTGTGAATACACACTAGAGTCAGGCTGCCTGAGTTCCAATTGTAGTATCTTCACATATTAGCTATTTGGTTTCAGAGAAACAAAACTTATGAATTGTAAAAAAAAAAAAAAAAATGTGTAGTGACATACATGTATTAAAATGTCTTGAAAGTCCATTATTTTGTGTGCTTATAAAACATTTTTCTTTTAAATATTTTTTTATCTAATTAAAATATAGTGAAATCATTTCCTCCATTTCCTCTCCTCCCATGTCTCTTCCTCCACTCCCTTTCAAATTCATGTCCTCAATCTTTAATTATTGACTCTCTCTCTCTCTCTCTCTCTCTCTCTCTCTCTCTCTCTCTCTCTCTCTCTCTCTCTGTGTGTGTGTGTGTGTGTGTGTGTGTGTGTGTATGAATAAATATATAAATGCAACCTGATGAGTCGTTTCAGTCATACTTGTACATATATTTATTTTTAGGGGCGACCACTTCAGATTGGATAGTAATTTAGAGGACTCATCATTTAGGTGAAAAGGAGATTCTTCCTCTCTTGGCAGTCATTAATGCCAGCAGCTCACCATCCAGAAGTGGGGTCCCATGCAGTCTTTTTATTCATATTGGCATGCCAACTAGTGTTGTCATCAGTCAGGTCTTGTTTAAGCAGCCATATTGTTGATATTTTGTGGGTGTAGCATCCTTGTGTTTATCTAGAAGGCAACATTTTACAACTTATTTCCTGATCCTTTGGCCCTTATATTCTTTCAAACCCCTCCTCTGCAATGTTCCCTAGTGTCTTAATTACTGTTCTATTGCTGTGAAGAGGCACATGACCAAGGCAACTTATAAGAGAAAGCATTTAAGTAGGAGCTTACGAGAAATTTCAAAGGGTTAGTCTATGAACACCATGGTGGGGAGGTTGGTGGTAGGCAGATAGGCATGGTGATGGAGCAGTAGCTGAGATTTTATATCTTATCCAAAAAATGGAGAAATACAGAAATATTTAGAGAGAGACCCGGTGTTGCTTTTGAAACATAAGGCTCATTGTGGTGGCTTGAATAAGACTGGCCCCCATAGGCCCATATATTTGAATGCTTGGTCCCTAGACAGTAGTGTTGTTTGGGAAGGATTAGGAGGTGTGGTCGTATTGGAGGAGGTGTGTTGCTGGGATTGGGCTTCTTTGATGAGGGATCCGGGCTAGGTTTATCTCCAGGAAGGAGGATAAATATCTAGAATTCAGGTAGGAAATTATACTTGTTTAGGTAGGTGTCATTAGTTGAGAACTGTGATCTCCCCAGCCATATGTATTTGACTAAGTTTACAATATCAGGAATGGTTGTCTCCTGTTGAGTGGGCCTTACACCCAGTTAGAAAACTATTGGTTACTACTAAAATGTAAGTGCCAGTACTGCACTTTTAGGATTTTGTTGCTGTGGTTATCATTACTGTGATTCATAGATATTGCAGCTAGGCAGGATTATTGTGTGTTTTCTTCCCTTGGCAGCTTGCATAGCACTTTCCAATACTATAAGAGTTAGTACCCAAGGGGCTTTCAGGTCAGATCCAGCTTGATTCCTCTGAGTCCTGTGTCTAAAGTGTGTGATGTGGTCAGCATCAGAGTCCTAACTCCAACCTCCGGGAAGCAACCAAAGGCAATAGAAATGACATACACTGTTTGGTGAGTCTTATACTCCCCTTACCAACAACTTGGAAAGGGGCTTCTCATGACTGCTCCTGAGGTCTTTATTAGTCTATGGCTCTCAGGAGAAATATTATTACACCAAGTGCAATAATTTCATTTAAATTATATGCATATGTATACATATACATGTATATGCAGTCAATGTAATTTTAGGTCAATGTAAAATATAATTCTTTATGGCTTTTTTTAAAAAACCCTTACTGGAGTATATACATCCCTCTCCTTCTGTAACAACCTGCCTCCCTGCTCCCAAATTACCCATTTTCCCACAAAATTTATTAACATCTCTCTCCTACTATTGCACTCTATCCCCCATGGTCCCCTTTTCTTTTCTTGGCTCCTGTGGTTACTCCAGGTTATATACTCATATCTGAAGATTTGGAGCTAAGAATCAAAAATGAACAAGAACATTTTTTTTTCTGCATCTGGGTTAATTCATTTAACGTAGTTTTTCCTAGTTCCATCCATGTACCAGTAAAGTTCTTGATTCTATTTTGCTCAACAAATAGTATTACATTTACAACAAATGTGTGCCTTATTTTTATTATCCAGTATTAGCTGAAGGGCTAATTTGAGTTATTTTTATTGTTTAGTTATTGTGAGCAGAGTGACAATGAGCGTGGCTGAAAAAGTATCTGTGGACACCTGTGGAAGAGTGGTAAAGCCAGGTCATATGGTGGATTTATTTTCAGCTTTTTGAGGGTTCTCTATACTGATTTCCAGTGGCTTCACAAATTTGCAATTCCACCAGCAGTGAATGAGGGTTCCCCTTTGCTTCCATCCTTTCTAGCATTTGTTATTGGGTATTTTGAATACCTTAGTCATTCTAACTGGGATGAGATGAAATCCCCAAGTTGTTTTGGTTTGCATTTCCCTGACTACTGAGAATAATGAACACTTTTTGAGATACTTCTTAGTTATTTTTCTTTCTTCTATTGAGAACTCTCTGTTCAGATCCATAGCCTGTTTTTAATAGGGTTATCTTTTTTGCTATGTTTTGACCGTTTATATGTTCTGGATCCTATATTCTCTTCCACTCTGCTGGTTTATTCTTCACTTGATTGTTGCTTTAGCTGAACAGAAATGTTTGGTTTTATGTGATCTCACCTGTTTACGGTTGGCCTTAATTCCTGAGCAAACAGAACCCTATCCAGAAAGTTCTTTCCTACACTTAAATCTTGTATGCCTATGTTTTTTTCCTAGCAGTCTCAAAATTTCAGTTTCAAATTAAGGTCTCTGATACAATTAGAGTTAATTTTTGTGCAAGGTAATATAGAGGCCTAATATTATTTTTTACATATAGACATCCAATTTTCTGTACCATTTGCTAAAGATGCTATTATTCTCTTTACTGTATATTTCTGTGAAGAATGTTATGGGGGTTTTGATTGGGATGTAAACTGCTTCTTGTAGAATGGTCATTTTTCATAATATTAATTTTAATTCTATAAACTCAGGGACATAGGAGGTCATTCCATTTTCTAGCATCTTCCTCCGTCTTTTACTCTAGAAATTCATATTATAGAGATTTTTTTTAACCTCCTTGGTTAGGTTTGTTCCAGGTATTTTATTTCTTTTGAAGTTACTGTAAATAGTAGTATATCCATTTATGTATATTTTCAGAGCTGCCTATTTGGTACTAGATAGTTCATCGATGTCCCCTCCATTCCCTCTAGGGAAGCATATATCTTACTCTAAGCATTCTTTAGTTGACTGAGGTCCTTTATGCTGTGTTGAGAACTCAAGGGTCATGCCTTGTTTGGCACATGTTTAGGCATGCTGGTAAGACTTTCATATTACTAGGGAGACACAGTTTAACAGCAAATTCCCTAATCCTCTGGCTATTAAAACATTTCCACCCTTTCTTCCATAATGTTTCTTGAGCTTCAGATGTAGAAGTTGTTTTGTAAATGTATCCATTGGGACCAGGCTCCACATTTCTAAATTTTGATTGATTGTGATTTTCTGTAATGGTCTCAGTTTGTTCAAAAGAAAAATTTCCTTGATAACTGGTGAGAACAAACATGTAGAGTTCAATAGGAATTACATTGGCTTAGTAAAGTGGTGGTTGCAGGTTCTTTCCTAAGATCTATTACTTCTCTCGATGTTTAGGTTTCTAGTAACAGCCATGATTTTTCCCTCTTGTTGAGCAGATCTTAAATTCAATTAGAGAGTTTGTAGAGAGCCTTAAAGTGGCACTGGCTTCCGCCTTACACTTTCCCACTGGTGAAGGCTCTCTGGGTAAACAAGCCCTTAATTGGTTAAGTCTGTTCAGCCTGTCTGCTTCTGCATTAGAGTAGCCTATCTGCAGGGTCCACGTGGCTCACTGGGGTTGGTTAGCTCAAGGGTATTTAAGCCTCTCGGGATCTTTAGCCCTTCCATAACACATAAAAAGTTAAAAGACCCAGCATTGGAACAGTTCAGATAATAGAGCATCACTAGTGACCCACTGCTTAAATCTAAGAGAAGACACAAGCATAAAGAATCATAGAATAATGACATTGGCTTGGTATGCAATTGTAGTACTCAGTTTTTCTAGTCATGGTCCTTTGACTAAGAATTTTTACACACTGTCCTAATAGTTTCTTCACTTGCCCCAGATCTAACTTAGTTCACAACTGTGAGGTTACATAAGACTTAATGTGGAAGCTCCACACAGGTTCTTAAATCAATTTGGAGATATGAGAGATAGACTTAATATGCCAACAGATGAGCAGAATTGCAGAGATAACAAGACAATATTTCTTTGTGTTTGTGTTGGATAATATATGCTGTATAAATCTATTTATTCCATTTAGATGGAGTTTAAAAATATTAGAATCAAATTTTTTCATTGCAGACTTTTTGCTATAAATAGGATAGATAAAAGGTAATGAGATGATAAATGTTCTTGTTACACTTTCTGTCTCTTAGGTTAACAAATTATTGTCTGTCTATGTGTATGTCTGGTGGGTATGCATGCAAGAGATGGTTATACAACTTCTATATGTATATAAGTAAGTGGTGTGTACATATGATCTATACACTTTTAGGTTAATATGTGTATTCTAGATAGACATGTATTTAAAGGTATCTTCGTGTGGGTAATGTGGTATTGTTTGTGTGTTTATGTGAATGAACCTCTATTGATGACATTTTGTCCATGAATCTATTCTATAAATTCTGGTTTCAAAATTTCAGTTCTATTGGTCTTCATGTATGTTTTGTAGTCTAAAATTGTCTTGTTCCAATACCAGTAAACAATACACCTTTAGCTTAAGCATTAAAGTTTGACCTTTCTTCTCTCATTCTATAAAGGGCATATAAAGGTTAAATGCCAAAGACTGTACCATTAAAAGCTTTCTTAAAGAAACAGTGCTAATTTTCTTCCTCCTTAGCATCCCCCTAAATGTTCTTGTAAAACATCTAAAATTTTATCATCTCCTAACCATAAGATATCTCAGATATTTAGCTAATTCATATTGAGAGAACTTAGCAGACAACTTGTGTGTATGCATGAGTGGTGTGTGTGTGTGTGTGTGTGTGTGTGTGTGTGTGTGTGTGTGTGTGAATTTCTTCCAAGTGGACATTAAAATGATGTGAAGATTTAACTCTTCTTGTTGAATCACTTCTTTCTAAAAAATTCTTATTCTCTGCTTTATTTCCTGGACTAAATAACCATTGATTGATATCCTCACAGCATAAAGTAATAAATTGATGTACTCTACACTTCTTTTAAAGAAAGTGATTATCGTTGTTTTATGATTGTAGTGATTGCCCTTTTTACTTTAAAATTCTATGTCTGATAATTATGTCATCTTGATCTCAAGAGGCACCCTATTCAACTCCCATGCAACAGTGAGCATCAAATTGAGGTAGAAAGTACTTGCACACAGTTTTAATTAAAGATTTTAAAGGATACCATCAAAAGTATTCAACAGAAACCGTGATTTAGTCTGTGCATTCATTTGAAACATTAGGCAATCTAAATGGAGCTATTTTGCTGATTTAGGCATTGTATAGGCTGGTGATTTATGTATTCTGTTTTTTGGTGTCTGATACCAGGTGTTCTTTCATAATATCACCAGGGACTGACCTAAAATTCCCCAAATCCCTAAGCTTAAAACAGGGTCATAAATAACCCCAAAATAGGCCAGTAAAGTGTTTCTAATGTAAGGTTTCTTTTTAGCCATTTATATGTGTGAGGGTAGTGTTAATCATCAATTTGAGAGGATCTGAAATTGCCTAGAACACAGCATTGCAGATGCCTCTGAAGGACGCTTTCAACTGAATTGGTTTCTGGGCTTGCTTGTTCAGGATGATCTTGATTAGGTTAATTGAGGCTAGAACATTCTCTATGAAAGTGGGTGGCACCAATCCCTGGGCTTAGGTTCTGCACTGCATAAAAAGCCGAAAGTTGGCTGAGCATGAACAGTCACTGCCCTCTTATTCCTGGCTATAGAGACAGGGTAACCAACTGCTTCAATCTCTTCCCATTGTCTTTACTTTTCCCAGCCATGATGGGCTGGGTCCTCACACTATGAACTAAAGTAGTCAGTCAGTTACTGAGGCAGGGTTTTTCAGTTGAATACAGTAATACTAGTATGGCTAGTCAGCTTGCACCAAGGATTCACTGTTTCTGCTTTTCCAGATTTGGAATTATAGATGGCCAACCCTACCTCATGACATTATGTGGGTCCTCGAGAGCCAAACTCCTGTCTTCATCCTTACATAGCATGTGCTTTAATTATTGAAACTAAGAATATATATATATTGTGTGTGTGTGTATATATATAAGTCATATATATACCATTATATATATATGATTATATATATATATGATTATTAAGATTATTAAGATTTTCTAAGCAAAGTAGTCAAAAACAAAAGGCCAAAGTTTGTATTCTTCATACATTGTTCATTGTTGATGTGTGTGTGTACATGTGTATGTATGCACACCCACACAATACTTCATAATATTACTTGATATTTATTCCCTTCTCTGTTTGTAAATATTACTACTGCCACAAATTCCTTGAGATTAAGTTTATGTTCAAAAATGAACATAAAAGTATTTAATCTATTTTAGATTTATTAATTACTTATGTTTTATTTATTATTGATTTGTGTGTTTATCTATTATTTATTGTATGTTTATCTATTCATAAGCAAGTGAATTACCCTTTATGAGCTAGATGAATGCATTTTGTGTTCCCTTATTTAAAAATTTAATTAAAGGATTACAATAGTGCAAAAAGTCTTGATAATATTTGATGTATACACTAAGGCTAATATTGGATGGTAAATACCAAAAGCATATAGAAGGTTCTATCTTTGGTAGAACAAAAGCAAAATATTGTTCACTTATGCCATGTGGGCATAGATACAGAATGTAAGACATGGAAAACTACATTTATTTTCTTTTTACCAAGCAGGCTAATGAGTATGCCTCCTCTCTTTCCTTTTGGGCCACCCCACTGCTCCTCAATTATACCTTCATAATCTAAGCACTAATGCTCACAAGCCATTTGGAAGCTGGTGAGTAAACGTGATGCTAGAGACTGAGACTTGGAGTGGTGGAGAATAAGAGGAAGAACAACTAGGGGAGGGAAGAAGGGAGGGAAGGAGAGACAAGCTCCTGGCTCTGCTGCATTTCTAAGTCCTCCTTAGGACTAAGTAAGGGTATCCAACTAAATCTGAGCCAATGGTATGTGCTGAAAGGAAATGGAAATAATTCATAAATACCTCCAGTAGGATCGTCTACTTTTCTTTCCTTACTTGCTAGATGGATTTTGATCCCATAATTATCTAAGAAAGCGTGTGTTAGAAATGTTAGAATATCGATCAACCCTAGTCCCTAAATGATTGACTTTGTATAAGTGGGGAGATGGATAAGAGGGTACAGCAGGCTATGGTGGTGGTGGTGGTACCTAAGGATGTTTGAACAAACCACACAGAAGCATACTATTTTATAAGCTTCGTGTGTGTGTGTGTGTGTGTGTGTGTGTGTGTGTGTGTGTGTGTGTGGTATGTATGTGTGAGTGTGTATATGTGTGTGTGGTGTGGTGTGTGTGTGTGTGTATGTGTGTGTGTGTGTGTGTGTGTATACGTGTTTAGAGTTACTCTAAATAGGAGATTATGTTTCTCCCAGGAACCATAAGAAGTATAAAAGACTTAGTATATTTCCAAATAAAAAGCCCAGTGCCAGGTATGGGATAGTTCCCCTCAAGCTATTAATTGCAGGTGTCCTGAAGATGCCCAAAGTAATACACACTGTTGTCATTGCTCTTTGTCACCCATCAGCACTTGATGGTAAGATCTTATGGATGAAGTTACCACACACACATTAGTCACAAGATATGAATAAATCAAGTTGGTACTGATCAGGAAACTCCCTCCTTGCTAGCTCAGCTTGTGTGTGTCTCATGGCATAAAATGAAGTCAGTCAGTCCATCTCCAAAATGTATCTATTCCAGTAGTTATTGAAAGGTTAAACCCCAAATCTCTGAAGCTCAAGGAAAACTCAGCTGTGGGTCCCTAAGAAATAAAAACCAACTTAACATATTTCCAAGATGGAATGGCATGGGATAAGGGGTATTCCCAAAGAATGGGGTAGGAAATAGAAAATAATTCCTCCAAAGAAAGACCAAATGCAGTAGGGCAAACAGTACATTTTGTATGACCATGTCCAGCATCTAAGGCACACTAACATCTGAGCTAAGTCCAAGCAAGCATAAACAATGGGAATGTTAAACAACTTCTTGCTATCATTCACATTATTTAATCATAATCAGGCTTATTCGTTGTAAAACAAAGATAATGATAACTGCCTTGCTATATAGGCCTCCCTCTGGCTTTGTGATCTGGTGACTATGTCAACAGACAATGAGGAAGCTCAAGAACACTGGTTGTATTTGGTGAGGTTATTCAGAAAAGGGTTCTAAGCATATTAAAACACACACACACACACACACACACACACACACACACACACACTGCTCACGCGCACGCACATTTTTTGTCTTGATAGCAGATATCAGTTGTTTTGTTGACATTTAAATTCTATCTTGATACAATGCCCACACAAGAAATAGTACACAAAGAAATAATAAAGAAAATGTCAAAATGTATAATGGCTGATTCTCAGTTGGATACAGCATTTGTTAAGTATCAAAATACCTTTTGGCAAGTTGGTTCTTAAATTTCTAATATAAATTCACACAGTGCACATTCAATCTTAGTTTCCATTCTTTCTAATTTGTTGTGTTGGAATTACATTTGGCAGCCATCATCACAAAACAATATCATATACTCAAACAGTGATAATAGATAACAACTTTTAAATGCAGAAAACTTAAATTCCTTTATCCCTTAGATAAGGGAAATGTAGGGATTAGAAAGTCCACTCTAGTGTGGTCTAATTTGGTCATAACCTGAATACATGGTTAATTCCCTCAAGGGAAGAGAAATGTACCATTTCTTGACGGATTTCTTTTGAGGCATGTAAACCTTTTTACTGGCATGTAGCCACGCTTAGAAGGAAGTACACAAATCATGAATATAATTTGTATGAGTTTTGCTACCCAAGCCCACAGGGGCAGCTGTACTCCATCCTGTGTGCAGGATGCTCACACTGTCACAGAAAACATGTCACTGCTGCCTTAAGACCCTGTGAAACATTCAGCTTAAAGGTGCTAGAGAAGAGACAAGATTTCATGGCAGAATGGTGTAACCTGGGTGTTACTGGCTGCTTTTAGCACATATATAGGGTTATTAATAGTAAAACCAAACAGAATGAACAACATATTTGAAAAACATAATGTACTTTGAACCCAGTTCACAAACAAAAACCAAACTAATAAACTAATGAAAGCCGAAAATCTGTTTAGCGTGGAGGAGTTAGTTATATTTGTATATTGAATGAATACGCGAGGAAAGAATGGGTGCATTATATCAACCAGCACGGACACCTGGTCAGCACTCAAGCACAGGCTATGAGACTACATAAACAGTTGAGTCATTGTAATCATTTCCTGCTCAGCTCAACTAGGGAAGCTGTCCTAAGCCTTGTGTCCTTTTCCTTTTATGAAGAAAACACTTTACAACTGTGAACCTCATGCGGGCAGCCTATGCACAGAAAATATGTGACCTAGAAGGAAGAGCAGTCATGGGATGTTTCATTTGAGGGGAAGGAGTTGATGAACAGGCAGAGTCAGCTGTGGGACTTGGACTTCGTGGGAGACACTTAGTTGTCATATAGTCTCTAGGGAGGAGATGCCCATCCTGATTTCCCCCTGAAAACCTGTTGCTGTCCTTAAATGCAATTGGCTGCTAGCAGTCTCTGGTCCAACTCCTGAGACTTCTGAGGTTTTGGACTAGATCTCCCCTGAAAGGGGGGCCTGGTTTTGCTGTGAAACATTCCAAGCACCTGTCCTAGCTCAGAAGATGAGTCCTTGGGATCCTGGCATGTCCTGACCCGTATGTAGGGGGTAAACTGACCAAGATTAGAGATAATGTCCATTTCAGGAAGAGGGCACAGGGTCACCACAGGGCCATCATCTACTCAGTCTGGAATGTAAGTCTGAACCCCCATGAGCAAAACTGGACACCCACTCACTGTGCTGCAGCACCTGCCCATGCTCATTGGAGCCTGGTACCTACTGCTGACACTGTTCATCTTCATTCCCAGAATACAATCACCTCAATTTCTGTGCTATAGCTACTTTTGCTTTAGTTTGTCTTAGAACTCATAATATAACCCAGGTTAACTTAGAATCCTCAGTAATCCTTCTGCTTCACCCCCAAGTACTGTGACTACAGTCATGGAACCACATGACCTGTTCCAAATATTTCTTCTAACCTGGAAGTTAGATTAAAGATTATTTTGCAAAGGAATTGTGGCCATCATATTGTATCTGTCACTGCAACATTAATTACAGGAAGACGGATCATTGGGTTAAGATAGTCACACCCAGGCCTTTTCATTATATATCGTACATTTATTATTTCTAAATTTCAATTAATCTGGAGGATAGTTCTGATTATTTTACATTTACAAAATGAAATATTTTAAGGAATATTAATGTAAGTGCTAGGAAAGTTATCACAAAATTTTTATCTGTTTTGTACCTTTCCCTATCTCTAATTTCCTCAGCCATTTCTTTTTCCTCTAAATATTCTCTATCCTCTATTTAGGTCTAAATTCACAGTGGTTCTAGAAAGAAACTGAGAACCAGTAGGAAAGGTACTCTGAGAGAATTATATCACTAACCTATGTCTGACTACCAGAGACTGGAGAACAATGCCAGCGTCCCCTGCCCTTCCCTGTGTTGTAACCTTCAGTTTAAATCCATTATAAATATTTACTAGTTGGTGAATCCCTTTTCCCCTTGTGAAAATTTTTCCAAAAAGCAAATTATTACAAATTTGTAGTAACTATTAAAATTGCTTATTAGTTCTTCAGGAATGTCACCATCTGATAAGACCAACAACAATAAGAGAATAGCCCAGAGAAGAGTTTGGGGGTACTGTTTCAATATTTTGAAAGAAGCCATAATAATGAGGCAAGATTCTGATTCTGCCAATATATGTGAGCTTCACAATTACTCAGTGAATATCTGTCTCTTCAACTCACTGTGTCAATTCCTAAGGTTGTTTTATTGTCCCATGAGGCACATTACTGGATCTCAAGGGTAGAAAAAGAGCTAGGATGATATTAAGCCAGAATATGAAGGATGAACGTTCACCATGTGCTCAGCAGGCTGGAAATTATTGTTTAATATTAATTTATAGATGATTGCTGAGCCAAAGGACATAATATCCATTATGGAAATGTTCAGTCATGGACGCTGTGTCCCAACACTTATTAATTCCAAACTGAATACTGAATGACATGCATCCCAAACTGAATGTGTTCAAATGGACGAGCACTTTGGAAAAAGCAGGAGCATCCCATCACTACCACATTAAGTTCTGAAAAAACAAAGTACTTTTTTTTCCTGAATAAAACTAAAGACTTGGGAAAATAAAGCAGAGTGCGTATGGAAGAGCATTTCTCTACAGCTGTGTCACAGTTCCATGGGCAACACTGCTAGCGGCACTCCACAAGTCTTTCACATGCTCTACAGAAAGATGGCTTTCTGTGTGACTGCTGTATGGCACTAGATGAGTCTGTCTAATTCTCCAGTTCATCTGCCCCCCCTTAGCATTTGCAAGGCAAATAGGTTACATTGTCTGAGCACTGGGCTTTAGAAAGTTGACCAACCAACCTTTTACATCTATTAGCCCACAGAGCACAGAAATTATTTCTACTTTACATGTGCTCCTGTGGCTCTAAAAGAGTCTTTGTCACATAAAAGTTGCCTTTGTTATTTCAAAAACTTGTACAATATGTGGCTAGTGTGGGGAAGGCCATTTGTTCCTATTTTCAAGACCACAGCTCATCTTCCTCTTCAGAAGCCAGCACAGTGTTCAGTATAGTGGAGATGTCCTTAAACACTGAGGAATACGCGAGGAAAGCATGGGTGCATTATATCAACCAGCACGGACACCTGGTCAGCACTCAAGCACAGGCTATGAGACTACATAAACAGTTGAGTCATTGTAATCATTTCCTGCTCAGCTCAACTAGGGAAGCTGTCCTAAGCCTTGTGTCCTTTTCCTTTTATGAAGAAAACACTTCACAACTGTGAACCTCATGCGGGCAGCCTATGCACAGAAAATATGTGACCTAGAAGGAAGAGCAGTCATGGGATGTTTCATTTGAGGGGAAGGAGTTGATGAACAGGCAGAGTCAGCTGTGGGACTTGGACTTCGTGGGAGACACTTAGTTGTCATATAGTCTCTAGGGAGGAGATGCCCATCCCTGAAATCTCCCTCTGAAAACCTGTTGCTGTCCTTAAATGCAACTGGCTGCTAGCAGTCTCTGGTCCAACTCCTGAGACTTCTAAGGTTTTGGACTAGATCTCCCTTGAAAGGGGGGCCTGGTTTTGCTGTGAAACATTCCAAGCACCTGTCCTAGCTCAGAAGATGAGTCCTTGGGATCCTGGCATGTCCTGACCCGTATGTAGGGGGTAAACTAACCAAGGTCAGAGGTACTGTCTATTTCAGGAAGAAGTCAGACTGTCATCATCTACTCAGTCTGGAATGTAAGTCTGAACCCCCATGAGCAAAACTGGACACCCACTCGCTGTGCTGCAGCACCTGCCCATGCTAACCAGAACCTGGTACCTACTCCTGGGCCTGCCAATCTTGAGTCAGCAACACTTTGGGAGTTCTACATTAACAATGCAAATATCAGCCACATTTTTTCTATCACGCCAACTACTCAGAAGGGTAGGGCTATTTGGGGGTATGTGTGTCGTGTCTGACCCTCAAATCTTGACTGTGATTATGATCAGACCACCGCTTTGTGAAGGACAGCCCCTTCCAAATGCTTCCAGGAGGAGAGGAGAGATATAAAACATTCCCCCAATCCTCAGAAATAAATGATATCCAAGAATCAAAGGACTAGGTATTATATTTTTTAAAACTGTGTGGTACAAAGAAATACCTCCTGACCAGGGGATAACATTTATAAAATATAAAACCTTGCATGTGATTTTTTTTAGAAAGTACATCTAGAAGAGAAGCAGGTGGAGATGGTAATAAATCAATGGACAGCAAAGAAAACGTTGATGACAGAGATGGTGAGCAGAAAGCTCCTGACGATTGTGGGAGAAAAGGCTTGTGTGAGGAGGAGCCAGAGGGGATCATTCATGCTGGATACCTTGGAGGAGGGCGCTAAAAAAAATCCCTAATTAATAGCAAAAGCTGAAAATACATCTCTCCGTCACAGCACACAGAAAGTCAATTTCAAATGGATCAGAGACTTCAATGTAAAAGACAGAACTTTTAAACCTTTTGGAGAAAATGCAGGATAAAGTTTTCAGGCTCAATGACTGTGGTGTGTGGAAACACCACCCCTAGGCAGAAAAGGAGATGAAGTGAGGAAAGTCCCAGCACTATAACCTCAGGGATGACATTCAGATGACCAGATGCCGAGGCCAAGCTTTGGAGTCATTGGCTGCCTTCGTCTCTCTGTAAGACCTGTTTTCTAGAGATGGGATGGAAAACATGTCTTTAGGCTGTTAATCCACAGCTGTTGGCTTCACCTCTCTGAACAAAGCAGAGTTTACAGGTTCAATTCCTGGTTTTTCTTGTAACATGCAGTCCTGGCTGCTGACAAGCGAGTGTTGTGACACCAATGCATTTCACCTCTTCATTGTGGAACAAAGGACTAGTATTCAGAATATATAAAGAACTTCCATAGACATATAGACACTGAAGCTTTGAAAATAGTAAAATGGGCAAAAGCCCTAGGTATTTTATAGAAGAGGAACACAAAACAGAAAAAGACAGCCATCCTCATTAAGAATAAAGAAAATATAAATAATAAACCAAAATAAAATTTTGTACCTCAGCTTGTCAGACTGAGCTTTTAAAAAAAGCTGTTAGCTTTCTCTTTGCAACCTGTGGTGTCATTCTAACTTTAAAAGTGTAGTCTTGTACAAATATGAAGTAAAATCAACTAGAGACATGCCTTAGTGTCTAAGAAAGTGTATTAGTTTTCTAGAGAACTCAAGTTCAGCTCCTAGCTCCCACATTGGTCAGTTCATACACACACACACACACACACACACACACACACACACACTACACATACATACGCATGCATACACACATACACACATATACATTCACACACATACACACACACTTAAAAGTAATATAAACAAATCTAAAAAGTTTTGTTTGTATTGTTATCAGAAATATTTACCCCTTCCTATAATGGCTAATCTTAGCTAATCTTTTTAATTATAATTTTTCTTTTAATTTTAAAATTGTTACCACTTTTTCCCCACATTTTGAATAAGGGAATATAATTGTTGTTCTTGTGTATTGAATAATTTCAATATGCAGTTACACAGCTATTATCTAAAGACAAGAATTTCTGTTTACAAATTCATATTCATAATTATTTATAAAAACTTAACACCTTTGCTCACAACTAACATTTTTAATTTAAATTTCTCATATTAAATATTCAGTTGATTTTATGAAATTCTTCAGAAGGTAGATTATTTTCAATAATTGGGTAAATTTATTAAAATTTTGTAATTAATTTCAATACTTGATAAGTTTATTTTCAAACAAATGACATTTTTATTTTGTATGTTTTCAAACATGTAATACATGAATATGGTATAAAATGTTCAAAGCATAAACAATTTTATAAAGTATAATATAAATGAATACATTTAAATTTTGTGAGTCAGTTACTTTTGGACTATTATTAAGCAAATAAAAATTTAAAAAATGTCTAAAATATGTCCTCATACTATTTTCCTCACTGTGTAATGCATGGGTGAGAAAAAGAAAGGCTATTGCATAGTTCTGACAAACTGTAATTTTGTTTCCTTTATTTTTTATTTAGGATTTTGATAATGTTTATAGAAGAAATTTACACTTATATAAAAACTTTTTAACAGATAAAATAATTTTCAATATGTTAGAAGAATAATACTTTATGAAACCTACCATTATTAGTTAATTTGTGGGGTTTTCTGCATTTTTGAGGAATGCATCATTTGCAAGGCACTATCATTGTTGTGCTTTGATTTTTACAGTTTTATTAGGAAGGGCAACGATGACTGTCTTCTCCATTCTCCTCCACAAGAGAGTTAATTCCGATCCTGTGTTAGAGCATTGTGTCTCTCTCAGAAATGCTGGGGGCTGTCATGCTGTACACACAGTCCATTCTTACTACATCCCGCATCTGGACGCACCAGGGTGTTCTGTAAGTGAGGCTATTATCAAATGCAGAATCAATTCCCTTTAGAAACAGACTGAGATATGGGGTGCAAAGAAGAAAGAGTACCTACTGTATGGAAATTAAAACAGCCACTGCACAGCTCAACAATGAAACAGCTCAAATTACACTCCCAGGCAGAAATACCACAAATGGCTCCTGGCTCACAAAGAAAATCAATCCAAGAAGATGTGCTGATTTACATAGCTGATGTGGCTGAAAAATTGGCCTGGGGAGAGCAGAGCTCTTAGCACACAAAAAGGCAGGTGAAGAATTAGATCTGAATTAAGAGACGCCTAATGGACAATGAGGTTTTCTGGATGAGGGTGACACAAAAGGGATGTGGATTTGCAGCAAGGACAGAGCCAGCCATCTGCCTGCGTCCCAGCCGGGAGAGCTTCTCCAAGAAACCTCTAGTGCAAACACAATTTAAGAAGGCTTCCTTCCAGTCTGTAATGGACACCCAGAGGTGACCATACACTTGCAAATGAAGCCTGTCACTTAGTGCTCTCTTTTCACAGTCTCTGGGTTAGGTGTTATGCAACTTCCATTCCTTTGTATCAGAAACAGCACACTTTGATGTACCCTTTTATTAACTTCACTGGTTTTTAAATTGTCTGAGCTGTGAAAGTCCGTGGCAATATGTCACCCTGTTCGTTACAGCTCTTCTCTCCTCACTGTTGATGAAGAGCGTATGTAGTAGCCTAGAAATTGAAATATGCCCCCTTGTTAAAGACACATGGGCAGCTTGACTAGAGCAAATACTCGGGGAAACTTGTACAGTGGTTGCCTCTCATCTGGATTTTGAAAATGCACATCCATCCATGTGTTTCTAAGGATCCCAAATAGCCTCTAAAGGCATTTGCCCTGCCCCTTAACATCATTGTCATCTAGCCTATTGTTTCCTGCCTAAGGATAAAGGCTAAGGTCTAAGAGACCAGGGTTGGTAAAGCTTGCTGCTCCCACTGTTCTCTCTCTCTCTCTCTCTCTCTCTCTCTCTCTCTCTCTCTCTCTCACACACACACACACACACACACACACACACACACACTCACTCACACACACCATACTTAGTCTACCAAAAGCCATAGTCCATTACCTCATCATAAAGTCAGGGACAAAATTTAGAAGTGCCTACCCTTTGCAAAGTGAGCCATGCCCAAGGCCATGTCCCTGTAACATAATAAAGACAACTTTGCTTTTTCCAATTTGGGTTCAAGTCCTCAGGCTCACCTTATGCCTTAGCAAATTGTTCAGTTTCTCTATTATTTTCTTCATGTCTGAAATGTTATATAGTCAGCGTTCACATATTGGCCTCCATTACTACCGACATGAAGCCAAATACTGTACTTCTTTGTTGCAGGAGGCATCTTATGCACTGTAGAATGCATTGCCTCCTTAGCTTGCACTTAGTATATGTCATACCCCTTCCCTTCCAAGTATAATGCTTCCAAAGTGTATTCAGATTGGCCATATATTCCTGGGAGATGCAACAACAACAATCAATCAACCAATTAACCAATCAACCAACCAATCAATCAATCAATCACCTGTCATTGAGGGCCACTGCTGTTTCATTTTGAAAAATGCTAGATCCTTTCTAAAAATTATTTGACTTAGAATTGTATGTTCTAGTCCAGTAGTTTTCAACCTGTGGACTGTGACCCCTTTGGCAAACCTCTGTCTCCAAAAATATTTGCAATATGATTCATAGCAATAGCAAAATTACAGTTGTGAGGTAGCAACGAAAATACTTTTATGGTTGTGGGTGACCACAACATGAGGAACTGTAAGGGTCAGAACATTAGAAAGGTTGAGAACCACTGTTCTAGTCTTCCCCACCTAGAAGAGTACAGATCCTAGTGTATGCACATAACACATGTTAAAACATAGAGACACTAGTTACTCTCCTGGAGGTTAGGGTGTACAGAGTCTGAACTTGGACAGTCAGCTAGAGGGTACTTCCAAGTGTGGACTTTTCCTGTGTGTGTGTGTGTGTGTGTGTGTGTGTGTGTGTGTGTGTGTGTGTGTGTTACTTGGAGAAGACTATTGTGCCAGCCTTACTGAGCTGATGTGAGCATAACTCAGTGAACACACAGCCAACTGTTATTGTTACCATTTTCATAATCAGGAGCACATGTTCCTTTTGCCAGGCAAAACTTTGTTCACTGGATCTCAGAGCATGGCTGCTCCATGGCAGAAGCAGCATCTCGACTAGATCCTTTTTCTCATCTGATAATTGCTATTCAGATCAGTTCTCCACCCCATCCGAGTGTTATGTAAATGTTCAGAAGAGAAAAGACTCAGTATGGAACTATATGTCCCTTAGTGTGGCTATACATGGGATTACCTGGCAAGTTTGGCAATACCTGTCAGAATCTGACCTTTGCCAGAGATTATGTGTTGCCTGGATCAGCATTGTGCCTGGGGAAGTCTCCCAAGCTGTTGTAGGAGTCAGTCAGGGTTTTGAAGCACTTACTAAGATAAATTTTCAATACTAACTCCTTGTGATCTTAACATAGTTTACTCACCAAATTAAGGTGTATTTTAGGTCATCAGCAAAAGCTAACAAAAAAATCCTATATAAAAATAAATGAGAATCACTCTGCAACTAAAAGTATACAAAAAGAGATGAAGGCAGCACAAAAAAATTGGGATGTAGGTTTACTTTCTTCAAGAATACTACCAATTCTATATGAAAAGCCTTCCTCTTGTAGGCAAAAACCAAACAAAAGACAAGAGGAGCTTTAGAGGCTAAAATGATTTAAAATACATTTAATGTATAAAAATAATAATGTGAGTAAATAAAACCAAGGCTGTCTTCTGAAATGTTGTGCTTCTTTCCATGAAGGTGGTTGTTGAGGGGTATGTTAACATGGAAAGCCAATCACAGTGTGTGGGTCAGTGAAAAAATATGGTTACAAAATACTGTATATAAATCATGCCTGCAATCTCCTATTCTAGAAGATGAGGCAAGAGGATTGCAAGGGCAAGACAAGCTTGGATTACACAGTTAAGAAGAAAAGCAGGGCGAGGCAAAGGAAAAGCGGAAGAATTAGGTACATCATTACCCTCTACTTTTGAAAACAAAATCAAATATTCATGGGAAATGTTTAAATGGTATTTCTAGATGGTGGAACTGAAATTCATCTCTTCTCTTTTTACTTATTTTATGACTTCTGCAATATTTATATATGACTCATATGATAAAGATATAATTAATACTATTTTTAAGATTCAACTCCTATTCTGATTTTATGTTTATGAAGGTATTATTCTGATATGAGATGTGGCAAGTTTAGTAGCTCTACCTCAAAATGGAAAGGTTATCCTAACTGGCTGTAAGCATCTTACCTCAAACCAGTTAAAAATAGAATTTATATGGCTGGGGATGTAGCTCAGTGATACAGAACTTGCCTATTATGTTTAAGGCCCAGGATTCTACACACACACACACACACACAGAGAGAGAGAGAGAAAGAGAAGGAAAGAGAAGGAAAGAGAGAGAGAGAGAGAGAGACAGACAGACAGACAGACAGACAGACAGACAGAGACAGAGAAATGGTAACACACTACTAGTACAGTATTAAAGCTAAATTATGGCCACAAATAAGATTAGTCCTATGATCAATGGGCTAAGGGTCTTGCTCCCCATCCTCCATGGTAAAAGTCTTTCTATACCACCCGCTATCACCTCATGTATAGGAGTGCATACAAGTACCTTCATGAGTGGATTTTCCTCTGAAGGCCTTGCCTCAACCACTGGTCTCCTGGTTTGGGCCATTTGAAGATTCAGCCTACTTAAACATGGGATCAAGTTTGGGATGGAAGGCTCTGTGAGCCTTTTAGAGGAAGCAGAGAAATATTGTTGAAATCATCTAGAGACAGACTACAATTGAGCTCTGTTTTTGTTGTTGTTGTTGTTTTGTTTTGTTTTGGTTTTGGTTTGGTTAGGATTTTTTTGTTGTTTTTTTTTTCTTGGTCTTCCTCTGAAAATAAGATACCTCAGCAATGCCAAGCTATGCATGTGGTAAATATCCATGGTAAATGAAGGGGTGAACAATTGGAAGCCATCTGTGTAGTAAAAATGACTCCTACCGAGTATTGGGCAGGTTCCTCTGTGGCTAAGCTCATTTTTTTCCTCTCAGATTCAGACGTTTTCACAGGTGAGTGACCCATGACTCCTGTGAGCAGAAGCAATTCCCAGACTCCTGCTCGGTGGTTCATATGACAAGCTGCATATGAATACCTCCTGAACGAAAGGAAAACAAAGGAAAAGCTGACCTCTACAGTATTTGATTTTTATGGGGTCCTGATGTAATTTTCAAAAGTAATTTTATGTTCCACTACATGGAATGTGCCATCACAATGATTTAGTCACCACATTTGAGAATTAGAAATATGTTCAGTAAACCATTCAATGCTCCCACTTACACATTTCTCTGAAGCAAAGCAACTAGCTCACACACACACACACAGGATTCCACTATGTGTGTAAGATCTTCCAAGGCAGTCATCTGTCGTTTTCCTTACTAACCTCTTTATTTGTGAAAGTGGAATTAGGAGATTATTAATTTGATCCCAGGTATCAGAGCTTGTAAGTATCATAATATGTTATCATCCCGTTGAAAAACTCAAAAGTAATTCCCTTAATACATTCTTTCTAATCTCAGTCAAATCTAAAATTAATCATCTATAATTATAAAACCTAATTTAATTAAAACTAGCTCTTCACCATCTGGTCTTATTTGTATAAATTAAAAATATACCATTTCATAAGAAATCCCTCTATTTAACCAATTATGTTAAGCATAATTATTATGTAATTAATCTTAGTTCAAATTACATTTGTTGTCACTTGACAGAAAAGTAATTTATGTGATAAAAAACCAGTTGACCAACTAATTACTCTGCCAATTGGGGTGTTTTATCTCAATGCTTCACCATTTAAAAAAGAAAAAAAAATGTATCTTAGAGAAAAGCATTCTCTGCAAATAAGAGACTGGCTGTTATTAGTGCAAAATAAACACAAGATAACATTTGAGGTGAATCGTTATGTTTTGTGGTTTCACGACCTTCGGATAAATTAGGAATTGTTGTGTATAAAGTAATAATGAAAACAGACCAGCCATTATACAACAAATTCATTAAATAATGAAAATTCCTCAGGAAATAGGAGCTGAGAAAGCATGTATACACATTGCTCAGAGCCTTCCTGCAGAGGTCTAGCTCCCCTCTTTGTAACTGAGAAACCCAATAGAAAAGGCATCTACTGATCCCAAAAGAGCTAATGCTCATTTCTAGGCATTGTCTTTCAAAGACCGACAGGAAAATCAATAGTGCTATTCTAAAAGTTTAGAGTGCATGTTGTTCACCTGCAATCCCACCATCTGGAGTAGGATCAATGAAAGAATGGTGAATTTCTTAAGACAAAGAAGAAGAAGAAGAAGAAGAAGCAATTTTGAAGACAAGACCATCTTGCTTAAATAGTAGCTGGCAATAAAAATAGGAGAGCAAGGCAATAAAAAAACAAAACAGGAGGGTTTGCTTTCTAGTACCACTCAGTGCTGGATGCCTAGGGCTCAAGAGAAGAGAACGGAATTGGGTATATGTCCAAATCTGGGATGCATTAGGTAGGACAAAGAAAAGAACCAAAGACATAGCAAGGACCCAGGGTTTTTCTTTCTGCTTTGTTTACTTTATGCCTCAAGCTGGTCTAAGGTGAGTGAGTACTCAAAAACTGTTTCCACTGAGTAGACCATGTGAGAGAATAAGCTGGTTTGTTTGTTTGTCGTTTGTAATCCTCCAAATTAAGAACAAAAACAGGGTGGCAAAATTTTATAGCTTCAGCATCATTTTAAAAAATTATTATTATTTCTTTGAGAATTGCATAGTGTTTCGATCTTATTCACCCCCATCCTCTAACTCCCCCTGGATCCATACACCCTTTTTCTACCCACCCAACTGTGAGTCCTCTTTTTTTTAAACATCAACAAAAAATCAAGTCTATTTTGTGCTGTCCATATACACTTGATTCTTGGTTGTGAGGCCATTCTCTGGAGAATGTCTGACCTCCCAAGAGCTACATCATGAAGTGAAACTGGCTATCTTTCTTTTAACACCTTCCAGTTGCTAATAGTTCCTCATCCAGAGATGGGACTTCATGCTCACCGGCCTCCTGCATGCTGGGGTTTTGTCTGGCTTGAACTTACACAGTATTGTGCATGCTGTCACAATCACTTTGAGTTCCAACTGTCTGTTGTCTCCTGAAGACAGTTGTGTTTCTGCCTCATAGTCTTTCCATGCCCTCTTTCTAGATGATCTGAATCCTGGCAGGAGGGAGCATGTTATACATGCCCTTCTTAAGACTGAGCATTCTGCTGTCTCTTGGTCTCTGAGCTTGGCCAGTTGTGTGTCTCAAAAGTTTCTCTGATGGTTTAAGCAGAGCTTCTCAGCCTTCCTAATGCTGTGACCCTTTAAGAACCATTAATACAGTTCCTCATGTTGTGGTGACCTATCCCAACCATAAAATTACTTTTGTTGCTATTTCATAACTGTGATTTTGCTACTATTATGAAATATAAATATCTTTATTTTTATTTTTTGGATGATCTTAGACTACTTCTGTGAAAGTGAAAGTGTTGTTCAACACCCCTAAAGGGGTCATGACCCACAGGTTGATGACCACTGGCTTTAAGCCCAAAAATTATATAAAATGATAGTATTATATCAATGTTTCACCCCCTAAATTGGATAATTCTGCTTGCAAGTGAGCACCTTGATCTTAAGAAACACATGCTGTTGCATTTATAGGTAAACAAGATACATTTTGGAAAACTACTTCTCTCCCAAATTTTTCAGAAGGGAAAAATATAAAATAGATACACTAAAAGCAATGGAAGCAGTGATGGGGTTCTTTGCACTGTTTTGAAAAGATTTCTGGATAAAACCTGAAACAAATAAAGACAGTAACTTAGAAAAGTTTGTGATCAGTGCACAGGGCTAAATCACACCAGATTTTAGCTCTGCAGTTAGGACACTGCCATCATTTTCTCATGCCCAGCCCCAGCTCAGCCCCAAAATAGTATATAGAGGTCTCTGCAATGCATCTGGTGAGACAGAGCTGTATCAGTGAAGGTGTGAGCTATGAGAGAATTTGATATGAAGAATACAACAGCTGATGCCTTGTCTCTAGTGGGAGCAGAAAACATTCAGGTTTTTGTTTTCTGTGTACACGTGTCTCTGCAGTGAAGTACAGACAACCTCCCTCCCCACCCCCACCCCCATACACACACACACACACACACACACACACACACACACACACACACACACACACTCTTCCACTGACTTCGTGAAAACCAGATGGCACCTCTCAGATGGAACACCCATGACTACAAAGGTGGTACATGGGTCAGTGCCAAGATGATCACTTACACGGCATCTGCAGATGGTGATCTACCACATCCCGAGGCAAGAATAATGAGAACAGCATCCACTTCATCATCATCTGAATATCCAAACAAACACCAGGGGAAGTTAATGAACACAGCACCCGGGCATGTCCCGGGGGGGGGGAGGAGGGCTTACCTGGGTCTAAAAAGAACTGCAACAAAGCATATGCAAACTACAAAGCTTAGCTTTTAATTGAGAACTAATACTGGTGGATTTTTAAAAAGGCGACTGGGAAACTATAAAGCACAATACAAAAGGAAAGCTTTACTTGTGTCCATGAGCTTAGCAATGAAAATCAGCATTCTTCTTGGACATTGCAGGAGTGGGTAGGATCTTTAAAATTAATAACAAAAGGCTTTCATTAGGAAGACAAGGTGGATTTCATGTACCTTCAGACTGAAATGACAGTTTCCATAATTTATACTACCAGTACGAAGGGCAAATAGAAAGTAAGTCTCGATTATTACAGCTGTTATTTCTGGTTATGAACTGCAATGTGATAAATTAACTAGGTGGCTTCTCGGTTCATAATAAGTAACACAATCATCTAACTTTCCTGAAGTGACATCTTTAAAAGCAGGTTTGATATCCTGGGCTGTTTCATACATACCTGCTGCTTATTGACACTCATTTAGCCCATACTACAGAGAAAGAAAGACAGTGTTATTAGGTAGGTGGATGAAGCCAAGGAAGGCAGGATGAATGGCTGGATGAAGAGACAGCTAAGAAGATGACTAGAAGGACAGAAGTCTGGCTAAGCAAAAGGGAAGAAAATAAGAGTAGAGAGATACAATGGATGGGAAGAGTAGGGAAAAGTGAGGGATGGACAGAGCAGAGAGATGCGAGGGATGAAAAGAGTAGAGATTTTTATGGATGGGCAGAGCAGAGAAATGAGATGGATGGACAGTGCAGAAAGATGTGATGGATGAAAAGGTGGGTGATTGGAATGATAAGAAGCCAGGTCTGACCTACACCAGTAGTGGCATTGGGAAGCCTTTCCCATTTGCAAAGAAGAGTTATGTGAGAGTACAGTTCTTAAATAGGCCATGTTTCATAATCGCAAAATTGAATGAATGGAGGGCTGCAAAGATGGCTCAGTGGTTAAGAATGCTTGCTGATCTTTCAGAAGAACCAAGTTCAGTTCCCAGCTCCCATATTGGATAGCTCACAACTGCTTGTTACTCCAGCTCTAGGGGACGAATGCCTTCTAGCCTCTGAGGGAACCCACACATCTGACACACACACACACACACACACACACACACACCAAAAGTAAATTAAATCTAAAACATCTGATAGATGGTTACTCCAACTAAGGCAAATCACTACTTTGACAGCAATTCTTTTCAATTCAACATTTCTATTTCCCATTCCTTGATTTTCCTTTAGTCACATGTATGTAACTCATTGACAAGTCTTTGCAGAAAGTTATAAACCAGTACTTTAATTTCTTTAGTGTAGTGATCCATTAACTTCTTTGTTTGCTGTTTTTATTCAGCAAACATTGGGTCTCTACTCTGTGCCAGGCTACATGGTACAGTAACCAATATGCAGGTTTATCCCTAGCCTGGGTAGTTTAGCTCCAGTGGGGGGGGGGCACTCATTAAGTCATCAGAGACAACAAATTCTTAGTGACAAAGTGCAGCAATTGACATGATGAAGGAGCAAGTAGAAAATTGAAAGTAGTAACAGTTTTTTGAGAAATCTGGTTGAGACATTCCTCTCAAAATGTATGTTAAATCAAGCCTGTCTTTGGTGAACTAAGTTTACACACCAGTTGCAGAGATGCCTTCTGGCCACTGACTTTGCTCTTTCTTTTAGTAGTTATATAAAACATGGAGTTACAGGGCTAGAAGCATGGTTGGAATCCAGCAGCAACTCTCCTGGCAAACACTACTAGTCACCTCGCTACCAGTACCCCATGCATCAGATGTAGAAACAGCCACCCTTTCACAGGGCCATGAGGCTAAATAAGATGAACTGTATGCTGGGCTGTGAAAAGCAATATGTTTACAGAGGGCTCAAAGCTGATTGGATCCCCTTCAACTAATGTTACTAGGTCTGATCAAGGTGATTAGGCAGTCTTTAATAGTCAACAAGTATTAATTCTCCACATTCTCCTGTAAAAAAAAAAATTAAAATGTCAGTTTTATGTAGGATCAACAGACTAATGGAATAGTTGTACTAAATCCTTTAGAATATTCACCACCTGCAATTATTTTTTTCTCTAGTGACAGACAAATACGGCACCTAGTAACAGGGAGATAGCTAGCATACACAGAACATTAGCACAGATATCAAGGTGTCTCTCCCACCTAAGCCAGTCTTTAGCAAAGGTACTTACAGTATTTCATTACCCCTAACAACCAGTGGAGAGCCTTTTGCTCAAGACACAAATTACACAACTGTAGCTGTCGTTCCAGTGAACACTTTGGAGTGTGGAGATGTATAGGTTGTCTTGTTTACCTATTGCTAGAATATAATTCAGACTCGAAATATTGGTCCAGCCACACAGATTCTTCACAGACCCTTCTCTGCATCTGTTCAGTGGAGATCACAAAATTTACACAGTTGTCTTTGGAGACAAGTCCATTTATTATACCATGGAACTTCATTGTAGCCTACTATGCCACCAAAATGTTACCTTTAAATTGAGCTGGAAAAACTGAGATTAGCAAACACCCACAACTAAACACTGAGCCGAACTGGAATCCAGATGCAGAGAGGGAGAACAAGACCAGAAACACATAGAGACAGCTGACCTGAACAAGGAGGAGCTAACAGGCCCCCAGACTGATGGCTGGGAAACCAGCATTCTACCAACTCAGACCCCCTGAACATGGGTCTCAGTTAGAAGGCCTGGGCAGTCTAAGGGACCTCAGACAGTGGAACCAGGTTGTATCCTTGGTGCACAAAAGGACTTTGCGGGCACATCCTCTATGGAGAGATACTCTCTTAACCTAGAGACAGGAGAGAAGTCCAAATGACTGTCAAGATTTAGATGACCTCTCCTGGAGGGCATCACCCTACATGTGGAGTGAGGGGAGATGGGAGGGGAGGGTGGTTGGGGGTATGAAAGGGTGGGAGAAAGGGAAAGAGGGAGGGAGGGAGAGGGAACTGGGATCAATATGTAAAATAAAAATTAAAAAAATAAATTAAAAAAGAAACCAAATGTACCTTCATTTGATTGTCCTAACAAAAAGTCAAAATATTCCTAAATTTCCAATGAAGGATTCATATATAGACATTTGTAAATCATTCATTTCCCCCAGAAATTGCAACTCATGTGTTTTTCCAGTCTACACTACAGCAAGGTTTTCTATTCTGCTATTTATGAAGAGAAAGACTATTTAGTTCCCACCCTCTCCATGGTTTTCTATTATACCTTTCCTACAGGACCTGGAAGCACAATAGAGATACATTCCCTAAATGGCTACATCATATGGAACAAGAGAGTGACCTCAGGCACAGCAGGGAGAGATGGGTCCCACAGCAAGTTTTCCCATTCCTAATGATCTGTGTTCAACGGTCCACTGTAGCCCAAGTAGGAGGCCCAGTCATTGCTCAGTACTCACAGGGAACATCCCAGACAACTGTCCCCAAGGGTGGTAAATCATCTCAAGATTTAATGCAATGCCAGTGGTTGTTTTATATTCTTCAGTGAATAACAGCAAAGAAAAGTCAGCCCACATTCAATGTAGACATAATTTTCCTATACATGGGAGTACAGGTGAAGGACCACTAGATACTGACAGTGGATAGGTCAGATGGAGGAGCTCTGAACTCTGTGTTGACACTGGCTGGAAGGCAGGTAGGTGGCTCGGCAGAGATTCCCAAACACCAGCAGTTCCTTCTGATCGCACACTAGACACTGGGAGAGAGTGCAGCTGTTTTCTGACCTCCATTTCTCCCTTCCAGGATGCAGAGAACAGCAGCAGAGACACACACAATGCCCGGTCTTCTGCACTGAGATTCTATGGAGTGGTTAGTCTCCCATGGCAACTCCAAAGCTTAACACCTTAGCTACCTTTGAGCAGTCTCCACAGTTAAGTTAGGAAAAGACACAGTTAAGTTAGGAAAGCATCGGTTTTTCATTTTTTTCTTCCATTTTTTAAATTTCATTTTGCATTCCAGCCACAGTTGTCTGCCCCCCCCATTCTCCTCCCCCTCACCTCCTCGCATCCCTCTCACGGACTCCCTAGCCCCTCCCCAGTCCACTCCTCTTTACTGGTAAGGGCTCCAATGAGGAGTCAACATAGTCTGGCTCATTGGATTGGGGCAGGGCCAGGTCCCTCTCCCATGCATTAAAACCACAGGGAATGGGCTCCAACAAGCTAGCTCAAGTAACAGGATTATATCGTGGTCTGCTCTGACAGTCCTAGCTTCACAACTGTCTCCCAAATACGGAGGGCCTAGTTCAGTCCCCTGGAGTAGCCACAGTTGTAGATCTAGAGTTCATGAGTTTCCACCAACTTGGTTCAGCTGTCTCTGTAGATTTCTTCATCATGGTCTTGACCTCCCTTGCTCATTTTTTGCCTCCTCCCTCTCTTTGCCTGGATTCCCGGTGCTTGGCCTGGCTCTTGGTTGTGGATCTCTGCATCTGGTTCCATCAATTACTGCATGAGGACTCTGTGATGGATGTCGGGGTATTCATCAATCTGATTACAGGAGTAGGCCAGTTCAGGCATCCTCTCTACTATTGCTAGGAGTCTAGCTATTGCTTGGGGTCCTCCTTGTGGATTATCAGGAGTTACCTACCCTAGCATCAGGTTTCTCCTTAAGCCCACAGTGGCTCTCACATCATTTTCATTGCTCCTCCATTGCAGGGGCAGGAGTGGTGGTAAGGGGGAGGGGAGAGGGGATGAAAACATGAGACGCTTTTTCATTTTTATCTTTTAAACTCATGCTGTGTGTGTGTTTGTGGGAAAATGTGTGCTAGTGCCCGCAAAGGTCGTAAGAGGGCCTAGGATCTCCCAGAGTTGGCCTTAAGAGCAGTTGTGAGCCATTCTGTGTGGTTGCTGGGAATCAAACATGGGTCCTCAGCAAGAACAGCACACACTCTTAAATTTGAGGCATCATTTCAACCCAGACATCTTGTGTCTATGGAAAATATGCCCCATGTTTTGAAATTAATTTAAAAGTAGAATTCAGGCACAGTGCATGTGTAAGTTAAAATTCACTTTAAAAAATATTCCCATTTAGGGTGAAATTAAAGAAATGCTTGATACATTACACATTTTCTTATTCTTGATATATTGTCTCTCAGGGTTGTTTCTGGCTATACACTTGCCTGCAGATGTTAACTTCTGGGCTGGTGAGATCCCTTAGCAGTTAAGTGTACTTGCTCTTGCAGGAAGCCTGGGTTTGATTCCAAGATCTAAGAGATCCTACAACCTAGTCTGGCTTCCACGGACTTGTATGTAAGTGATATACATTTACACACATGCACGCACACACACACACACACACACGTAACAATAATAAATCTTGAAAAACAAAATTCTAACTTTTGATTCTGCAACTTTCTAAATGTTATTAGTTAATATATAGGTAATTTATGGCATTTTAGTCATTTTACTCTGTCATAACCTAAAATTTTCACAACTGTGAGACTTGGAGATCTGTTATTATTTCTATTTTTAAACGATGAAGCTGAGGTTCAGAAGTTTGATTTGCTGAATGCCATGTACCCTATAAGGGAGTAGCACTGGATGGCTGCCACTGCCTGATGACAAACCCATGCAAGCTTCTCCGCAAGAGACTTCTGAGAGTTAGAGCATGTTTGACGAAAGGCAAGTTCTTAATCATTTTTTTCTATGCAGGAAGCTGCTAACAGGCTGCTTGCTTAGCCAGCTTGGAAACCTTCCCTTTTCCCTGTGATCAACACTTGGCTTACACTTGCGCAGTCAGAAAGCTTGCCTTTGATTTAGAGCTTGGGCATTTTCTGAAAGTACAAGTATAATCTCAATAATGAACTATTCAAAAAAACATTTGAACCTACAATTTGGGGTTTTAAAACAGAATCCTAAAGTTGTTTACTTCTCTTTGAGCACTGTCCACATCCTTCTCTGGTTACCAATAAGCAAAGAAAACAGAAACATTTGCTACCAGCTACTACACAGAGATCCTGGCAGTCATGGATCCCAGGGTGAAAACCAGAGGAAACAGCACAGGCTAGTGTTAATGGATCAGGAGAACAAAGTCATTACTAACTCTATTTGATGGGTCCTGAATCTAATGTTTATTTCATTAATAAACAATTATACTCTTAAAAATGTTCAAGGAAGTAGAATGTAGAAGCAGTTAGAATATTGTATCACACTATTTAACAAATGTCAGCATTAATGCTTGTACTACTTTCTTCTGTAATTGTTTCTTGCTACATTTATTTTCTATAAGCCAACACTACATCTCAGTCTTTGTATCTATGAAATTAGTATGTTTGAGATTTGAATCCTTCTCTGAAAAATACAACTTTAAAAAATATCTTTTAATTAATTCATTTTAGCATAGAAAATAGTGAGTTATATTGGGTAAATTTATGGATAATTTGGAGATCCCTTAAAAATTTTAAAGACTTTATTTCATCATTTCATTATCACTGATCTCATTGTCACCACCACCATTTTCATCCTTTTTAATATTTTTGACATATATATATTTATATGTATACATATACATATTATATATAAAACGGGTACCAGATAAAGAGTTGTTGATTAAGTGGAAGTGGATGTTACTTTATAAGTAAGAATGTCAGCATTTAGTCAGTCAGGACCTGTATCATTTGTTCTAGGGGGGATGTTGGAGTCAGAGAAAACAATATGAATATTGTTATCACAAAATCTTTGACAGAGTGGTGACAACGATAGTCAGTGCAAAGGCAGAATTGATTTGACAATTTTTGGAGAAATCCTATCCAATCAATCATTTTGAGCCTGGTGACTGTGCTTGGGGACACAGTATAAGGTTAAGGAATGTGAGATGAGAGCAGATGGGGAGATAGTTATCTGTCAAGATGTTAAGCTTAAGTACCAGGGGGACACCAGGTAAGGCATTCTAATAGGTCTGTATAAGAATGAAGTGTGGGCCTGTCTTCACTAAGATATCTGCAATTCCAAGATTGTGTGAGGTACTAAATGAAAGAATATGGAGAGAAGAGAAGAGAAGAGAAGAGAAGAGAAGAGAAGAGAAGAGAAGAGAAGAGAAGAGAAGAGAAGAGAAGAGGAGAGAAGGACGAGAGGAGAGGAGAGGGAGGGGAGGAGTGGAGAGAGGGGGAGGGGAGGGGAAGGAGAGGAGAGGAGAGGAGAGGAGAGGAGAGGAGAGGAGAGGAGAGGAGAGGAGAGGAGGTGGGGTGATCCCTCAGCAAAAGAGGAGCAAGGGATAATTGACAGGAGGAGAAGCCACAGAGCCCAAACAAAGGAGACGGTCATGCCTAGGAGACACTAGACACCCATAGCCAACAGGGATGCAAGAGAAAAACTTACCAAAAGGAAGTCTTCCGGACTTCTGCACAGCAGTCTCCAGAAGGGACATGTAGAAGAACCAAACACAGCAGGGCAAAAGACTCCAGGTCACTCTAGTTCTGAGAACCTGAGCCAAGCTACCCCAGAGTCTTCAGTCATCACCACTGTTCAAAAGTATTGTAAGGTTTTCCTCTTGCAATACCCTTACAGTTCTCTCCTCTCTCCTTTTCTTTGTTTCCAGAGATGCCAAGTTGGATGTTCTTTTCTTGTAGTATTGTACAGCTACGTTCTTCCTCCCCAGTCTCATGATCAAGGTTGTCTGCTGCATCATTATTTCTTCCCTCAAAATCTCCCATATGATTTTTTTCCTTCACCCCACACTACTTTCTGTGTAAAATCCACTTAGCTCCTCAGGAGCAGATTCCACTCACAACTATACATTGATTTAGGTCTGGGCATGGTTTTAATGTTAAAACTTATTCTTGATCCTGTACAGTTTAGCCTAAAAGTGCTAGAATAATAATGATAATTACTTTCCTTTCAAGTGCAGTACCATATTTGCTAAAGCTTAGATCAATGTATGTATATACATGAATTATGAGTGAATTTTGTGAAATCATATATTTTTAACTCTCTGGATTTAACATCTTAAAAGTTATTTGTTGGCAAATAATGTGTTATCATAATATGATTGACTCTTATATAATTTACACTTTCTTTAATGAAGAATAAACAAATAGCATACCATTTGAGCAAAGAGAGAATACCAGTCAGTTCTGAACTTTGTAATACAGAGTTTTATTTCCTTAACAATACACAGACTGTGGTAGACTATGCCAACCTCTGCAAATAGAATAATTATCACTTTGAACTTTTTCTCCCTTAAGGAAGTCATTGAATTTTGTTTTTAAATAACTTTGTTTACTTCTTCTTTTTTATAGGCAATCATTACTTTTCTTCAGATTTTTGTAGTTTGAGGTCAAGACATGGGCAATGACTAATAGATGTATTGTTGATATGTTTTAGATAAGAAATGCAAACTATCCAGGTAAAAGGAGAGTTTAATGTAAGTTTAGAATTCTGTTGTAAAATTTTCTCTTTCCACTTTGTATTTACACTCAGCTACTATAGCTGATGATATTATTTTTTTACTTTAAAGAATTTCTACAAATCATCCTTACCTTTGCATCTTTGGAAAAAGATGGGGAAAGTTGTGGGGTTTTGTTTTTGTTTTCAATTAGTGGCACAATTAATTTCAGGCTAATTATAGAAACAAAATTTTCTGAAGGATAACTTGCAGAATAGTAGTCTTTGGTTTATGGTTTATGCTAAGAATAAGCTTATGAATTTGAAATAAACCTGGCAAAACATGTTAGGAGACAAAGCTCTATTATCACCAAGCTCTAAGCTGTCATTTATTCTCTGGGAAAAAACTCTGGAAGATGCTTGCCAATGAACCAGATGTCACCATCACTAGACAATTATGTTCCACAGCTTGGCACCTGGGGCCCACAGTCATCATCCAAGGAGGAAGAGAAATAAAAAGTAGAACACTGTGGCAGACTTCAGACTCGAAGATTTCAAATGGCTCATGGCAAAGCTGAAGGCTGAAAAGCAGCCTTCTCAGCTCCCTGTAAGGAGATATGAGGAAGCAAGCCTGTTGTGCTCTACATGCTGAGTCTGTCCTGAAGAAGACCAGAACCTAGCAGCCTTCCAGTGTACGTGGCTGACATGGGGACTGGCACAGCTACTTTCTGATAAGGCTCCGACTGCCTCTTCTCTTGGGAGTAATCACCAAAAGAACCCGGAGGTTCTTCATTCTTTGGCAAGTTTTAAGGACTGACAAGGAGAGAGTTAAGATGTGCTGCTGATTTCAGTGGTGTGCTGCCCACAATATATGGACTTCTACACAAGATGTCCTTTTGAAACCTGCCCCATCTGAGGAGAAATCTGTGATGGAGACACCAGAGATCTGCCTCTTTTTCCTCAGCCAAGAAAGGGAAAATGAACTTTTTCTTTTAAAATGTGTTTCAATTTAGAAAAGCCATTTTGCAGTGCCAACAACATTAAATAACCTAAGATATCAGTTTTTTACTTATATGTGATCTAGATCCAAGAATGAAAGAAATAAATGGAATTTGAAATAAGTAATTCTCTTTAAATTTGTCTTAAAGTTTCTGGTACATATCTACATCTATCTACTTCATGTGAAAACATTTACATGCATGTTTCTATCATTTATTTTTATGCAAATTAGCTATATTTGGACCAAAATGAAGGTCAAAATTTTAGATTTATTGGCATAAACTACAACTAAACAGAAGAAACAAATACCTGGCAAAATAAGATTATTTTCTCCCAAATTTGCTTCCTTCATAAGACACAGATTCGGAGTAAGAGCAAGGAAATTGTAAAATAAATGAATAATTATGTTGCTTGTGCTTAGTAAGTGGTTATCACGTACTTCCATGAACAAAGCAGCTTTTTATAAAATTAAGAAAATATTTTGTTAGCTTTGAATAACTCTTAATATTTTTTAGATAGACCTAATTTCTCCCGTTATGGGCAGGTTTTTCCCATTCTTTGTTCCTCCCCGCTGGCCACTCGGTCCTGCCGCCACGCAAGCCCCAATAACATGTGGAGACTCTGTATTTGATGCAATCCTGTTGGCCAGGTACTATTATTGTTTATGGGCTAGCTCTGTCTTAATTATTAACCCATTTCTACTTATCTAAGTATTTCCACGTAGTCATCTTATCCAAGCACGGCAGGCCTGCATCTTGCTTCCTCTAGGCTCTACATGCTGACCCCTCCTAACTACTTCCTCTTTCCTCCTTGTCTCCTAGCCCCGCCCATCTTGCTTTCCCATTGGCCACAGTGCTTTATTCATTAACCAGTATGAGAAACATATTTACAGAATAACATCTCCCATCATCTCCTCTTTTCTGTCTAAAATAAAAAGGAAGGTTTTAACCTTAACCTAGCAAAATATCACATAACAGTTATCAATTAAGAATCACAGTTAACAATATTTAGTCCATTAACATTTTGTAAGACTTAAAGAAAATATCATCTATCCTATCTTTGTGAGTCTAAAGTCCTATAGACTCATCTTTAATCCTAACTAAGGAAAACTATAACCATAACTATCTTCAACTTCTTCAAAGACCATAGAAGGGTAATATATAAACTCTAAAAATGACAGAGACAACTCATTGCCTGGTCAGTCACCCGAAGTTCTTCTGTAATGTTCCATCTTCAGCCCATAGGCCATAGTGTGTCTCCAGACTCCTCAACAAAGCAGGAAACTTTAAATTGCCCACCTTTATTGGCGGTTTGTCAGTCACTTTTCTCTGTGTCCTGCAGCATGTCTGGCAGCCTCTTCCATGAAGCAGAAATTCTGTAGCAATGTCCATCTTGAATCAGCAGTCATTTTTCTGTGGGACCTGCATATCCAGTTTATACAGCATAAAGTCAAACAGTCCAGAAGAGCAGTACCTTGCCCAAATGGCTAGTCTTGCCATATTAGAAGCAAACTTCATTACGTGTTTCTTTAATGTCCATTTTCCTTTCTGACGCAGGTGGTGTTACCAGGAGCAGTTGTGCCTAATTGTCAAGAAAACCCTAAACCATTTTAAATGCCATATTCTGTAGGTCTTTGAAAGGTTTGAAGAATGCCTATCCATCTCAAATACATCTCTATATATCTAGAAAACCTAACTCACCTAAGTTTTGACTATTATAGGTAACTATCTATAATCTGCATTAAATTATATATTACATTTTTCAATGAGCTATATAAACACAATACCTAAACAAGAGGAGAAAAATACGTATCACAAAATTGACCTTAAATTTGTATCAATAAATGAAAATCCATTCCAAAACAAAGCATATATATATATATATATACCATAATTCCCTTTTTACCTTTAAAAAGATTGGTTGTGGTAATTAACCATTTATAACCAAGCCCATTTAAATGAAAACAAATATTTACAAATAATATTTGGGAAATTGGGTGTCGTTCTTTCCAAACTGCTTCCTGCTGGTTGGGGGAGCTATCATGGGGATCCTAAGAAAACCCAGAAATCCTGGCTGTAGTGGTCTGCAAGGTTGCAATGTCCCATTGATGTTGCTTCAGGGGGTCTTGCTTGATCAAACCACATTAGTCTGGAAGGAATCCACAGCTTTTCATTTTCTGTGGTAACAAAAATAGAAATCCTTTTCCCCAGTAACTTGTCCTTAGGCTTAAATTTTGGAGTCAAAGCATTTTTGAAATATATAAATTGAATTAATCCAGCAGCATTTCTTTTATCAGTAGTTGTTATTTTCTCAGCAGTCAAACAATTTAAAGATAACAGAATAGCGTACAATATCCAAAGATTCTCTGTGCTTTCCATCTTTACGTAGCTTTTTTTATTACTCTATTTCTTCTACTTCTATTTTTACATATTTTAAGACAGGGTTTCTCTGTGTAACTTTTATCTGTACTGGAATTCCCTCTGTTTACCAGGTTTATTTGAAATCACAGACATCTGTTTGCCTCTGCCTCCTGAGTGCTGAGATTAAAGGCGTGTGCCCCATCACACCCAGCCACATTCTGTCTTTTTAAAATCATTTTATTTCTTTTCTCTTTCTTTCCCAAGCCTACATATATTTTAGAACACAATGTAAACCTTTAGCAGTTTTTCTTAATGTGAATCTGTCTTTAATTTAAATTTCTATCTTTTTCTGGCCACAAGTCTTTTATCTGCTAAACAACATTCCTAAAATGAAAGCCACAGTTTTTTTTGTTTTGTTTTTGTTTTGTTCCAGTCTTCCAAGATGGCAGCGGCTATTTTACTGCCAGCATTGAGAGCTGTGCTCACCACTTTGGTCTATGCTGCATCCAAAAGAATGCTGCCGGCTTGGAGATATGATCATTGCCATTGTCAGCTCTCATACACACCAATGAATTGTTAGCAGAGCTCTTTAAAGTCCATGAGGTTTTTTGCCGCTTTTGCTGAGTCAGGAAACCTCCCTTAAAAGAGCTGCGCAAATCTTTACTTGTCTCTCACAAAACAGAGTCCAACCCAGAAAAATGTTGCTACCAAGTCTTGCTTGTCTTTGTTCCATTGTTTCTAAAAACTATTTTTTAAACTTTTGTTAAGTTTTAAGTGAAAGTTCTCAGTTCCACTTCTGACACCATTATGTTACCAGCATGATTTCCCCACCAGTCACCCGGTCCTGCCGCCACGCGAGCCCCAATAACATGCGGAGACTCTGTATTTGATACAATCCTGTTGGCCAAGTACTTTTATTGTTTATGGGCTAGCTCTGTCTTATTAACCCATTTCTACTTATCTAAGTATTTCCACGTGGTCATCTTATCCAAGTGCGGTGGGCCTGCATCTTGCTTCCTCTAGGCTCTACATGCTGACCCCTCCTAACTACTTCCTCTTTCCTCCTTGTCTCCTAGTCACTCCTATCTTCCTTTTCTATTGGCCACAGTGCTTTATTAATTAACCAGTATGAGAAACATATCTACAGAATAACATCTCCCATAATAACTCCCCTAAATATGCCTAAAAATTTACAAATACTTTTCCACAAATGAACTTTACCATACTCCTCAAAGTATCCTACATGCAGATTAAGAGTAAAGATTTTTTAAAACGTGATTACTATAGTTCTAACCATTTAGCTAAGCCAAATACATTAGTTCATAGACATCCTATCTCTAACCATATAACTATTTAAATAACATAATATGCTAATGTGTCTAAAGAGTATGATCCCAGACTATGTCTTCCCATCTGAAGATAGTCATGCTTGTTGCTTCACAATGAAATAACACAGTACCTTGCAGCTCCAAGTACCTTGTGTCTAATAAAGTCACTTTCAGATAGCTTGTTTTATCCTGTTTTACCAAGAGTCAGTGTCTTAGTTTAGATTTCTGTTGCTGTGAGAAAACTTCATGACCAAAAGTTACTTGGGTAGAAAAGAGTTTATTTCAAGCTTCCTATTCCACATCACAGTTCATTATCAAAGCAAGTCAAGGCAGGAACTCAAGGCTGGAATCTGGAGGCAGGAGCCAATGCAAGGCCCTGGAGGAGGCTGCTTACTGACTTTCTCCCTGTGTCTTGCTCAGCCTGCTTTCGTATAGCATTCAGGACCACTAGCCCAGGGACAGCATTGCCCACATTGAGCTGGACCCTCCCACATTAATTCTCCCACAGGCCAATCTGATGAGAGCATTTTCTTAATAGAGACTCCCTCTTCCAAAATGACTCAAGCTTGTGTCAAATTGGCATAAACTAGCAGGACATTTATCTCTCTTCTGTTTTCTATATTGTTCATCCCTAAAATATCATATTAATACCATAATATAAACATTGTATAACTTTAAAAGTACTGCACTCTTCAAATTTTCAATATTTTAGAAGTTCAGGCTCTTTCAAATATCCAAAATCTGCTTCATAGTCTAAAGCCTTTCTGAAACCTCTAAACTATTAAAGAAGAAGGGTTAGAGATATTGCAAGCACCAGAAGACCAGGGCATCTGCTGTGAAACAGTCTCTCCTAGAAACGGCTGAATCAACAAGTATGAAAGAAAAGCAATATTAATGGACCTGTTAACATGGACGGGGGGAATTTCAAGACTCATTGCTACTTAAAGAACTACAGGCAACTATGAACTTCTGGGACAATAATTAATTTCCCCAGGGAATAAGGCCTGTTATTGAAGACTGATCAGTCTTAAAACCATATACACACAACAGCAGAAAATGGACTTGGTAGGTAGCTGTGAGAGAGAGAGAGAGAGAGAGAGAGAGAGAGAGAGAGAGAGAGAGAGAGAGAGAGAGAGGGAGAGAGAGAGAGAGAATAAAATAAAAAGAGGTTATCAGCTTGAGAGTATGGTGTATGGGAAGGGTTTGAGACAGGGTATCAGGGGGGGCTGTTGGGAGGAAAGGAAAGGGGGCATGATGGAATTCTATTTTAATTAAAATCATTAACAGTAAAATAATATTTCTCACTTTTCTCTGAAATTATCCAAATATCTGTACAATTCCAAAGTCTCTTAACTGTGGATTACTGTAAAATCAAAACTGAGTTAAATACTTTATTACTGCAGTAAGGATGAACCAGGGCATAGTCATAATCTGAATCAACATACCAAACTCAAACTATGTAAATAACCCAATGTCCAGTGTCTGGGATTTACTCGTGGCCTTCTTGGCTTCAAAAGGCTTAGACAGTCCTACTTTCCTGCCTCTGCTATTCACAGTACACATAGTTTGCATGCTTAGGCCAACTCCATTCCAAACCTGCTGCTGTTCTTGGTAGTTGTCTTATGACTCTGGCATCTCCAAAATGCTGGAATCTCTATTGCAACTAGACTGCACCTTCACCAGCAGCCGCTCTTGGGCTCTTCATAAGGGATCTAACCTGGCCACAACAGTGCCAGGCTTCCTATCTCCATGTCTCCTTCAATACTTGGGTTCCACTGTAACAAAGGCTGCACCTTCACTATTGGCCTCTCCTGTGCTGAGCCTCCTCTGCTGCTCTCCATCAACCCTCCGGCCTTTAAGAAACATACCACCAGGAAGACCCATACACATTGCCAAGTTCACTTGCCAGCATGAGACACACTTGGCCCTATCTCCTCCATGGCTTCTGGGTGCTGACCCCAGAAAACACTTTCTGGAAGAAGAATCTGCCTCAATGATGCTGGTCTCTCATTAATCTGAGCTGATTTTTCATCCCCAGACATCCAGTACTGGTTGTCTAAGTAAAAGAGAGGTTTTGCTTTAGTGGTTTAATTTTTCTGTTTATTTGTTTACTTGGTTTAGTTTTTGGATTTTTTTTTTTGAGACAGGGCCCTAGCCATCCTGGAATTCTGTAGACCAAGCTGACATGTCACTTATAGAGATCCACTTGGCTCTGCCTCCCTATGTGTTGGGATTAAAGGTATTTGCCACCAATGCCAGGCTTTTCAAAATATTGACATATCCAATAGTGTCCTTAAAGGACTCTCAAACTTCCCTCTGAAACTTCACAAGCCAGGCCTCCATCATCTGCACTTCTCTCAACATTATCTTCCAAGTTCCCACAACAGCTCATGAAGCTCTGAACACTTGATGGCTTCTCCATGAATTCCAAAATTATGAAGTCCTTCCACCATCCTCCCCAAAACACAGTCAGGTCACAATACACCGCTTCTGATTCCAATTTCAATATTAGTTGGGATTTCTACTTTGGTGATAAAACACCATGACCAAAAGCAACTTGGAAAGGAAAGCGTTCATTTCAAGCTTATCAATTGTTCCATACCACACTCCATCATTGAAGAAGGTCAAGTAGGAACCTGGAAGCATTAGCTAATGGAGGGGTGCTGCTTACTGACTTGCTTCCAATGGCTTGCTCAACCTTTCTTATAGGACCTAGGACAACTTGCCCAGGCGTTACAACTCCCATGATGAGCTGGTGCACTCTTCCACATCAATCATCAACAGAGAAAATGCTCACAGTCTTGTCTACTGTGGTGGGGGTATTTTCTCAGTGAAGAGTCCCTTTTCCAAAATGCTTCTAGCCTGTGTCGTGTTAACATGAAACTAGTTAGAGTAGTTAGAAACAAAACAATGGGTTATATACCCTACTACTACCACCCCTACTTCCTGCCTTCTAAGCTTTCAGTCCTTCTCACTATTGCTCCAGAACATTGCCAGAAAGAGTATTGCTTTGTTTTAAACAGATACACATAAATTGTATCATAAATAATCCCCTAGTCTGCTTTCAGTGTGAACGAACATTATGATTCTCTAATGATTGTAAATATTAATGCTCCCAGCCTGTGTGTCACTCTTGACTGGTGGAAAGTTGTGTTCCCAGCAACATGATACTCACTGAAGATCAGAAGTCTCCACTTCTGATTTGCACAAATCAGGCAGACAGTTTCTTCCTGAATGTGAGTATCCTCAATTTCCATAGATTTCAATTATTCCTGCCAGTATACGGAACTCTATTCCTAGGCCCATGGGAGCTATGGCCCTTGCATAGATCTGTGTAAACTGAGAAGGCACCAATAGCAAATGACAAAACAGTCCCTGGATTTTGGCTGCTGAAGGCTGGTACATGTCCACACACACCCTGAAATGTGTGTGTCCTTAGTTACAAAGTGTCAAAGAAAGTACCTGGAGCTAATGGCCATATGATCATCAGTTAAGGCAGAACTACTCTGGGGAGTGAATAGATAAGTATAGAAACAGTTTCTCTACTCTTCAGCAGTAGTAGGAACTCAGTGATGTTCTCCCAAGGTCAAGGAGAAGACTGAAGTAGGTAGAGAATTTTTGCAAAACACTTCAAGGCCTGTTGAAACTGAGAAGGACATACTTTCATAACAACATGTTCAGTACTGTAGAAGCCTTGGCAAAGGTTCTTGATAGAAAGGATGACTTCATTGTTACATCTTTGATAACCAAGAAATGGAAGAAAAAAAAGTAAAATAAAAAGATAGTCATTTCAGTTGGCTTTAGAAATCAGTACATATAATGTTTGATTTAGGAAACATCGGTTCTTAGACTGAGGATCCATAATGGCTTTCTTCATGTACTTTATACTCCTTCCATATAGTCAGCATTTTAGGGAGCAGATAAGCAAATTAAAGCTTTAGACCTCCACATATATAGCACTGTATGGTACAGTATTTCTGGGCATCAGGAAAATGACTTTCTTAGTTCCTCAATTTTTTTTATACTGAAGAAAGGGAACAATTAGGATAACCAGGGAAGATTTTTCCCCACTGTTCATGGAAGCGATAGAAATCAAGTCATGTGACTTCCTCTACCTCCACCATTGCCTAGAGTATGACACTCTGGAAAGTGACATCAATCTCATCAGACCCTTGTTTGTTACTCTGCAAAATAAAGAGCTTGTTAAATCATTCATTTGGTTCACTAATTTGAGGTGCTGTCATGGGCCCTGGGAATAAAATGTAAAATGATATGGTTTCATTTCATTAGTGAGACGCAACCATGTAGGAAGTGACACAACTCTGACCAAGTCCAGCAAAGGGTAGAGGATCTCATGAAAGAGAGATAGATCACCCACAAGGCATGTGTCAATTGGCCAGGCATACAATGACTTCTATAAGGTCAAAGCTTTAATCAACCAAGGGAGTAAGAGGACAATGAAAGAGGAATTCTCTGTACCAGAAGCAATCAAGGGAGGCAGACACATTTAAATAATCTTGCCTAATGTGGAAACCACAGGGTCCCCAAGTAGAATGAGAAGTTAGGGATCTGAAGGTGAATACATTCATGTGCTTGACATGGACTAAAGCCAGAGCCTTTAGTCTATGAGTCTAACCTTCCACTATGGCCCAGCATGAGGGATTTATATCATCTCTTCAGAAAAACACAATAAAGACAATAAAACAGAACTAGCATCATTCACTCAATCGCAAAGAAGAAGGGAGAGAAGAAGACTTAAAAGGGAAAATGAAAAGTGTTGATCTTAACTCTATCTACAATCCTATTGAAAGGAAACTGCCCCAACCCATTGCCCCTACTGAAAGCAAGAAGAAAGAACGTTATATTCCAGGTGAAACTACCCACTATTACCACTACTACCAGATAGAAGTGCCTAATCTAACTTGACCTGCACAAAAGGACTTAACAACCATCATCTATACTGATAGTCTACATTGGCAAAGTTTCCAGTATTGTTAGAGATATGGAGAAATGGAAACCCCTAGTCATACAGTTAGAAATATTCATTTGTAAACCACTTTGGGAAATTGGTAATATTATATAATTAGCAGACCTATTCCTATACATGTGAAACAGGAGGTGAAAGCCACTAGTCAATAAATGACCGTATGGGAGGTTGCTCACTAGGGCACTGTTTTTTAAACACAACAAGTTAGAGGCAGCCAACTCTCACTACAGGAAATCATTAAGTGAATGTGAAGGAGGCTTGCAGCAGGTAGAACTAAGTGTGAGCAGAGAGACTTAAAGTTTAAAGCAGCACTGAGCAGAAAAAGAAAAAGAGCTAGAGAGTAACTAATTCAGAACACACATGGAGAGCTACTCAAAGCAGTGTTATACCCTTTCAGCTTGGTGTCATCTGAGCACTCAGCTCACACACATTAAGGTATGTGCTTTAGGTGGAAATGGAAAGGGAAAAGAGTAAGAATGGGATGAGAGAATTGCGGTTAAATAAGGATCAGGATAAACAATTAGGCCGAATAGATGTTTATTCAGGGAGAAATAACTCACAGCATAGGCAGATGAACACAGCAGGTTCCACAGGATCCTGTCCTTCAAGCATCCACCAGCAAGAGAGAGCCTCCGACCCCCTCCTCAGCCTTTTCTCCCAGGTTACATCCGGTCCTATCTCCACCCCCAATGGGCGTGGTCTAAGCTACAGGTGCAGACAAGGTGAATATCTCACTACAAGAGAGAGAGAGAGAGAGAGAGGGAGGGAGGGAAGGAGGGAGGGAGGGAGGGGGGAGGGAGGAAATGAGGGAAGAAAATAAGTGACAATGTGTCTAAATACATAGTCAAGGACAAGGAGGAAAATTATATGAATTTAAAGATTCATCTTCTTTCTTAAACAATGAAAACAAAGGCAAACACTTCCCATCTAATGAACTGCACAGAAGTAAGCTCAAGTCAAACTTAGGTTGAAACATTAGATGGACCTAAGCAAACTTGCCAGCTCCAGCTCTGGACCTCAAACATAACTCACTCTCCAACTCCCCTCCTTAAAGTCTAACCATATTGTAGTTGTGGATCGCTCAGGTACTTCTGTCATTCTCTATTGATGCTCTCAAAACCAAAATAAAGATGTCCACAAACATGACCACAGTCTGGGAGGCCCATCTAAGGAAGGGATTAAAAACAGACCAAGGGACCTGCTGCCTGAACAGGAGTAGTGAAGCCCCATGCAAACAGACAAAGCTGTGGCCATATAATTGCAGAGTAGACAGCAGTCTTAAGACTGTGCAAAAATAGAAGACAGCCACAGGGACTGAAAAGGGCTGAGGCATGGTGACCCAACACTTGAAAGACTGAGGCAGGAATGAAATGGAGACCAACTTGTCTCAAAAAAAATTAAAATAAATAAAATAGTTGGGGAAATAAAGGATTACTTCAGCAAAAGGTATTCAGAACAAAATGTGTTCAGATCAGTGCTTCAGGCCCTAGTTATTTTTAATGTCTCAGTGAAATATTTTAAAAAGGAAAATTTCTGAGTTCTTTTAAATATACCAACTATATGCAAGGTAATGCTTTAAAAAATAAGAAAGAGGGAGGGGAACAACCTAATGTGGGAATATATTTCATATGTTCATTGTCTGTGGTTTGAAATATGCTTAGCTATTGTGCATTCTAGAAGCAGTTAATTTCCATATAAAGTGTAGTTACTTTCAATTTCACTGTGTCTTGTCTACAGGGAAACTTTGATTTGTGTGCCCTGGGCTAGATCAGAGCTATGCATAATCTCCTTTAAGGTTCTTTCTCTCATACACAATCAGTGGGCTCTGGCAGTGATTATAACACGCATATTTAGAAAGACAGCACCCAAAGGGGGAAATATAAGAAACATTACATCAAGAAAGGTTATCAAATCAAAGAAAAATGATCAGAGAGAACTGGCAACAATCTTCCTGAATCATGCTCATTTGAGCATTAAGGTACAACTTACGTTGATCTATCTGCTGAGTATAATAGCCATTTTAAGCCACATAGCAGAAATGAAATTTTAGAACCACATGAGATATCTGACATCATTCAATCCTTGTATAATAGTCACTACATGTTGCCATAGTTGTCTCTGCAAAATTAAATGCTGTGTGTACACCGATGGTGGGACTCACAGAAGGGGTGGCTTATGAAATAGCAATTTTTCTCTTACCTGTTTTCTCTCCCAAGATTTGCTCCTTCAGATGCTCCTAAAGACAGGTGCTTTTTAAGTAGATGATGGAATTCTACTCCCTGCAGGGATCAACTCAACTGCTTATGTAGTATGAGCTTGTGCTAACCACTCTAACCTGTCACCATTCGATGGAAAGGCCAGCAAACTAAGAAGCAGGAGCCCTGACCTCCAGGGGTGTCCTTACTTCTCTTTGGTGACCCACACTAATAGACAGAGTATCCACTGCCACCAAACGCCTGCCAGGAGTTCTCAAGTGGCACATTAACAAACAGTCACACAAAACAGACCAGTCACACTTCCAGCCTCTGCCCCAGGGGCTGCTGCCTTCCTGTTAAAGCAGGGTAACTTGGAAGCAACTGTTGCTTCTTTTGGTTTTGTGATCCCCAGGGTGGATATAGTTGCAAATGTCTGCACATTGTCTCCTGTGAACAACCTGCTACCTTCTTTGCCCTATTTCCATTGAGCTGTTCTTCAAGGTCTGTTTTTTTTTTTTTTCAAATCAAAGATGTCTCTGTGAAGTTCATGCTTATAGTACTTTGTAAGTACTCTTCTTGTTGAGTATTTTATTTACTCTATTCTGTTTTTCAAGGGTCTCTTTTCCAGCAGTTAGTGTGAATTGTGGGAGTAGCAGATCACATACATACCACATAGTAGCGAAGTGACTGTGATGTCTTTAGTGCTGGAGTCATGTTTTAGATAGTGTCACATGTGACTCTTGCTTAAGGATTGACACAATTCTCACATATGCTTTCCAGAACAAAGGTCTTCTTTTCTTTCTTTGTTTCTTGAAATAATGACTGCGTATGCTTTTTTCCTGACAGAGAAATCTATTATCTTGTCATAGTCCAACTCCATTCTTCTCTGCTTCTTGCTAAGTGGTGTCTGAAAGAACACAAGGTCTTACCTGTAACCCGCTCATGATCTCACTTCAGATCAAGTAATGCAGCTGCCACATACAATCCTGTCACTCAGCTATCAACTGGCCAAGGTCTTCTTGGCTTTATCTCTTGTTGAATACACCTGATTTTTTGTTTTCTTCTACTGTTTCTGTTAGGATTTGATTGTTTTGTTTTCTTCTACTGTTTCTGTTAGGATTGTGGGAGTTCAGTGATTAGAGTTTGGAGCATCTCATGGTAATTGATTCAACGTTTCAAAGAGAATTGTATGTGGTACCACAGCAACTTCAGAAGTTCTGTTTAGTTGCAAGGACAGTATAAGGTATATCTGCTATAAGGGTTAGAAGGAAATATCACAGTGAACAATTGTGTAGATATTAATTAAAAAATATACATTCCCAATAGCACACCTTGAGGCAAGTGTGTTTAATGTAGATAGAATCTCTGAATAATTTATTTTCTTAGCTTACAGTGGTTGATTGTGACTCAGGAGATGACCTAAACCCCAATTATATATATCACTTCATTCGAAAGTGTGTCTAATCTGCAGCCCTCTGTGAATGTAGCTCAACACAAAATTATAAACATACTTACAAAACTATGATATTGTGTGTGTGTGTGTGAGTGAGAGAGAGAGAGAGAGAGAGCCTTTTGCAAGTGGTTCTCAGGTACAAACTTTGTAGATGACAAGTAAGGCTATGTTGCACTGTTAAAGGTTGTATTTGCCTAGAATTTTCTTCTTTGTTACCCATTCAAGAATGAGCTTGTATCCTTATGCTAACAAGTTGCACAGATACATGAAAGCTTTTGCAATAGGACTTCTGGGAAGGATTTTCTCTCTGCTCCCCTTTGGATTCTTGGCATGTGAAAGCTGTAAGTGGCCCACTGTCATTTAAGAGTAAAGCTCATACTAAGGATAGCATGATTAAGACATAGAAGGAACCTGGGCCTAAGAGTTCACTGAGTCACTAAACCCCTTCATCTGAAACCTGGCTTGCTTCTGCTTTCCTGCTGGGGCCTATTAGGTGCCTTCTTTCAATCCAAAGCATCAAACTAAATGACTGTCTTCTACATTGGACCAGAGAGAAGAAGAATGAGTCTGGTAAAGTGCCTAGGTACCCTTAGGATCCAGAGAGTGATGGGAGATGTTATTCTATAAATATGTTTCTCATACTGGTTAATGAATAAAGCACTGTTGGCCAATAGGAAAGCAAGACAGGTGGGGCTAGGAATCTAGGAGGAAAGAGGAAGGAATAAGGAGGAGTCAGCACAGAGAACCTGGAGAGAGCAGCATGCCAGCCCATCACTCCCCAGTAAGATGAGCCACGTGGAAATACTTAAAATAGTAAAGATGAGTTAATCATTAAGACAGAGCTAGCGGATAAGAAACAAGTAACAGGCCAACAACATTATATCAAATACAGAGTCTCTGTGTATTATTATTGGGAGCTGGCGTGGCAGCAGGACCAGACTGGTGGGGGGAAAACATACTCACTACAAGAGAGATCATATATTGAATATGACATGCCATGATTTTCATAGATAGATGGAGTCCTCATGGTTTTTTTCCAAGATAAGGTAACAAGATTTGACTCTGTTACTTACAGTCTGTGTACTTATTCAAATCACTTAAAGTCTCTGAACTTGTTTTTTTTTTTAAGTTGCAACATATGTGATGAATATCATTATAATTTACATACAGTTATATATTACACAACTATGGATAATATATTATATTGTAATTATGCAGGGTATGTGTGTGCACATGTGAGTGTGTGCATACATGCATGTAAAGGCTAAAGATTGACACCAGGTATCTTTCTCAGTCACTGTTTACCTTATCTTTTGAGATAGGATCTCTCACAGAACCCAGTGTTAACTACATGGAAAGCCTGGCTTCCCAGAGCTAGCTCCAGTAATCTGTTTTTTCCACTTTCCTGACATAGTGTGACAGATGCATGCAACCACAAGCACTTTTACATGGGTTCTGGAAACCCAACCCAGGTCCTCATGACTGTGCAACAAGCCCTTTACATTGAGGCATTCCATATCCCTGTCATGTGTCTTATGCATACTGTCGTTATTTCTCAGTTGTAGTGTGAGCATTATAGTCACAAAAAGTATTAGAACATGTCAAGACCAAAATAAACAAGCAAGTACCATACAGGTTTCTTAGAGAATCAAGTAAGATACTATGTGAAGAAACTATATTAGTTTTAGTGACTAATAACACTGGCAATAATGGTTTCTTCAAATCTAAGATTTCACCAATTGTAAAACACAGAGAAAGAAAAAAAATGTTTCAATTAAATTGTCTTTATATTTTACAACTGCCATGCTTTGACCTTGAGGTTTTTTTTTTTTTTTAATTTCATCTGTTTCAAGGGATGCAGCGATTGTCTCTCCTCTCACAATGACTGCTGAGTGATAGACCACCATATCTTGAAGTGGTGGAAGAGACATAGTTGAGCCTCAGCTCTGGCAGAGCCTTCCTTAACTCCCATAGAGCATTTGGCTGCTTCTTTGCTTTAAGCTGAGCTGTTCTAGCGGGACTCTGGAAGACAGCAGTGCTGTGAGTAAAGAAGATAATGAAAGCAAGGACTTTACTAGCAACCAGACTAGAGGCCATTCTTTTGATATTTTGGCATAGAATCTGGCTGCTTTTTACCCCTGTCCTAAGAACTTGTCTGAAGCTAAATTTGAAAGTAATGAACTACTTTCTTTCATGGAGGAAATGTGAAATCAGCATAACCTTAAGTCTATGGAATAGCTATTAATGATTACTCTTATACATGTCTCCACTAAAGTAACAAGTGCGGCAATGAATAAATAAATAGATGAGCATACAACTTTGAAAGGAAACTAGCACCAGGAAGTTAATGCTGCAGCCAAAGCTGTTACAAAATGTGATCCAAGGAGGCTTTTGATCAGTGCTGAGACTATGAAGGGCTATGGGGGCTTTGGGGGGGCTTGAGAGATGGCTCAGCAGCTGATAGCATAAGGTTCTTCTCCAGAGGATTCAGGTTTAATTGCCAGCACCACCTATATTGTGGCTCACAACAGTTTTTAATTCCTCTCCCAGGGTATCTGATGCCTTCATATGGCCTCCATAAACACTGCATGTGCATGGTGCACAGACATACATCAGGCAAAACATCCATACAAACAAAATAAAAATAAATTTACATATTTTAAATACTGTGGGGATTTTTAATGTTTGGCTAAATGCTTTTTTTTTTTTTTTTTTTTTTTTTTTGTATTATGGTCATGAGCCTTTGAGGTTAGGGCCGTATGTTTTGATTTGAGTGAGAAATGGCCCTTATGGGCTCATGTACTTAAACATATACACACCTTGTGTACTATTTGGGAAGAATATGGAACCCTTAAGAGGGCCTTATTGAAGGCAACACCTCACTAGGGGCAGCCTCTGAGAGTTATAGCATGGCCTCACTTCCTGTTCGCCCTCTTTGTTTCCCATATATGGTTGAGATCCACCCATTCAGACCGTTTGCTGCCATGCTTCCTCTCTCCCCTATTATGGACTCTCTCTCCCTCCATGTCTCTGGCTCTGTCTCTCCTCTCTCTCTCTCTCTCTCTCTCTCTCTCTGGACCCATAAATAAATCTTTCTTTCTATGAGTTGCTTTGGGCCAGGATATTTTGTCACAGCAACAGAAAAGTAACATATAATTGTGGTTGTCCCCCCCCCCCGCCCCCCGCAGTGAGCATCTGCTTCATCAGCACCAGGTGTCTGCCCTGCTTTCTATTCCTTCTCAGTCACATCTTTGTGCACGAGATCTTTTTGTTTCAATGTCACGTTTTCCACACACCTTAAAAATTCACTGTAAATAGCAAACTCAACATGTGTAGTGCCAGTTAGGTACCATCAACTGTAAATTGTCAAGTGTGAAAATGTGTATCCTAGAACTCATAGCTTCACTACTCACAAAATGACTAGAGCTGGAGAGCACAGGTAATGTCTCCATGTCTGTATTTATGAGGGGGAAGAATTAAATAACTGAAGACGGTATTATAGTAAACATAGATAAATACTTAGGTACTTAAAAAAAAAAAAAAAGATGCCACATTCCCCAGAACAATCAGAACATGACAAGGAGTGTGCTATAGAGATGGCTCAGTGGTTAAGAGTGCTTATAGCTCTTGCAGACAACCTGAGTTCAGTTCTCAGCACCCACATTAGGTAACTCACAACCACATGCAACTCCAGCTACAGGGGACCTGATACCTTTTCTGGCCTTCATGGGTATGTGAATACACACACACACACACACACACACACACACACACACACACACACACACACAAATATATGCAAATAAATAAGTAAATAAATATGATAAATTTTAGAAAGAAAATGAAAAATATTAAATTTGATGGAAAGAGAAATAGACATTTCCTTGTACCATGAGTTTTAATTTTCGTAAAGGACAGATCTGAAGCCTGTCTGACTTTCTTTTTGTGCTTGGGTACTTCACAGAATAATTTCCTTGACCTTAATGGAGGTAATGGTGTGTAGAAAATATTAGCAACTGGTTCCAGGACTGTCGGGGGGAATGGGAATGGTGTGGCAGAAGAAGTGTTTGTGACCGTGGTTGTTCCACCCCTCATCCCTGGGCCAGGTGTTGGCGAGGACCACGGCTATGAAGGACAAGCACTATTGTCTCTGAGGCAAGAGAGGAAAATTTAGCTGCTCAGAAAAGAAAAGAGAAAGCAGCAGACAGGGGCATAGAGGGGAGAGAGGCAGAAGAGAGAACCAGGGAGCACGGGTTTCCTTGGAGACAAAGAGACCCAGTCTTAACTATGATGGGACTACTGCTTGCTCTAAAGTTATTTTCTTTTCCTCTATACTTTCTCCAGAAAAATCATCATTAAAATCAGCTAACCTCACAAACGTTTTCTGTTAGTGATTTCTAATCATAATTTCTTAGGGAACAGAAACAGCCATGGAATAGGCAAAGATTGACTCCGTGCAACGAGAGGCTGGTGACAACAGTAAGGAACTACAGCCCAACCCCTCCCTCTCCCCTTGGACCCTGCTCAGCCAGACTGTAGAGATCATGCACTGCACAGGAGACAGACATGTTCATTCCATACACACTTACAAATCACTTGTCATGTGCTACAGACATGTTCATTCCATACACACTTACAAATCACTTGTCATGTGCTACAGACATGTTCATTCCATACACACTTACAAATCACTTGTCATGTGCTACAGACATGTTCATTCCATACACACTTACAAATCACTTGTCATGTGCTACAGACATGTTCATTCCATACACACTTACAAATCACTTGTCATGTGCTACAGACATGTTCATTCCATACACACTTACAAATCACTTGTCATGTGCTACAGACATGTTCATTCCATACACACTTACAAATCACTTGTCATGTGCTACAGACATGTTCATTCCATACACACTTACAAATCACTTGTCATGTGCTACAGACATGTTCATTCCATACACACTTACAAATCACTTGTCATGTGCTACAGACATGTTCATTCCATACACACTTACAAATCACTTGTCATGTGCTACAGACATGTTCATTCCATACACACTTACAAATCACTTGTCATGTGCTACAGACATGTTCATTCCACACATACTTACAAATTACTTGTTATGTGCTAGACATAGTTCTTCAGGAGACAGACACATGCATTCCATACACACAAATCACTCATTATGTACTAGACACAGTTCTGAATACCAAAGAGGAAGGAACATAAGCATAAGAAAGACAGAAAATTCAATCCCCCCAAACAGAAAGGAAGAGAGGGGAGGAAAGAGGGTGAAGGGAGGTAGGGAGGAAAAAAAAACAAAGGAAATTAAAGACTGCAGAAAATTAAGAAGAGAAAAACATACTAGATTCTCACAATGCCATTGCTTAAGGACATTTTAGTATACAACAGTGTGTGTGTGTCCTTAGGAATACATGAACAAATGTCTATCCCCACCCAGGTAGGGCATTAATCACAAGCAAACAAAAAATAGTTGCACCCAAGTCTAGCTTAGTGAACTGGTGAGTTTATTGAGGTTACTTCCTGGAGGATAAGTAAGTGGCTGTTACAGAAACACAGGTGTTCCAAAGATAGCTTCATAATGAAAAGCCCACCCTCTCATCGGTGATGACTCAGAATGGTGGCATATCTGAAGCTCCCCACACAACTTCCAGGCAGCTCAGCTGGCTAAGCATTTACTCTCCCCAACAACTGTTTACTGTTTTTATCATCTGAGAAAGTGGTCTTGTGGGTATTGTAAGTCCTTAGCTTCTGAGCCTTATAAGTTTTGTGAGCTTCCTGGGATTTGAAGTTTCATGAGTTTTCTGGGACTTATGAACCTCCTCCTCCTTAGAGAATGCTTCATTTCAGAGGAAATAACTACTCTGCTTTCAACCCCTCCATCCAGCTCTGCCTTTCCATCCCTTTCCTCCATTTGTGACTGAATATTGAGTCATTAGGCCACAGCAAACACCATTTCTTCTCGGGAACTTGAACAGTTTGCAAGGCACTCAATTTACTGACTGGGCCGTCTCTCCAGGCCCACCTCCTTTGTGTATATGTATGTTTGTGGTATATGTGAGTATATGTTTGTGTGAGTGTAGTGTAAGAACCTGTGATTGCAAGGGCACAAGTGTGTGTGGGTGGAGTCCATAAATCAATATTAGACCTTCCTTAACTCTTCTGCACCTTCTTCTTTGAGACAGAGTCTCCCACTGAATTTAGAACTCACCAATTTGTCTAGGCTGGCAAATGTAAACGGTCTCTAGGATTTGCCTTTCTCTGACTAGATGTATGCTGTGTAGTTAGCTCTTTACAGGGGCGGTGGGAACTGAACTCAGGTCCTCATAATTTTTCACAGTATGTGTTCTTCCAAGTGAGCTGGTTCCACCTTTCTCATTTTGAAGGACCTTTCCCAGGCAAGGTTACAGAGAGAAGTCTGATTTGAAAGGAGTTTGTCTGACTCTTTAGACAATATCCTTGTGTTCAGAAACAGATTTCTAAGGCAACTATCTACTTCAAGAAGTATATGATTTTAAAGAAAAAGTCTCAACTTCTAATAAGCATTTAGCATCCATACCATGCTGCTCACAGAGGCACAGTGAAAGAAAAATCAGATGTCTATCTACCCATCCTAGTGGGAGAAGGGGACTTACATGGCTCTGGCATAATAGGGTTACTTTTTTCCTTGAATATTTAAAATTTTTATTCAGTAGAACATGAATAATACAATTATAAATCAAGCAGCAACAGTAAGCTATGATAAAAAACAAAACCTAAAAATCACTCATCTAAAAATGTAGGCAAGAAGATAAAAATGGCATTCTGGGAAAGCAATCATTTTTATTCAAGAGATCTGACAGCTAAGAAACAGGAGAAAATGAATATGATACAGAAGAGTGTTCATGCAAACCATAGTACTAAAAATCAGAAGTGGCTATGCTAATATAAGGTGGACGAGGCTTCAGGATAAAAGAAATTAGTAGGCATGAGAAAGAACATTGCACAGGGTGGAAGGGTGACCCATCATGAAGACTTGGCATCTTAAGTGTGTGATATCATTAGAGTCTGAGAGAGCAGAAAGAAAAGTATGTGAAATATGGATGCCTACTGTTTTCATTTTCTTACTATTAGAAAGCAGTACATGAGTAATGAATTAGTGTCCTTTCTGGCCATAGAAATCTTAACAGGACTTCCATTTCCTCCTCTGCCTAGCAGTTATGACTTAGACTTGGTCAGCAGCAAAGCCTCACATGAGCAGGGCCCACCTACCCAGTGACCATCACCAGCCTTTACTTTTCACTTGTTTCCTAAGTATTTATGATGCACCTACCTTTGTGTTCCTGGTGAGGCAATAGTCAAAAAGACAAAGAGTAAATCTTATGAACACAATAGAGGGGAAAGGATCCTATACATGAAATGTAAAATATGTAAGGCATGGCTCCAGACCAAAAGACACCTAGAACAGAACAGTTTTATGAAGAAAATGCCCACCGGAGGCAGCAAAATACCCTTAATGGATAAAGAAAATAAATTCTTGGTACGTTGTACTCTGGTTTTTTGTTTTGTTTTGTTTTATTTTGTTTTGTTGTTTTTGTTTGGTTGGTTGGTTGGTTGGTTGACTGGTTAGTTGGTTTGGGTTTTCTGTTTTTGTTTTCCTACTTTCCATGTTTTGGAGTGATCCTTCCCTTTAGCTATCAGACTATTGATGCAATATACCTCAGGACATCAGATTTTCTTTAGGAGTTTCATGCTGAAAGAAGAAAAAGCCTGAAGCCTGCTGCAAGCCACAAGAAAAACATGTCTCTTGGGAAGATATTTCACACAGTAATCTATGAAAGATAGCAACTTTAATATGTAACAAAATAGAACAATAATATATATCAAAGAATAAAGAAGTCTTACATTGGTAAAAGATACAGTATACCATCAGGAGGGAAGCAATCTAGATGGGCAGTGTGGATAAAACACCTGGCTATAAAAGAAAGCGAAAAAATGAAGAGTAGGTGGAGAAGGAAATGGGACTGTAGTGAGCATGTTTGTTCTATACAAATGCAAGGCCCCTAAGAAGGTGATAGGGCTTAGGACATAGAGTGAAAGCTAACACGGCCATAGGAAAAGACACACAGGGAAGCTATGTGTTACTGCTAACTTAGAAACTGTGGCTCCATTTAGTCTTACAAGCAAAATGCTTTTTAGATGGACTAAATGGGAAGCTCACGGATAATTTCACTGAAGTTTTGAGAGAAAACAACAGGGCAGACAAGCTGTAAGAGATGGGGAAAAGAAGAAAAACGCTTGCCCTTTTGGATTAGGGTCAGTGAAAGCTGCCATGTTAGCAATGGAGGTCTGCAAGCAGCCACATGGCCGAGGGGCGGTAGCCTCCGACAAAGAGTGAGAAGCATGCTTAGACATTTGGGCAGGATCTGAAAGAGAAAGAGATAGAAGAGTAAGGGCAAGGTAAGCTGTTGTTGTAGTTGCTATTGTTAGAACTCAAAGGCACACAGGGATAGCACTGCTACCGTGTGGAGACCAGTAAACGGCAACACTGAAGGAAGGGTTCCTGGTAAGGATAAGTGCATTACCTCACTAAAGGGATAATTATTTCTCAATTTCCCTAGCATGCCTTCACATGAATCGTTTTCATATGGGGCAGTCTCCTGGCTGGGTGATTGACAGGCTCAGGTAGGTTAACTCTAGAAGGAGGAGACAATAGTATGTAATGTTCTAATCTTTGAAGCAGATCAGAAAGTTACATTTTCATTCATGGCCAGAAGTATCCATTATTGTTACTGGGAATCCTAAGTGAGGCAGTTGTGATGCTCCCCTTTCCAGTGTTAACAAGGAGATGAGAGGTTTGCTCTAAAGCTGTCCATTAAGGAGGGTTTATCCTCAGTGGACTCCAAGGCTACTAATCTCTACCTAACTTCCTAATATCATTTCCTATAAACCTAGGATGTCCAGAGATTATCTCTGCAGCTAAAGACAACTCTCAAATTGAGCAGCAACCACAAAAAGAAGTGAGTGTTATATTCTGCAACTGGACTACTACAATATCTCCATAAACACAGACAGCTTTCTATGTTCTGTTTGTACATGTTTTTTTGCCATAACTCTGGCCTGTGTAATATATTTAATAATATAAAATTTGAGAATATAAAATTTAGTCTAAGTCGAAAAGTATGAGATACATAATTCTGATTTCCAATCTGGTTTTTAAAAGCCCAGAGACTTGACTAATCCTTACAGACTTGGCTATGTGCCCAAAGGTTGTCCACACTTCCTCCCTGTCTCTGATGGAAATGCCTTCTTCAAAGATGCCTCTGTCACATCAAGCATGAAAACCATCCATTACAAACAGTGGCCTCATGTCATCATGAGGAACTTGAGAATACAGGAAAGAAAATCATGTCTGGTGAACCACAGTAATAGTGTGTCTTTCACGAGTGCACAAAGGGAAAGAGAGAAAGGACATGGCAGGCAGAGAGAGAGAGAGAGAGAGAGAGAGAGAGAGAGAGAGAGAGAGAGAGAGAGAGAGAGAGAGAGAAACAAAAACCAAATTGGAACAGTGAACAGTGTATTGTGCCTGGGGGAGAGAACAAAGGTTGCTATTTTTCCTTAATGACAGCAGCTCTGGGTTCTGAGAGTGAGCACAGCAGGTAGGAAGTGCGTGTGCAGATTTCAAAAGATAACTAAATGTTACACGGGCATTTTGCTTAGATTGAGAAACAACAAATGTGTTAATAGATGGCTTTTCCCCACTCCTCCCCATCTTCTCACCCTTCCTTCCTTCCTTTTTTTGTGTTTCCAAGCCTCACTTTAAAGTCAGGAAGCAGAGCTAGCTGTAGACCTGATGGCAGCTGGGAAGTGGATAATGCTCACCTGTCTGTCTGTGGCTTTCCCTGTTCAATTAATTCCCAGCCTGCAGGGATGCCTTCCCCTGCCTCTCTCTTTGTTTCTGTAATTGTCACTATTGTTTGCGAAGTGTCTCCCTCTGATCTTTACTTCAGTGTACATTTCAGTGTCCTTATGGATTCCTCTGCTCTGGACATTTCAAATAAATCATGGAGATTGAGAAGCTTCCTCATCTCTGGGGCTGATACACTTAAAGAGAGAGAGAGAGAGAGAGAGAGAGAGAGAGAGAGAGAGAGAGAGAGAGAGAGAGAGAGAGAGAGAGAGAGAGGGAGGGAAGGAAGAAAAGATTTTTTTAAAACATTGATTGAATGTAGTAAGTATAACAATAATGAAAAAAAAGCAGTAGACAGGTAATATCTTTAAAAGGTGTTTGTGACAAGGCAATTGGGCCAGCATAAATTAGAGGTTAGACATAAAAGAAAAATAATGCAATTTGTAAAAGTGAATATAGCAATTTAAGGAGAACATGAAAGTCCCAATCACTGCTGGGCGGAAGAAACCAGGGGCTGGCCCCAGCAGTGCATCAAAAGACTATATTGATAGCTGATGAAAAGCTCACGATGAATATTCAATGTGATGTCCTGATTGGAAATGTAAATGCAGCTCTAAGAGGCATAACTCCAGGCATCAGGCATTTAAGAAGAGAGTCTTTACTTATTTATGGCTGTATCCACAGACAGATGATGTTCTAGAGGCCGATGTGACTGGTGAGATCCATGGAGGATAAAGAGCAAACATGGTGAATCCTTCAATGGCGGGAGTCCACAAAAACAACTTTCCAGATGAGGATGCTTAATTCGCCGCAGTAAGATGACATGAAACCCTGAGTGATTGTGTTTAGAGACTGAGTGAATAGCTATAGAAATTAACACAGGTGAAATGAAGAAAGTATGAAGATCATTGTGGTATAGGAGTCAGAGCCACAGATGGCCATCACTTCCAAACAGCCACATTTAGGAAAGTCCCCGGCTGTCAGTTCCACTCAGTCACTCAAGACTAAGATGATGCTTTCCAAGCCCACCTTTTCCTCACCTGTGTGTGAACAGACCTCCTTACTTTCTGCAGCATGGAGGAGATCCTAACCTGAAGCCTGCATTCTCAGAACTGTGGACATTGTTTCTAGAAGGCTACTTTGGTGGCATGGGTATCAGCATAAACCAAATTGGAAGCAGTGGGAAAACCAGCAGGGCAGGGAACAGCTGACCTCCATTAAGTCCCTCTAGCACAATTTGGCCTCCTTTATCCTACCCTATTTTCTACTCTGTCTGTGAGCACTTTCAGATGAAGCAGACAGATGGTGTATTGGAAGACAGACTGAAATGAAATGAAAAAAAGTGGGTGGCACTTCACTAGAAGGTGAAAAGGATGAGAGTAAAGTGGACCAGATTCCCAGCCTCCCAGAGATCATTTCACCAGCATCTGTTTGTTTTTACATCAGTTTTCTTTCCATGTCTTCTTCAGCAAAGCTTCATTCACAGCTTTCACTTTCCTGTTTAAATGAAAAAAAATGAAGAAGAAAAGAAAAACAGCACACAGACTAGCTCGTGCCTTACGTAAATGAAAATACATTGCCCTTATACTTTTTCTCCTTGCTAACTGGATGGCCTAGCTCTTGGTGCAATGAAAATAGATTACCTCCAAACAGATCCACTAAGCACAAACACCATCGTACTCATCGTCTATCCTAACGATCCACTGCTCCACACAAGTGGAACACTCAAAGAAAAATAATGACAATGGGATTGAGGAGGCAATTGTAGCTATTGCCCAAGGGTGAAAATTTTCCAAACCACAGGAAAACTGTTGGCCAGCGTTAGAACAATAATATCACGATTTGGCTTGAGACTGAAAATTACAATAATTTTTCTCTCCCCCCATTACTCTGACCTAGGAGAGCAGCTGAGAAACCCTGGCAGCTGTAAAGCAGACATAACCTTTGGAAAGAGAGGAGCTACTTGGTGAGGGAAAGGACAAAGGGAGAGAGTCACACAGCCAGTGTTGGGATTCTCATGATGAAGCCACATCTCAAGACACCTGCCCTCATAGGCTACTCTTCCATGTCAAGCAGTCACTGTGATTATGACCTTGATGATGGCTCCCAGCACAGTCTTCCTAACCCAGTCCTCAACTACACAATCCCACACAACAGAAACATGTCATTCAGTGTTGAACTGTTTCTCTAGGTTACTCTACTACCAGTAATACTGTCTGTGACTGCTGCAGCAAGCTACTGCGAAGCACTGTATTGTTTCTGTGCTCTGGAAGCTGTGGTCTGAGGTGATGGTGCCACCTTGGTTCATTCAAAGGCCAGGGAGGGTCTATTCTCGGGTTCACTTCCTGTGGTGTGCTGGACAACCCTGCCAATCCTTGGCTGGCCAAATGCATTACTTCAATGTCTACTTTGAGCCTTGTGGAGACTTCCCCTTACATCTCTTCACATAGATTTCCCTCCATGCCTGAGTTGAAATTTTCCCTTTTAACAATACACCAATCGTACTGGATTAAGATTGAATCTGAAAAATCCTTAGTTTTTGAAAAAGAAAATCATATCCTGTGTAGCTGGGATTAGGACATTTTAGAAGGACACATTCAACCTCTGATACTAAGTTGGTTATAGACGTCAGCTAGTTTTTCAGCTGTTCTTAAATAAGAATAATCACGTATCCCTGAAAATGAAGGCCCATTGTCCTGAAATGAAGCTGCCTTCTCCAATGACAGGATTTAGAACAGCGCTGGTCCTCTCTGAGCCTAAGGATCAGGAGTGTCTGTTGCAATGGTACTCAATTCCACGTCTCTCGGAGAACCATTACATGAATCTGCCTTCCCTTCTGGAGACTTGCTCTCATTGCTGACCAAGATGAGTGATGCACTGCCTCACCCTGCCTCACCAAACTTCTCCACAGCATCTGTTCCAGGCTGCTCACTGCTCTTTTTTGGGAGGGTAAAGAGGATGTCAATGTTGAGGGAGGTTGCTCTATTGGTACTGACCCTGAGAGATTGGAAAAGGTGACCCATTTCTTTAGTTGCAATCCCTCCCACTGAGACTGCTGGGTTTGGGACTGGGGATGGTCTAAGGCAATATTTAATGCCTTTTCTTGATTCCTATTATGAAAGTGATTCACATCTGGAAGCTGAAATGCACCTACTATGACTGAAAGACAAATCACCCCTAGAGCCTTGGGCTTAAAAGAAGGAAGGCAACATTATGGAGTCCCAAGGACAAGTACGTGATGGTAGGAAGGAAAACTGCTCTTATCCTTGGGACCCCATGATGTTCCTGTCAAACCAAGGTAAAAGCAGGTATCACAATAAACTCCCTAGTAGTCTATTTCCAAATTCCTTTGCTTAAATACTTGAGTTTTCTATTACAGATGATAATTTTTATATCAAGCAAAGCTAGTCATCCTTCACATATAATTTCCCACACTGAGGCCAACACTGAAACAAGAATAAAAATGTGTTTGAAACAAGCATAGCAAAGTTGGATTCCATGTATGAGCTTGAAATAACTAACACATTTTCCACACAGGCCCCAAGGCCAAGGTTTATAGTTTTCCCTTTATCTCTCTACCCATTAAGCTTTAGACACAGTGAAAATATCACTATGGACTCTGGTTAAACAACTCAAAGATTCAAGCAGAGGAAAATCACATTGCGAATAGACAACTAGAGAAATGACTTGTGGAGTTTATTCTTATGCCTGCTTACCTTTGCTTGCAGTAATATGTAACAGTATTCATCCACCCTGGTGGCACTGAGGTCTCTCTACATCATCCACCAGAATGGCACTGAGGTCTCTCTACAGTGACATGCTCAGTGGTATGGGATGCTTAGAAATAATCAAATTGCCTTCCTTACAACTGTGGGAGAAAGAGGATAATTTGTTAGAAAAAAACATAATTTTCTATTTTTATTAACGTTTTGAGTCAGATGGCTGTACCATTGGATTGTTAAAATATATGCTGTGTGTGCAGTGAAAGAGAATGCTGCCAAGCAGAAAAGTATGTTCGGCTTTGACTTTTTGACTCATGTTGTAGCACATGTGTTTCTTTTTTATTTTAAGTGAAAAGCCATGATGTCTTGCAAAAACAAAAGAAATACTCATGTTTTTCTAAAATGAAAATAAATGAGAAGAAGCACTGGGTTATACTGTAATTCAGGAAGGGTGGGTCACTTTTCTAGATGGGTATAAAGAATTTTTCCTTCAGTCAGAAAGTAATTAAATCCATACAAGATGGAAGCCAGGTCTAGTTTGGACAGCAGAAGGCTGGAAGCTGCGTTTGTTCGATGCTCACAAGTCATCTATTCCTACAGTACTTAGGACACATTTGAAGAGTCAGAGAGTACCAAAAAGATGCCCTTTCCAAGTGATAAGTAAAGCAGAAATAAGTCACACCGGAAATAAAAGCTAAGATGCAACTGGGGAAGTTTCAAGGGAGGGACAATGGAACCAGGTGTCACTGGGATGTCCAAGGAGGGCACTCTGGAGTCAAGGCTCTTTAACATGCTTGTTCTGGGATGTTCTTATGCTGAAATTGCCTGCCATCCATGTCACTATTCAACAAGGAAGCCAAATACCATTTCTGAGATGCCTTGCTCCTGGAAAAGGACTGGAGGCAGCTTTATTCCCTGACTGTCACAGCAAGAAGGCATTGTAATGGGAAGGTCTGCTGGTCAGTGAGTGGGAGGAGGCAAGGCTGTACAGAGGAGAGGCTGCCCACCTATCACTAACAGAATAATGTAATCCAGATGTGCAGGGACTGAAGGAGTTTGAAGTCTGTTGTGGCTATTGAAGACAAGATCATGGCTAATGACTGTCACAGCAAACCACTGCAACAGACTTGAGCCTGCTCCCACTTGCAGGAATGCTAAGCCTCACTTCCTAGCAAGACCATCTTCCTACACTGACATGGATACTGAGATAAGTTTTGATATGTAAAGTCGGGGCTCTGAGGTTCAGGAACATGCCTCTGAGGTTCAGGAACTTGCCTCCAAGTCTTGCCTATTGGACATGGAGGAAAGGCGAGGACAGTACCTACAGAAAGGAGGTGTGTCTTGGGTTGTTCACTCTGAGCAGTAATTCCAAGTTACTATTCAAATTTAGGAGCATTCAGATTCAGTGCCAGCATACTAAGTTACAAGCCTCTCTCCTTTCTTTGACTTCCATTTCCTTCTGTTATGGAAGAATCGTGAAAGGAAAAAGAAGAAATAGAAGAAGAAGGAAAAGAAGGAGAAACAGAGAGACTTGCATGCTGAACGAGCAACACAATGGGAGTTCAAGGTACCCTGTGGCATGCTGTGGTGGAACACCATGCTTCTAAAGGTGAGGGCTTGTGAAACCCCAGGCCCCATGAAAGAGCATCTATAGAACAGTGGATATGAGATACACACAGTAGGTATCTCATACACCTACTGTAGGGAGGCCAGAAGGCATGGCATGTTTTATGGGTAAGTTTACCAGCCATTGTCACTGAAAGTCACCAGCACAGGGCCAGGGAGACACCATGGGGCACTCAAGTCAATTCTGTCTGTGCCCCAAGAAAAAGACTTTATGGAAACAAGTGCAGAATTGCAGGACCCATGTGGCTACTTGAATCAGTCAAAGATCCAGAGTCCTCCCACCTCGGATGGAGCACATGGCTCTCTGCTGGTGCTAGAGATTGTGGCATCTCTAGGAGATCATAGATGGAGGAAGCAGGTCACCAGGAACAGAACAGCAGGGTATATTATCTGGGTTCTTTTGTGTGGTGTTCTCTGCTGCTTGTCAATGGTTGTGCAGTGACCAACCACCTTATGTTCTGAATTTTGATGGACTGAAACTGAGTCAAAATCAGCGTTTCCTCCCTTATGTTGTTAACACTGGGTATTTTTTCCCAGTCTTCAGAAAAGTAGCTGAAGCAGTCTCAAGCAAGACTTCTCTCTGTCCTCACTGGATAGACAAGGGCATGCATGTTGCCAATCACTAGAGAGGACACTGGAATCACCACCCCTAGATCAACCTGGCCCTAAAGTGTGGGAGATTAAAGGGGACCCAAACAAAACCAAAGACCAAAAGAAAAGAAAGGGGAACTTGATTCTGGATGACACCCTACTCAACCTCAATACTTATGAGAGAAAGAGCCCACCTTTCTTTTGCCTTTGCCAGAGGATGCAATTAGTGCTCCTGCTCCAAAAATAAGATGGAAATCTGGATATTTTTACATATAAAAATTACAAACAGAACAGATCATATTAGTAATATTTTACAGAGGATAGAAGAACAAGGGAAAAAAAACATCCACATGAGATGTCTTGCTGGCCCCTTGGATGCCCCTCTGCCTGTTCCCACACAGCCTCTGCTCAGACCCTGATAAGTGGCTTCTCAAGGCTTCCTGCCCTGAGATGGCCAGCAGAGTCAGACAGTGAGGAACCCAGGAGGATGGAAGAAAGGAAGGAAAATGATATTTTGTAACCATATGTGTCCCTTGGCTAAAAGCCACAAATCCTCTCAAGCCCTTATCCTGCCACTCACTTTTTGATCTGTGGCTATGAACGACCTTGCAGGGCCCTACACTATCCATTTCTACACAGCTTGCCCACAGCTTTGTAAATTATTAAGCCATCCTTGGATGATGCTAACTTAAGGACATCTAACTAATGTAATTAATTTCTTTTTAGAAAGCTGATACTGCTGCCTCAGCCACACACCACAAGAGTAACTATAGACATCAACTGGAGGGGCAGTATCCCTACATTGACACATCCGACACATATACATGTAACACAAATATACATATGCAAATAAGTTCTTTGTCTCAAATAATCACAATGTCATACACATTGTCCTGTTACTGGTCCTTTCACCCCATGATTTGTTAGGAGTTATTTCCCTGTCAGTGAATATTGATTTTTAGTGGTTGCATAATTTTCCTTTATCAGACTGCCATAATTCAATAGCAAACGTTTAGCTTCATTGTATGTTTTCATTAGCACAAACAATGCCACAGTGTTCTCACACATGCATCCTTTTGCTTACATACAAATGTTTTTGGGACACTAAAAATTTTATGGGAACATTCTTACAAGTGGAATTATTGGGAGACAGGGTGCTGCTTTCCTATTTTGATGGAAACTGTCGAACTCTCTCCCAAGAGCATGTCACCCAATTCTCCTCCCAACATTGGAAGGAGTGCTTACATTTGGTATCTCTGTGACTCAGCATCTATTCAAGTGTCTTTTGTTTATGCCATTTGGGGTTTTTCTTCTATGAATTGTCCATTTTTTGCTCAATCTTTCATACCACCAACTCCCCTTCCCCACTCCCAACATACACACTTGGTTTGTTTGTCTCTAAGTTTTTTACATATGCCTCTGAGACTTTTATATGGTATATACATTGACTATTAAGCATGTAGCAATATTTTCTCTGGGGTCACTTGTCTTTCAGTCTTATTTGTTATATTCTATGGGCTTGTAGAAGACAATAGATTTGTAAAGGCAAATCGTGCTTCTTTTGTGGAGGGAGGTTCTTTCTATCTTAGGGCATGAAAACATGTAAACGGTGAATTAAAGTCTTCTAATGCTATCGTTATGAGTTATTTATAACAAGCTTTTGTGCAGCCCAGAGTGGTCTTAAACTTGTGATCATCTTGTCTCAGCCTTCTGAGTGCTGAGACTGTAGGCACATGCCATCATGCCTGGGCTTTATGTCAGTCCTTAAAGTTGCACAGTGTGAAAATGGCCATATACACTGGGTCACGCTATGTGAACCTTAACACATTTAACTATGAAGAATAACTAGCTCTGTCATTCCCAGCACCCCATATAGACCAATCCCAGAACAGACTCTTTCACTGAAGCCCTGGGGCTCTCTATCCCGCTCCTCATCACAATAGCTTTGCCTTTTTCATATGCAGCTACACAGCACTTAATGCCAGGAATACATCTCCCAGTGATGCTAGGCAGTTTTGTTTTTTATTTTTTATTTTTTTTATTTTGTTTTGTTTTGTTTTTGTATGTTTGTTTTTGTTTTTGAGGCAGGGTTTCTCTGTATTGCTTTGGAGGCTGTCCTGGAACTCACTCTGTAGACCAGGCTGGCCTCGAACTCACAGAGATCCCCTGCCTCTGTCTCCAAAGTGCTGGGATTAAAAGCATGTGCCAGCAAAGCACAGGGCATGCATTGGTTCTTATTAAGACAAACTCAGCTCGTTTGAGACAAGTGTCTTTGCAGTTGAAAGCATTTCCTCTACAGACTCTCAACTCAGCTTACCTGACTGTATTTTCACTTTTGTTCAATTGAATGTTTCCAGGTTCCCCTTGAAAACTCTCTTTGGCTCTGGGATTATTTATGTGTATTTTCCTTGATCCAAATATTTGAAGAGTTCTCTCTTTTTATGATACCAGTTTTTAAATCCTAGTAAGTGGTCCCTGACTCCTCCAGAAGATGTTTTACTTGCTACTGTTGAGTGGTCAATTACACATCAGTTGGTTTCCATTGTTTGATAATAGAATTCAGTTCTGGATAGCACACTGATTATTTATTTCTATCTCAGTCACATTATTTATGAGAAAAAGGTATTTGAACTTGAAAACTGAATCATGAAATCATTTCTCTTTTATGTCAATTTTAGTTATTTTTATTTTGAAGACTAGTATCATATACACACATATTAAGAATTGTGAAATATTTTATGGTATCTCTCTCTATTTTTATTTTTCTCTTGTCTATTTCTCCCCTGACTCAATCTTCCTAGTCCCACGTGCTTTCCTCTCTTCCCTTTCTCTTTCTCCTAGCTCCCTCTCCACTCACAGGCCCCCTACTTTCAATATGCTCAGGAGATCTTGTTCCTTTCCCCTTCTGTGAGGGACCTTGTATGAATCTCTTAGATTCCTCCTTTTATCCTAGTTTCTCTGGCGGTGTGAATTATAGGTTTGAAGAGAAAACTGACTCTAGAGAAATATCCAAAGACTTACAAGACTGACCCCAACTAACAATTTGAGTAACACTGGAAAGGCTACTTTATATGCCCTTCTCTGATAATGAGATTGATGACTAACTTATCCACTATCATAGATAGCTGATGGAAGCAGAGCCAGACACCCACAGCTAAACACTGAGCCAAACTGGAATCCAGACACAAAGGAGGACAAGACCAGGCTACAGAAACCCACAGAGATAGCTGACCTGAACAAGGAGGAGTTAATGGGCCCCCAGACTGCTAGCTGGGAAACCAGCATTGGACTCACTCAGACCCTCTGGACTTGGGTCTCAGTTAGATGGCCTGGGCAGTCTAAGGGACCTCTGACAGTGGAACCAGGATGCACAAAAGGACTTTGGGAGCACAGTCTAAGGGACCTCTGACAGTGGAACCTGGTGCACAAAAGGACTTTGGGAGCACATTCCCCATGGAGGGATACTCCCTTACCTAGAGGGAGAAGGGAGGAGGGAGGGCCTAGTCCCTCCTCCAAATGACTTGACAGATTTTGATGACCCTTTCTGGAAGGCATCACCCTACCTGTGGAGTGGGGGAGGGATGGATTGGGAGGGTGGTCAGGGGGCATGGTAGGGTGGGAGAGAGGGAGGGAGAGGGAACTAGGATCGAAATGTAAAATAAGATAAATAAATAAATAAATAAATAAATAAATAAATAAATAAATATTGTGACATCATTAACCTGACCACTTTTTCATTATGCCATATTCCTTTCTATGTTAGTTAATTGCTTGCTTAAGACAGTCTCATGTATGCATCCCAAACTGATACAAACTCACCATCTTCCTGTCTCTGCCTCGAAGGCAGTCATAGATAGCACTGCCCTGGGGGAGAGACTTCTAAAATCTGTGGATTCCATGTCCAGATTCTGGATTGAGGCCACTTCTTGTTCTTATTTGTGTCTCATCTGTATTCCTATGTTGAAATCCTAACCCTTTAAATATCAGCAAGTTGAGCATTTGGATAGTGGTTGGGTTATCAGAGTAGAACTCTCATGAATAGGATTGATGACTTTATAAAAGGCAGAGCAGCCTTATCCTTCCCATCATGTGTAAGCCAGCACCCGGGTCCTCACATACACTAAATGTGCAATACCTAATTAGGAAAAACCTCCAGAACTCTGGAAATCAAATTTGTTGTTAATAATCTACCAAGTTTATGTATTTTTGCAACAGCACTTCAAACAAGTCAAGTCACTTTCTCTTCCTGCATCTGAGAAAGTGACAAGGGCCATTCTCTTTCCCTGTCTGTTTATGCTGGCTTTCTGCCACTTAAAGGCAAATGTTTGCTATCATAAACACCCCTGGTGACACAGAAAGGATTATCTGTGAAGTACCACATAAATGTCACTAGAGAAACTGTTTTCTTTAAATAAGCATTGATTATTATCACTATATTCAACTAAATAATAGCATGTATGTGGTACCTTTTAAAGTATTTAAGAATATTTGAAAACCAGTTTCAAAAGTTAAGTGTTCTCTTTGCAACCTTACCCAACTTAATTAGCTTGGTAAATTATAGTTAATGCAAATCCATCAAAGATAAATTCTAGGCTGGCCTCTGTCAAATTATCTAAAAATATGCATTAATTGAATAGTACAGTGCTATTTTCCAGGTGCTGGAATCAGTTACCATAATTAGAAACTACAGAGATTTTTTTTTCTTCTGAAAATGCAGCCTTCACAACATTTCAATGGAAAAAAAAAGACTGCCTGGGACCTGGGACTTTCTAGTGAAGTCATCATTCTGCCCATGTCATTACTCAAAATCAAGCATGAAGCAAACCTCCAGTGTTCTATGATGGTAAGGATGAGCCTGGTGGATTGCGTGAGGCATGGAGGCTCAGTGCCCATTTTGTTAGAATCTTCCTACCAGGATTTATTTCCTTCTGCAATAGCTGCCTCAGCCTAAGCCCTGACTTAGACTCCAGAACCAACTCTCTGCCCTTGCTCTAATGGTAGGGATCGAAGAAGTCTCACTAGAAACATCAAGGCTCCCAGTTATGCCTTCCTCCACCATGTCACATTTAATCAATAGATTCATTACCGTTTGTCCCCACACAACTATCTAAGATAGACACACACTTTATTCTCTCTTATACCCCAAGCCTATATGCATACTTCTGAACCTTCCCAGACACAACAGTAGAGTTGGAATGGAGTAATATCACAAATATTCTCTATGTAACAATATGCCAACTGTTCCAGTTGTATCTACATCACTTTCTTCCTTTCTGTTTTGAGACAGGATTTCTCTGTGTAACAGATCTGGCTCACTCTGTAGACCAGGCTGGCCTTGAAATCATGGAGATTGGACTATCTATGCTTCTGGAGTGCTGAGATTAAAGGTGTGTGCCACCACTGCCCAGCTAGGATACTTTCTTGATTAGTAATCTCATGTCACAAAATTCTGTCACTCTGCCAAACACACCTGTATCCAAGAAAAAAAAGGCAGCCCAGCATTTTACTTCATCTGAATTTATCTTGAATTAGCAATGATGCTGAAATATGTCAGGTCACTCCAGTAGGGAATGGAAAGCCAACTTCGCACCCATTTTGCCTGCATCAGCTCATGTCTGATCTTTGTCTCTGGAGCACTCAGCTTTGAAATTGCAGTTAATTTTGGCATCGTAGTTAGCATGGTGATAATAATAAGTTGCTCTATAACCATATAAAGTGCAGAATCATATAGCATAAAAGTTAGGATTACAGACTCCACACCCAAACCTGCAACTGAACTGTGTGACACCAAGCTAATAATTACTTACGTGGGCTGAGTGTTGTCCTCTTATTGTGGGGATGTTATTAAATGATATAAAGTGTAGCATGGTACCAGGCTCGCATAGAAAAAGTGTCTTTTAAAAGAATATAAATAATGATGATAATTTAGCTACTATGAGCTTTTAGGAGCAGTATTCTCTTTTTCCTTCATGTTGATTAATTCAGAACTGTCTCCTGACTACCTTAAGTATGTGAAATTCTAAACCAAGCTCTGTGGGGAATATGAAGCTGTAAAACATAGAGCCTGATAACTAAAGCTTGTAATCCAAGGAAGGATTAGACCTGGCTCTGAACTATCACCAAAGCAGGCAAGAGAGCCACAGATAAATGTTGTGAGAGGCTGTGGTCATCAGAAGAACATGAGTCTCCCAGAAGAGCTCCAAGTGCTCGGACAATGATGGGCATCAAGGTCCCATAGAAGCCTATTTTTTAGACCACACCAAGAATTCTCTCAACTAGAAAAAAACCAGTACTCTAAAAAGTGCCCACTGAGTAACTTTTATGCTTCTACTATTTATGATTCTGCCAGAGATATTTAATTGTATGGTATACTTTAAGGCTGTGCAAGAGATCCTTGCAAGGCAGCTTTATAGGCACTCGTTAATTCAGCCAACCCAAACGAGCTGTAAATGAAACTGACAAATGCTATTATCTTCTTTGCTGAATTTTTCTTTATTATTTCAGCAGACTATAGTTTGAGGACCTCAAAATTCCTGACATTGTACACAAAGGCAAAGAGCCACAGATAATCACTGTGGACTGGGCTAAAGCCATTTCCCTTTCATATTTAATGTGTAATAGAAGCCATGGGTATGGGATATAGAAGCTAGGGCTGGGATTCAGGAGTCCTGGCACCCTTGGAAGGCATCAGGCTTAGTTATCTCCAGCCCTGTGCTCCCTTGCTATTCTCTAGGTGGAGGTGAGGAAGTGTCTGGTTCTAGAGAAAACTTAGTTTCCTTTCCCACTTCTCCCAGAGAGGGTGAATTATCCTAACCTTGAGAGAGATGCCTTACTGGGGGCCAAAGAACAAGGCCAACTATTTTAGCATTTGATGCCAAGATAACATTGGTGCTGGATTTACACACATACTTTAGATGACCACATGGCAAATACGATGGGTATAGGGCCATCCTGTGTTAGCCTTAAAGTATACTATTCCACATTTATTGCCTCAAACCCTGCACATCTCTTAAACCTTCCCTTTAAATATGTATGCCTCTGGGAGAGTCAAAATATTGCTAAGTACTTATAGTTTAGCAAGCGAGGGATTGTTACCAGCCCTTCAATTACCACTCAACACTAGCAGCCCCTTCTTCTCATGGCTGTCACTCCTTATCTGAGGGATAGGGCAGTCCACAGGTCCTCAAACACAGGTTTAACATCAGTATGTGACAGTTACAGATGGGGCAGACAACTCTAGGCTATTTATCAGAATTCTGTTGTTCTCTGGCTAGTCTCTAAGTGTCTAATGCTTACATTTATATTTGTCCTTGAAATGCATGGTGTGTTTTTCTTCAAGCATATGCATGCCCATTGCTCTGCAATCTAGGTACTGTCCTCAGCAAATGACAGTGGGGGACTACACAGAAGCCTCTATTGGGAGAGCAGAGACATGCCTGGCTTCTAAACATGTTTTTGTTTGATGTGGACTGGCTCAGAATCTACCTCATAAGAAAGCATGCTGCCTTTCAAACTCAAATTCTCTGGTATTTGTACTCCTTGTTCCTGGATATTAAGCTAGGTGTGGCAGGGAGGACATCAGGAAAAAATGACACTAGACCAGGGAGAGTAGGTACAATTAATGAGGGCTTTTGATTCTCTCTCTCTCTCTCTCTCTCTCTCTCTCTCTCTCTCTCTCTCTCTCTCTCTCTCTCTCTCTCTCTCTCTCTCTCTCTCTCTCTCTCTCTCTCTCTCTCTCTCTCTCTCACTCTCTCTCTCTCTCTCTCTCTCGTGTGTGTGTGTGTGTGTGTGTGTGTGTGTGTGTGTGTGTGTGTGTGTGTGTGTGTGTGTGTGTGTGTTCTCAAAGGACATATGATAAAGTATAATTTCCAGGAGGTACAAAGGCCTGAATTAGCAGGCACTTTTTGTAAGCACGGGTACATCCATCACAGAGTGTCTGCTGGTCTGAGGACTGCCTCTGCATTAAGTCTTTGTCTCAGTTCCTTATCACGTGTATCAAAAATACTGCTTGCTTTTTAGACTGTTTTCCAAAACCTGAGTGTCTGCTGTGATTACAAATAACTATTTCTTTATTCACCTAAGAGGTTTGATATTCAAATGCCAGTGGTTGAAAGTTCTCTTATGACCAGGGATCTGTATTCTTGTTTCAAACTGCCCTCCGCAGTCCTTACTCACGTCTCTGCTTTTCTTTTCCCTCCAAATATGTGTCACTATCTGACTTACTGCGAGCTGTTGCAGGCTCAGAAATGTGTTCATTAGTAATTTCAGAATACAGCATTTCTTGTATGGCAAATATTACCAGATACAGGCTTTTTCCGGGGGGGGGGGTATTTATGCATGTTTAAAAAGTTTGTAGACAAGTTGAGCCTCACTTCACATTAGTGTGGGTTTTTGTTGGCATCAAACAATATGTGAGGATTTTGGAGAGTGTTCCCGGGAGGGTCCTTTAGCAAGCTCTCCCTCTACCCATAGGATGCATCAAAGCATCTTCACTCTGTACTGTATACCACAAAGGCCTAGAGAGTTCGAAACATGGAAGAAAAAGTTAACTTTGTACTCAGACACATGCAGGGTGATGTGGATGTCGACAAGGGCTAGGTGGTTTCAAATAAAATCTAAACATAGCTCTGCTATTACATACAAATCAAACTCTATGAATTTAGACTAGGGGGCTAAACCTCCTAGTTCCTCTCTCAAGGACAATACTGTGAGGCTCTTCCACGAGAGTATTAAGATTCAACCATATATTCATTGTGCAGTTTCCCTGTAGATCTTGTAACACACCACATTATCATAATTTACAGGTGAAATACTTACATTTTAGAGGGAATCTAAACCGCAAGTTTGCATATGTACTTTTAGAGTGACCCCAGAGGAGGTGTGCATGCTGTTTGTGTTATCTGGGCTCAGAGGCCAGTAACTACAGTGAATTTTCACCACAGGGATCTTCAGGGAGCTCCATGCAACACCTCTCTGCCTCATTAGCCATAGCTTGAACAAATGTACAGGGCCAGCCTCTAACTGTGGCGCCTATGAAATGGGATGAGCTCAGTGAGCTTGATCTAGGGTATATTTCATTTCATCTATAAAATGAGATGGCCCACATCAAACCCTGCATTACTAGGTTTGAATTACTAAATCTTTTATCACTCTCCATTGGGTCTAGAACATCAGTTATTAAAGACATTTTTAATTTGTATATCTACAGCTATAACTCACTTGGCTTCCCAAAGGGTTAACTTGTCTCTCTTCCCCCAGGATATGGGAGGCTATTCATTACATGATTAAGACTCTTGGATATTCCAAAATTGTAAGTATATTATAGAAAAGGTTATGGTGTCTATAATCTGGTTCCTAATCTTGATCTCATAAAGTCTTGAAAAATCTTGCACTTTTAAACATATTTGCTGACCAAAACATTGGCCCTATTCCCCTGAATCCCAAACGTGCCTTGCATTTCTGTGTCCAACATGTTTTCACTAGCAATTCCTGTGAAGTGAAAATGCTAGTTCAGACAATAATGCATTGGTACCTAATAAACTGTCATGTTAACTCAACATAAACTAATCCTAAGGGAATGTGAAGAAGCAAGAGTATATTGAAGAGGGGAGAAGGTCAGGCTGCAGATTCAGTGTCCAGGAAGTGAAGATTGGGATAGAAAGTAGCAAGGAATGCTCTGGGTCATCTTCCCTCACCCAGGCAGACATCAGAGGGAACTGATTCCACTCAAACAATAACACTTTACATTTTATTGAGAACCTACTCCACTCCAGGAATGTGATATGATTTTTGTGTGTTCAGATTTCATAGTGCAACAGATTCTCTGGAATGTACATATATGTATGTATGTACATAAGATTATTAGAGGGGTAGGAAACTGGACTCAGCAGGTTCAGGAACTGGCCCCATGTTGAAATGCCAACAGAGCCAAGAATGAACCTGGCAGGGCTGCCTGGCTCACACCATCTCATGTTCTTCCCATGCATGGCCTGTGAGATCCAGGGAAGGGAAGGCTCTCTGGAGGCAGAGGTTTGCAGTGTCCACTTTCAGCTCTGCCATGATACCCACTAGGACACTAATCACAAAAAGAGATACATAGAGGGAATTCAAGCATCATCACTTCCAGTTCTATACAGGGCAAAGCTTAGTGTGGTTTCATGTCTTTCTGCTCCAGACTGTTCACTTGCTGTGGGCACACTCCTGGCTCTCCAGCACAGAGCAAAAGGGAAGCTTGATGATATCAATTCAGGGTGCACAACAGAAGACAAACCAATCACTTACATAAGGGTGAGGCAAAAACATGTTCTCTGGTCCCTTAAGTGAAGGGGATCAATCGAGCATCATTTGTATTTACTCATAAGATACTTTGCCTAAAATATAAAACATGCCATATAAATGACCACTGTTATCATACCATTATTTGTTATTCTCTTAAACATTACTGTGGCTTCTGGCATCTCTTCACCTGTAACAAAAATATCTATAAAACAAAAGAAGACAAAAATGTCATATCAATTTTAAAAACTCAAATAGACATATAATCTATCACATGCAACAAAATAATACACCAATTAAAGACAAGTCTTATGAATGAGAATTGAACAAAATGATTGCTATTTAGAGCCTGTCACATTGCCAGAAACAGAAAAAAAATATTCTGGAAAGAATGCAAAAGATCCATTGTCTCCTCCCAGCTAATTGTCTCTGGCTCAGAATTAGAATTTTTAGCAACTGACAAGCTGAGCAGTCCACTCCTATTAAAGAGGTCAAAATACCGCTCCCTACACCAAAAGATCAGTGTCTCAAATCCTAGAAAACAGCACAACAGAAAGTAAGAATTGCGGCTGGGTCAGAAATAGAACAGGCCAGAAAACAGCTAGCACCAGGGCCAACAGTGAGGGATCAGGCTTCTCACAAGTCAGAAGAGCAGCCACATACAGGAGGTTCAGCATCCCCTGCACCACAGCTGGTAGGCACTGGCCCAGTGAAGCTAGAGTAAGACTTGGCCAGACCACCACCAGCTACATGTTTCACAGCTCCACAGGGAGGCCCCAGAGCAAGCATCTGTCTCCTGTTTAGATTGAAACACAGCTTGAAAAAACTAGAGACTTTAGAAAGGAAGACACTACCAACAAAACTAGGAAAAAAAAAAAACTAAGAAAACTGGCCTTCTTAATCATGTCCTAGTAGACACAATTTTTATGGGATAATAGCAGACAAGTCCTCAAAAGACCAACCCTGTTAGTCAGAATTGGGGTAGTTGGATTGTAATGTTCTGTTTAAATGTAATTGTATGTATCTGTCTTAATACACAGAGAGGGAGTAATCAATTCCACCCACTTATAAAATATATACCAAAAAGAAAGTAATGTTTAAAGGGCCAAAGATGGTGTGCTACAACGACTGAAAGATGGAAAAAGGCTAAGTTCACATTGGACTAACAAAAATCAGTCACAAAGGTAAAGTATTTCAAAACAAGAAAAAAGAATAGTTCATTTTGGTAAAGGGTAAAAATCATAGTAAATATACTACATCTATGCAGTATTGCATGTCTCTGTGAGCACTTCCAACATAGCAACATTATAAGTTTTGACACTGCTGAGGTTCCGTAAGTTTCCTCATTCTGATATTCAAGTTTTTCCACAGTTCTAAGAACAGAGACTAAGCTAGACACGTTACATATCAATTGAATATATTGAAAGAATAAATTAACAACCAAAGCAACAATGAAACTTAAAACTTTTGATAATATCATACACAAATGTCTCCAAGTGACCTCTTGAGAAATGAGTTGATCAAAACAACAGTAGGTGTTGAGTAATTGTTAAACTTTGAAGCAATGGTTTCAATGTTGGGGCAATAGATTCAAAATCAAATCTTCAACACAATACCTTAGAGAAGGATAGCAAAAGAGTAAAGGACTGGGGTATGTCCCAGAATAGCAAGAGGAAGTAGAAGCTGCTCGGACCACAGTGGCTCGGGGTACGGGTGCTAACAGAGCCAGCCAACAAAGACGGGAAAGGCCTAGCCACCAATAGCACTTTCAGATGACAATGATACATTGTACTGTTCGATCTTAATCATAAAAATATTTGGATGAGATATAAACTCATTTTTTAAAATGTAAGTTACTAAGTTTGACTCAATAACAAGCCAGAGTCAAAACAATTCACCAAGAAAACGGCAAACTAAAACACTGACTGGAAGGCCAGATGGGAGAGTTTACAAATGTTAATAGGAGTTAATCCTACATAAATTTCTCCAAAGACCAGAAAGATATGGATAGATAAATAATTTATTTTACAAAGCTAAATCACTCTGATACTAAGCAAGGAAAATCATTTCCTTTTTTATATATCCCCCAAACCTTAACTAAATTGCTGGGAAACTAAATGTAAGGGTATGTTAAAAATCAATCAAGAGAAATTAATCTTCAGAATTCACAGAACTGTTAAATTCATGAAGGAGGAAGTCACATAATAGATAACAAATATAATGAAAGAGTTTAATATTATCTTTTTTTTCTGCAAAACTAGAAGTTGAAGATTTTGATCACTATTCAATCATAAAAAAAAAAAAAAAATCCAGGCCCTATGGTAGTGACTCATGATTTAATCCCAGCACTTAAGAGGCAGAGGCAGGCAGAGCTCTGTGAGTTCCAGGACAGCCAAGGCTACAGTGAGAAACCCTGTCTCAATAAAAGTAAAAAACAAAACAAAACAAAAATCTCATTTTGGTATGAAATACTAAAGACATCTACTAAAATAAGAAATGTAGTGCATTGTTTCTACTCTTTCCTCTTTGATCTTTGAGGGGCCCACCACCCAGCTCCCAACACAAATCACACGTGGAAGCTTATTCTTTCTTATGAATGCTCAGTCTTAGCTTGACTTATTTCTTTTTCTTTTTTCTTTCTTTTTATTTTATTTTATTTTATTTTTGTTTTTTGTTTTTTGTTTTTTAGAGACAGGGTTTCTCTGTATTGCTTTGAAGCCTGTCCTGGAACTAGCTCTGTAGACCAGGCTGGCCTCAAACTCACAGAGATTTGCCTCCCAAGTACTGAAATTAAAGGCTTGTACAACCAATGCTCAGTTTTGACTTATTTCTAGCCAGCTTTTCTTAAATTATTTCAGCTACCTTTTGCTTCTGGGCTTTTTCCTTTTCTTCTGTACATCTTACTTTCAGTCTTTAAAGACAATGAAGGTAATGATTTCACTAGACCCAAGATAAATGATAAGTGGATGCTTATTGGGGAACACTCACACAGAAAAATACAAAGAACCACTGGAGAGCTTCTCTGTCCTTCCTATGGATCAGCTGACCCAAGAGAAAGGACCCGCACAAGCAAAACCATGACTTACCCTTCCCTCTTTCTGCCTGAAGCCACATCAAAGGGGCATGGTGGCCATTACAGGTTCACAGACAAGATGCCTACAGCTCTTACTCCATGGCAGGCTGAATGACTGGCCCTTAGTGTCCTCCTCTCACTCCTAGGTCTCCTTTCTTCCCAGATTTCTCCTTCTATTTATTCTTTCTGCCAGCCAGTCCTGTCTGTTCTTTCCCCTTCCTGGCTATTGGCCGTTTAGCTCTTTATTAGACCAATCAGGTATTTTAAACAGGCAAAGTAACAAAGCTTCCCAGAGTTAAACAAATGCAACATAGAAGAATGCAACACACCTTTGCATCATTAAACAAATGTTCAACAGCAGAATCAAATGTAAGACATCTTAAAATAATATTCTACAATAAAAAGCAAAACAAAAAGAGATATGCTATAAATGTTATTGTGCCAAATTACTCATTGAGTCCAACAAAATAAAATATAAATATAAAACAAAAATGATAGACTCAAGAGATGAACCAGCAGTAAAGAGAACTTGCTGCTCTTGCAGATCAGGGTTAAGTGCCCAGAAGCCATGTTGGATGGCTCACTACCATGCCGGTTCTGAGGATCTGATGCCCTCTCTTGGCCTTTTACAACACCAGGCACACCTCTGGTGCACATAACATGCCTTCAGGCAAAGACTTGTGAACATAAAATAAAAATGAAAGTATTTTTGGAACTAGGAAACATTTTTAAGCATAAGAAATAGAAGACTATTCATTTATCGGCATGGTTATAGATCAAACATTGAGAGAAATCATGTTCAAATGTAATGAGAACTCAGCCAGTTAGTTAAAAACTATACTTTGTTATTAATGGCTATTGAATATGCATGCAATTGCCAGTGAGGAAAGGAAATGTTTTACATCAGCAACACATTACATCCCAAGTCTCCTATCTCCACATTCCTTTCACAGACTTTGTGATTTATTGTGCTCCTACTTCTCAACCACTGTGGCAACCCACTCTCTATCACTACTGTGGCAGGAAGCTGTCCACTCTCCCTGTATGTCACTCATCCTGTTTTTTGTAACCACAAAACTCCTGCCCCTGCCCTCCCTCTTCCCACCTTTTTTAGAATACTTGCATTGTGAATTCTTTTTTATTGTACCATCAACAATGATGTGTTTCCTTTCTATCAACCTATAAATATAATCTTCAAAATTTCTCCCACATTTTAATATTTCTTGTCCCTTCCCTTTTAGCCCTTCTAGTTTTGCTTTCTTCTTCTTCTTCCTCCTCCTCTCTTCTTCTTCTCTTTTTTTTCTTTTCCTCCTTCTTCTCTTCTTTCTTCTTTCTTCTAAATAAAGTGGAACGTGAATACACCATGTAGTTAGACTTGTAATTTTCAATTAGAAAAAATCCTAGGATGCCATCCTGACTCACCAGTCAGCACCTGTATGAGACATCTTTGACATCAGTATTTCCTCTGATCCAGACTTTAGTCTGTCAAAGAACTGCTAATATCCAGCTTAGAATTCATTTGAAGAGCCTGTCCCTTGTGGAGGTCCCAGCTACATCACAGCCTTCTGAATCGTCAGAAGAAAAGACAGCTAGGTGGGAATAGGCCATGATGGCACCATGAGAGCAGATTCCTTTCATAGCATCAAGAAGAACCTCAATGCTATCTGTGGTAGCATTACCACCAGTTTCCTGTGTCATGGGGACTCTAGTTGGAGAGTCTAGTAGAGTTTTTGATGCTTTCATGAAAGCACCTCAGATACTTTTGTTGGGATAACAGAAGTTGTGCAATAGTTGTCTTGCTATGTATGTAGTGTTTGTTTTTTTTTAATTCTACAGTCAAAAGTCTCAATTCTTCGACTGACACTATACTTGGTAAAGAAAACCCAATGTTATACTATAAAAACAACTATATCACTTCAAAGTGATGAAGAACTTGGCTCCAAGTTCATCTCCCTTCAGAATAGGATATAACATTGTTCCTAACATACCTTTCACTAGGCATCCATTTTAAAATTGCCCAAATGCTATTAGAAATGTAATTCTACCTTTAGCCTTCAAATGAAAACAGACTTGTCAACACTGCAGAGGGATTCAAAAGCAAACAGTAACAAGTCTTGGCTCACCAATTTTCTACATGTCATTAAAGTAACAATCTGAGTTTCTTTTGTTCCATTTTATTTGAAAATTGTAGTGTGTTCTCTAGTGGTTAGTTGCAGTATGACTGTGTCATAGTTTTTGTCACTTTGACACACATCTACATTCTTTTGGAAGCAGCAATCTCAGTTGAGGAATTGCTCGATTAGGTTGGCCTGCAATCTCATCTGTGAGGTGCAATTTTAATTACTAATTGGTATAGGAAGGCCCAGTCCATTGTGGGAGGTGCCATCCCCAGGCAAGTAAGTTTAAGAAAGGAACTGAACAAGCCATGGAGCACAAACCAGTAAGTAAGCAACATTCCTCCAGGGTCAATTTCTGCTTCAAGTTCCTACCTTGAGTTTCTGCTTTGACTGCCTTCGATAATGGACTGTAAACTATAGGCTAAGTAAATCCTTTTCTCCTCGGTTGGTTTTAATTAGTGTTGGATCATAGCATTGAAAAGCAAGGAGAGACCAAGTGTAAAAAAGAAAAATGTATTGTAAAAGGGGGTGAGAGAGAGAGAGAAGTTCCGGGCACTGTAGTGTACATCTGTAATCTCAGCACTTGTGCTAAAGCAGTAAGGACAAGTTCAAAGCCAGCCTGGGCTATGCAATGAATTCCAGGTCATTCTCAGCTACATAATAGTTCCTATCTCAAAAATATAGTCATATAAGTATACATTATATGATTTTTATGCTGGTTGTGTTAAAATTTTGCCATTTGGGTACATATTTATTAAATATGGGATTTTAAATAATTTTCCAGTCTCTTTTATATGTGGCTAATAACAATCTTGATTACCTGGGTTGCTTACATTATGTTCTAGCAGAACATTAACTGTATCAGTGTTTATGTCTCCAAGTTAGACAGGTTAGACAGTTCCTCTGGACTACTTTGAAGTCCAGATGCCCAACATCCATCTTCTAACTTGATACATTTAAACTTACAAATGCTTTTCTGGGTCTCTAGCCACTGTCTCCACTTCTCATTGTGATGTAAGGACTAAGACTCAGCTGCACACATCCCACTCTTTCCAACTGCTTGACTTTCACTTTGCCAGGACAGACCTGAAATGTCAGCATCCCCTGTGAGGGCTAGGAGTTCCTCATACTGCAGCTGCTTCCAGTTTCCAGCACTTTCACACACTGGCAAAGCCATCTCAATTTCCGTCTCTCCATGAGATTCCAGCAGGAGCCTGGACTCCCCAGAGGCCCAAGGGTCAGACTCCCAGCTCTGTGGGGTCCCCTTTCTACCTCTGGATTCTAAACACCCCACCCATGCTGCCAAAGCATTGTCTGTAGCCCCTATGTTCTTCAGCCACCAGCTGTACCTGGCTTCATTGCTTTTCCTTTTAGTCATAAATTTTCAATGCCTCCTTAATTTCTTCAGCTAAACTCTGTCAATCTAACCTGTGTGATTTCTTTTCCCTGACTAGCATTTGATCAATACATACAGATTGTGCTAACAGAGCGTGTACAAAATGAGGTGTGTTCTCCTTGCCTCAGAGTGGGTTTCTTTCTCAATACTTACCATCTTAGTAAAGGGGACAGCAGCTTGGGAGTAGTTTCCCCTGCCCCGAGAATGTGCTGCACATTGCCCCTAGGCCCACCATTTCACCCTAATGCTATTAGTATCTACTCAAATTGGCTGACTCCTTGATGTCATCTTCTTTGTTGGATTTTGTGTGGAAGAGCAGTTCCTCATCCACCCTCCTTACTATCCACCCTGTGCCCTGAAACTTGATTGATCCATTCACAGGACACTTGACTATGCAACTTCTGTTTTAAACTTTCTCCCACCCCCACCTTCCCCAGCGGTGACTCCTGTCCACTCTATGCTTTGGAGTAAAACAATGTTTATATCAATTTGTCTAATATTAAAATGAGGGACAGGGAGTCAGACAGAATCCCTGCTAGTAGGCAGTCAGGGAAAAAAAGGTTCTTGGTAGATTAATATACTTTGCACTTAAACATTTAATATAACTGACTTTCTGGTTCTTCTCCAAGACATTTTCCTCCTGTAGGAAACTGTTCTGTAGACCTTTCAAATTTCCCAAGAGGATATGTGTGGCTCCCCTGGTGGGAGCCAATCAGCTTCCCTTTCTTTATCTGGATTAGCTAATCCCTGCAGTAATCAACCAGCCATCTGTGAGAGAAAGGGAACTCATTCCATTCCCAAACATATAATAACCCCTATTCTCTCAGAAAATTCAGAACAAGTTCTGGGTCCTCTTTCTTGGGAAGTCTGCATATATATATATATATATATATATATATATATATATATATATATGCGCAATGTGTGTGCGTTTCAATAATAAAATATGACTGAGTACCTAGACCTTGTTTTTACAATTTATTCTTTAAATCAGCAGACAAGGGAATTCATTATAAAATCCTAGTCAAAATCATCATGATGATGGTATCATAGACATGAATACATAGGAGACATATTCCAGGAGCACTGTGCTACATGCCAAAAACATGGAAATTTCGTAAAATTGTAAGTATAATGCAAGTCCAATCAAGATGTCAAAAAAAAAATGCCATGGTGCTGATGTTAAAACTTGATAGTATCATGAAATGACAAACCAATCCCACTTATTAATATACAAGTAAAAAGTTGTCTATTATATGTGTGGTCACACAAGGTTGTGTGTGAGGTACCTCATGCATGTATGCTTATTATGTGAAAGCTAGGAGTTGATATCAGGTATGATCATTTTTCATTATTTTCATTGAGACAGGATCTCTTGCTAATCCAGAGTTCACCAGTTCAGGCTAGTGTAGCTAGTTAACTTGCCCCAGGCAGCCCGTTTCTCTGCCTCCTGAATGCTGGGGTTACAGGGGTTACAGGTAGGGTACCACACTTGTCCAGTTTTAACATGGGCTCTGGGATCTTGACTCTCGTCCTCATAATAGTGGAGCAAATGACCAAGCCATCTCCCATAAAAACCTCTTCAAATAAAGTAGTAGAAAATAAGATGGCTTTCTTTAATGAAAACACTACTATGGCATCATAAGATTTAGGAAAAGAAAACATTGGCAGGCTGGAAAATGGTCCAGACTTAAGAACCCTTAATGTTCTTAAAGAGAACCTGAGTTAAGTTTCCAGAATATTAGATGACTCACAGACACATTAACTAGATCTGCCTATTGGTGCAGAATCATCCTGCTGGCTGGCCTCTGCTAAAGAGGTCTCAGCTGGAGAGTGCCAGGTCCAGGCTAGATCTGCCTAACAACTTAAGGAACATCCTGAGTCCCACCTTCGAGATCTTTGACTCCCATCGCCAGTCCTCTGCTGGAGCCTGATCTTTGACCCCCAACGCCAGGCCCCTGCCTGTGGAGAGACACCCTAGAGAGCTTGGACCACCCAGAGCTACAGATATTAAACAGCTGAACCACCTAAGCCCACCCGGGATGTACCATAGAGAGAGGGAGATACCCCACCAACACCTACTGGAAGAAGCTATGGAAAGACAGCAATACAAGAAAACACCTAACAACAGAAAGACAAGCATAACACCACCAGAATCTAAGGAATCTACACCAACTAGACAGGAACACAACAAAGCAGATGAAGCAGAAGAGAATGACTTAAAAATTATCATCATAAAAATGATAGAGGCCCTCAAAGAAGATGTGAGAAAATTCCTTAAAGAAATGAAAAAAAAAAACAAAAAAAATGGAAGAAATGAATAAATTTCTTAAAGAAAGTACAGAAATCCAAGAAAAAAGCAATTAAACAGGTGAAGGAAACAGTTCAAGACTTGAAAACTGAAATAGAGACAATAAAGAAAACACAAACCTAAGGAATGCTGGAAATAGAAAAACTGGGAAAACGATCTGGAACTACAGATGCAAGCATAACCAACAGAATACAAGAGATGGAAGAGAGAATCTCAGGTGCTGAAGATAAACTAGAGGAAATAGATTCACCAACCAAAGAAAATCGTAAATTCAACAAATCCTTAACACAAAACATCCAGGAAAAGGGGGACACCGTGAAAAGGCCAAACCTAAGAATAAAAGGCAAAGAGGAACGTAAGGAAGCCCAGCTCAAAGGTGCTGAAAACATATTCAACAAAATCATTGAGGAAAACTTTCCCAATCTGAAGAATGGCATGCCCATGAAAGTACAAGAAGCATACCAGCATACCAAACACCAAATAGACTGGACCAAAGAAAAAAGGCCCCTGGACATATAATAATCAAAACACCTAACATACAGAATAATTAAGAGCAGTGAAGGAAAATGGACAGGTAACATATAAAGGCAGACCTATCAAAATTACACCTGACTTCTCCATGGAAACCCTCAAGGCCAGAAGGTTCTGCAAGTACTAAGAGTCCACGGATGCCAGCCCAGGCTTCTATACCCAGCAAAACTTTCAATCACTATAGATGAAGAAAACATGATATTTAATGACAATGACAAAGCCAGATTCTCACAATACGTATCTAAAAATTCAGCCCTACAGAAAGTTTTGGAAGGAAAATTCCAATCCAAGGAAGTTAACTATGCTCACAAAGACACAGTCAACAGATAATCCCACTTCACCAGAAACCAAGGGAAAGGCTGGACAAATATATTCACAATACCACTGCCAAAACCAAATCTAAAACAAACAAGCATTGACAATCAATGGTCCTTACTCTCCCTCAACATTAATGGTCTTAACTCGCCTATAAAAAGACACAGGCTAAAAGAATGGATACGAAGACAGAATCCATCCTTCTGCTGCATACGAGAAACACACCTAAGATACAAAGGTAGACATTACCTCAGGGTAAAGGGCTGGGAAAAGATCTTCCAATCAAATGGAACCAAGAAGCAAGCAGGTGTGGCTAACCTGATATCTACCAAGTTAGACTTCAAACCAAAATTAATCAAAAGAGATGAAGACGGACATTTCGTATTCATTGCAGAAGAAATAATTCAAGACAAAGTCTCAATTCTGAACATCTATGCCCCGAATACAAAGGCACCCACATTCGTAAAAGAAACACTATTAAAACTCAAAGCACACATAAAACCTCACACACTTATAGTGGGAGACTTCAACACACCACTCTCACTACTAGACAGGACCACCAATCAAAAACTCAACAAAGAAACAAAAGAACTAACAGAAGCTATGTCTCAACTGGGTTTGTCAGATATCTATAGAACATTCCATCCAAACACAAAAGAATATACCTTCTTCTGTGCTCCACATGGAACCTTCTCTAAAATTGACCACATACTAGGTGGTATAACAAACCTCAATAGATACAAAAGAATTGGAATTGTTCCCTGTATTTTATCAGACCACCATGCTATAAAATTGGAATTCAACAACAACACAAATAGCAGAAACCCTACAAACTCATGGAAACTGAACAATGTGCAATTGCACCACACCTGGGTCAAAGAAGAAATAATGAAAGAAATTAAGAACTTCCTAAAATTCAACGAGAATGAGGACACAACATACCTGAATGTATGGGACCCCTTGAAAGCAGTGTTACGAGGGAAGTTCATTGCACTGAGTGCCCATATGAAGAAAACAGAGGATAGTCACATTAGAGAATTAACAGCGCAACTGAAAGCCTTAGAACAAAAAGAACCAAACTTACCCCAGAGGAGTAGATGCCAGGAGATAATCAATTTGAGGGCTGAAATCAATAAAATAGAAACCAGGAAAACAATACAAAAAAATCAACGCAACAGAGTTGGTTTTTCCAGAAAATCAACAAGATAGACAAACCTTTATCCAAACTAATGAAAAAGCAGAGAGAGAACATGCAAATTAACAAAATCAGAAATGAAAAGGGGGACATAACAATGGACACAGAAGAAATCCAGACAACTTTCAGGTCATACTTTGAAAACGCTGTACTCCACAAAACTTGACAATTCAAAGGAAATGGACAAATTTCTGGATAACTATCACTTACCAAAATTAAATCAAGAACAGACAAACACCTTAAATAGACCTATAACCCCCAATGAAAAAGAAAGAGTCATCAAAAGCCTTCCAACCAAAAAAAAAAAAAAAAAAAAGCCCAGGGACAGATGGCTTCAGTGCAGAAATTGAAGGAAGAGCTAATAACAATACTCCTCAAATTGTTTCACACAATAGAAACAGAAGGCTCATTCCCAAACTCTTTCTATGAGGCCATAATCACCTTGGTACCCAAGCCTCACAAAAATTCAACTGAGAAAGAAAACTACAGACCAATATCCCTGATGAACATCGATGCAAAAATACTCAATAAAATACTGGCAAACCGAATCCAAGAATACATCAGAGAAATCATCCACCATGACCAAGTAGGCTTCATCCTGGGTTGCAGGGATGGTTTAACATACAAAAAACTATCAATGTGATCCACCATATAAACAAACTGAAAATGAAAAACCATATGATCATCTCCCTAGATGCTGAAAAAGCCTTCGACAAAATTCAACACCCTTTCTTGATAAAGGTCTTGGAGGGATCAGGAATAACAGGAACATACCTAAACATAATAAAAGCAATATACAGTAAACCAACAGCCAACATCAAACTGAATGGAGAGAAGCTTAGGGCGATTCCTCTAAAATCGGGAACAAGACAAGGCTGTCCTCTCTCTCCATATCTCTTCAACATTGTACTTGAAGTTCTAGCTAAGCTATAAGACTACAAAAGGAGATCAAGGGGATCCAAATTGGAAAGGAAGAAGTCAAACTGTCTCTATTTGCAGATGATATAATAGTTTACATAAGTGATCCAATAAACTCTACCAGGGAACTCCTACAGCTGAAAAACACATTCAGCAAACTAGCAGGATACAAGATAAACTCAAAAAATCAGTAGCCCTACTTTATTCAGACAACAAAGAGGCTGAGAAAAAAATCAGAGAAACATCACCCTTTATGATAGCCATGAACAACATAAAGTATCTTGGGGTAATACTTACCAAACAAGTGAAAGACCTATATAATAAGAAGTTTGTGATTTTAAAGAAAGAAATTAAAGAAGATACCAGAAAATGGAAAGATTTCCCATGCTCTTGGATAGATAGCATAAATATAGTAAAAATGGCAATCTTGCCAAAAGCAATCTACAGATTCAATGCAATGCCATCAAAATCTCAGCACAATTCTTCACTGACCTTGAAAGGATAATAATCAACTTTATATGGAAAAACAAAAGATCCAGGATAGCCAAAACAATCCTGTACAATAAACGAACTTCAGGAGGCATCACCATCCCTGACTTTAAGCTCTATTACAGAGCTATAGTTCTGAAAACAGCCTGATATTGGCATAAAAATAGACAGGTAGACCAATGGAATTGAATCGAAAATCCTGATATTAACCCACACACCTATGAACACCTGATTTTCGACAAAACAGCTAAAAGAATACAATGGGGGGAGGAAAGCATCTTCAACAAAACTGCTGGCACAATTAATTGGATGATGGTGTGTAGAACACTGCAGATAGATGCATGTCTATCACAATGCACAAAACTCAAGTCCAAATGGATCAAAGACCTGCCACACTCAACCCTTTAGAAGAGAAAGTAGGAGGTACCCTTGAACAAATTGGTATAGGAGACTGCTTCCTGAACATAACTCCAATAGCACAGACATTGAAATCAACAATTAATAAATGGGACCTCCTCAAACTTAGAAGCTTCAGTAAGGCAAAGGACACAGTGGACAAGAATAAAGGGCAGCCTTCAGACTGGGAAAAGAGTTTTATCAATCCTACATCTGACAAAGGGCTGACCTCCAAAATATACAAAGAACTCAAGAAACTAGTCAACAAAACACCAAATAACCCTATTTAAAAATGGGGTACAGAAATGAAGAAAGAATTCTCAATAGAGGAAATCAAAAAGGCTGAAAGACACTTAAGAAAGTGCTCAACATCCTTAGCTATCAGGGAAATGCAAATCAAAGCAACTTTGAGATACCATCTTACTCCTGCCAGAATGGCTAAAATTAGAAACACCAATGACAACTTATGCTGGAGAGGATGTGGAGAAAGGGGCACACTCCTCCACTGCTGGTGGGAGTGCAAACTCGTACAGCCATTTTGGAGATCAGTATGACGGTTCCTCAGAAAAATGAGAATTAGTTTTCCACAGGACCCAGCAACCCCCCTCTTAAGTATATACCCAAATGATCCACAGCCATGACACAAAGATATGTGCTCAACTATGTTCATAGCAGCATTATTTGTAACAGCAAGAACCTGGAAGCAACCTAGATGCCCCTCAACTGAAGAATGGATAAAGAAGATGTGGCATATCTACACAATGGAATACTACTCTGAAGTAAAAAATAATGGAATCTTGAATTTCACAGGCAAGTAGATAGAACTTGAAGAAACCATCCTGACTGGAGGTGACCCAGTCACAAAAAGAGGAACTCGCTCATATATGAATGTTAGACCTAGAGTAAGGATCAACAGCCTTTAATTCACACTGCCAGGGGATCTAGGATACAAGGTGGATTCTAAGAGATTCATATAACGTTTCTCACAGAAGGGGGAAGGGATAAGTTCTCCCAAGCACATGGGGAGTGGGGGCGGGCGCAGTGAGTGGAGAGGGAACTAGGAGAAAGGGAAGGGGAGGAGATGAAAGCTCATGGGACTAGGAAGACAGAAAAGAGAGAGAGAGAGAGATACCATAAAAGAGGGAACCATTATAGGTTTGAAGAGAAAACTGAACCTAAAGAAATGTCCAGAGATCTAAAAGACTGACTCTAACTAACAATTTGAGCAACAGTGGAAAGGCTACCATAAATGCCCTTCCCTGATAATGAGATGGGAAGATAATGAGATAATGAGATGGACTAACTTATCCACCATCATAGAGCCCTCATCTAGTAGCTGATGGAAACAGAAGCAGACACCCACAGCTAAACACTGAGTTGATCTGGAATCCAGATGCAGAGAGGGATGACAAGAACCTCTGCAGAAACCCATAGAGACAGCTGATCTGAACAAGGAGGAGCTAATGGGCCCCTAGACTGATAGCCGGTAATCCAGCATGGGACTGACTCAGACCCATGTTCAGGGGGTCTGAGATAGAAGGCCTGAGCAGTCTAAGTGACCTCAGACAGTGGAACCAGGATGTATTCCTGGTGCATAAAGAACCTTGCGGGCACATCCCCCATGGAGGGATATTCCGTTAACCTAGAGACAGGAGAGAAGTCCTAGTCCCTACTTCAAATGACTTAACAAATTTAGATAATCCCTCCTGGGTGGCATCACCCTACATGTGAAGTGGGGGGAGGTAGAGGGTAGTTGGGTGCATGTGAGGTGGGGAGAGAGGGAAAGATCAAGGGAGGGAGAGAGGGAGGAAGAGAGGGAGGGAAAGGGAACTGGGATTGATATGTAAAATTTAAAAAGTAAACAACAAAAAAAGAAAAAGTCAATTATTAAAAACTATTTACATTTTGCAATATTATATTGAACAGTATTTCAGTCTTTGAAACTACACAAAGTCCTAAAATCATGTCCAGCACTATTGACACTAGTAGATTTTAAGGTGAGGTTTCAAATCAGTGGATAAAATTTGTTTAAGGACAGTAAATAGTTCAACAGCAGATAGCACCAGGTCTAAGAGCAATGCCTTTATTGCAAAAAGAGATAGCAGATCCATGCCATTTGTCAAGCTACAGTTAACTACACCACAGCAGGCTTTAGATAAAACTCTGGAAAGAAAAGTACCAATAAAGGCATTGCATAAATAGATTCCAAAGTACTGTTCTAGTTTAATGGTAAGTACTAAACATTTGTACATTAAATTATATGATATCTGAAATTCACTTTAAAAATTGCCCAACTGGTGTTGGGAGTATAGCTAAAATACAAATGACCATGAATTAATATGTATTATATTGTGGCAGTGGGGACTGGTGAGTCATTACATCACACTCTCAAATTTTCTTCTATTCTAGTCTTTCTGTAATAAAAACCTCAAAATGAAGCTTGATGTGGTGATGCTTGCCTACAGTCCCAGCACTGGGAATGCTGATGCAAGAGAATGACATGTACCAGGTCAGCCTTGTTTACACACAAAGACTATATGATGAAAACAAGAAAGCAAAGTAGTTCTTTGTTCATCCTTCAGTTGTTTCCTATTCAACATGATTTTAGAATTAGAGAAACATTAAGATATATATCTTTGTTTGTGTATATATTAAACTATATCATAATATATCTTAATGTTTGTCTAATTTTAAATATATTTTCTAATTACCTATACACATACACATGTATTATAGACATACATATATATGTGTATATGAGATATATATGTACACACACATAAATATATATATACATATGCAGATTTCCTGAGAGTATCTTAGGATTTTCTTCATGGCAGAGGACAATTCTGTGACTTTATCCCACAAAGTTGATACTCATTCCTCTAGGATGTCTGAGGACTTGGTCACCATTGGTTCATCAGAACCAGGGTCAGTGCTTGAAAATAATGACAGAAGAATCCCTCCCAGTGACTGTTTCCATGGGAATGGGAATGAATCTGCAGCAGAGTACTCTTAAATTCCATTCTCAGGGTCACAGAAGGCCATTCCATTTTCAAACGGCTGTGGCTGCTTCCAGCTTTTATGTTTTGAGGGATGAAAAAACATCAAACCTAGATTTATTTCATTGATGACCATTACTTAATCTTATGTATGAAAACCGGGCCATTACTCAGGAGGACCTGACAAGCATCCTGCCTCTTCCCAAAGGTGCTGCGTGAGGGGCTGCTCAGACTCTCCCCTTCTGCACAACCATAGCTGTTCTCACAGTCTGCCCTTCTGCAGCATCTCAGGGAAAGGCAGATGCAAAGATTTTAAGGAGGTTGGTTTATAACTTGAACACTATGGAGAAGGCTTTCTACATGCTAGCCATCACTCAGCAACCTGGAGAGCCCCAAACTGTGATTCGTTCAAACCAATCTCAGACTCCAAGGGTCTGAAGAGGGAGAGAAGCCTCAACACTTCTTTTTTAAAAAAATAGATAAGCTTTGAGAGAAGCTATCTGAGGATATTTTAAATAATTTAAATAATTATGCTCAATCCAAAGGCTGTTTGTACAGCTGTCTCCTTATTGTTTAGGAGTACCAGACTGTAATTCCAGAACAATATGCAAGCTCTTCTCTATGCACACGCAGCAGCATGGAGCTTGGCAATGTATCATCTGGGAAAATTGGTTTTGGGGTGATGAATTGCCAGGTTAAGAATGTTGTATTTTTGCTATCGCCTTCATTATCAGAGCAGTTTAAAAAAGTGCTTTTATATTTTGTAGCAGCACTGATGTGATAAGAATTAATACAAATTTTAACATGTGGCTTAAGAAAAACACACTGGTAGTTTTGGATCTGTGCTGTGCAATGACTTCAACAATAGTATTAGAAGCAACAACTTTCGAACACTGTGAAATTAAACCCAACATGTATAAATGGAATACAAACACAGACATGAGATAGGACATGTTAGTGATCCGTTAAAAATTTGGCAAAAAGTGTGTGTGTGTGTGTGTGTGTGTGTGTGTGTGTGTGTGTGTGTGTGTGTGTATGTGTGTGTGTGTGTGTGTATGGAGAGGGGGCAGAGGCAGATGTACCAAAGCCCTGTTGAAGGAGAATCATGGGATTTCAATCACCAGCATCACTTCTCAACAATGTCAAATTATGCATTGACTTTTCTTGTAGGAAACTCCAGCACCTTCTTTACATGAGACATTTGAAGTAATTAACAATTTACTGGTTTTGGAACACGCCCTGGCTTTAATTTTGCAGGGGGTGGGGATCAAAATGTGGCTAGAAGAGTGCACCATTTTCTCCATGTGAGACAGAAAAATTGACTAACACCAAACAAGTCAACAAAAATGACAATAGCCTATAAATCCTGAAAAAGGTTTGCTAGAGTAGTGAACAGTACTGGTTCCGGCATCCTGCCAAAAGAAAGTGTTTCAGCAAGGAAGAAACACAGCCGGGCTCCTCAGACCTGTGTGTCCTTTCTCTTAAGTTCCATGTTTCTCACTGTAACAGACTACATATATGCACTTAAAAGGTAGTAACATTTTGTGGGCCCTAATATTTATAAATTTTATTTTCTCAACTACCAGCCAAATGGAGTTTAAATTCTTCAAAGTACTAAATGTAGTTATTTTCAGACTTTACCAGCACTTCACTTTAATACTTCTAAATATATAAGAACTAATAAACTTGAAGTCAAATACAAATTATCTTTTATTTGTAAATAGTTATATTCAGTACTTTTTAAAAAATCTTAAACCTTGTGTATGAGGTGCCATCTGTGTTACAGCGTTCACTGTCCGTCTACACGAACAAACCTTTGAAACAGCCATTTTATGAAGATGTGATAGTCTCAGCTATACATGGCCTGGTGCTACACTAGCATGAGATGGGTACTTGATATGGCTTTTATGGTCTAATAAGAAATTGAGGTCAGAGACTTACAGAATTTATTCACAGTCAGCTGCTTAGCAAAAAGCAAACTGGAACTCCCATCTTAGGCTCAGTTCCGAACCTACGCTTTTCTCTTGTGGACCTTCTTCCAGAGCATTGCACATGAGTCCATTTCAGAGAGGCGCATCTAGAAGCAACCATCCTGAATGAGGAAACCCAAACCCCATAAGACAAATACTGCAAATGTTCTCTTAAATGTAGATGTTAGCTTTTAAACTTTCAATATGTGTGCTTCAATCTAAATAATGACTAATAAGGTACTGGGGCAGAGAAGGGTCTTCCAAAGAAAGGGGAAATGAGGTACATAGTATTACAAAGGGATAAAGGAGAAACTAGACTAGGAGGATTAAATGGGGCCAGGGGTTAGGAGGGAATATGGAAAGGGAAAACTGATGTGAAAGGGTTTTTGAAAAACCAAATAAAAACTAGCACTGTAGAAGCTTCCTAAAACATACATATATGAAAGAAATTTAAATGTGATCATCAAATAATGGGGGAAATGATGCCCTAGCTAGACATCCCACCAAATAAAACCTCCAGTGTCAAGACTGGATTACATCTTGTTGATTTATTGGCCAAAGTGGTCCCATAGAGTAGCAGTCAAATATCTGAAGCTACTTCCAAGGCTATTGTATACTTTCTGCAAACTGATGGTAAGGCCTTATTGCTGAATACAATATTTATGTCATCAAACAAAAAATCAAGCTAGAATCTTTACCCCTGACTAGTATTCATGGTAATAAGAGGTACTCTGCATGCTTCCAAGGGAGAAAAGTGAGCATCAATATCCCCCAGCTACAAACCCTAGAACCTAGAACAAGGTTCTACCTATAAGATTACTGATGCATTAGTGGCACAAATTTATGAGGATTTTAGGCCCACTCCATGAGATGGAACCTGATACTGCTAAAGTGACCAAGAACCTGATACTAGATAGGTCATGGGCCTAGGGAAAACCCTACTACTGTTATCCTGCTAAAGGAGCATATCGATAAAATGGCTCCTGATGGTATATTGCTATACCCATTGAGCAGACAGTGCATCACTCAACACTCACTAGAAAAGTTTCATCATGGAGTAGATGGTAATTAACTCAGAGATGTAGTTAAAAGTAGGGAAGATCTTAAAAGTGCTGAGGGAGGGTAAAAACAAGAACAAAAATACTCTATGAAAGAAAAAAATTAGGGAAAAGATAAGAGTGTCACTTGGAAAGAATGTTAGGGAGATACCACAGTAGAAATGAAGTGAGTTCTTAATATTAAACTCTGATTTACCCCTTGGATTTTGCATTGGAATTTATCAGTCACAAAGTGACCTGGAAGAGAAAAAAGAAGGAAAGAAAGAAAGAAAGAAAGAAAGAAAGAAAGAAAGAAAGAAAGAAAGGAAGAAAAAGAAGGAAAGAAAGAAAGAGCGAAAGAGAGAGAGAAAGATATGAGAATAGCTACAACATGTGTGCTCCTCATGATGAAACTATCGACAACATATTACAGGCATACATCTCAATGTGCACCTTGGAACTGGGATTGAAAGAGATGACATAGGAACTGTAGCCTTCTCACAGTGATCTAAATCCAGAAGTCTTGTTCACTTGGAAACATAGCTCTCCTCTCAAGGGGGGTAAGAAATAGTTTATTCTGGAGGAAATATAAGTGACCACAGCTCAGGAACACAGATTTAGGGTACACCAAATTCCATGCTCAAATGTGGTGATGTCTCACAAAGTTTCATAGTAATGCAACAAAGAAGGTCATAACTCTAGAGACTTTGTCAGTGCTTCAGTAGAGACATCAGATAGTATATGATAGCATTTATAGCTATTTGTTGCTGGAAGCCTGAGGTCTGTTTTTATATTCCCTGGGATTTACCTAATAATCATAAAGACATTGGCATCCACACAAGGTGGATAATAAATAACTATTAATGGGACTGCAAATGGCCAAAGGTAAGTTGTAGTGTTACTCCACAGATGTGACAGTTCTGCCAGATCATCTATGCAGAAGGGATTCTCCCCAGAAACAGCCATTCATAGGCCATTTTGAGGTCTTATTCCCGGAAAGAGAAACAAACATTCATCCAGGGCTTAGCTTTCATTCAGTACACATTTAAGTACACTTTAAATGCATTTAATCACAGTTTAGAAAACATTTCATCTGTAAAGTGGAGCAAAATAGGACCTATCTCAGAGTTGTGAGATGAGACACAAGAGCGTGCAGGTGGCTTAGACTCTAATACTTGCCACAGTGACAATTCAACAATGTCAGCTGTGAGTGTCAGATTTTCACAAGGCACAAGACCCATGCTGGGTACTGGAAATTCAAGGACATGTTCAACATTAGCCTTTTCTCAAGAAACTCAGAATTTAACAGTTGGAGACACACCTGGAATCCAGTTGCAGAGAGGAAAGAATGATGAGCAAAGGGGTCAAGACCAGGCTAGAGGAACCCACAGAAACAGCTAATCTGAAAAAGGGGGAGTTTATGAAACCCAGACTGATAGCTGGGAAACCAGCTTAGGACTGACCCAGGCTGGTATACAGAGCGAGTTTCAGGACAGGCTCCAAAGCTAGAGAAACCTGGCCTTGAACCACCACCACCACCACCCAACCTCAAAGTTGCTGCTTTCTGCAAACTAGCTAAATACTTCTATTGTGGTCCTTCGTTTCCACCCATGCTTTCAGACTTCTCCAAGATCTATGCCTGGCTTGATGTTGAGCATCTATATGTTGAATCACAAACTTTAAGAAGCTAAATTGGTGGCCTCTTTCAATGTTTCTGCTGTAATGTATATGTCCAGAAGGAAATATTGCCACACTGATTAGTAGTTTTTTTTTTTTTAATTTTGTTTTGTTTTTGTCCACCCCAGTAAGTTTCTCCACTGACCCAGTAAGCCAGTCAAACCAAATTAAAATGTAACACCAGGTTTATTGAGAGCAGCTTTGGTCCTCAGGTCCTCAGGTCGCTGAGATTGTGGCCATGGGAGTTGCGCCCATGAATGGAAGCAAGGTTTTATGGGTTGTAAGTGAGGGATTATGATGTGCCCACCACAAGCTGGGTTTGTGTCCAAAGCTTGGATATGGTCAAAAGCTTGGGCAGTTGGCAGCTTTTAAGGGAGGAAGCTACAGTAGCAGCCAAGAATGGGAAGGCTCTCTGGAGTGGAGGGGGAGAAGGAGAAAGAGGAAAGAGAGACATAGACACAGAGACAGAGATACACAGGGAGACACTCTGGATCATGTAGGGACAAGCCAGAGGCTCCAGCAGCCAACTTTCTAAAAGAAACAGCTTTTATAAAAAAGGAAAGAAGCGTTTTTCATTATTTTAGTCACACAGACCCACCAAGCACCCCTAAGCTAGTTCACCATGAAATAATGTTCTCTAGCTCCTACCAGAGGGCCATGCTTCAATTTTTTTTTTAAGACAAAAGAAAGCCACATATGAAGGTTCTGTTTTCCATGGTGACAATCCCCTGCAGGTCTGCAGCCCCAATTCAGTAAAAGTAGAAAATAGGAACAGAAAAGCCATGCCTGAATGTTAACTTTTTATATTGAAATAATCACAGACTCACTGGATGCTGCGAATATTGTACAGAAAAGAGCTGTGATTCCTTGACATTAAAAGCAAGGTGAGTCTCACCAACTACAAAACAGCGTTAAGGCAGGAGGCCAACACTGGTAAAGCACAGCCGGGTCTGCCATTTATTTCATGCAAGCATGGTAATCCTGGCATGACCATAGCATTCAAGACATGACTTCTTTGCCATAAAAAATCTCTTTCATGTGGCCATTCGTGTTGTTTCAAAAATTATAAATGGGCCATAAAATATGTATGTGGTCTTTTGAGATGGGCTTTCTTCATTCAGCAAATGAGTTAAGATGCATCCAAGTTGAAAGTATGAACAGTTTGCTTCTTTTTGTTGTTGAATAGTATTCTCCTTGAACCCAGTAAAGGTAATCTAGGTGTTTAGTGTAGTGGCTCTCATGAACAAAGCTGCTGGGGATAGACTTTTGTGTAGTGCTGAGTAATTACTTCTCCCTAGTAAACATACACAAGGGGTTGGTGGATTACACAGCAAAGATACACGTAGTCTTCCATAAACTTGCTGAGCTAGTTCTCAGAGCAGTGGGCATCACCTGACATACTTAGAGGAAAATTCACCCCCATTTAGTACCGCCACTACTTTTAGTTGTTCAAATAGGCTTTCCACAGCTGTGTCTTAGTTTGAGTTTCTATTGCTGTGAAGAGACACCATGAGCACAGCAACTCTTATACAGAAAACATTTAAGTGACGGGACTCACAGTTTCAGAGGTTAAGTCCATTATCATCACGGTGGGAGCGTGGCGGCATGGAGGCAGATGTGGTGCTGGAGCTGAGAATGCTACATCTTGACTCAGAGGCAACAGGAAGTCAACTGACTGTCTCACTGAGTGAAGCCTAAAAAAAAGAGCTCAAAGCCCACCCCCACAGTAACACACTGCCTCCAACAAGGCCACACCTCCTAATAGTGCCACTCCCTTTAGGGGCCCAGTTTCTTTCAAACCACCACATATCATTTGTTCCCTGATTGCAAGGAGTTTGAGCATCTTTCTGCAGGCTTGTGTGCTATCTGCACATCCTATCATTATCTTGTTTTTTAATTTAATTCAAGAAATTAGGTTTTGTTTGGAGCTTATGACCTCTTGTTCATATTTACAAATAACAGAAATGTCTGCTTACTTCTCCTAGTATGATAGTTTATCTTCAGCTTTGACACCTCAGAGTATCTACCACAGAGCAGAATTCTTAATTTTGATGAAGTTCAATTTTTTGTCTCATTCTCTGAGCAATCACATCATATTCAGTCTCAAGATTAAAAATCCATTTGAATGTCTGCAGGTCAATGAAATATGCAGTACAGAACCCCAAAATTATCATACCTGAGATTATATATTTCTGAGATTTGCTTTAAGATAATCTAGTTTGAAAGATAAGGTTAGTAAAAAGTTTATAGAGTCATAAATTAGTAAGAACAGAAGTGAGTTAGTAATATTTTTAACATTTTTCTTTCATACAATACATCCTGACCTCAACCTCCCAGCCTCCCTGCACCTTGGTCTTATGCAATAAGACCAAACATAAACCCTCATATCAAGGTTGGACAGGGCAACCCAGTAGGTGAGAAAGGGTTGCAAGAGTAGACAAAAGAGTCAGATACACTCTCACTCCCATTGCTAGGAGTCCCACAAAACTTCAGGCTAAACAACCACAGCACATATGTGAGGTCCTACTGCAGACCCACATAGGTTCCATGATTGCAATTTCAGTTTTCTGTGAGTACCTATGAACCCTGTTTAGCTGATTCTGTGAGCCATGTTCTGGTGTCCTTGACCCTTCTAGCTGCTATATTCCTTCCTCCTGTAGCTGAGAGTTTCTTCCCATCCTGGTCCCACAGCTGATTGCTCTAAATAAACACACAGACACTATATTATTTATAAAACTGTTGGCCAATGGCTTCTTACTGGCTGGCTCTCTCTAAATTATTAACCCATTTCTATTAATCTATGTATTTCCACATGGCCTTATCTTACCAGAGAATGCCTGATACATCCTATCTTCCCAGTCTCTGTATGACACCTTTCCCTGGTGGCCTCACTCTATCTCCTCTCCCCAGAATTCTTCTCATCTCACAGCCTTGCCTATACTTCTTACTTAGCTAATGGCCAATCAGTGTTTTATTCATCAGCTAATAAGAGAAAAAATATATACAGGAGGACATTCCCCATCATCTTCCTTCTCTTCTACGGGGATTCCTGAGCTTTGCCTAGTGTTTGGCTGCTCCCATCAGCTGCTAGAGGAAACCTAGGTACTGATCCTATGAGTATAGCAGAATGTCATTAGAAATAATTTCATTGACTTTTTTTCTCAGTTATGTTTGGCTTTACCCTAGATCTCTGAGCTATCCAGCTTTCAGATTCCAGTCATCTAGTCAGTGTCGGGCATGAGTACTCTCTGGAATGAGTCTCAAGTTAGCCCAGTTCTTGGTTGACCATTCCCACAAGCTCCAAGCCACCATTATCCCAGCACATCTTTCAGACAGAACAGGTTGAGTGTCATAGATTTTGTGGCTAGGGGAGTGTCCATCAAAATACCAACACAATTCTTTACAGACCTTAAAAGGAAAATGCTCGATTTCATTTGGAAAACAAAAACCCAGGAAAGCTAAAGAATCCTGAACAATATAAGAACTCCCAGAAGTATTATCATCCCCGATTTCAAGCTTTACTACAGAGTTATAGTAAGAAAACCCCATGGTATTAACAAAAAGACAGATTGATCAGTGGAATCAATCAAAGTCTCAGACACATATAAATCCATATACATATGGACTGTTGATTTTTGATTAAATAGTCAGAAATGTATACTGGAAAAAAGAAAATATCTTTAATGAATGATGCTGGTCAAACTGGATGTTGGCATGTAGAAGAATGCAAATATACATATATTTATCACCCTGAACAAAACTCAAGTCCAAGTTAATCAAAGACCACAACATAAATGAATTGGTAATTTTGAGCAAAGGAGAACAGGCACACTGAATTTATTACATTATTCTATTTTTGTGTGTATTTGAAATTTTCAATAGTAAAAAGTTCTGTTGTTTGTTTGCTTGTTTAAAAAAAACTGAAGACGAAGTGTACATGTTTTGACTACATAATATAATTTTGAAAACTTTACCCTAAGGAAAAGATTAAAATATTGAAAATGATCTGTACTGAGACATTTATAGCAACATTACTTTTGAAAGTGGAGGGGAAAGTCAGAAACAATACAAATAGCTAACATTAAATAATGTTACATAATCCATGGTATATCATCCTGGGGACCATTATGGAGCCATTAAAGCGATAAAAAGGAAGCCTGGAGATGCAGGAAGACTTAGAAAATAATGCTAGACAGAAAAGAAAAATAAAACACAAGTCTTCAACTTTAATTCAGCTAGTCATGGTACTAGTATAATGAGTTCTTATATGTCTCTAGCAAAATGCTTAGTTCATTTTCCTAAACAACTTTACGATCATTTAAGCTATTGTAATTACAAGACTATGGCAACATGACTTAGCCCCTTCTTGACTGTCAAGACTCTCACAGGCACAGGGAGGACAGACAAGGGTTTCTTGTATCAACTCAGGATGAGACTAGGTGGTAGCAGCTCATATCCTACCCTCACACACACACACACACACACACACACACACACACACACACACACACACACACACACACACACACATCTTGATGATATGTTGTAATCTCTGCAATTACATGATGTAACTGGAAATTTTCTTGTTCTGCCAGGTCCTGCTGCCCTTCTCAGGCCCAAATAAACACACAAAGACGTATATTAATTATTCAACTGTTGGATAATGGCTAGGGCTTCTTATTGGTTGGCTCTGTCTTAATTATTAACCCATAACTACTAAGCTATGTGTTTCTACATGGCCTTATCTTACTGGAGAATGCCTGGCACATCCTATCCTTCCCGTCTCCACATGGTGAATCTTTCCAGCATTGCCCAGAATTTTCTTTGTCTCCTAGTCCCACCTATCTCCCTGCCTGTATCTGCCAAACAGTGTTTTATACATCAACCAATAAGAGAAACGTATATACATTTATCATCAACATGATACTCTGCTATGACTAATAAACACTACAAACAGAAAAAAAAACTAATTTTAAAACTATCAAGACATAAGTTTTCTTATCAGAAAATCTGGAGGCCATGTTTTCTAATGAGAGACAAAAACAGGATAGATTCAGAAGGGAGGGGAGGAGGGGAGGAACTGAGAGGAGTTGAGGGAGGGGAAACTGTAATCATGATATATTATATGAGAAAAAAACTATTTTCAATAAAAGGAAAAATAAATAAATAAAAATAATTCTTAGAGGCAGATTTGCTTTACAATGTTTCAGTGCTCATAAAGGCTTTCCAGATCAATTTGCTGAGATGCAAGAAAGGCCATGAGTTTTAATGCATCAAATCTACTTAATGCCAGAAATTGTGACAGTTCTAAATCACATTCACAAACTCTGATATTCCCTCTTTCAAAAGGAGAGACTCAAATATTCCTCCCCTTTCTTAATGTGTTTCTTATGCATAGAAAGACTGGGAAAGTAAGAAAGTCCTAAGATAAACAGAGTCAAGATGCTACACCTTCGCTCTTACCCAGAGTTTGTGTTCTGGTCAAAACAACCACCAAATGAGCAGCTTCAGAAGTCGTTGGGGGAAGCTACATACAAAACAGAGCCTCCTGTGCACAGGAGATGCTTGCAAATAAATACTCAAGCTGCAAGGCAGCCTCTGGGCCTGGTCTATGCCACTGAGCCACTGGGGCCCCCAACCTGGACTGTGGTAGCTTGACCTTCCTGCACACATAGCCAAGTTCCTGCTGAGTCCAAATCCATAGATAGTGAGATAATAAATATCTTCTGTTTGGGAGTAATTTGTTATTTAAAAATATGCAATATATAACTTTTAAGTCTTTCAGAATTTTCACGTAGTGTGGTTTCTAATCACATAAAATCCCATAAAATTAAATTTGGCAACAGTTTTGCCAACTAGGTATTTTTTCAGGAACCCAATTCTATGATTGTAAAAGGATTTCACCACCTAAAACCTTATTTGATATAGACTAGCAGATAAATAGTGGTGTATGAACAATCAAGCTAAAGAAATAGACTTTGAATGTTTTAAGCTGTTTAAACATTAACAATTGAATATATATTTTGTGTTGTTACTATCACTTCCAAATGATGTCAATAATGTTCCATTGTTTGAAATTTTTTTTTTGTTTTTTCTTTGTAATGTTTATTCTTAGGAGAGGAAAATAGAAAAGAAAGAGGACTAGATCTAGAGCTGGAGAAACGTAAATGACCATATTGTAAAAAGTTTGCTCTTGCAAACAGCAGAGAAATACCCAGCTGCGATATTTATTTCTCCATATTTATTTTAAATGTATGTCATTGTCCTTGTAATTTTTAAAAGAAAACAACACAGAGTGACATGTTCTAACATGATTTGGAAATCTATTTCAGTTTTCTTTGTCTCTGTGACCACATTTAGATTTTTTTTCCTCCTCCATCTGAAAAAAACAATAATTAAGAGAGAAGTGTTCTAGAATCTTTAAAGGAAGTCTTCAGGTCTCTATTCCTCCCTCCTCATGTGTGAACCTGTTTATCTAGCAAAAAAAAAGGTGCTATAGAAAGCCTCTCTGTGAGAGGAAACAGTTTGTGTCTGAAGGCAATCCAAAGAGAAGCAGACATGCTTCCAAGCATGGCTATAGAAACCTTTGGAGGATCTTCACTGAGCAGGAGGCTATCTGTCCAGTGTTGAGTGGAGGGAAGAAATGGATGGAGTCATGAGAACCATGATCACTCTTCAGGAAATCTGGGTTTGGTTAATTAAGGCCAAACAAAAGATTTCCTGATGCTGAACAAGGAAAATGATTGGTTTGAATGATAAAACTAAGTCAAATTAATGCCTCCTACACCAGAAGCCAAGTGGATAACACAACTGAAATGAGATAGAAAAATTGAAATTTAGTATCAAAAAGTAATTAAACAAGCCAGTCATTATACCAAAGTGTTTTGTGGGAACAAGAGTGTTTGCTTTGATTCCTGAGCTTGGACAATACATAAGTAAATAGACTCTATGTTAATTGTCAGTAGGGTAGGAAGAAAGCCTCCACATTGTCTTTTAGTAAAATTGTGCAGAACTCATATCTTGTTCACATGTTGTCTAACATGCTTACAAGTGGCTGCTACAACACCACAGATCTTATTCATTGTGGTGGTTTGAATGAGAAATGTCTCTTATAGGCTCATATATTTGAACACTTGGCCTGTGGTTGATGATGCTGTCTGAAGGGGTTGTGGAGCCCTTAGGAGCTGGCATCTTCCTGAAGAGTTCACATCATTGGGGTTGAATGCTAAGAGTTCCTAGTCTACCTACATGCTAACTTCCAGTTAGCTGTCTCCACTTCCTGAATGTGGTTAAAGATGTGATCTCTCAGCTTTCTTCTCTGGCTTCCTACAGCCATGCATCCCTAGCCATTATGACCTTCCCTTCTGGAATCATAGTCAGAATAAAATCTTTCTTCCATAGGTCATTTTCAGTTATACTATTTTAGTACAGAAAACTAACTATTACATTCATTAAATTTGCCATAACTGATCTGTCATTTAAAAATATGAGAGCAGAAACCAATCCATAGACTTGCAATAAGAATAATGAAAGCTTTATTGGGAAAAGCATTTAGATGTAGAAATTTCAATTGTACAATATGATATTTATTAAGGAAAATTACATATTAATAATTTATCAAAAGTTATCAAAATTTATTGCTTTTAAAAGGGAAATGGTAAGGTCAAAATTAAATGTTGATTATGTGACACGAGCTTTCATCTATACTATCTAAATCATACTTATTACATTTGCTTGCTAAGTATTAAGTGGTGTATATAGCACTCTACACTATAATTTAATTAAAAAAATAAAGTTTTGTTGGTATTCTTAAAGATTAACCATAGACAGCAGAGTGGGGAGCTCAACCTAAATCCTAACACTAGAGATACAGAGGTGAGAGAATCGGAAATGTAAGTCCATCCTCAGCTACAAAGCAAGTTTGAGTCCAACTTGAGCTTCATGAGATGCTAACTGAAAACAAAGTAAGATTAAACATAGAAAACCGTATCCTATATCTGCTGTATGTTCAGACAGTCACAGTACATGAAGCATAATGAGGAAATGACCGCATACAACCTTTCATCTGTGAAGACGATGTTCTTTCCTCCTGTGGGGAGACTTTATACTCTGTGCTCCCCTCTCCCACCTCCTGCCCCAGGAATGGTGCTAGCCACAGACTGACCCAAGGGCATCCTTAGCAGTATATTTGGAGCTACTCAGTAAATGCTGTTTGATTGGTCTTTGTTCTCATGGGTTGTAACTTACATGGAAGAAATGTAAAATACTCAATCACTGTGAGGAGGGAGAATGGGGCAGATTGAGAAACATTTACAGAGGTTGAATTCTGGAGATGCCACTTGAGAATGAAGAACAAGTCTCATGTGGGTCTGTGATTCCCCAAAGCATGGATTCCTGCTCATAACGGTGAGGTGGAATAAGAAGCAATGTTACTTGCTTTTATACCTCAAGTGTCAAGGGTGTTTGGTTATTTTTAGTCTTTTGTTCCTTGGGGGCTTGTCACCCAGCTCCCAAATAAATACACGAGACTTATTGTTTCCTATGCATGCCAGGCAATTTCTAGCCAGCTTTATTTTTTTAACTTAAATTTTCCCATCTACCTTTTCCTCTGGGCTTTTACCTTCCTCTAATCTATATGTTAATATATTAATCTATTTTTTTTACTTCGTGCTCCATAGTTAGGTGTGTGGTTCTGTGGCTCTGTGGTTTACCCCTGGCATCCTCCTTTCCCACTCCTCTTCTCTATCCTCCTTTATTTATTCTGACTGTAAGCCACACCTCTTTCTTTCTCCTGCCTAGCTGTTGGCCATTCAGCTCTTTTTTAGACCAATCAGGTGTTTCAGACAGGCAAAGTAGCATAGCTTCACAGAATTAAACAAATGCAACATAAAAGAATGCAATAAATCTTTGCATCATTAAACAAATATCCCACAGCATAAATCAATGTAGCACATCTTCAGCTAATCATCCATAACAGCCAAGCTGCCAGATCATATTATATTGCTCACATAGATAGTTTTGTTCTCACAGAGTTCCTTGACATCTGAAGAATAATTGTGTATTTCAGCCATTTGGGTACTTTTAAAAGGTTAGACTTTTGTTCCCAAACATTGTCTAGTATACTGGATTTGTATTCATCATTTTGTGGTAGGGTAGATACATATTTCAAGAAAACATCTAATATATGCCTGCAAGAATGTTTCCCACTAGCCCTGCTTCTCTCAGCTGTAGGGATCCACTGTTATGAATGGTCAATAACACATTTATCTGGAGATCTGATGGAGACCTGGACGAACTCTAGTGACAAGAGTTCAACACAAGATGACTCAGGCAAAGAACTTGAACTATGAGAGCTGACCACTGGGTTCAAATTCTGCTTCCTAGCTATGTGACCTTGGATAAACTGCCTAACTTCTCAAGACCTTAGTTGTTACCTTGGTAAAACAAGCACAATGACAGAAATGTGCCAATGGTGAGGGGTTGGGTAATGTTTTATTTGTTCTGACTTTTTAGTTTTGTGTTTTTTGTTGTTGTTGGGGCTTTTTGTTTTGTTTTGATTTTTGTTTTGTTGTTGTTTTTTGAGACAGGGCCTCTCTATTGTGTCCAGGGGGTTCTGGAACTTGTGAGCCTCCTGCCTCAGCCTGAGTGTCCAGATCACAGGAATGTGCTACTACATCTACCCAGGACCATAGCACATGGAGGTTTAAATGAGAAAAAGTGAATTCTTCAGGACAGTAACAACACATAGAAGCAATCACTAAGTAAGCATTAGGCTGCATGGGTACTGCCCCAGCTGGATTCAGGGTGTCTCACACCTGCTAGAGAAGAAAGAATGGTATTCTAAAAGTATAACCCAAGTGTCTGTTAAAACCCCATGGCAGCTTCCCTTAAAAACTGCAAAGTCTTCTAGTATATGGCAATTAACTAAATAATCTTTGTTTTCTTGTTCCCTTCTAGAAATCTTTGAAATACTGTTTAATATGGGAACCTCTGCCCCTTTGCCAGTGTCTATAGAATGAACACTGCATGCAAATGATGATTATATACTTGGCAATTTCAGTGAAACTCAGGGTTCACTGGTGAGCTTCGTGCCTACAATTTCTTATTTCATTTGTCCTCAGCTGGCCTGATTTTCATTATCTGTGAAGATTTGCAAGGAATGATTTATTTGACTTCACAACAAGACTGCTACAGCACAGTCAATTGGCCTAGGAGAAAATAGAATTCTTATTTAAATTTTATTTTATCTGAACTCTTTCCATACTCATGGCTGAAGGAGTTCAGAATCTACTCCAAGCCAGTCAAGAGTTACTCCACCATTTGTTTCCCTCTGCTCATTTACTCTCCACTCCGGACATGCCTTCTTGCTATCCCATCCATGAGCAATAGTACCACACTCCTCCATCTCTCTGCTCTCCCTTCCAAAGCCTTTCAAATGGAAGTGCCCATTTCCTGCTCTGGCCATGCCAAAATGGACTTCCTTCCTGCTCTCCATGAACAGAAGTAGTTGCAATTGCTGACTAACTCATCTGCACACCTGTGAATGACACTCTACTTTTGCCCTCATCTTGATCTGGGCCTATACAAAAGCAATCCATATAGTCTTACTTAAGAACAACTTTGATTCCATAGAACTCTGTAGTTGAGTAACCAAAAAGCAAGAATTAAAATTACTACTGATGACTACTAAGGTGGTTATTATTAAATGAGTACTTAGCACTTATTGGTGCTTGAAAAATGCTAACTTGTGCTGACTCACTTAAGTGTAAACTAAGACTTTACAGTGATCCATGTGCTTTGTATCTATGTCTCATCTCACTTCATCCTGTGAAACCTTTATAAATGCTATTTGATAGATAAGGAAACTGACATAGAGAGAAATGAAGGCCTTTAGGTTATATGACTATCTGAAAGGAGCTAAAGGGAAGCCAGATTAGGGTGACTCTAAATCCATCTGTCTCCTCTACAAGCACACTGCACAAAGTCCACCCTGCCTGTGATACAGGCCAGACACAACCAGACTTCCTCAGCTCTCACAGCAATGGCCAGATTCATCTTGGGACTGAATGGATTGTACTTCTGGACTGCCATGGTTGGCACCAGTGCCAACAGAGATGTCTGTGCTGTGCTACAACCTATAAGCAAGCAGTCCAACCATGCTCTGCTTGGATGGTTGGCATTAGTGCCCGAGTTGACTTTCTCCATCATGCAGAGTAATTCAGTCTCACTGCAAACACTACCTAGGGACTGTTAATGATCTGCTGGTTAAGAAATACAAATTCTTAAGGTAAACAAGAAGAGCACATGGAACCTGGCCATGAGAAAAGAAGGTTCCCACAAAAAAAGCCAGCCATGGGCTACCAGGCTGTAAAAGCTCAGTCTGTCCAGACACATAAAATCAAAACCCCAAATAAAATCAGTACATTTCTCAGAAATATTACCTCCAAGTAATATAATAATATAAAGCAGTAACAAGGTTAAACTAGGGGTGGGAGGAAATGGGTTTACTCAATTTTATTTTGCAGCTGATTATATATATATATAGTCATATATATATATATATATATATATATATATATATATGAGAACCATCTTCAAGGAAACAATTTGAAATTATATTAAAATCCCAATTTAGCAGTAGTATCCCAAGTTGTCTATACTAACTGGGATAAAAGGAAAAATACTAGAGAGTGGCCAACTGCATTAACACTCAACTGTCTATTTGTTAAACTGGGGATGTGTAGATATGATGAAGTATTCTGTGACACTATCATCTAATAGGCAACTTAAAATAATAAAAAGTTATCTTGTAGATGTATACATTGGGGCTGTGCCATGGAATCACTTAGATCCTGGAACCCTGACTAGGGGCGGCTAGGGAATGAAGATAGGACAGGCATATGTACAAAAAACTGGGATTAGGTGAGAGGTATTCTCTAGTGGAAGGTACCTGCTACTGCCAACAACTGGAACATCATTGTGTTAGGGGAATGTGTTAGGAGTCTGGGTAGGTGGTCTCTGTAGATGAGCAGTATCAACCTATAAACATCTGGGAGGAGGAAGTAGCAGTGTCCAGTTTTTATACAGATTGATGAGTCATCCATAAATATTCATACTTGAACAAAGAAAGGTTTTGCTTACAAAGCCCAACCCATATAGGAAAAAGCTTTGCCAACTTCCCATGGTTCCAAGACCTTGGATCCCTCAATATGACCATGCCCATGGCAACAACACACATTTACCCAGGGACTTCACTCAATCAGGGCTACCTCAGCTCCCCAGAGAGCTGTGAGTACCCCATGATTAGCTGATCTTTGCATTATGACCACTTGTGCTTTCCTATAAAGAGATTCTCTGAGGGGAGAGAGGAGAATTATACATATCTGTGGGCATAGGGGCAAGTTAGGAATTATTCTGCCCTAGTAAAGTGGCAATAATAGTCCTTTAAGACCCATGACATAACTAGCCCTATTTAGTTATTTAGTTTTCTAGTACCAGGCATGATTGCCCTCCTGTTGCACTGGTCTTATGTACAATTAGATAGCTGTTGTTTACTAAGATATGAGTGCCACTCTTGCAACACAGCCCCCACACCTAAGGCTCAGGGAGCATTGCTGAAGAGGGAGAAGAAATATTATAATAGTCAAAGGACCAGGAAGTTTGCTGTGAAATCATGTTTCCTAAAAAAATGAGAGGGAGTTGCACCCATGACAATGCAACAATATGGTTGCCTAAACAAGACCTGAACAATAACAATACTGAAAGATATGCTAACTTAGAAGGTGTGCCCAACCCCTAGACAATGAACTATAGGCAACCAATGACCACAGCCCTTCACTTTTACCAATTATACATTATAGCTTCCAGTTCCACCATTCATAGGCCCTGCATCACACACAAAGGATAATGGCTATTTCAGAATTTAATGTATCACATGCAGTTTTTAACACACTGTGCATCAAAGCTCACACATGGAAGTGGCATTTAAGTTAGACAAATAATGGTGCTTAGCCTTGATTCTCAGAGTACCTGCTTGTTCACACAGAACAGTGTGTGGTTTGCATATTTATTTGGTTCTTACATTTTCAGGTTGCTTAGAAACTGTTCCACATAATTTAATTTTTATCATAATAATTGACTTAACAATCACTTTCTTCCAAGGTAATAAAGGGGCCCAGTTTCATGTTCAAAATATTAGGAATTCCAAACCTGTAAGCAAAGGCCATTTTAAGTTTTTTTTACTTAGAAAAACATAAAATTTCACTACAAAGTCAGATCTTTCTGAGAATAAAATTACTGAAACAACATTGAAGTTTTGGTGATTTGAAATAAATGGAACCCTATTATTAGTACTTGAAGCTGAATTGGATTTTGATGGAAAACAAAATAGTACAGAAATGACTTTATAGAAGAAAATGCAGTATTAGGGTTTTTTTCCTTGAGAAAATTGCAGAGACAACTTATGAGAAGCTGAAAACAAAAAAAAAAAGCAGTGACTGAAGATCAAATTGACACAGGTACCACATGCCAGCTACACCCAATATTGTACCGTGAAGATGTCACTCCCTCTTCAGTTGAAGACATAAACAAGGAACTTCTGAACATTTGGCCATTGAAGAGGAAATGGAGTGCTGGTCACTGTTGACTGTGATGGGTTGTCTAGATTAAGGTTAGCCCCTGAAAATGTCTGTGAGGATTTGTCTTGGTGATATTAGAAGATTCATTTTAATTGTGGGCAGAACTATCCCCTGGACAGGTGATACTAGACTCTAAACATGGAGAAAGTAAGCTGGGTACCGCCAAGCATGCTAGAGTAGTTTAAATGAGAATGTCCCCCTCAGGCTCACATGTGATTGGCACTGTTTGGGGAGACTTAGGAAGTATGACCTTCCTGAGGGAAATACATCACTGCAGGGGATTAGCTTTGACAGTTCAAACTCTGATGGTTTCCAGTTTTCTCTCTGCTTCTTGCTTGATGTTTAAGACATGAGTTGTCAAACTTGCTGCTCCAGTTGCCATACTTTCTGCCTGTGGTCTCGACTCTAATATCATGGACTATTCTCCAACTGGAAATCTAAGCCCACGTAACCTTTCTTAATTGCTTTGGTCATGGTGTTTTATCACAATAGAAAAGTAACTGATACACATGGATTCATCTTTCTCTGATGCTGACTAAGGATGAAGCTACCTGCTCCAGTTGCCTTCTGTTTTTGACTTGCCTTGAACTAGGAGTTAAAATGTATCATTAAGTTACTTTGGTCAGAGTATTTTATCCTGATGACAGGAAAAGAAAATTGTACAACTGCCAATTCTCTAATGAGGAATTCATTCACACTGGAAAATATATGGGAAGGTATAGGAGTTGGGAAGGGTAGAAATTGGGGAGGACTTAGAGGTTGAAGAGGGTGTAGAAGTTGGGAAGAGTTTAGGAGTTGGAAGTTATTCCTATCACATATTCCTCTTGTAAAAATGTTCTGACTTTTAATATTAAAAATCTGTGAGAAGTTGATATATTTCCATCTTTGATCAAATGGCATCATTCATTCATTCTACAATCGACTACTCTATACCAGGCACAATTCTGGACACAATGAATACAGCAGTAAAATGGCAATGTTTCCTGCCCCCAAGACACTCTCTGTCTAGGGGTATTCTAGTGAATACCAGTCCATCCAATGAAGTAAGATGGCAGGAATTCCAAAATGTGAACTGGTCATTTTCAATTACCATGCTCTTTCTATCAATTGTAAAAGACCCAGAAGCATTGGCACCCTTTCATTCCAAATCCAATGCCAAATTTATGCCTTCATATGCATCTAGAATACACAGGAAGACTCAACACATAGTGTTCTCAAGAACCAGGATTTTTATAAAATGATCATATTACCAGAGTAGAAACCAAATGTCAAACTTCCAAACTGACTGAGGGTATCATGAGTGTTTCAAGACAGTCTTGCTTCTTCATCTCTATCCTTGGCTCCTGATGAGTATATTTCCAGACTTGTCACATCATATTTTTCTAACTTTTGGTGGGAAAATATGGCCTTTGTCACTATAACACAAGTATATGGGTGACAGCTATGATATCTTAAAACCACTTGACACTGATCCACAGAGGCAGTAGTATCCTGCGAACTGAGGATACTACTCAGTTATGAGGGGAAACCCATAATTCTTAACATTAGGAATCCCAGTGGCATCTGTGGAGATACAGAGACTGTCCCTGAAGAGGGCAATTTTAAGTATCAAAAGCTATGTTGAGAAATGCTAGAGATAACAAGAACACTACCTCAGCAGCATCCTTTGCCCCATTTCCTGCTCCCTCCCATATTAGGGTAGAAGATGCTAAGCTTCCTGCTGGAACTTCTGATGGAACTTCTACCATTCCCTGCCCCTTCTTCTAGTTTCTCTGCTGAAGGCCTGGATGCCTACTTTCTCTGGATTGTGAAGTAATGGAGGTGGAGCCAGGATAAAGGCTTTCTAAGAATGAGCTCCTCAGCAGAGTATGCTAGCTTTGTCTCTCTTGATAGGGACTTCACTTTTTTTTCTAATATAAAAATCAACACATTATAAACACCTTGTGAACATCTTGAACTTCATCTTGGGTCTTTAAGAATGAAGGCCATTTTTGTTCTCCATCATTTTTTCTAATTATACCCTGAAAAATAATCCCACTTGTCCGTACTACTTGATCCCACCAGAAATAATGCCACATATTCTTGGAGTCCGATCAGATGTTGCAGATTACCCAGCCCAAGCCTTCACTTTATACATGAAGAACTGAGATACAAAAGTATTAAATAGCTCCTTCTGGTCATTAAAGCAAGTAACCCCAGGCTGAGGGGTGATAGATTCAAACCCCATTGTTACTCCGCCAGATTCAGGAATCTGCTGAACACTTCCTACTAACTGCTCACATCCCTTTGATCTACTAACTGTTTGAAGAGGAAATTAAATTTCATAGGGAAGCCAGGAAAATAGCTAGCTATATGGAAGCAGCAAGACCCTGGTTTATAAACCAGGCAAGGTGACCTTTGCCTATAATCCCAGAACTCACAAGCCTGAGGCAGGATTATTATAGCAAGTTCAAGGTCAGTCTGAGTTGTAAAGTAAGTTCAAAGCCACCTAAGGTACGAAGGGAATTCAATATTAGTGATAAGTGGGAACTTACCAAAAAAGAAGAAAGAGAGGGGAAAAAAGGAAGGGAAAGAGGGAGGGAGGAAAGGAAGAAGGGAACGAGGAAGAGAGCGAGGGAGGGAGGAAGGAAGGAGGGAAGGACAGAAGGAAGGAAGGGATGAAGGAAGGAAGGAACAAAGGAAGGAAAGAAGGATGGAAGGAAGGGAGAAGAAAAAAAGAAGAAAAGAAAGTACCCTGGCATCCGGCTTCCTATGGTATTGCATTATGGACTGTTATGAGTAGTTTTTTCCTGCAGGCCTGGTCCCACCACCGCACCAGCCCCAAATAATACACAGAGACTCTGCATTAGATATAATTCTGTTGGCCTATTACTAGCATTTCTTATTGGCCAGCTCTGTCTTAAATATTAACCCACTTCTATTAATCCAAGTATTTCCACGTGGTCTCATCTTACCAGAGAGAGCCCCTGGCATTCTCTCTCCATTCTCCTTCTTGAATCTCCTCCCTACTACTTCCCCTTTCCTCCTAGTTTCCTCGTCTCCCCCATCTTGCTTTCCTATTGGCCAACAGTGCTTTATTCATTAACCAATACAAGTAACAATTTACAGAATGACATCTCCCATCAATGGACCCCACTCAAAATTTCTTCAGCCTGTAGCTGAAATGCCACAGCTGACACAGAGTATCTTAAGGCAATCTTTGTGACCCTCTGTATTTCAGGACTTTGTTTCAAGTAAGATGTATATTGAATAATCAAGTTCCAACTGTACTATTCTTGAAATATAATATAGCTGTAGTCAATAACAAGAATATGCTACTCATATGCAGAAAGCTGGACCTAGAAAACATTAGCAGATACTCTTTATACCATTGTAGTCTTCTGTGACTGACTTTGTACAAAGATGAGTGCAATGAAATAGGCTGTAGTTGCCATAGGAACATTATCTTTGGTATTTAGTAGAAGTGCTACAATGTGTATATATGAGAGAATGAGAGAAAGAAAGAGAGGGGGGTATTGGTAACTAAAAGGAAAAAATCTCTGATAAATAATGAAACCAATGTGCTTACGTGATAGTCATATATAATTTATGTGGCTTAGAGGTGATTTATTAGCTTTCAATATGAAATAATTAGATATTTAATTTGCCATCATCTATTTTCCCTTCTTAGAAATTAGAAAGACTGTGAGGTATTCTTTTTTACTATTAGGCTACCAATTTTAAAAGGCTAGGATTTTTGTCCCACCAGATATATCTGCACAGCAAATAAAATCATTTAAAAGAATTCTGCCAAGTCACCCAGAGGTTCTGTCAAAGTGGTGATATTAAGGAAGATGGGTTATGTGAGCGAATGCTGGTCTTTCAGCAGTCCTTGTCTTTTGTCTGCCTTCTCAATCTGTTGAGAGCATCCACTCATCTCTATCTCAGAAAGCTCCACAGTCAGGAAATGATAAGGGCTGTCCATTCTTCACGGTCACAGAATTTCCCTGACATTTCTGACTAGGTCTCTGAACACTTTCTACTGCACTGAAAGAATCAAACGTATCACTGGATATTTGGACCTGGGATTGCATGGGACTGTGAAGAAAATTATCAAGATACACATAGGCAAGAGCCTGGCTGCACTGGCCGTTTCTTTCTTCCTTTGGGGGGGGGTTGGCTACATCATTATTGTAAGCACTGAATAAAGGGGAGTGAGTGGAGAGAATTAATTATGGGTGTTGATTAGGCAGCTGGGTAATTGGGACTAACAATAATGTTTGGATAGCACAAAATGTAAGTGACCTTGGCTGATGCAAGAGCAGTAAAATTTGCTGGCTTGATCCTTCTCTGAAGTTATGGATTTTCACCAAAGTAGCTAATATTCTCCCAATTGTGTGATTCATCTATAAATGTATTTGGAAAAATTCTTTATCCAGGGACCTCATGAACATCTCAAATTGTTGGTATATCTGAAGAGGAGTTGGTGTGGCAGCTAAGGAAATGGCAACACTGAGCTTTAGTGTTCTATGCAGCCTATTTCTGACAAAGAGGCTCCCAAGGACATGGATAAAGAAGAGGGCCCTCTGGAACACTGAGAGAAATGAAATGTTTAGGCAACATTCAGACTTTCAGGGACACCACTTAAGAGTCCTCGACAACCTACAGTTTCATTTTTTCTGGACTATGACTCAGGAATGCAATGATCCAAACCCTGCTGGGGATGTGTTTGAAACCTTGGGTCCCACACTGGAAACAAAAACAACAAAAATAATGACCTAAAACAGAGCTTCTTGAAGTATATCCTATAAGACTTTGCCTTGTTCATTTGACTAGCCCTTGCTCAAAATGGCTTCTAAAGGATGCAGAGTGCCTCCATGTGACCTCACAATGCTCTTTGGATGCATCACTCTCTAAGAAATCTTGTGATGAAAACAATTTGCCTAACACAGTCACACCTTCTGCCAAATTCACTTTGCTATGAAATCCATTTGTCAGAATCCACTTAGCAGCATTGCCAGGTACTTTATAAAGCAGGAAGGTACTTTCTAGAACATCGTCACACGAAGGCTAGTCATCTGGTCAGTGACTTCTCCAGCTCAGGGCTTCCTGCTACTTTGCCCCTGAGATGAGGTCACACAAGTCTCATACAGTGAATGTTCATAAAGTGAGGAACATCACCCTCCCTTTGAGCCCAAACATGCATCCCATGAATATTAATCCCATTCCCTGGAGTAGTATGAGATGAGGTTCTTGTCTACAAGACAGCTTTTGTTTTTAATCTAAAGGTAGTGGCTGCATCTGTTGAGTGAGCACTACTCATGGTAGCTAGATCAGTCACTGTCTCATGATGTGACTTTCAGGCTTTTGACATCCTAAGTGTTCCTCAGTCATGCTCTATATCCTTCATAAAAAGTGGCTCTGACGTCTGTAGGTATGACACTATCATCAAAGATGATAGTAGAATCATTATCTCCCTTGACTTTTATATCTCATTTATAAATTGCTACCAATGGGTTTTCACCAAGCAGGTCAAGATGGAGACTAGTGTAGAAAATGGTTTATAAAGAAATGAAATCAACATCTATGGAAAGGGAGAGAAACAACAGGAGACAGCAAAGAGATAAGTTAATCTGTAATGCCTCATTGGTATAAGTTGACCTTTCAAGTTAACTAAGTTGGTGTTGGTCAAGGAGAATGATAAGTTGGGCTTTTATATCACCCTCCTCAATCATCAATCAGTCATTATATGAAGGCTACCTCAGAAGGGGAACCATCATGCTGAGAAACATAATCCTTAGAGCTTCCAGCTGAACACTGGCAGTTAGCCACATTCCCGACAGTTGCTAAAGTTAGTTCTTTATCCCTGATCAGCAATGATGGCTAGCAGACCCCACACAGCAGTTTTGAAGCTTATAGACTTAGATTTGGATTGTAGCCTAATTGTAATTTAAAACCATTAGAGTTTAAAGCAAGAAGTCTCATGACTGAGTTTGCGGTTTCAATAATATCAATCTCCCCTTGTATCTGAAGAAGTGAAGCAGGGGAAATGGGAAGCTGCTTTAGAAGCCCATTGGGTAGGTGGTCAGAGTTCAGACTAGAATGCTAGCAGTGAGCATGGAGAAAAGAACAAGTGTGATACATTCAAGAGGCAGGAGGGTTGGGCTTCGGAAATGGATGGAAGCTGATTACGAAAGGGAGAGATGATTCAAGGAAACTTGTAAAAACAACTAATGAGTAAGAGTATGTTTAAAAGGGTAAGAAACATTAGATGAGGGGCCATGGGTGAGAGGGGGGAGCATGCTAAGTTTGACAAGTATGAGACATCCAAGTGAAAATATAAAGTACGCAGCTGTAAATATAGATCTGAAGCTTAAAAAAGAAATCTGAGCTGGCAGTATAAATTTGGGAGTCCATGTCTTCATACTGAGCCAATGGAAATAGACAGATATTTCAAATTCTACAGAGTGAGGAGAGAAGGAAAATAAGAAGGCACTGGAGCTGAGCCCCAGCAGGACCCCAATGCAAAGGATAAAATACCAGGAGAGTGAGGAGGAAAAACAAGGGGTGGGGGCAGAAAGTGTAGCACTGTTTATGACTGTTCTGAATGTGGACAGCCCCCCAAAGACTTAAGAGACCTGGTCCTCAGCTGGTGCTCCTATTCAGAGGTGATTGGATCATGAGGGTTATGACTTCATCCACGGATTAATCCATTGATGAGTTTGCAATTGAATGGATTAGAAGATGGCTACTGGGGGTGTGTCCCATCTTCTCTCCTGCATCTCTCTTCTTGTTCTTCTGCCCCTCCCTTGTCTGCATGAGGTGAACAACTTCCCTTTACTGCACCCTTCTGTCATGATATTTATTTCTTCCTTGCCACATGCCTAAAAGAGACGGAGCCACACCATGCATGGAATCCTTTGAAACCGTGAGCCAGAGTGAACTTTTCCTCCTTCAGCTTGATTTTTTTTTCTTTTTCTCTTTCCCATAGAGAGATGGAAATTTAGTATTGAAGACGTGAGCAACACCAGAATCCAAAGTGCAGAGGGCAAAGTGAGAGAGAGCATCCACCCTGACCTTGGCAGGCACCGTTTCTGGAGAAAAGGTGTGGAAGAGGAACACAGCGTATTTTTGATTTTGTCTTTTGAGTATAGATGCTTGGTACTGAGTTTTCTTGCTGACTCTGGGAAAACTTGACTGCAGGCCATGATTCACCTACTCAGCTCCTGCTGCTGCTGCCCTAAATGAAAACAAAGAAACAGTGTTGCTTACAACAGAATTGATTCTCTTCTGGTTTCAGAGGCTAGAAATCAAAGTGTCAGTAAGGTTTATCCCTCAGAGGCTCTGAGGGAAATCCATCCTTTCCTTCCTGCTTCCAGTGGCTGCATCTATACAGACACTGCAGTCTTGGTCTTTGGAGTCATATAGCTTCCCCCTCTTCCATAGACAAAATCACCTTCTGCGTTTTATAAGTGATAGAACTTACAGACTAGTTTTCTTAGATGTCTCTTTAGCTAGAGATTCAATTGTATCATGTCAAAGATGTACTCTCTGCTCGCCTGTAGGAAACAGCTAAGTAAATTTCTACAACATGTAACAAATACCTACTTTTCGCCAGTTTCCAACAAGTGTCGGGGTCTTCAACATTCATCTTTCTACTGCTATTTGGATCAAAGAAATCTAGATTTGTTTTTGGTAGTCATAAACCATATAACTCTTCCAGCTACTTAACATAGTTCCATTATGTGTTAAACTGCTGCAACTACCTCCTTATATCAAAACCTGATTTTTTTCTTATGGCTGGTTACAAGGGTCTACTCTGGAGTTTAAAATAGTTTCCCCAGAACAGAAAAAAGGATCTTTAGCTTCTCCATTAGGGCCATTAAGCTGCAGCTTTAGGGTTCTAAACACGAAAAGTAGATAGATTACCTCCAGAGAGGGGAGGGAAGAAGGGAAGGCCATTCTGAGTGCAGTGCCTTTTTTCTTCTCTATTAGGGTTATGATCATCTGAGAGGCAGTGGCTCTGATAGAGGTTGACTCAGTTCCCAGAGCCATCCAAAGAGAGTGACAAGGACTGAGCAGAGAGTCTAGAGGACCAGTAGAGCACATGACCTCCCAGCAGTTGAGAATGGCTTAAGAAGGGAGGGTGTCCTAGCTGCAAACAGGTCCAATGGGGAAGATGAGAGGTTCCCGGGGCACAGCTGTCGGAATGTTTGTTTGATACCTAGGAAGCTCCATTCTGGAAACTGATGAGGACTGAGGAAGATCCGAAATGGCTGGAGAGTGGATAGGACCAAAAATGTACAGAAAAGGCTGGGAGCATGTGTAGAAAGAAAAGGGTAGGCTAAGAAAGTTAAGAGAATGGAGTTGATGCAGAGGAGGTTGCTGGCTTATTAGCAGGAATGTAAGGACCTCTGTTTCCTCCATAAAATAGAAGACCAAGTATGTAATGGATGAGAAAAGGAAAAATCAGTGAAGTTTGATGAGACACGGCGGGGGTAGACACACAGAAGTTCAGAGGGATGCGAATTTTGAAGAAAATGAAGAAGACATTAAAGTTACTGAGGAAGGTAAAATTGTGCCTTACTCATAGAACATCCAAAATGGCCTTGCAATTTTGAGAAACTGGTCGAAGAGTCCTGTGGGCTATGTCACACTGCACACATTCAATTTCAGTCACACAATCTCAGAGCTTCAGAAAGTGCCATTAACCCAGATCTCCAAAGTACTGAGGGCTGGAGGAATGCTTCAGGCTCCTTTCCCCCCTTAACTCACAGCAATCAGGAGCAATATTAAGGTCCTGAACCCTCAGAAGGGAAAGAGCAGGACAGCAAAGGTGACTTGACACAGAAGACATCGTTCAACGGGAACAAAATTCAACAGGAAGTCAGTGCCTTTGCCTCTGGGAGCCCACTCACCAAAGCAAACTGTCTTGCCAGACTTGCTGGCACACACTGGTAACATCAGTGCCCAGGAGGCTGATGCAGAAAGACCACAAATGTGAGGCCACTCGGCTACATAAAGAGAATGTCTGCAAAGCAAATTGAGAGTTGTTTGAAAATGCTAAGAGCAGCTTAGTTCCTGTGTGTGGGATGGGAAGAGTTGGACCAGGGGAGTGGAAATGAGTGGTGTGCTGTAGTGTTGAGATTTGTTCTTGACTTCCCCCCAAAAAAATTGTGTGTGTGGTGGGGGTAACTCAAGTACATGTTGGTTCTAATAGAGAGGGTTTCAATTTGGGAGCTGGGAGTAAGCTGGAGAGTAAGGGAGGAACGGAGCAATGTGCAAGTGGGGAAGAGGCAGATGGAGAGCACTCTAGCTTCACTCAGAGCTTACAGGGAATGCCTGCTAGAAACACTTTCACATGAGTCTCACATTTTTTGCATTGCCTGCAGATGTTTCAGGATACCGTTAAAAGGATCTGTCAAGCAGAAACCCAGGAAGATAGAAACGGAGCCTCCCTCCAGAGCACAGAACACACTCATGCTGTCCAGATAATAAGGGTGCCAGATCCCTAGGCTTGGGCTCCTCTCCTGTAGGATAGCTCTGCCAAGCACAGCCTCCATCTGACCCTCATGGCCTGCAGTGTACACAGCCTCCATCTGACCCCTATGACTCGCAGTGTGCACAGCCTCCATCTGGTTCTCATGGCCTGCAGTGTGGACAGTTCTATCTGACCCTCATGGCCTGCAGTGTACTCAGCCTCCATCTGACCCTCGTGACCTGCAGTGTGCACAGCCTCCATCTGACTCTCATGGCCTGCAGTGTGCACAGCCTCCATCTGACCCTCATGACCTGCAGTGTGCACAGCCTCCATCTGACCCTCGTGACCTGCAGTGTGCACAGCCTCCCTCCTGCTGGCCCTCTTGGTGGCTCTGCACATGAATCAAAGTGTGAGAACTGGAGCAAAGGTGCTGATCTTCTGGCCTGTGCTGCTACTGTGAGTGATAAACCTCACACTCAGGAAGTTCATGTTTCACACTAGCACACCATCAGCCTTACAATCTCAGCCCTCAGCCAGTTCATAATATCCACCCATCCTTCCATTGCCAAACTCTTATCCTAGTGCCTGAGAAATCTGAATTTCTTAAACCACCTTGTATACAGTTATGTATTTCCATTGGCATTATAAAGAGCTGCGTCAGCAGGGTCCACTGGGCCTCACCACTGTCCAGGTGACAATCTGCCTTGTTCTTTTGCTGTTAGCTACTGGCCCTTAGTAGTTGACTATCTCCACAAATTTATTCCCTTAATAGACCAGGCCTCCTCAGCCACCAGAAGGGGTTTGAGCAGAGGTTTCCCTGTTAGGAATAGGACAGTGTGGGCATAGAGGTTCAGGAGGGAGTGAAAGAAAAACCAGAGAGATCCATGCCAAAGCCACTGCAGTGACCAGACAATGAGTGATTGGTGACCTGGCTCCATCTGCTTAAGAGTGGAGGTAGGCAGAAGGGTGTTAAAACACTGATGAAAAAAAAAATCAAAATGAGACAATACATCTGAAAAGAAGTTTGAGACTATTGATTCCCATATGAATAATAAGAACTAGAAGGAAAGTCCTCAACATGGTAATTTTAAGTAGTGACCTTATTGATTTAAAGGTTATGAAGAGACATTTTCAACTATGAACCAACTAGATAACTGAGGAGTGAATCAGGAAAGAAAATTTTAATCTAAGATCCACTATTGAGATAATTCTCTGTATTTTGGTCTTCATGTTTTTCTCTTAAAATTTTTAGTGTAAATGTATACTTTCATAAAAGTGATGTTATTCCCCCACACCGTGGTGATTTGAATGAAAATGACCCCCATAGGCCTATAGGGAGTGCCACTATTAAGAGGTGTGGTCTTATTGGAGGAAATGTGTCCCTGGGGCACGGGCTTGAGATTTGAGAAGGCCAAGCCAAGCCAAGTGGCTCACTCTCTTCCTGCTGCCTGCATGTCCAGATGTAGAACTCTCAGCTCCTTCTCTAGCACCATGGTGTTTCTTCACAGCAAAAAGCCCTAACTAGGACACCTAATAAGTATACAGGACACCCCATAAGGATACAACCCTCCTGGGGACTCTCTGCAGATCCACGTAGAGTACTGCCCAGAATTATTCATCTAAAAGGTAATAGCTGAATATTGAGCTATGTGCCTCTACCCCTGATTACCCATGGGTGTCCATCAGTGGCAATATCCCTAGCCCCCTGAGCATGTCAAATGAGTCCCTGCTACCACCCCAGAGGATGTGGCAGAGTGGCTAAGAGAACAAAATGAAGATGAAGTATGGAGACAAGGAGCAGGTAGGGCTAACAAGGAAATGTAGCAATGTACTCTTGCCACCAAGAAGACAGGAGGCAAATCTTGGTTACTCTGCAGAGTAAGGAGCACAGTTTGTTAATGTGGGGGTAGAAGCCCTGAGCTTGGTGGTTTCCTAACAAGTGCATCTGTGATTTCAGAAACTATCCCCTGGACCTGGAGAATAGATTTACTTTCCTAATATACTGCATGCTTTCACCAACAACGCATCTCATGTGGTAATGGAAAACATAAAAGTTAAATTAACATGATAAACAGACATACACACATAATGTGTATTCTATTGTGTACACATTGCTAATACATAGAATATTCTAAATAGTTGATCCCTGTGGGAAATTGTCCTGATGTTGCAGTTCTAAGCAGAGCACCAGCGGAGTAAGGATCTTAAGCCAGTGCACTGGCCTCTGGGATCCCACGCAGGCGCACAGCAGCTTCTGCTTCCCCAGATGCAACAGAGTCAGGATCTGGTCCCCATTCTCTCACTCTGCTTTCCTCCCTCCCTGCCAGCAACATCCAGTGTGTGGCTGTGTCCATCAGAGAAACCCACTGTAATCACTGAGACGTTTCTTTACTGTAATCTGCAGTAAGCATTCTGCCAAAGACACACATCTACATGTATTCTGTCAGAGAAAGCCTTGGACAATGCCTATCCAGTCCATTCTATGGTATTGCTTTACAAAGAGAAGCCCCCCAAACCAACACCACTGTGACTAGTAAACCCCTAACACACCTCTGAAAGTTTTACTTTTTCCTTTTTTATTACCTCACTGTACTTTCAGAAGGATCAAAAACCTACCATTTGTAATCATTAATTCTAAGTGATAAGTCTATTTCTTTAATTTGACTTTACTATGTTTCAAGCTACTTATATATATATATATATATATATATATATATATGCAGCATGTGACATGATCAAGTCATATTCCAGTTATAACATCACATACTTATCATTCAAAAAAGTGGAAACTAGATAAAAAGAGCCCAAAAGTTTCAAAACCCTACCTGTCAGTGACTTCTAATATGTTGACAAATTTCCTCTCGATGATTATTTTTTCCATTTGGGGGTTTTTCTAGCAGTCCAACTTTGTGTCTTGTTTTTCTTTATAATTTTATAATGAATTCATTTCACATATAAGATTTTAAAAAAAAAATCAGAATCCAGAGTTAGGAAAAGTGAATGGAAGGGGAGGTTGGCCTAGGGAAATTAGTATCTCTAGCAGTAGACAGAAGGATCCTATTTTTTGTCAACTTGACACAAGTTAGAATCATTTGGGGAGACAAAACATCAATTGAAAACATGACTGCACTGGAGTGGCCTATAAGAACGCCTGTGGGTCATTCTCTTGATGAACAATTGATGTAGGAGGACCCAGACCACGGTGAGAAGTGCCACCTCTGGGCAGGTGGTCCTGGGTTGTATAAGAAAGCAGGCTGAGCAAGCTATACGAGGCAACCCAGTGAATAGTACTCCTGTGGCCTCTGCTTCAGTTCCTGATTTCGGGTTTCTGCCCTGAGTTCCTGCCCTGACTTCCCTCAGTGATGGACAGTGATCTGAGAGCTGTAATCTGAAATGAACCCTTTCCTTGCCAAGTTGTTTTTGGTCATGGTGTTTTATCACATCAATATAATTGTGTCTAAGACATGTCTTTTCAAATGTGATCATAATATCACAGTGAAGTTCAGAGATCTAGGCATGCATGTGCATAAAAATGAGCTAGGATGGACAGGGTGAAAGAAAATATTTCCTAAGTATTCATCTCACACTGCTACATCCTGGTCAGCTGTAAACTAAAATCCCATGTGGCTACTTGGGTCATTCAATTCTGTTTCTAAATGAATTTGTTGTCCAGTCTTGTTCTGCTGGTTGTCTGGGTAAGGGTTTTTTGTTTCTTGCTATACAACCCTCCATAAGTCAAACTATTATTTTTAGCTTCCCATAGTCCCTCATGTGAAACTCGAAGAAATAAAACCTAGGAGATGTGGGAGGGAAAGTGTTAAGATCAGGCAATTCTATCCTTGCATTTCAAGGTTATATTCGCTTTCACAGATCAGGACAATGGTCTATTGAGACTTCAACAAAGTTTTCACTTAAAATTAGTAAAATGTATGAGTCAGTCTAAGCTGTTCTTGATCCAAGACTCAGCTACCAGCCTGATGTAACACCGTCCTGCATCTGTCCTAAACTAAGGGTCCTTCCAGGACTCTTAGCTGGTCTTGGGGATAAACTACTGCATCTTTATTTCTTTCCACAGTAATGTTCAATTACTTCAAGTGGCTGACTCTTGTCAGAGGGGACAAATGTGTGCTTCATAATGCTGGGGTCCCCAAAACATCGCATAAGCATAGCTTTTGAAATGAACTTTAGATAATAACTTTGATAACCATTGCCTTACAATTATATAGCAAGATATGAAGCACACTGTTCTATGACTACAGCTATTGAACAGCATGAATCTCTTGGGAAATACAGTACTCAATAGAGAAAAACCCAGAAATACAAGATTATTTTGTAGAAGGCATATAGAGCTAGATGCCATTAAATCAGCAGGAAGTTTCTTTTGGTATCAATTAATCTCACAGACCATGGAGGTTACAAAGCAGAATTATTTATTCAAAGGATAAAGCCATAAAGGAAAGGGGAAAGGTCTTTAAGTATTTTTTGTTTGGTTGGTTGGTTGTTCTTTGTCTCTTTTTTTGTTTGTTTGTTTGTTTTTTGCCTTCCTCGCATTTTAGGCAGTGAAGCAAGTTCCAAATAATTTCAGTTATTAGTGGCCCTTGGCACCTTAGGCCATTAAATCAAGCAGAACAGGGCAAGACTGTGCATTCTGTGTTTGAATGTGTGTGGTCACTGCATTTACAGATGCCTCTGCTGGTTTCACAAGAGCAATACAAATGTTTTCAAAGGTAGAATAATTTTCCAGCTTTTAGTCCTAAACTGACACTAAGAAAATTGTTTGGGTGTCTTGGTAAATGTGAATCCAAGCAGTGTGCCCTCTCCAGGATCCAGGCTTCCTCTTAGAGATCAGGGTGTGCAGCGGGAGATGAGGATTTAGCATCAAGATTGACAGTTTTGTGCGTTTGTTCAATCAATATCGTTTATGGATTGCTCAGAGATGGGTACATCCATTTGAAGAGGGGGAGAGAAGACACTACAGACACATACACTTGAGAATTTCAGCAAATTACCCAAATGCTCAAATCCTTCCCGGGGGCAATGGTTTTCAATAGGAGTTTACATGATAAATCCTTGCAGCGAATACATTTAAAAAATAATAATCCAGCAGCCGCATGGAACAATAGCACACCCACATTGGCTGCTTATTTTGAAAAGAGTCTTTAGTCAGAATGTGTGTGAAATTAGGCCTTCAAAAAAGAAATGAGACAAAGACGCTCAGAATGACCGAGGCAGGGCAGGCAGCTTATCCAGGAGTCCCTGACAATGTCCTACAGGCTGCAGAAACAACTCAGAACCAGGCTTAAACACACACACACACACACACACACACACACACACACACACACACACACACACACAAGCCACAAACAAAGCCAGAGTGGAAACGGATGATAAGCGGAGATCTGTGGCCGTGGAGAGCTGCAGAAGAGGAGCAGCTGCAAAGCCAGGCGGCTGAAAATGATAAAGTCAGACTGCAAATAAGTGTCCTGCTAGTAACCACCCGTGTGCGCTGGGAAGCACTCCCAGGCATCACCGCCACGGCTTTGCACTTTGTTATCTCAGTGGCTTCTCACAACTAAGAAGGCTGGCTTATGTGGCCAAAGTGGTGTTAATGTTTTGAGCCGGAAGGGAAAGATATTGCAGGTTCCAAGTTTGGTTTTGAAAAATATCATGTCTGAAATTTGAGTAAACAGCCAAGGCTAAATTTTCAAAATAAACAAGTAGGGCCAGAATTTGTGAGAAAGCCCATTCGCACCCACACACACTCGGGCTGGCACGGGAGACATGGGCATCTCTAGAAGAAAAGTGGCTTCCAAGGAGAGAGCACACTGAAGACAGCCATCCATGGCCAGTAGAACCTTCCAAGGTTCTTGCAAGATCACCCTTTTTCTGGAACTTTTTTTTTTTAATGTCTGAGTCATTTCTTTCCCACGAGGACAAGTGTTCCCATTAGACAAGTGACATTCCAGGCATAAGCTAAGAGAAGCTGTTAAAAAAAATAAATTAGGAAGATGCCAGAATCATACTTCAAAATGCTCTTTCTGTGTGAAATTCTCCACTTGATACCTAGAGTTTTCTAGGTATGTGTGAATGATCTGTTGAGGGGTTTAAGGAATGACCTAGCTCATCAGTTTTGTTTTCCCTACTTGGGCTGTATGGAGATGAATAACTAAGCAGGTATGAATCCATCAGTAAGGACTCAAAAGGCTGTAGAGAAAAGCCAGCACTCAGAGCATCTTCTTGCATCCCAGGATAGCTGTGAACGCTGCCCAAGGCAAAAATCATGAAATATTATAAGACTTTTTGTTTGATAACGAGGTTGGGCATGAACTTTGTAGATGACAACATGGTGTCAGAAACTCTACAGGTTGGACACACTTTGGAAGTACCTGCTCTGAATTCTCAAATGGATGTGAGAATATGCCAAGTTTCTTTCTATTCTCTCTTCTAAAGGGCTGACTTCACATGTGCTCTGTGAGTAGCACAGTTCACTAGCAGTCAAAGGGTTAAAAGAGGGTGAGCACAGAACTGGTCCCTATGCTAAGTCTCCCTGATGGTGACTGTACAGTTTATTCCCAGCCCTGGTGAAAAGGAACGACGGAGGAAGAACTGACTTTTTTCCCTTTTTTCTTTTTTCTTTTTTGTTTTAAATTATTATTTTTCTTCTCATTATGTCTCACTCTTGACTGCGCAGTCATGGGAGAAAAATGTAAGTCTTACAGCTGTACTTTGAGTCAGTCTACAGAGTAGAGCAGTGATGGGCTGGGGTGCATCACTGAAGGTCTGCATCCCCAGTTCAACAATGTGGAAGTCTGGCTGAGAGCAAAACGTTTCAGATTATTGCCCTGTGTGTTCAGAACATTGCTTTTTGAAATACACCCCTCTTTTTCAAAGCGGAAGTCTCTAGAAAAGTATCTAAAGCTGGTAGCCTTCTAATAACAGTGGGGAATTATTTCCACAGCATTTTGGACTCTAATGACCCTGGTGACATCTCCTTCCTGTTCAGCAGGTGCCATTCCTCACTTGGATTACAAAAAGGTGATAGCATGCTTGAGCCTCATTATAACAGGACCCCAGGGGGTGGGTGGGGGAAAGCTTGCCTTCATTCTCTAATAATTGTGTCAGCTGTGCAAACTACTACTGATCCCCTCGTCAAAGCTGTGTCTCAGAGAGACATTTTGCTTTCTTCATCCTAGTATTATCTCCCATGATGAAAGAAGAGTCCCTCACATTATCTGTTACCTTAAGGGGACTAACTCTCTTAATAACAAACCCATCCAGGCAAGATTCTAAATGTTAATAGACTAGCAGGCCTTGAGGAGAGGGCATTTTCGGCTGGGGAAGTGGCTGGCAGCAGCCCATCTAGCTGCATTGACTCATGCCTGAATCACAGCCAGGCTGGCAGGATGTTGTTTTGGGGAAGTTCGCAGGCCTGTCAAAAACCTGCTGTTGCCATTGGCTGATATTATGCAAGATTCCAAATGATATATTTATATTCTCCTTTTGGGTTTGTTGTGTGGTTCCCCCTCCCCCAATTCTCCAACAAGCTTCAAATGACCAAAAAAAAAAAAAAAAAAAAGTAGAAAAAAGAAAAGAAAAAAAAAAGAGAGATTTTAAGATAGGCTCATCACAAATAGAAGGCTTCGCTCTCAGCTGCCTTAGGCAGCCAGGTCAGAACAGTGCAGGTAATTTGCTATAATTCATTAAAGCCTCACTCCGGAAGGGCATGATGAGCCTGGAGCCTCCATGCATGGTTTCATCCAAGTGTCTTTTCGCCCTATATAAATCTCTGCAGCTTGCACGGGGCTAACAGATTAAGCCAGGCCGCTAGTGGAGTGGGGCCAGGGCCTGGATGGATTTCCTTTGTTGTCTGACTGGTGGTTGGGGGAGGGGACATGGCCGGGACCGCAGATCTTGTGAGATTCATGGAGACCTGCTTTCCCATCTCAGCTTCTCTTCCCCAAGCCTGGGAAGAGTTTAACCAGGGAGGCTGAGGAAATTCTTGCAACTGTGTCACAGAGAACTGAGAAGTTCCTTGCAGGAACTTAGTAGGCAGAAAGAGTGTGAGTGAATTCATTTGTATGCCTAATTTAAGACAATTGAGAGGCACAGTGTTCTAATAGATGGAGTTCTGGCTGAGGAATTAAACCCAAGTTCCATTCTTAGCTCCCAGTGAAACTGGGGCTTGGCATTCCCCAGAAGAATTTGAACTCTAGAGACAGTCAACTCAGGACAGAAATTACAGAATGATCCAACCACGATCACTATTATCTACGGCTTCCATCGTGTTGATAAAAAGCGAATTTAGCTCTCCTTAAATTCTTAGAAAAGTTCTAACAGGAAAATGTTCTTTGAGTAATCCTCTAGAGAAAAAGGTGGGGTTGTTTAGCATTCCCTCTTCAAGGGGAGCTTTCTTTGGCCCCTGTTCAAAGCAGATCTGTGGTGTGGAGGAGGGGCTCCAGCATACTGGCAATGGGGAAGCACAGGCACTCTTTCAAGTCCTGCCCAGGGCACTGGACACAGCTGCACTGCAGCTTCCCTGGGAAAATGACCTTGGCCATTAGCCTGAGTGTCCAGTGTTTGCTTCCTCTCAACCGCACACTCTGAGGCGTTTTAGATACAGGAAGAAAACAATCCTTGCCCACGGTTTCCCAGCAATCACTCTCTGACCAGAATTGGTGAGCAACATATGGAAACCCAGCCTTGGAAATGTTCTCAGGCCATCACCATTACATGAAGAGAAGAAATCCAAAGCACATTTGTCAATAGAATGTTGCCAAATTCAATCCCTCAAAATAATCAACACTTAATGAATTAACAGCCTATATGTGATACTGTGATGATTCTATGCCTCATACAAAATAATCCTCTGACTCCTTTTGCCAATATAGTTTAAATTTCTGTTCATCACCAGCCTGGATTTCTTCCTCCTTACTATGTCTTTAATAAATATTCCATTTTTATTCTGTTTTATTGATTGAGTCATTCAACAAATATTCCTTGGTATCAACTGTGTGTTCTGCCCCTTGCTAGGTATATAAGAGCACAACGTGTCTGTCCCTGACCTTAAGGGGCTGGCACTCCAGAATAAAAAGAAAATCAATGAAGACAGGACTAGGTCATGGGTGCTATGAGATGAGCTTTGGGGTTCAGTGTGGAAACAAAGGCAGGCATGAAGCAGACAAAAGCTCAGAGCATGGTGTGCTGCCTATGCTATTTAGACTTTAATGTATTGAAAACAAACCTAAGGATGGTATGGTTCAATATGACAACCACTCTGGTTCATGGTCACAGCTTGTGTTAGAGAATTTTAATGGATATGGAATCCCAAATCCGTATTCTCTATTGGGTTGATAAAACCTGCCCAGCTGATGGTGTTTGTGTAGGACGCCTTAGCCTGGTTCAGTTAGGCCCAGAGTATGTTTACAGCCAAGTAGAGCCTGCCCAAGGGTTTTTGAAACTGCTAAAGAATTGGCTCTCTTTTAGCTGAAATGGGAAGAATTTTCTAGAAGCCTCGAACTAAGCTGCCACTGCCATTTGCATTGAGAGAACCTCCCAGAGAAGGAGACACACAGAGGGATACATATCTGCAGAGGAATGTACATGAGGAATAAATGAAGCAGAAATCTCCAGCTGTCCCATGTCCTATGCTGGACTGAGCTGTCCCTAAACTTTCAGTCTTCTAAGTTACATGTCTGCTTAATTGAGGTTTCTGTCACTAGCAATCAATCCAGTGATTTTTAACTAGTGATGTTTAACTAGAATAGTCCATGTGAGAACTCAGAGGTTGTGAGCCAAAGCAGCAGCTGCAGGAATGAAGACAACGGTGATAAAAATGAAAGACCCTAAGGAAGTAAACACCCAGGATTTTGTGACTGGTGAAACGGGACCAAGGCGAGGAAGGTACCTAGAATTAGCCCTGGGGTTTCTGATTGACTGCCACGATGAGACCATTCACCAACACAGGAGGCTAATAAGAAGAGGAGAGTGAGTTTGACTGTAGACGTGTTAAGTCCTGGAGGGTGTCCAGATGGAGATGTACAGCAGGCAATTGGATAATGATTTGAAAAGTCAGAAGAGAAGTTGAAATAAGCTTGTGATTAGAAACAACAAATGTGGCTTACCAATTCTCCCAACTCACCACACAGTGAATATTAGAGAAGATCCCAAGTGGGAACAGCCCCTAATAAGTGCTTTCTCAAAGAACACATGATTTGTATTTTGAGTATCACAAATTCTTGTTTCTGTAGAATTCTTTGGGACATTGCTAAATTCCTAACATCTCCAGATTCTGTGCACTAACTGATGCCTGTCAACCTTTGGTCGGTAGGACAACTGCAAATGCTAAACATAGCTTCAAACATTCCCTGGAGGGACAGTATCATCTTCCATATATGATGTGACTCACTGACTGATGTGTGGATCTGTGTGCTAGCAAATGCCTAGCCTCTATTACTATAATAGTTATACAAATATGGAGATAAAATAGCTACCCTTTAAAGTACAAAAGTATACAATAAATGTAACTCTGAAGAAGCCAAAATGCTCTCACATGGTGCCACCCCCATAGCCTGACTAGATTCCCCTCCCCACCTCTCTGGTCTCAGCCTCAGGATGGCTATAGTTACATGTGTAAGCCATGACAGCTAGCTCTGCCTGTCTGCTCAGCTGTTTTCAGAATTCCCGTACACTCAGACCAGTGCTTGGAGGGGCTTTCTACAGTGGCCACCCTCTTACCATATACCACTAAGAATGCATTGTTTTCTGATGCAAACATGACCCTTATAAGCAACAACCCTAATCTAACTACCCGTAAAGAAGGTCTGCTTTTGTGCTATTTCTAAGTTTCCAAAACTTTTGGATGTCAAAGTTAACCAATATGACAGTGTGTTTGGAAAGTTAAATTCCAGTAATGTAAAAACACACTTATCTGCAATGATCAGGTCTCCATGTTCCATGTGTAGGAATTACATGTAATGTGGGGCTTGTAGCCTCTGGAGGATCACGATGAACATATGAAAGATGCTCCTGAATTGTTCTGTGATTAGCTCCTTAATTCGATGAGTAATAGGTACTTATCAGACTAATTTGAAAGCCTTCATTTTTTTTGACAAGCTCTTTAATTTGCACAGTACTATAAATTAGCTTGTATGTAAACATAGCAATGTGACGAATTAAATGTATTAAACAAAATGTGCACACTACCTTATGCACTTGCTCTCAAATGAAAGTCTCTGGGAAATTAGATTGTCTTTATCTCTTAGGCTGAAACTGCAGGAGGCTAATTTTCTCTCACATTTCTACAGTGATAGTAAAAAGCCTAGTTGAGAGAGAGAGAGAAAGGAGGGAAAGCAGCTAGGGGCTGAGGGTACAGAAAATGGCCCTGTTATTGACCTACCTGCTGCAGTTAAGGGATAGTCTTCAGGCCTTTGCCTTTGTGCAAGGAAGGGAGGACAATGAGAACCCTCTTTGTCAGAAGCTCCTGGTTAACTGCCTGCCACCTAGGCAGCACTGCATGGCCTATTCGTGGGATTTCCAAATTAAGTCATTTGTGATGCAAGTAGTTTCCATGCTGCTTCATTGCCACAGAAACAGACAACAGGATATACCTCCTGATATCGCCTCCTAAATGCCTGAGCCTTTCTTCTGCACCTCACCTCTGAAGGCATGCACTCTACAGTAGGGTGGAGACATTGCCCTTGGATGCCATTGTTCTGGGTTAGAAAGAAAAGAGGCAGAGTTGGCATTTCCTCTGTCTGGCCTTTTGTTTCCAGATCAGGCAGAGGATTTTTCCAGAAAAGAGAGTAGCTTTCAAGTGGGTGTAGCATGTATGTTTTCCGCCAGCCCGCCAGCCGCTAGTCTGGCGTGCTGGTCCCAAATAACATGCAAAGACTCTGTATTTGATACAATCCAGTTGGCCAGTTACCATTATTGTTTATGGGCTAGCTCTGTCTTAATTATTAACCCATTTCTACTATTTTAAGTATTTCCACGTGGCTCATCTTACCGGAGAGCGGAGGCCCCGGCATCTTGATCCCTAAAGGCTCTACATCCTGACCCCTCCCAACTACTCCTCCTTCCTCCTAGTTTCCTAGTCCCTCCTATCTTCCTTTTCTATTGGCCAACAGGGCTTTATTTACTAACCAGTATGAAAAACATATTTACAGAATAACATCTCCCATCATCTCCTCTTTTCTGTCTAAAATAAAAGAAGGGGTTTAACCTTAACATAGCAAAATATATCATACAACAGTTATCAAATAAGAATCACAGTTAACAATATTTAGTCCATTAACATTTTGTAAGACTTAAAGAAAATATCATCTATCCTATCTTTGTGAATCTAAAGTCCTATATGTAACTTATCTTTAATCTTAACTAAGGAAAATTATAACCAAAACTATCTGTCTTCAACTCCTTCAAAGACCACAGAAAGATAATATATAAACTCTAGAAATGACAGAGACAACTCATTGCCTGGTCAGTCACCCAAAGTTCTTCTGTAATGTTCCATCTTCAGCCTATAGGCCATAGTGTGTCTCCAGACTCCTCAACAAAGCAGGAAACTTTAAACTGTCCACCTGTATTGGCAGTTTGTCAGTCATTTTTCTTTGTGTCCTGTAAACTGTCTGGCAGACAGCCTCTTCCATGAAGCAGGAATCCTGTAGCAATGTCCATCATGCATCAGCAGTCACCTTTTTGTGGGTCCTGCATGTCCAGTTTCTACAACATAAAGTCAAACAGTCCAGAAGAGCAGTACCTTGCCCAAATGGTTAGTCTTGCCATATTAGAAGCAAACTCCATAATGTGTTTCTTTGATGTTCAAGATATTTTGTATATTTATACCATTTGGGATATTCATCTTGCTGCCCTTTAGAGCTACCTCTTGTCTAGACATTTGTACTCTACCTCTACTTTAGAAATTTACATGTGCATAATTATATTGTTTAGGTGTATATCCTTGCTTTACTCAAGGAAGTTTTAATCAGGTTTTTAGCTAAGTTCCTGAGTATTACAGATTACCCTCACCTGTGTTTCCTTTTACCTATGAGATTAGTCAGACATAAATACTTAATCTCCAATCACTTTATAGACCTGCAGAACACGGCATTTAAATGTTTTAATATTAGTACTCCGTTGACATGAGACACTGTTGCTCCTGACAGCACCTTGCACTTTCCCGAAAGTATGTTGGACACTGTTGTTGCTCCTTCTGGAGTTCACCTTCACTTCAGCCATGGCCTCTTGAGCAAGGAACTGCCCCTACCTTGACCACTGATCTGGACATGCGGTCCTATGTGCTTGCAAAAGACAAACAGAAGACTGCTGAACCTTGCCAAGTAAGACAACCTTTCTTCCTCCCTGCTTTTGTTGTGGTCTGTCAGGTACTCTTGGCCTTAGCCAAAACTGGCTGTACCAACATTGCTCTGAGACCTTGGGTGACTGTCCAGGTAGCTTGCTGTTTCTGTCTTCGAGGCATCTTTTGGAAGTTGCCCACCTGCACTTCCTGTCTACCCTAGTATCACTATTTTCCTTCTCAGGTCTTGATGAGGTTGTAGATTAAACTATCACAACTATTATTCTCTCTTCCTAGTTAGATATATTAGGTACTAGGCTTAAGCTTTCTAGCTTAGAATAACTCTATTATAAACTCCGTTATGTCTTCACCCTAGGACTAGATATGTAGGTCGTTTTGTTCTCGATTTTCCTTTTCTTGTTATTCACTGTTTTGTATATAGTTTTGTATCAAGCCCAAATCTTTTCTTTAGACTAAAATGGGAATTGTAGCGAGATATTCACCTTGTCTGCACCTGTGGCTTAGGCCATGCCCCTTGGGGCAGAGACAGGGCCGAACATGAGCTGGGGGAAAAGGCTGGGAAAGGGTCTGGCCGCTCTCTTTGGTGGTGGGCGCTGGAAGGCTTAGGATCCGATGGAACCCACCACGTACATCTGCCTATGTTGTGAGTTATTTCTCCCTTAATAAACATCTATTCAGCTTAATTGTTTATCCTGATCCTTATTAAATCACAATAAGTGGGCAATGGGAAGACTTGGCTATCCTGTGGTCCATATGTCTACTAAAAATTGCAAAAAGTCTCAAAGGTAAGTATAAAATACTGGTGCAGTTCAACAGCCTCAAAGGGGAAGGTACCCTGGCAGTACCCTCCACAGTCTCAGGGTGTGTCATTGGTTCAACTCTTATTCAGAACAATCTGGCACTTAACCTTATCAACAAGAAAAGCTTCCTGTGACTTAAAAAAAAAAAAAAAAAACTAAGCAAATGAGGTATACAAAAGTATACAAAGCTTAATGGTAATTCTCTTCTTTATTTGGTAAAAGTCAGTATTTCTAATTTTTATTTATGGATAGTTAATAAAAACTAATTATGAAATTATTGTAACTACTATTAACACTGCTACTGCAGTGTTATCAGTTTATATTTTAAAAATCTAGACTAACTCTGAAGCTGTCCTTTTTCTGCCCCAGCTCTTCTGAATGTCGGCAGCTCTCAAGGTTCAGCATACATCAGAAATAACTGGAGGCTTTAGTAGATACCAGTAGGGCCCAGCTCTGGTTGCACCAGTACCTCTATCATTGCTATGACAAAAGGAAGAATTATCTTGACTCATGGATTCCAAGGTTTTCTCAGAGTCCGTTGTTTCCAGTCCATTGCAGGGCATTTTGGAAGCAGGAACATGGGAAAGAATAGAGCTTTTCACTTCTAAAGAGACTTAAGTAGAAGTAAAAGGGAACACAGGAAGGGTCAGAACAAGATACAGTCCTCAAGGACATGGGCCAATGACCTCATTCCCCCCAAGGGCCTCACCCATCTTTTCACCACTCCCAATAATGCTCTTCTGCCCTTTGGGAGTCTGTCAGGAAAATAACCCATCCATTGCGTGGGAGTCCTCTTGATCTAATTGTCTCTGGAAATGTGCTTTACAAATCTCCTCAGCGACTCTTAGCTCAGGCAGACTGACAAGAGGAAACATCACAGTACAAGTGGGAAGGGGCTCAAGCATTTACACCTTAAGCAAATGTCTGAAAACCACTGGTCCCCTGGTGCGGAGCACTGCTTCCAAGGCATCTCTGTATATGCTTTGTCAGTTTTCTCCTCTGAAGAGATTGATGGCCCTTGTTTGTAAAATGTAAATAAAATAAACCAGAATGCTAATTACTACCTGCTCCTTTGCAGAAGTCCCTGAGGGAAGAATGCAGGTTCATTCACTAAGAAAATGCCATTTCCTATCCTTTTCACAATGAATCTATGTCTTTTGAGTAAACAATCAAATATATCAGAATCCCACTGAATTGACATACCACTAATTTTTTTTTTCTTTCTCTGCTGAAGGTCATTTGAATTGCTTCCGATTTGGAGACTCTACAAATAATACCTTTGTGAACATTCTGGTACATGTTGTACTTGCCTTTCAGTACTGTCCTTCATGTCATATCCTAAGAGTTACAGAATATGCCCAGGTCGGCCTCAGAAAATACTGTTAAACAGTTGCAAAGCACTGTGTCACAGTCCATTCCTTTCAGCCATGCAGAAAGTGCTATACATGGGGGAATCTGCATAAGACTGAACTAGATTCCCTGAATATAGGTGGCAATGGTGCAGCTGGGACTATTATATGAGGCCACTGGCAGTGAGTCCAAGATCTAACTCTAATGTACAAACTGATTTAGTGGGACACAGTCTATATGGAGAGATACCTTGCCCAATCTAGACACAGGGGAAAGGGGGTACCCCTTGGTCCTGCCTCAATGAGATGATGGGACAGATTTAGTAGACCTCCTAGGGGAGGTGGGGTATGGAGTAAGTTGGGGGAGCGAGAGGAGAGGAGGGAGGGGGAGCTGGGATTTGAATGTAAAATATAAATAAATAAATAAAATTTTTAAATAAATTTTAAAACTATACATACATTTATATAATGAATTACTTGTGTGCATGTGCTATAGGATTATTATTATCATTTTATTATTATTGGTAAATAGTTAAGCTGTGATCCATTGTGGCATTTTCAGCCATTTATATTATTTTACAAACCTTCTTCCCTCTCCTTATGTCCCTCCCTTTCCTAAGGAGCCCCTATTTTCCCTACCAAAGAATTGTATTCTGCTATTCCTATATACTTGCCTCCCATCTTCTTCTTTATTTACCTCCCCACTCCCTCTGAAGATTTGCCCCTTCTGCCATTTCCCGGGTTATATTACTTCTACTCCACTATTCCCCTCTAAAGATTTGGAGCTAGGAGCCATTGATAAAAGAGAAAATATGACCCTTGTCTATCTGGTTCTAGGTAACCTCACTCAAGCAGAAGTCTTTTCTGCTTCACCCCATTTCCTGTAAAGTTCATGGTTTTATTTTCCTTCCTGCTGAATAGTACTCCATCATGTATGCATACCACATTTTCTTGTCAATTGTAAAACATTTATGTGTTTCCATTTCCTAGCTATTGTGAATGGAGTGAAATGAGCATTGCTAAGCGAGTGTTTGTGGAATGGGATATTGAGCCCTTTAGCATATGCCACAGAGTGGTATGGCTGGGTCATATGGTAGATTTCTTTTTTAACTTCTTGAGAATTCTCAACACTCATTCCCATAGTGACTACAGCAGTTTGCAATTCCACAAACAGTGAGTGAGGGTCCCTTTTCCCCTGCATCCTCTCCACCGTTTATTGTGGAACTTTGCCATTCTGATCAGGGTAAGATGTGTTGTCCAAGTTGTTTTGATTTGCATTTCCTTAATTGCTATGGATGATGAATATTTTTTTAAAGTATTCCTTAGCCATTCTTCTTTCTTTTTTGAAGAACACTCTATTCAAGCAGGTCACAGGTACATTTTTTTGAATGGGTCATTTAGTTATTTTACCCTTTGCAACAATTCTCACCTGTTCTCTTGGCCTCCTCTTCACAGGTTGATTGTTTCTTTTGCCATGAAGAAACCTTTCAGTTTATGAGGTCCCATTTATAAATTGTTGGTCTTGGTGCCTGTGTTATCAATATTCTGTTCAGAAAATCTTTTCCTGTACCAATGAGTTCAAGACTATCCTTCTTTTCTGTCAGATTGAGTGCATTTGTCCTGATGTTAAGGCCATTGATCCATTTGGAGTTGAATTTTGTACAGGATGGTAAAATAAATCTATTTACATTCTTCTACATGCAGCCATCCTGTTTGACCAGCACCATTTGTCGAATATACTATCTTTTCTCCAGTATGTATTTCTGACGTCCCTTTCAAAACTCAGGTATCCATAAGTGTGTAGATTCATTTTCGGATATTTAATTTGATTACATTGATCAACATGTCTGTTTTTATGCCAATACCACTCCTCTGTAGTAAAAATTGAGATCTGGGATTATGAAACCTCCCACAATTCTTTTATTTCTCAGTATTGTTTTAACTACCTTGAGTTTTTTCATCATTCCATATCAAGTTGAGGATTGTGTTCACTTGTCCATACCAAGTGAAAAATTTTCTTGAAATTTTGATGGAAACTGGTTGTATCTATGGATTGATTTTGGGAGGATGATCATTCATGGGGTGTCTTCCCATTTTCTAGTGTTTTCTCCAATTTATTTCCTCAAAGTCTTTAAGTTTATATTATACAAGTCTTTCGCTTGCTTGGTTAATTATTTCAGTATGTTTGTTGATGCTATTGTGAAAAGTAATATTTCCGTGATTTCTTTCTCAGATTGTCATTTGTATGTAAGAAGGTTATGAGTTTTGTGTGTGCAAATTTTGTAGACTACTCTTTGCTGAAAGTGTTTATCAGTTATAGGAATTTCCTGGTGGAGTCTTTAGTGTTTTTATTATAAAATAGCATCATCTTCTAATCAGGATACTTTGACTTCTTCCTCCCTTTCTACATGTATACTCCTTCCCTTGATTTTCTTCAGTTATCTTATTGCTCTAGCTAAGAATTCAAGTACTATAGTGAATAGATTTGAGATAGTGGACATGCTTGTATTTTCCTGATTGTAATGGATATGCTTTCCATTTCTCCTGTTCAGGATGATGTTGGTTGTAGACTTACTGTAAACTGTCTTTGTTGAGTTGAATTATATCCCTTGTATCTCTGGTCTCTATAGGATTTTCATTATGAAGCCATGGTAGATTTATCAAAAACCTTTTCAGCAACTGGTGAGATGATCATGTTGGTCTTGTCTTTCAATTTGTTTATGTGGTGAATTATGTTTATTGATTTACATAGGTTGAACTATCCCTTCATCTCATGGATAAAACCAACTTAATCATGATGAATAATTTTTTTTGTGTGTTCTTAAATTTTGTTTGCATGTATTTTATTGATAATATTTTCATCTATGCTCATAATGGATATTGATTTGTAATTTTCTGAGTTTTTTTGAGGGGGGAGAGGGAGTCCTTGTCAGATATTAAAATAGCTTCACACCTGCTTGCTTCTTGGTTCCATTTACTTTGAATATTTTTTTCATCCTTTTACCCTAAGATGATGTTTATCCTTGGTGGTGTGGTATGTTTCTTTGATGCAACAGATCCTGTTTTCTAATCTAATCTGTTAGGCTATGTCTTTTTATAGGGGAATTGAGACCATTAATGTTAAGAGTTATACATGAGCACTGCTTAGTAATTCCTGTTACTTTTTTTGTGATGGTGTGAGGTGTTTGGTTTTGTTTTTTCTTCTCTCCATTTGACTAACTGTTCTGAGATTATTCCTTTTGAGTGTAGTTTACTTCTTCATTCCTTCTAATGCTTTTCTGCAGATCTGAGTAAGCAGACAGAAACTGCTGAAATTTGTTTTTCTTTCTGTACTGACTATGATTGCTAGCTAAGGCTGAGCATTCACAACTGATAATAAGTCTTAGTGTCATGATTTGGGACTAGTTGGTGGACCAAAAGAAAGCCTGTTACATCTGTGAGCATGAAGATGGCAGCCAGTGACGGAAAGGTGAGAGAGAAGGAGATACTTGCCAGACAAAGGTTACTCCCAAACAAAGAGGACTTGCAAGGCCTAGGCCTGTGGGTATGAAGTCCTCATCTCTTCACTGTTTTGTTTAGTGAGAAAATATGACTCAGCCACTAGCATCTACTAGAAGCTGTTCTGGATTTGCTTTCCAAGAGAAAGGCTGACTACCTAAAATGGAAAGGACAAAGGCTCGCTCACTATCAACAGATCATTCTCACTCTCTTGGCCAGCAGCCTCTAGATTCACCCACCCTTCTCCAGTTGTGCTCCAGTCTGTCACCCTGAGAGTTTAGTGTGTGAGCAGGCTTACTCAGTAGCTATGGTCCTACTGTAGCCATGATTGTGAACAAATACTTAACTACTGTAAGTTAGGCTGTGTCACTGGCTTAGAACGTTTGAACATTATTTTTTCTGTTGTATTAAATATCTAGCCTGATCTGGTTCTTTTTTTTTCCTGTTTGTTTCTGATGTAATTGTACAGTAAGACGGTAGTGTAATGTAGCAAAAAGGAAGACAATAGAACAAGGGCACTGACAAAAAAAACTGAAAAAAAAAAAAGACAGAGAGAGGGAAAAAGTCACCAGGAAACAGCTTGAAGGGGAGACACAGGCAACTGCCACAAGCTGACTAGCATCAGTGAGAAAGCTCTTGATGGCCCATGGGAAGCTTATAATGACTTCCTGGTTCCCTTCCATTACCCATGCCAAAATAACTCACATTTCATAAAGTACTGTTCTCAGCCATTCCTCTGAACCCCATCGAAGCCAGGGTAGACGGTTTCATTGTCATTATGCATCAGGGAAGAAAACTGGGTTTTTAACTAACATCACTAGTCCAAGGCAGCCATCACAGTGGGTGCAGGACAGAACTGCACAGGATTCTCACATACTGTGCCTTTCCAGCCTTGTTCATTCTTCTGTGGCCTCATGGCCAGTGTGCCCTAATGAATACTTTTTAAAAACTGTGAGTCTTGGCAGCTAGGCTGAAATAAACCTTCATTCACTTGGAGTCTAACACCAGGGTTCCATTCGGATTGGCTTACATGGATCAGCAATTTCCTCTCTTCTTGACAGGAAGTCCATACAAATCTACTAAATTGGATGTGGTAAGGTGTGCAGCAACATACAAGTACAATGCAATCAAATAAGAAGATGGGAAGTATGCCTGGGTACACTGAAAAATCTCCAGAAAAGAAACAGAAATAACATGGTGATGAAGCTTCCAGTAGGCTTCCATTCCTTCCCAGAAGGATGGCACAGCACAAAGCGACACATTCTGCCAGAACTCACAAACACTTGAACCAGCCAAGGTGTGAAGATGTAACAGCTTTTCAAACTTAATTACAGCTAACATTTTCTTTTTGCTTTATATCTTCTGTTAATGAGTCAGTGTTCCTTCTTTTTAATTTCAGTAGGAAATTCACTATGGAGACTGATAAGAGAAATATACAGTACCTGTCTGTTCTAGTCTGCCACACTGGGAGAGTATGTCTCCAGAACAGAGCCCTCCCCACCACTTACTCAGAGCTCCACTCTAGGGAACCTGCCCTGTGAGCACTTGTCATCCTTTGCCCTGACCATCCTTGACCTACTGAGGTATTCATTCTCTCAAACTGTCAGAACACAGCGTGACATCTTGACCTCAGAATCGTGGTTTGACTTCTTTGCCTGGAATCCTCCTACCCCCACCCTTCTCCATCCGTTCAATTTCTTAGACATTTTGCAGCTCAGCTTTCCCCAACGTTGTCAACAGAGAGGATCTTCCTTCTTTCCTTTAGTCAAAATTTCAAATCCCATGGAAGGACACTGAGTGGCTTACATTGGATTACAGTGGCTTACATTACCCATATGTATTCCTGTGACAAGATGGGTAGCTTTGCAGATCTTACTGGAATGATGAGTTTGGAAGATACAGTGAAAAAAACTCTTTAAAGAACCTTCCAACAAGATCTCCTGAGACTATTGGGGGGGGGCAGCGAATGGAGAGGGAACTAGGGGAAAGAGAAGGGGAGGAGAGGAGAGCATGTGGAACTAGGGAGATTGAGTCAGGGGAGAAATAGATGAGAGAGAAAAAAAGAGAGATACCATAAAAGATGGAGCCATTATAGGTTTGAAGAGAAAACTGACTCTAGAGAAATGTCCAAAGATCTACAAGGATGACCCCAACTAGCAATCCGCAACAGTGGAAAGGCTACCTTAATGCCCTTCCCTGATAATAAGATTGACTAACTTATCTGCCATCATAGAACCCTCATCTAGTAGCTGATGGAAACAGAAGCAGACACCCGCAGCTAAACACTGAGCGGAACTCCTGGAATCCAGTTGCAGAGAAGGAGGACAAGACCAGGCTACAGAAAGACACAGAGACAGATGACCTGAACAACAGGGAGCTAATGGACGAATTCAGACCCCCTGAACATGGGTCTCAGTTAGAAGGCCTGGGCAGTCTAAGGAACCTCTGACAGTGGAACCAGGATGTATCCCTGGTGCACAAAAGGACTTTGGGAGCACATTGCCCAGGGAGGGATACTACCTTAACCTAGAGAGAGGAGGGAGGGCCTAGTCCCTACTCCAAGTAACTTGACAGATTTTGTTGATCCCTCCAGGAAGGTATCACCTTCCCTGTAGAGTGGGGGGGGAGTGAGGTAGGAGGGGGGTCGGGGGACATAGAAGGGAGGGAGAGGGAACTGGGATCAATATGTAAAATAATAAAAAATAATAAAAAAAGAAAGAAAGAAGAAAAGAAGCAAAAAAAAAAAAGAAAAGAACCTTCCAACAGAAGAGTCCCAAAAGAAAGTCATGATTTGTCTAAGACCAGGTGGCTTCGTACATCCCTTTTGTTCCCCTTCTGTTCAAAGTATGACCTTCATGTACATGCAGAGGTCATACACACGTACAGGTCATATGCATTCACAAATCATATGTATAGACATAGGCCATGTACATGCACAGGTCATGTACATTCATGAATCATATACATTCACAGATCATATGTACAGACACAGGTCATGTAAAGTACATGCAAAGGTCATATAAATACACAGGTCATATACATGCACAGGTCATATACATGCATGAGTCATATGCATTCATACGTCATATGTATAGACACAAGTTATATATATATGCAAAGGTAATATAAATACTCAGGTCATGTACATACACAGGTTATATACATACAGGTTATATAATGCATGAATCATGTATATTCATAGACCATATGTACAGACACAGATCATGTACATGCATAGGTTATATACATTCACAGATCATATGTACAGACACAGGTCATGTACACATGCAGGTAATATAAATATACAGGTCATGTACATGCATGGGTCATATATATGCACAGGTCATGTTCTTTCATGAGTCATATACATGCAAAGGTCATGCACATGCATGTATCACATTGGCTTTCCCAACCTCCACATCACTTATAAAGTAGTTGAATGGTCTTTAAGAACCCTTTAATGTCTAGAATTTCATGTTTCTAAGTTTTTCCACATAAAGTCTTAAGCATCATATACTATCCTCTCCTTCCTTTGAGTATCACTCAGTATTGCTATCACAGTTTTCACCAATGCTCTGAAGAACAATGCTTGTGTTGTGCTTTGCAATTATATTGAGTTTACTAGAGTGTTCTTTTAGGATATTGAGGGTGTTACATGCATGTGGTTTTTTAAAAGAACTCAACTTTTTTGTGTGGAATCTCTCTCCAATTATTTCCATAGTGGGACAAACATATCAGATATTTCACCTCAACCATGGAAAAGTGAAGTTCGACTGTCTATGTGCTGAACAGGTGTATTGCAGATGAGGCACAATTACAAAAGCTACTGAGGAGTCTTCCTGGGAAGATAAAGCCAGATTGTAAGAGAGAAGAAACATATACATATACATATATATATGTATATATATATATATATATATGTGTGTGTGTGTGTGTGTGTATGTATATATTATTATTACAAACATGTTACAATGGAGTTTTCTCTAAAGAATGTACAAAAGGATGTAAAGATTATATAGAAGTAAATTCTTTTGAGCGTATCTCAACAGTTTCTGATAATAATATTTCATAGTTGCTGCAGAGTAACTCACATGCTATGGAACAAACCTGACAAGATGCCATTTCAGAAAAGAGTAAAGCTTCTTAATGCGACAAGTTTGCCCTGCCAGCTGCAGGTCCTACAGCAGGTGCTACCTTTCCCATCCTGAGCATCTGAGGTGGAGACACATCAAGCTGGGTCCAGGGACCATCACCATTTAGGCTTAGGCAGAGAAACCAGAACAGAGCGATGAGTGCAGGCAACAGATGAAATCAGGAAATGGTGGCAAGTGCTTCTAAGAATTCACCAGAAGGTCCCCGTCACCAGGCCTTGGCTACAGGTGAGTTTGGGTCTAATCCCATTGGGGCAGCTGATTCTCCCCTACACCCTCCCCAGGAAATCCCTGCTTGGGTCCTGGATCTCCCTGCCCCTGAGTCCTGTCCCCACTGAGAGTGCTCTTGGAGCTGCTCCGAAATACCCCCACATACCCCCACTGAGAGCCTGCCCTCTGCCTACCCTCTTCCCTACCCTGTCCACTGTCCCACCACTCTGGTTGAGCACTGAGCCAGAGGGTGGAGCCAACAATCTAGCCACCTTAGGGGAAATTCCTGGAGCCGATCTGAGCACAATAGACCGGCCTATCTACATAAGACCACCCATAATTTCCACCTACCTGGTCTCTGAACCCCACCATCGGTCTTCTACTGGAATTCTGGGCCCCTCCCAGAGATCCGCCTATCTCTGCAGGTCCACTCTGAGTTCCTGCAGGCTGGATCCTTGACCACTATCGCAGGACCTCTGCTAAAGAGGCCCTACTCAGCTGGAGAGTGCCAGCTAGACCCGCCTATCAGAGCTGAAACATCCTCAGTATCAGCCCAGCCTTAGTCCCCTAACACCAGACCTTGGCTAGAGGCCTTGGCTAGAGCTAGAACCGACTATCCCTGAGGAAACATCCTGCGGTCTAGTCTCTGCCAAAGAAGCCTCAGCTCTCCTCTGCTGGAGCATGATCTTTGACCCCCATCTTCGGGCCCCTGTCTACAGAGAGACCTCCTAGAGAGCTTGGATCACCCAGAACTACAGACATCGAACCTCTGACCCATCTAAATCCATAGAGAGAGAGAGAAACCCCACCAACAGCACTGGAAGAAGCTATGGGAAGACGGCAATACAAGAAAACACCTACCATCAGAAAGACAAGCATAACACCATCAGAATATAGGGAAGCTACACCAACTAGACCAGAACACAACAAAGCAAATGAATCAGAAGAGAACGACCTAAAAATTATCATCATAAAAATGATAGAGGCCCTCAAAGAAATCCCTTAAAGAAGTGGAAAATAAAACAAACAAAAAATGGGAAGAAATGAATAAATTTCTTTTAAAAAAGTATAGAAAACCAAGAAAAAAACAATTAACAGGTGAAGGAAATGGTTCAAGACTTGAAAACGGAAATGAAGACAATAAAGAAAACATAAACCAAAGGAATTCTGGAAATAGAAAAACTGGGCAAACAATCAGGAACTGCAGACACAAGCATAACCAACAGAATTCAAGAGATGGAAGAGAGAATCTCGGGTGCTGATGATAAACTAGAGGAAATAGATTCATCAACCAAAGAAAATCATAAATCCAATATATCCTTAACACAAAACATCCAGGAAATGTGGGATACTTTGAAAAGGCCAAACCTAAGAAAAATAGGCATAGAGGAAGGTGAGGAAACCCAGCTCAAAGGGGCCGAAAACATATTCAACAAAATCATCGAGGAAAACTTTCCCAATGTGAAGAAGGACATGCCCATGAAAGTACAAGAAGCATACCCAACACCAAATAGAATGGACCAAAGGAAAAAGACCCCTCGACATATAATAATCAAAACACCTAACATACAGAATAAAGAAAGAATATCAAGAGCACCAAAGGAAATAGGGCAGGTAACATATAAAGGCAGACCTATCAAAATTACCATCTCACTTCTCCATGGAAACCCTCAAGGCCAGAAGATCCTGGATAGATGTTCTACAAGTACTGAGAGTCCACAGATGCCAGCCCAGGCTACTATACCCAGCAAAACTCTCAATCACTATAGACACAGAAAACAAGATATTTAATGACAAAGCCAGATTTTCACAGTACTTATCTGCAAATCCAGCCCTGCAGAAATGTTTGGAAGGAAAGCTCCAACCCAAGGAAATTAACTACGCTCTCGAAGACATAGGCAACAGATAATCCCACTTCACCAGAAACCAAGGGTAAAGAAGGGCAAATAAATTCACAATACCACTGCCAAAAGCAAATCTAAAACAAACATTAACAAACAATGGTCTTCACTCGCCTATAAAAAGACACAGGCTAACAGAATGGATAAGAAGACAGAATTCATCCTTCTGCTGCATACGAGAAACACACCTAAGCTACAAAGACAGACATTACCTCAGGGTAAAGGGCTGGGAAAAGATCTTCCAATCAAATGGACCCAAGAATCAAGCAGGTGTGGCTATCCTAATATCTAACAAGTTAGACTTCAAACCAAAATTAATCAAAAGAGATGAAGATGGTCATTTCATATTCATCGCAGGAGAAATCCATCAACAAAAAGTCTCAATTCTGAACATCTATGCCCCAAATACAAAGGTACCCACATTCATAAGAGAAACACTACTAAAACTCAAACATCACATAAAACCTCACACACTTATAGTGGGAGACTTCAACACACCACTCTAACCACTAGACAGGACCACCAATCAGAAATTCAACAAAGAAACAAAAGAACTAACAGAAGTTATGTCTCAACTGGGTTTAACAGACATCTATAGAACATTCCATCCAAACACAATAAAATATACCTTCTTCTCTGCAACACATGGAACCTTCTCTAAAATCAACCCCATACTAGGTGGCATAACAAACCTCAATAGATACAAAAGAATTGGAATAGTTCCCTGTATCTTATCAGACCACCATGCTTTAAAATTGGAATTGAACAACAACACAAATCGAACAAACTCTACAAACTCATGGAAACTGAACAATGTGCAATTGTACCACACCTGGATCAAAGAAGAAATAAAGAAAGAAATTAAGGACTTCCTAAATTCAATGAGAAGGAGGACACAACATTTCAAAACTTATGGAACACCTTGAAAGCAGTGTTACAAGGGAGGTTCCTTGCACTGAGTACCCATATGAAGAAAACAGAGGATAGTCACATTAGAGAATTAACAGCGCAACTGAAAGCCTTAGAACAAAAAGAACCAAACTCACCCCCGAGGAGTAGATGCCAGGAAATAATCAATTTGAGAGCTGAAATCAATAAAATAGAAACCAGGAAAACAATACAAAAAATCAATGCAACAAAGAGTTGGTTTTTCGAGAAAATCAACAAGATAGACAAACCTTTATCCAAACTAACAAAAAAGTAGAGAGAGATCATGCAAATTAACAAAATCAGAAATGAAAAGGGGAAATAACAATGGACACAGAGGAAATCCAGACAACTTTCAGGTCACACTTTGAAAACCTGCACTCTATAAAATTTGAAAATCAAAGGAAATGGACAAATTTTTGGATAACTATCACTTAAGAAAATTAAATCAAGAACAGACAAACAACTTAAACAGACCTATAACCCCCAATGAAATCAAAACAGTCATCGAAAGCCTTCCAACCAAAAAAGGCCCAGGACCAGATGATTAGTGCAGAATTCTACCAGAAATTCAAGGAAGAGCTAATTCCAAGACTCCTCAAATTGTTCCACACAATAGAGACAGAAGGCACATTACCAAACTCTTTCTACAAGGCCACAATGACATTGATACCCAAGCCTCACAAAGATACAACTAAAAAAGAAAACTACAGACCAATATCCCTGATGAACATCGATGCAAAAATACTCAATAAAATACTGGCAAACCGAATCCAAGAATACAACAGAGAAATCATCCATCGTGACCAAGTAGGCTTTGTCTCTGGGTTGCAAGGATGGTTTAACATACAAAAATCTATCAACGTGATCCACCACATAAACAAACCAAAAACGAAAAACCACATGATCATCTCTCTAGATGCTGAAAGAGCCTTCGACAAAATTCAAAACCCTTTCATGATAAAGGTCTTGGAGGGATCAGGGATAACAGGAACATACCTAAACATAATAAAAGCAATATACAGTAAACCAACAGCCAACATCAAACTGAATGGAGAGAAGTTTAAGGCAATTCCTCTAAAATCGGGAACAAAACAAGGCTGTCCTCTCTCTCCATATCTCTTCAATATTGTAATTGAAGTTCTAGCTAAAGCTATAAGACAACAAAAGGAGATCAAGGAGATCCAAATTGGAAAGAATGAAGTCAAACTGTCTCTATTTGCAGATGATATGATAGTTTACATAAGCAACCCAATAAACTCTACCAGGGTACTCCTACAGCTGAAAAACACCTTCAGTAAACTAGCAGGATACAAGATAAACTCAAAAAATGCAGTAGCCCTACTTTATTCAGATGACAAAGAGGCTGAGAAAGAAATCAGAGAAAGAACACCCTTTAAAATAGCCACAAACAACATATAATATCTCGGGGCAACGCTTACCAAACATGTGAAAGACCTATAAAATAAGAACTTTGTGTCTCTAAAGAAAGAATTTAAAGAAGATACCAAAAAATGGAAAGATCTCCCATGCCCTTGGATTGGAAGGATAAATATAGTAAAAATGGCAATCTTGTCAAAAGCAATCTACAGATTCAATGCTATGCCATTAAAATTTCAGCACAATTCTTCACTGACCTTGAAATGATAATAATCAACATTATATGGAAACAACAAAAGACCCAGGATAGCCAAAACAACCCTGTACAATAAAAGAACTTCATGAGGCATCACCGTCCCTGACTTTAAGATCTACTACAGAGATATAGTTCTGAAAACATCCTGGTATTGACACAAAAATAGACTGGTAGACCATTGGAATCAAATCGAAAATCCCTATATTCATCCACACACCTATGAACACCTGATTTTCGACAAAACAGCTAAAAAAAATACAATGGGGGGAGGAAAGCATCTTCAACAAATGGTGCTGGCACAATTGGATGATGGTGTGTAGAACACTGCAGATAGACCCATGTCTATTGCCATGCACAAAACTCAAGTCCAAATGGATCAAAGACCTCAACATAAATCCAGCCAGACTCAACCTCTTAGAAGAGAAAGTAGGAGGTACCCCTGAACAAATTGGTATAGGAGACTGCTTCCTGAACATAACTCCAGTAGCACAGACTCTGAGATCAACAATTAATAAGTGGGACTTCCTCAAACTTAGAAGCTTCAGTAAAACAAGGGACATAGTTGACAAGACCAAATGGCAGCCCATAGACTGGGAAAAAATTTTACCAATCCTACATCTGCAAAATATACAAAGAATTCAAGAAACTAGTCAACAAAACACCAAATAGCTCTATTAAAAAATGGAGCTAGAATTGAAGAAAGAATTCTCAATAGAGGAAATCAAAGAGGCTGAAAGACACTTAAGAAAATGTTCAACATCCTTAGCTATCAGGGAAATACAAATCAAAACAACTCTGAGATACCATTTCACTCCTGCCATAATGGCTAAAATTAGAAACACCAATGACAACTTATGCTGGAGAGGATGTGGAGAAAGGAGAACACTCCTTCACTGCTGGTGGGAGTGCAAACTCGTAAAGCCATTTTGGAGATCAGTATGGCGATTCCTCAGGAAAATGGGAGTCAGCTTACCACAGGACCCAGCAATTCCACTCTTAGGTATATACCCAAATGATCCACACACATGCAACAAAGACATGTGCTCAACTATGTTCATAGCTGATGGGAGATGTTATTCTGTATATATGTTTCTCATACTTGTTAATAAAGCACTGTGGCCAATAGAAAACTAGATAGGCGGGGCTAGGAGACTAGGAGGAGGAAAGAAGAAGTAGAAGGAGAGGTCAAGATGTAGGCATGGAGGAAGGAAGACACCCACCGTGGCTCCTGGATAAGATGAGCCACATGGAAATACTTAGATAAGTAGAAATGGGTTAATAATTAAGACAGAGCTAGCCCATAAACAATAATGGTAACTGGCCAACAAGATTGTATCAAATACAGAGTCTCAGAGTATTACTTGGGGCTAGCGTGGCTGTGGGCCCAGGCTGGCAGGCTGGTGGGCTGGCAGAAACATACATGCTACACATAGCAGCATTATCTGTAATAGCAAGAACCTGGAAGCAACCTAGATGCCCCTCAACTAAAGAATGGATAAAGAAGATGTGGCACAGCTACACAATGGAATACTACTCTGCAGAAAAAAATAACAGAATCTTGAAATTTGCAGGCAAGTGGATGGAACTTGAAGACACCATCCTGAATGAAGTAACCCAATCACAAAAAGAGGAACAGAGTATGTACTCTCTCATATATGGATTTTAGATGTAGAGCAAAGGATTACCAGCCTATAATACACACCCCCAGATGAACTGGGATACAAGGTGTATTCTAAGAGATTTATATATGGTCCCTCACAAAAGGGGGAATGGACAAGTCCCCCAGAACACATGGGAAATGGGGGGGGCAGTGAATGGAGAGAGAACTAGGAGAAAGAGAAGGGGAGGAGAGGAAAACAATTGTGACTAGATAGAGTCAGGGTGAGTGGTGGTGGTGGGGGACATAAAAGAGGGAGCCATTATTGGTTTGAAGAGAAAACTAAACCTAAAGAAAGGTCTAGAGAACTATAAGACCGACTCCAACTAATAATTCAAGCAACCATGGAAAGGCTACCATAAATGCCCTTTCCTCAACTAAATTTCATCAACTAAATTATCCACCATCATGGAGCCCTCATCTAGTACCTGTTGGAAACAGAAGCAAAGACCCATAACCAAACACTGAGTCGAACTAGAAACCAGATGCAAAGAGAGGAGACAAGACCAGGTTGCAGAAACACACAAAGACAGCTGACCTGAACAAGGAGGAGCTAATGCCCCCCCCCCAGACTGATAGCTGGGAACCCAGCATGGGACTGACTCAGACCCCCTGAATATGGGTCTCAGCTAGAATGACTGAGCAGTCTGGGGGACCTCAGACAGTAGAAACAGGATCTGTTCCTGGTGCACAAAAGGACCTTGCGGACACATCCCCCATGGAGGGATATCCCCTTAACCTAGAGACAGGAGAGAAGTCCTAGTCCCTACTTCAAATGACTCGACAAATTTATATGACCCAACCTGGATAGCATTGCCCTACAAGTGGAACGGGGGTGGGGATGGGAGGGGAGTGTGGCCAGAGTGCATGTCACAGGGGAAAGAGGGTAAGACGGAGTGAGGGAGGGAGGGAAGGTTGGAGGGAGGAAGGGAGAGGAAACTGGGATCCACATGTAAAATTTTTAAATTATATTATTAATAAAAAAAGAAGGAATAAATGCTGCTGGATTAATAATATATATATATATGTATATATACATATATATATATATATACATACATACATTTAAAATGCTTTGACTTCAAAATTTAAGCCTAAGGACAAGTTACTGGGGAAAAGGATTTCTAATTTTGTTTTCACAGAAAATGAAAGCTGTGGATTCCTTCCAGACTAACATGGTTTGATCGAGCAAGACCCCCTGAAGCAATGTCAATGGGACAATGCAGCCTTGCAGACCACTACAGCCAGGATTTCTGCTTCCTCTTAGGATTTCCCCATGACAGCGCCCCCTACCAGCAGGAAGCAGTTTGAAAAGAATGATGCCCAAATTCCCAAAAATTGTTTATAAATGTTTGTTTTCATTAAAAAAAACTGTAATATGGTTCTTATTAATTTACACTGAATTAAAGGTCAATAAATTACAATTAATATCAAGAAAAAGAATTCACCAGAAGAGCAGAGCAAAACTGATATCAAATGCCCAGTAAAAGCCAACCTGACTAAAGGAAGGAACGTGAGGTACAAGGCGAAAAGAACTCCTCCTGTACAGAGTAAGATCGATGAAAGGAAAGTCACACTCCAGAGGGTCATTAACAATAGAGAAAACATTCTACAGTTTGAGTTTTTAAATCCTGTGGAAAAACATTCTTAGTTACTTGTCTAACTACTGAAACAGAATACCTAGGCAGCTTATGGAAGGGAGGAGGGGGTATTTTGGTACATCATGGCATGGATGCCATGGTAGCTGGAGTATGGGACAGCTGGTTCCACACATCAGCTGGGAAATAGATATGAATGCTAGTGTTCATCTCATTTTCCACCCTTTACTTAAGAACAGGATACCAGCCCATGCTGCTCCCTACACTATGACTTCAAACGGTATGGCTGCATGAAGCTTTTACTGTGATTGTAGGGGCTTTTCTAGGAAGAAGAAAATTGAAAAGTATCTCCTGGCAGCACAAATACAAAACATGAAACAAGATGACATGTATAAGACAAGGAACTCAGTTTAGACAAATGTCAATGATTTAAACCTCAAATTAATAACAAAAATTCTAACACTGATTTATAAATTAAATTATAACCAGATTATTCTCACACACAAAAAAATCACTGAAAAATGTATATATGTGTGTATATGTATACACTATATATATATATACATATATATATTGTTTTATATCAGACAAAATAAAGACAGAAACAGTGCATGGTAAAAAGAACTCTCTGATAATGAACCAGAACTTATAAAACAAGATGGTTTTGAAAAAACAAATATTATCAGGAACAATTGTACTAGAAGTTTTAATGAGTTTCTAGTCTCAGCTGCGTGAAGTGCAGATGAGATAAAGGCAGTAAAACTTAGGTTGTTTGCATGCCTGACTTAGGCATATAATGTCTGGTCTATGAAATATGTCATTTTTTACTTCTAACTCACAATCATATATCTCATACAGCTGTACATACACTATAATAATGCATTTTTATAGATTAACCAATGACTGAATCAAGATAATGAACAATTCACTACCTCACATACTTTGAGAGAGAGTGCGTGCGTGCCTGCGTGCGGCGTGCGTGCGTGCGTGCGTGCGTGCGTGCGTGTGTGTGTATAGAAACATTTAAAGTCTTCATTTTTAGTGATTCAAACTATTTCATTCTTTGGTTGTGATTGTATATGAATCACTTAACCCCAAAATGACTAAAATACAATTTGATTCAAAAAGTAGGCCTGGGAAGTCAGATGGGATACTAAGTAGAGACCCCAGGCCCTCAGAACAATCAGACCCTAAACAGAGACACTGCAGACAGGGCCAGAACACACCCTGTCCCCTGTTTGCCTGACTACCAGGTCACGCTCCTCTACTGGGAGAGAGACTAACTCCTATTAGTCATCTAAAATTCACACACACACACACCACACACACACACACACACACACACACACACACACACACACACACACACTTTTACCTTGCCTCTCTGGGATGAACCTGTCCTTCAGCTGAGTGGTCACCCCTTTACCTAATAAATCTTTTCCTTGTACCACCATTGGACTTGGTGCCTGACAACACGCCCTGCCTCCCCGATAAAGGCTGACACTGTGTAACCGGTAACCAAGACAGAAGGCACTACTCTCCAAGAGCCTGGTCTTCAATGGCTTAAGTAACCCTGAGCCAAAATCGAGAAACCAGCCTTCAAAACTTAAGGATGAGGCTGTGCTTAGCACATCCAAAGTTAGGAAAATGTTCTCTACATCCTTCATTTTTCTCCTAAATTGGGTATTTTGATGGGATTTACTTAGTGGGTGGGATTTGGCCTCATTCATCTCATTGTCTAACACATGTGAACAGGGGATCTGCCTCAGCCATGGGCCTTAAGCAACCAGATCTTTGCTCTTGGCTACAGCAGCGACTGGGGACAAGCTGGAACTGAATGGCGCCCCCTCAATTCAACCCTCCCCTGCTTCTGTCCCTCCACTGACCAGGTTCCTTAGCTGCTTGTAACATTGAGCTGACAATATCAGTGATAGCAGGCAGGACAGCAGGGAGTAGTGTCCAGCTGTGGCTTTCTGAGTTAGGGGCTGTGCGAGCTGAAGAGCCCCTCTTGGCTGGACACGTGAGGCACAGGGGAAGCGACACTTGGGGCTGGATGAGGCTGATAACTGGGAAGTCAGCTGTGGGTTTTGGCCACCCGTTGACAAACATAACAGACCTGTAATGAAAATCAGTGGGTGCAATGATAAGCAAGTTTCAAACGAGGAGTTTCAAAATCAAAATCCGACTAACTCTAATACAGTCCATCGACAGCAGTAATCTCAGCATCACACAGGGCCAGATTTCCCCGTGCACTTTAGAATGAGAAAATGCTTCTGCCTTTGTGCTAATCTGTTGCCTCCACGCTTCCCTAGAGTCCCCAGAGTCTACCGAATGGGGTGACTAGTCTGATTACCATAGTGATCACAGCAAGTGGCCCTGAATCCCGAAGCTCCCTGTGTGGAAAGAGTTCAGCTGCAGGCTTAGCTCCTTACTGCTGAGCTCCTACCCCACTGAGAAACAGGCCTTGGTGTGACTGTGCGATCACAGAGCCAGCCAGCCTGAGCACCAGCCTTATAACATGACCTGCCCAGAAGTCCTGTGCAAAAGACAGAAGCAAAAATAGGTTGTGGTATCTACAGAGATTCTGTTTGGTACCATGCTATTCTCTTCTAGAGTTTGAGGTTTGGAGCCTAGGCTAGACTTTAGTCCTCCTTCACTTTCTTCCAAGCTCCGGTCCCTCTCCATCAATTCAGAACACTTTTTTTCCTTAGTACTCTTCTTTGACACGGGGTTTTCAGAATTATGTTGTTTTAAGGTGTCTGGATGTTGCCAAGCATCTCCTATTGTGGCTCTTTAGTTCCCTGATTTGATTCTAACTCAGCATTGTCTAACTCAGAGAATGTGGCATGTGCACTTGGAAAGACCACACATTCTGCAGTCTTTAGATGAATCTTCTAAGACAGGCCAGGTTGACTCAGTGTCAACAATATTGAAATCTTACACATCTTGTTGATTTGTCTTATTCTTCTGTTGTTTAATGTGAGCAAACCATTGAAATCACCAAGAACCACTGTTCAATTGCCTATTCTTCCTGCTTTGGGTCCTACATTGAGGTCCAGAGGAGGAACACATACACGTTTTAGTTACTCTCTTCTCGAACTTCTTAGGATTATGAGGTAATCCTTCACTCTTTAGTAACTTTTCTTGTTGGATGTTGTAGCCACTAAGCTCTCTTGGTGTCTGTTCTCACAGTATCTTTTCAATCTTCTGTTCACTTATAACTATTTACATGGTATCATGGTATCTACCCATCTACCCATGCTGTACCCATATATAGCATATAGTCGTACTATATTTTTCTGAGAAAAGTGTTCAGTTTCTTTAGATGGCTGTGACTACTGATACCATTGTATTAAGCAGACCATTTTGTTATTTTGTTTTTATTTTTCTTGTTTTAGGTTTTTAAAATATTTTATTATGTGGAAGTATTTAGTAATGTTTTCTATTTTAATCCATCTATTTATTTTACATCCCAGCCACAGCCCCCATCCTCCCCTCCCACCCCTTTTCCCACATTCTTCCCCTAGTTTCTATTTTTTTTTATTATTGTTGTCCCTTGGTTCTTCCTGTCTATCTTTTTTGTGTTGAGTGTTTAAATATTTGTCTTCTTGATCTAAAGCTAGACGAAGAGAGTTAAATGTGAATTTTTATAAGTTTGCCTTATAAAAGAAAAAAACTGATAAACTGTCCTTCAACAAAACAAATCTTTTGCTTTGTGAAATTGATAGAAAAATGAAAAACACAAATTACAGACTTCTCCCAGCCTGCATTTTCTCCCAAATATTTTCAAACAATACACTTAAAAATATTTTTTTAATCTGGAAGGTGTAAAGATACTTTAAAACCCAATCATAAAAACAACCAAAAAAACTAATTAGAAAATGAGCAAAAGATTGGAACAGACATCTCACCAAAGACGATGATCAGGTAAGCACATAAAGTAAGCCCAAGAGGTCCTCACAGAGCACAGAGGAGCAACAGCTACATGGCACCATGTGCCCACCAGGAAGCTACACTGAAAAGGACAACGGTGCAAAAGTTGTTGGAAGTATAGATGAAATTGCCAGTAGGAAAGCAACCTCCCTTTACAAAACCACATGTGCATTTGCCAAATATGCAGCAACTTCCACAACCTTATCCCAGAGAAGTGAAAATTTATGTTCACACAAAAATATATACATCAAAGATTATAGTAGCTTTATTTGTAATCACCCCAAACTGGAAATTATCCTCAGAAAATGGGTAATGAAATGAACCCTGGAACAGCAAGTCAGGTTTCTATGCTATGAGAAGTACCATGACCAACGCAGCCTGGGGAGGAAAGGGTTTATTTTGTCTTACACTTGCACTCCATCACCTAGGGAAGTCAGGGCAGGAACTCAAGGCTGGATCCTGGAGGCAGGAACTGGAGCAGAAGTCATGCAGGAGGTTTTCTGGTTTGCTTTTGGAGGCTTTCTCAGTCTGCTTTCTTATAGAACCAAGGGCCACCTGCGCAGGGCTGGCACAGTGCTCAGTGAGCTGGGCCCTCCCACATAGATCACCAGCCATGGCCCAGACTCTCCCATGATCCAATCTGATGCAGCACTTTCTCAATTGAGCTTTCCTCTTCCTAGGTAACTCTAGCTTGTGTCAAGTTGACCCCCAAAACAAAAACAAAAGAACAGCACAATTATCCAGTAACAAAAAAAAAAATAAAAAATAAAAAACCAATGGATTTATCCAACAACTTGGGTGGGTCATGATTTCACACTGCTTTGTGGAGAAAAAAGAATAATTTTAAACAGTAACATATTTTGCCTCTGCTCATGGGCCTGGTCTGCAAAGGTGATAGGCAGTGTCCTCTCTAACCCTGCTAGGGCCAAAGAACACAAGCCGTCCTAAAGCACTACTGGATAGGCTGCAGCTGCTCTGTTTCCTTCCTCCCTTTTCCCCCCTATTCTGTCAACATAGGACCTTGACTTTGATTAAGACAGAAAAAGACAAACCTTAGGAAGAAAGGTCACCTTCAGATGAAAACTGAACTGTAGATGAATATATAGGTTGGATGAGTTTTATTGTATGCTATGAATATGTGTTTCATTTTTAACTTCTTATTTTGAATTGATTAGACATTTTACAGGAAGGTTTTAAAAAGTAGTACACAGAGCCTCTTGTATCATGCAGGCAGCTACCCTCCATAGTAACACCTTACATAACTCTAGTGTAATATTATGGGAAACCAATACTAACACCTTACATAATTCTAATATTATGGGAAGCCAGCAAGTCGATAGCGTGCTGGTATTGTTAACCAGACTATTAATTTTATTTTGTCTTCACTGGTCTTTATGTGTCCTTGTGTGTGTACATGTGTGTGCAAGTGTGTAGTTCTGCTCAGTTTGATTCCAGAACACCTTTGCATAATCATGCACAAACCAAATGTAAGAGTGTTCTGACCCCCCCAGTAAATAAGCTCCTGTGTGCTGCCCATGTGTGGCCGGCCTACTGACAGTCATGCCTGCCCTGACTTCATGTGCCGTTAGGAACCACTGATCTCTCCTTGGAGTTCTGTTGTCTCGATGGTGACATGCAAATGGAAGCATATTATATATGACTGTCAGGAAGTGCCATTTTCTCTTCTACTGTCTCCAATGCACATGCAATGATTTATAAATGCTACCAGTCTGGGCAGAGCCTCTCTTAGGGCAATCTGAGGCTACCATCTTCCATGGTTTCTGTACTAACTAGTAATAATACTAGAGGTTTGATCTGCTCCTAAAGCACAGGAGCCCACTCTGACACAGGTCACCTGGACACTCACTCACATAATAGGTAGTCATAAAGCCACCTCCTCCAGCCCCATATAGAAGGATCTGTCTAGAATATCCATGCTCACAGAATACCCATAAGACAAACAGAACACAGTAACTCAGTGAAGGCACAAGTCCCAGCTGATTGCCACTGTGTTTGGCTTTAAAATCAAAGCCTTGCTGGGTGTATGGCTCACTTCTCACACAAGGCAGCACCGTGGATTCAGCCTCATCCATCCATTCTACTCAGACACACAACACACTGCCAATCCTGAAAAGCTGTGCTGGGCTGCCACATCACCACAGTTTATCAGCCAATTAAGTGCACAAACAACACAATCTCCACTAGACAAGCTTCACATTAAAAATGAGTCATTCTAGAGCCCGAAGACTTTTGTGGATGTCTACAGCTTGAGCTACTCTTTGGAAAATGACACATTAACAAGCAACGGGGAAACATGCTTCAGCAATGATCCAGCAGGAGACTAACGGGCACAATCCTAAATTGAATATGTCACATTTGGGCAATCGCAGCCACTTGTGATTAGTGTGAAGCAAGACAGTAACAGGCTAAAGAGCCCACATGAAGCCAAAGTAAGTGGAAAGCAAATGAAGCTGAGCCAAGATGAAAATGAAGACAACTCAATCAGCACAGACCTCCTATCTGGTCAGCCGCTCTCAAACACTCATCATCACTTTGCCCTCAACTTTACCTCCTGCACTTTCTAGGCCCCTAAACTTACCTTTTGCAGTCCCCCACCAATCATTATACTGAGGTGCATCCTCTTGTGCCTGGCTTGTAACATCAGTCCCCACATTGTGGCTTTGGGTCCCATCTATTCTCTTCATTCCTTACTACATGAAACAGCAAAAGAAACGGCCTGCTGTGTGGATTGCATCTCATCACTCACAGACCAAAAGCTCTCCTTCTGCATTAGCTACAAACTCTTAAGGACCCTCTGAAGAAGCTGGAGACGTGGTCCATTGGTTTAAAGAACTTGCTATTCTTGTAGAGAACCTGGGTTCAGTTCCCACCATACACATGGTGACTGTAATTCCAGTTTCAGGGTATCTAGCAACCTTTTCAGGCCTCCATGGGCACTGCACACATGTGGTACATATGTATGCATGTATGTATATACATGTGAGCAAAACATTCGTACACATAAAAATTCATTTTTAAAAATAACTCTCAAATGCTGACTTTGAGATCAAAACCAGAATTCATTCCTTCTATAAGGATTTCCTTCATTGACTCAGTTGAAGGCATGAAACTCAAGACATTTTCATGCTTTCTAGTCTTTCCAAACCAAATCATGAAGAAATGTCTCTTTCCTGAAAAGAGCTTCATAACCCCCTACTTCTGCAAGATGCAACTTGCACATAGTCATGGTCCCCAGCAGGGTAGGTCATCCCTTGCCTGGACTAACATCACCTGGGCCAGGGTACCAGCTCCTGCAGATCAGCAACAACAGCAGCACAGGAAACTGCTTTCTGTAGCATGCTCACAAGTTGGCTCTAATACCCTCCTTCTATGGCTTGAGGAGAATTGTGGGCATAGTCTCACCCATTCATGAGTGCCTAGCATTAGCATCAATATATGATAAGAACAAAGTAGCCATGTATGGTTGAATTGTGTCACCCAAAGAGATGTGTTCAAGCCCTAAACCTTCATATCTGTGAATGTAACTTTATTTGAAATAGACTCTTTGCAGGGTAATTAAGTGAAAGACCTCCAGATGAGAATACCCTGGATTTATGTGTGCCCCAAAGCAAAAAGACTGGTGCCTTAAAATAAAAGGGACTTTGGGGCATTAAGACACATAGAAAGCCATGTAAAGACCAGAACATAAACTGAGTGATGCAGCCACAAGCCAAGAACACCCAGGATGGCCAGAGAAGAGGTGTATCTCTCTACCTTTGAAAGGAGCCAACCCTGCCAACACCTTGAGGTCCTAAAACTGTAAAATAAACAAACAAACAAACAAACAAATAAAAGTCTGTAATTTTTAGTTGTCAAGTTTGTGGCAATTTGCTGTGTCAGCCATAGGAAACTAGTCGCTGTTATTGAATAAGCTTTTAGAAACAAGACTAAATCTGAAGTTTTACTCAAAAAATATAACTATTATGCTAGTTGTATTATTAAACTTTCATGGTGTCATTTGAAACTTCATAGCTACAATCCAGAAAAAGTCATTTCCCATTTGTTCTGCCTCATTGACACTACGGCAAGTATCTGTACATAGACAGGCATGCACAACTCCAGTCAGAGTTCTCCCTGAACTTGTTACCTTGAAATTAGCTACAACCGCAGAATCACACCTGAAAGCTAAGACACCTGAAGTTACTCAGTCCTTCACTCTCACTGGCAGAGGGAAGGACAACAGCTGGAGATGTTCAGTGCCTGGCGGGTCCTGGAGAGCCGCCGGACCCTGTACTACAGTGAAGACTTGAAAACTGGTTATGATAGCAGCAAAGGCAGCAGCAGCAGCAGCAGCAACAACAAGGCAGGGGCAAGAGGGAAGGTGAGGCTAGCAAGGGGATGGTCATGCCTCTGCCACTCTATTTATCTGGACCACTAGCAGAAGGTGCCATCCACAGTCAGGGTGAATCTTCCCACTTCAATCAAGGTAGTCAGGACACTTCCCCAGGTAAGGCTCTGTACTCAGGTGATTCCTGGTGCTACTGAATAGTGCACTCAAAATGGTAAAATCTGTTTTGTGTGTTTTACCACCAAAAATAGGAAAAAAATCCCCATCTTCCCCTGAAGGCTCTCCTACCTAAATCTTGACAGTCACCCAACTCCCCTATGCAATGTTTCCCTTTGCTTTTCTGAAAGGCGTAGTGTGTACCTACACAGCATCAACTTCATTTCATCTCATACTTCCAGCCTTATTGTCCAAAGAGATTGACCAGAAGAGTAACTGATGGTCTGTACAACATCAGCATTACTCTGGTTTTTGTTCTTGTTTTTTGTTTTGTTTTGTTTGTTTGTTGCTGGGTGAGCAGTATGGTCCTGAAACCAAAAGTCAGAGGTTTAGCAAAACTAGCAACACCAAGAAGAGTGCACAAACTAACTAATCTGATTTAATTTCTGCATGCTAACTTTTCTTTTTATTGAATACATTTTTTGACAATTTCATACATGTGTGCAATGTGTCTTGATCCTGCCCATTACCAGCTCCCCTCTCTCACCTATTCTACATGACCCCAACATGTCCCCTTCCCATCTTCATAGCCTGCTGAGGCCGATCAGTGCTGCCTGTTTGAATGTGTGGTGGTTTGAATGAAAAAAGTGGTACTATCAGGAGGTGTGGACTTGGTGGAGAAAGTGTGCTGAAGGAATGATTTCCTTATAAGAGTCGGTGAGCTCATGGTGTCTCTTCACAGCGGTAGAAACCCTGACTTTGTTGGGTTGATCATGTATAGGTATTATGCAGGTAACCACAAATGCAGTGAGTTCATGAGTACAAAAGTCATGTCATGCCCAGAAGACGTTCCTCAGCCTTTCTCATTCATTCAGCCCCCTATTCTGAGACATTCCTGTAAGAAGACTTTTCTGTTCCCAAGTAACCACACAGAGGCTCAATATTAATTATAATATTGGCCAATTATAACTATTGGCCAATAGTTAAGGTTTGTTTTTAGCTAGCTCCTAGAACTTAAATTAACCCATTTTTAAAAAATTAATCTATGTGCTGTCCCATTTATCTCATGAACACACATCTCATGGCATCCCTCAGATTCCACCCTTCCTCTCCACAGCATTCTCTCTGTTCCCAAAATTCTGCCTAGCCATTGGCCAATCAGATTTTTATCAACAATGAGAGCAATACATCTTCACAGTGTATGGAAGAATTATTTCATAGCATATTCCCTGAGATTTTTCAAAGGATAGGGTGATATAGATATCCCATTCAGGGCTAAGCATTCAACAGCCACTTGTTCTCAAAATTTTGAGCATTATGAGTCTCTGCATTTACTGCTGCCCACTGTAGGAAGACACTATTGTGGCCACAGTTGGGCCAAGCACAAATCCATGAGTGTAACTTTAAATGGTTATAAGGCAGTCTGAAAACATGCAATAGCAGAACAGTAGTTGGTTCCCACCTTAGGGCCCATGGCTTCCCAATCCATGAGCTTTTGACCAGATTTGAAGTGCCAGGCAAGGATTCCTTTCTTTAAAGCTGACCTCACATTCAATCAGAAAGCAGTTACACCATAACTTCTTCATGCCACTGTAGCACTAACAGACACATCTTGCCTTCCAGATGATTATAACATTCAGGGTTCACGGCTGACTAATGTTCTGGATAACTTTTCTCACCCAGGGGCTTCTTTCAGTACTGTGACAACTAGCCAGTAAAGAAGAAGTTTTCAAATCAGTTCCAGCTTTGTTATTCTATGCCCCACAACCAAAGTGTGTTGTGTCTTCATCAAAGGTCTTACTGTCTAGTTATGGTGAAGCCAAAAGCAAAGGCAATAGCCTGTGCTGTTTTGGAAGCCTTTGGGGCTTCCCCAACCAATCATTCATAAAGAGTGTTCTGCTTTCTTTTCTACTGCTGTAGTAAAATGTTCTGAAAAGCAACACGGTGGAAGAAAGGACATCGCAGAGGTGAAGATAACGCAAGCAGCTAGCCACAGTGAAGAATAGAGAGAAACAAATGCAGGCATGCTGCCTATCTGCTTGCTCTGCTAGTTTACTCATACAGTTGAGGGCCCAGCCTAGAGAATGGTACTTCCAACAAAGGGCTGGATCAATTAACCATCAAGACAATCCCCCATGGAGACACCTGACATCCAATATATCTAGATCATTCCTCAATTAAGGTTCTTTTCATGGTGATTCTAAGTTGTTTCAAGTTGACAATGATTAAATCTAATCGTTATACCACCCTTGGTCCTGAGGATTTCATTTAATAACCTATGTGTTTAAGAAGAAGCATTGCACAATGGGTACTGGAATTATCTGTGCCATAGCTTTTCAACAAGGTCCTGGCATCATAAACTAGAACAGCTAGGTGCCTGTCATCAGAGCACTTGGCAGGTCAGAAATGTATCTACTGAAAAGCAAATGCACTGTGATAGGAATGCATTGCCAGCCCGTGTGAGCGTCACAAGACATAATCTAAGTTCAAGCAGTGTGGCTGCTTTTCCCAGTGTATCTGAGGACATTGTCAAAATACATGATCCCACAGAACAAGAATTCCAGGGTTCCAACATCATGTGCTTAATAAGATTTTTGTCTCAACTTTTACCACTATCCAGCCACAGAACTGGCTTTTTACGTTGACCCTATCCTGGCTCTATTAAGGCTCCAACATAAGGCACATAAAGTCAGATTTTCCCACATGAACAAAAATGTCTGTTTTAGGGTGTGGCACAAAGGGCCCAGTTGTAGAGAGCCACGAAGTGCCACGCCTTAAAGATGGCGCTGGCTTCTGCCTTCCACCTCCCCAAGGGTGAGTGCACACTGGCATAAACAAGCCCTTATTTGGTTAAGTCTGTTCAGCCTGTCTGCTTCCACATTAGAGTAACCTATCTGCAGGGTCCACGTAGCTCACTGGGGTTGGTTAGCGCAAGGAGATTTAAGCCTGTGCAGGGGTCCCCCGGGCTCTCACGGGTCAGAGGAAGCATGTTTCAAGGATCCTGATTAAAACTGCATGAAGAAGATCTTCCCGGAGTCGCGTCTTCCTTGCTGGTGAGGGTCAGGTGCGGCACACCCAGTGGTAACAAACATCTTTTTAAAATGAATTAGGTAGTTTGAAAAAGGAAAAAGAAAATATGGAAGAGTAATGTAGTAATGGCTGTGCTTGCAAAAAAAGGGGCAAGGAAAAATATCATAAGTATTCCTTCCACTTGTGAATGGTAAGTGGGTAAATGAGCAAAACCAGGTGCTTAGGGGATCTTATTTATCTTCTTTCGTATTTAGATAACCTATGCTGGTCTCCAATCCACAATCTACCTGCATCAACCTCACCATTTTTAGGATTACATACAAGCCTAGTCAAACAGGTGCTTTGTATGTTATATGTTGTCTTCTTGTGGTTTCAGTCTGTGATGTCCCTTGCTGTCTCGTGGCTTAAACACTTTTATTCTCCAATTTGTGGTGCTATCTTGAAGGCTGTAGAAGGTTGAATCTGTCTAGCAGAAGGAAGCTACAAGAGATGGGTCTTGAAATGTTCTATGTGCTCTGGTTCTGATCATGTCTGTGCTTTTTGGTCAGCTACCATGTGAAGAATCTCCACCATGTGCTCTTCCAGTCATGGACTGTGCCATGACTTCCTGTTGTAATGGACCACAACCTTCTAAATTGGTGAACCAAAATAATCTTCCTTCCATACATCAATCTGTCCGATGTTCTGCCACATACCCACCTTTCAGCTTTATCGGTTTGAAGGAAAAGAAAGGTCTTTTTAAATGTAAAAGTTTCCTTGGACTGGACAGATGTCTCAGTGGTTAAAACCATTGGGCTAGAGAGCTAACTCAGTGGTTAAGACCATTTGCTGTTCTTTTAGATGACCCAGGTTCCATTCCCAGCATCCAAACACTGCCTCTGCCAACTATAACTCCAGTTCCAGGGCATCTGGTGCCTTTTTCTGGCCTCTGTAGGCACTGCATACATGTGATGCACAGACATATGAGTGGACAAAGCACTCATATACTTAAACATATACTGAATGAAAACATTAGACAAAAACTCAAGATGCCAGACACATGAGTCCCTGTGATCAGACATGAGGAGTACAGATGGCATTAAGACCACTGATGACTTTTAATAGGCAGGAGATTGAGCACAGGGCAAACATTTCAATATTTTGCTCTTATCAAAATCTTTTATTTTACTCATTGCAATATTTATAAGAAATCAAAAGATACGTAGTCAGAAAGGGAAAAGTAGAAAATACCATAATCAGACTACCCAAATGAGAGGTTGGTGCTGTCCACTTGATGGGATTTGGGACTACCTAGAAGACCTGTAGGTGTTTCTACAAGGGTGTTCCCAGAGAGGAATAACTGAGTAAGGGGAAGCTCTGCCCTCTAGGTAGGCATTGTCTTCAACAGAGGGCCAGAAGTGAGATGGCCCAGGAAGATCAGTGCTGTCCACCTGCCTTCCCTCCTTCCTTGGCCAGTGTGTGTATCTCTGCTGCCACCACTGCTGTACACATGGCACTCCAGCCTTCAGCCTCAGTCAGTGACTCTCTGCAGAACTTCCAGACATTCAGCACTGGACTGGACTGAGCACAGCCAGCATACAAACAGACATTGCTGCAGCCCTGGTTGTACAAGTCAGTCTAGTAAGATTCCTTTGATAATATTGATCCTGCTTCTCCAGATAACCCTACTTAATACACCAAATAATTGTGGACATTTTTGTTGTTGGTGTTATAAGATATTGTTCTCTAAAGAGATATATGACTAACTCTATATATTATTATCTGCTTTGTCTTTCTATTATTTCAAATTAAAATAAATTTTGCATATAAAACATCAGTTATCTACAACTAAGAAGAAGAGGAGGAAAAGGAAGAGATGGAAAAGAGAAGGAGAAGAAAGGAAAGAAGGAAGGAAGGAAGAAAGAAAGAAAGGAAGGAAGGAAGGAAGTATTTTTTGAACTCACGCAGTACCTGGGGCTAAGAATCTGGATGTAGTTTTAGGCCAGTAGTTCAGCCATTTGAAGCCTAGAACAGCTATTCCTAAGCTCCCTGCTATAGTGGTTGGGAGGCCCAGTTCCTCACTGGTGAAGTAGGTATTTGGCTTCTCTTGCCTAGACTGCTTGACATGCATATGACAGGACAGCTAACTTTTCCAGAACAAGTGATCCAATAAAGATCATAAAAGCAAGACCAATGCAGAAGCCACAGCATGGCACAAAGCCAGAACCAGAGATTATAAACACCCCATCTGATATATTGTAGGGTCACATAGAACAAGCCTGTACAGCTGTGAGGGTGTGAAAATCTAGAGACAGATAAAATGAGGGCCTTCTTGGAAAAAGTTCTACAAGCAAAAGACACAAATTTTATATTTAATGAGGTCTGGCAATTGTGTACACTAGTACAACGAGAGCCAATCAGAGTGTTTCAGTAAACTAGTGTGCTCCTTGTACCCTTTCCCAGTTAATGTGTGCCCACCTCACCAAAGGCAACCACTGTCTTGATTTTTTTAAGTCATAGAACTATTTGTGTGTGTTTCTCATGTAAGTAGAACCAAACAGTACGTACTCTTTTCTGTCTGGCATTTTCCCTCAGCATAGTCTGGATATTCATCCAAGTTGTTAACTACACCAGTAGTGAAAAATTCATATTCATTTACCTGAAGACAGGCTTGGGTTGTCTCCAGTTTGGAGTAAATGTAAATAAAGCTGGCATGGGCAGCCTTACAAAGGTCTGTGTGCAGACATGTGTTTTCATCTAGGTACAGATTGGATGTTATTGCAAGGTCAAGAAGTAAACATATATTTTGTTCTGTTTTTTTAAATCACCAAATAAATTTCTGCAGTAATAGTGGCATTTTATTCTTGCAGCCACAGTTTATGAGCCTCAGTTACTATCTACCAACAGTTTAGCTTTGTGTGTAGTTGTGTCTTCTTGTGGCTTTGGCATACGTTTCTCTATGAGCTATTCAGCACCTTATCAACTGGTTTCTTCTTGTGAAATATCAAGTCTTTGCTCACTTTTTAAATTCAAACATTTATGATTGGTGAAATTATTGATATATTTTGGATACAAGTATTTCAATAGATAGATGGCCTGGAATGATATAGTTCCAATCTATGATATAATTTTTGTTTCCTTAATGGTGTCTTTTTATGAAAGAGTTTTCAATAAAGTCAAATTTATCTATTTTGTGTTTCATAGTTAATGATTTGTGGCATATATATATATATATATACATATATATATATGTATATATATATATATATAAATCTTTATCTCTCACAAAATTGCAATGATATTACCTAATGGTTTTCCTTTAGAAGCTTTGTGGCTTTAGTTAGTGCTTCTGTTTAAACCTGTGTTTCATCTTGTATTACCTTTGGAGTGCATGTATAACACAGGAGTGGAACATACTTCTTTCCTCGTATGGACATATATTTCCTTCAGGTTTATTTGTGCAAAGGTATTTATTTAGGTTTCTTCTTAACTACTTCAATCCATTGAAAATTGACTATATATAAATATATGTATATATATGTACATATATATACATATATAATCCCATCTACATCTACATCTATTCTATATTTGACTCTATTAATCTGTGCCTAAACTTACATCTAAACCAGTAACACTGCTTACCTAGACCAGGATCACCCTATACTAAGCCAGTATCACACTGTCTTGGTTGCTATGATTTACAGTATGCACTAATGAAACCTGCTCTTAAAACAAAATAAGATGTCATAAGCATTATGCCTGGCCAACAATTATGTTGTGACATCTTCAGCAGATACACAGAACACTGTGGGGATTTGTAAAAAGCAATCTGTTCTGTTGTTTGTTTAGCTTATATATTGTAAAAATAATTTTTAAATAACAATTAAAATCTCTGGTATTGTCCTAAATGATTACCTAAGAATAAATTCCAAGAAATGGAATTTCTAAATTAAAGGATCAACTGACTTCCGCCCCCCTTTTTTTTTTACAACCTGAACAGTTCCTCCCATCCTCCCCTTCTGATCCCTCTCCTCCATCTTCCTTCCCACCCACCCCCCAGGAAAGGGTAAGTATCCTTTCCATATCAACAAAACATGGTACATCAAGTTGCAGTAAGACTAAGCTTCTCAGCATGTATTAAAGCTGGACAGAGCAACCCAGTATAAGAAGCAGGGTTCCAAAAGCCAGTAAAAGAGTCAGAGACAGCCCCATTCCCGCTGTTAGGAGTCCCATAAGAGGACCAAGCCACACAACTCTAACACACATGCAGAGTGCCTAGGTCAGTCCCATGCAGGCTCCCTGGCTGTCAGTTCAGTCTCTGTGAGTCCCTATGAGCCCAGGTTAGTTGATTGTGTGTGCCTTCCTGTGGTGTCCATGACCCCTATAGTTCCTACACTCCTTTCTCCTCCCCCTCCTCTTCATCCTCCTCCTCCTCCTCTGGATTCCCTAATTCTGCCTAATGTTTGGTTGTGGGTCTCTGCATCTGCCTCCATCACTTGCTAAATGGCATCTTTCTGATGACAATTGGACCAGGTACGAATCTGGTCACTGGAGACAGCCAGTTCAAGCTCCTTATCCACTATAGCTAGGCGTCTAAGCTGGGATTCGCCTCATAGACTCCTAGGAGATTCCCCAGCTTAGACGCCTAAGCTTCTGTCCAATCCCGAAATAACGGCCCCTCCAGAAATCCACCTGAGCACTCTGTCCCTCTGTGGCCCCCCAACCTGATCTCTCATGTTCCTATAGCCACCTACCCTCAGTCCATTTCCCAGGGCGATCCTGATGCTCTTCCCCATGAATTCTGCTTGTTACCCAGTCTCTCAGAGTCTGTGTTTTGCTTTTTTATTAATTTATTTTTTACATTCCAATCCCAGTTCTCTTTCCCTTCCCTCTTCCCATTCCCCCCACCTCTCATCTGCTCCTTGGAGAGGGTAAGTCCTCTCCTAGGAAGTCTACTAAGTTTGTCTCATCATCTCATTGAGTCAGGACCAAGGCACCTCTCCACCCACATACACACCCCTGTGTCTAGGCTGAGCAAGGTATCTCTCCATATAGAATGGGCTCCATTAAGTCAGTTTATGCATTAGAGTTAGATCTTGGGCCCACTGCCAGTGGCCTCGTATATTGTCCCAGTCACACCATTATCACCTATATTAAGGGAGTCTAGTTTGATCTTATGCAGGTTCCACATTTGTCAGGCCTGAGTCGGTGATCTCTCTCTAGCTCGGGTCTGCTGATTCTGTGGGTTTCCCCATCATGGTCTTGACTCCTTTGTTCATATTATTGCTCCTCCTTCACTTTGTACTCCAGGAGCTTGGCCCAATGGTTAGTTGTGGATTTCTGCATCTGCTTCCATCTGCATCTGTTTCTGGAAAAGGGTTCTAGCTTTGCTGAGGTTATGGATTGTAGGCTGGGTATCTTTTTTTTTTTTGCCTTATGTCTGATATCCATTTATGAATGAGTACATACTATATTTGTCTTTCTGGTTTTGTGTCACCTCACTCAGGATGTTTTATTCTAGTTCTGTCCATTTGCCTCCAAATTTTAGGATACCATTGTTTCTTACTGCTAGGTAGTACTCCATTGTGTAAATATACCACATTTTCTTTATCAATTGTGGGGCATCTAGTTTGTTTCCAAGATATGGCTATTATGAATAATGTTTCTATGAACATAGATGAGCAAATGTCCTTATGGTGTGAATGTACATCCTTTGGGTATATTCCCAAAAGTGGTATTGCAGGGTCTTGAGGTAGCTTGACCCCTAATTTTCTGAGAAATCACTATACTGATTTCCACAGCACTGTGACAAGTTTGCAGTCGCACTATCAATAGGATGAGTATTCCCCTTTCTCCACATCCTCTCCAGCCTAAGCTGCCATTGGTATTTTTGATCTTAACCATTCTGAGCAGGGTAAAATGGAATCTCAGATTGGTTTTGATTTGCATTTCCCTGATGACTAATGATGTTGAGCATTTCCTTAAGTGTCTTTCTGCCATTTGAAATTGTTCTGTTGGGAAATCTGTTTATATCTGTACCCCATTTTTTAATTGGATTGTTTGGTAGTTTGATGTCTAGTTTCTTAAGTTCTTTGTATATTATGAAGATCAGCCCTCTGTCAGATGTGAGGTTGATAAAGATCTTTTCCAATTCTGTAGGGAGCTATTTTGTCTTGTTGACCTTGTTCTTTGCTTGACAGAAGCATCTCAGTTTCAGGAGGTCACATTTATTAATTGTTGCTTTCAGTGTCTGTGCTACCAGTGTCCGATTTAGAAAGTGGTTTCCTGTGCCTATGCATTCAAGTGTATTTCCCACTTTCTCTTCTATGAGGTTCAATGTAGATGGATTTATATTGAGATCTTTGATCCCTTTGGACTTGAGTTTTGTGCAAGGTAGTAGATATGGATCTATTTTCATTCTTCTACATGTTGACAACCAGTTATACCATCACCATTTGTTGAATATGTTTTCTTTTTTCCATTTTATATTTTTAGCTTCGTTGTCAAAAATTAGATGTTCATAGGTGTGTGGGTTGATATCAGGGTCTTTGATTCAATTCCATTGGTCTACCTGTCTATTTTCATGCCAATATCAAGGTGTTTTCATTACTATAGCTCTATAGTAGAGTTTGAAGTCAGGGATGGTGATGCCTTCAGATGATCCTTTATTGTACAAGGTTGTTTTGGCTATTATCCTAGGTTTTTTTGTTTTTCCATATCAAGTTAAGTGTTGTTCTTTCAAGATCTGTGAAGAATTGTGCTGGGATTTTGATGGGGATTGAATTGAATCTGTAGATAGCTTTTGTTGATCCTACCTATCCAAGAGCATGGGAGATCTTTACATTTTCTGATATCTTCTTTAATTTCTCTCTTTAAAGACTTATCATACAGGTCTTTCACTTGTTTGGTTAGAGTTACCCCAAGATATTTTATTATTTGTGGCTATTGTAAAGGGTGTTGTTTCTCTGATTTCCTTCTCAGCCCATTTATTATCTATGTATAGGATGTATAGGAGGGCTACTTTTTTTGTTTGTTTAATCTTGATCTTGCTACATTACTGAAAGTGTTTATCAGTTGTAGAAGTTGTCTGGTATAATTCTGGGGGTAACTTATCTAAACTCATATCAACAGCAAATACCAAGAGCAAGAGTTTGACCTCTTTTCTAATTTGTTTCCCTTGGATCTTCTTTGGTTGTGTTATTGCTATAGCTGAAACTTTGAGTACTGTGTTGAATAGATATGGACAGAGTAGACAGCCTTGTCTTGCTCCTGATTTCAATGGGATTGCTTTGAGTTACTCTCCATTTAGTTTGATGTTGGCTGTTGGGTTACCTGTTGTATATTGCCTTTATTATGTTTAGGAATGTTCCTTGTAGCCCTATTCTCTCCAATACCTTTGTCATGAAGGGATGTTGAATTTTGTTGAAGGCTTTTTCAGAATCTAGTGAGATGATCATGTGGTTTTTCTTTTTCAGTTTTTTATATGGTGGATTACATTGATGGATTTTCACATATGGAGCCATTTCTGCATCTATGGAATGAATCCTACTTGGTCATGGTGGATGATTTTTTTTCTGATGTGTTCTTGGATTCAGTTTGCCAGTATTTTATTGAGTATTTTTGCATCTATGTTCATGAGGGAAATTGGCCTGTACTTCTCTTTCTTAGTTGTGACTTTGTGTGATTTGGGTATCAGGGTAACTGTAGCATTATTTAAAAAATGGCAATGTTCCTTCTGCTTTTATTGTGTGGAATAATTTGAGGAGTATTGGTATTAGTCTTTGAACATCTGGTAGAATTCTACACTGAAACCATCTGGCCCTGGGATTTTTTTTTGGTTGGGAGACTATTGATCACTGTTTCTATTTCCTTAGGGCATTATAGGTGTATTTAAGCTGTTTATCTGTTCTTGATTTAATTTGGATATGTGATACTTATCTAGAAAATTGTCCATCTCCTTAAAGTTTTCCAGTTTTATAGAGTACAGGTTTTTGAAGCAGGACCTACATTTCTTCAGTGTCTGTTGTTATGTCCCCCTTTTCATTCTGATTTTGTTAATTTGGATATTTTCTCTCTGTCTTTTGGTTAGTTTGAAGAAAGTTTTGTCTATTTTGTTGAATTTCTCAAAGAACCAACTCTTTGTCTCATTGATTCTTTCCATTGCTTTCTTTGTTTCTATTTTATTGATTTCAGCCCTCAATTTGCTATTTCTTGACATCTACTCCTTCCAGGTGAGTTTGCTTCTTTTTGTTCTAGTACTTTCACTTGTTCTGCTAATTCACTAGTGTGTGATTTTTCCACCTTCTTTATGTAGGCCTTTAGTTCTGTGAACTTTCCTCTTAGCACTGATTTCATTGAGTCCCATAAGTGTGGGTATGTTGTGCTGTCATTTTCATTAAATTTTAGAAAGTCTTTTATTTATTTTTTCTTTATTTCTTCCTTGACTCAGTGACGGTTCAGTTGATCATTGTTCAATTTCCATGTGTTTGTAGGCTTTCTGAAATTAATGTTGCTGTTGAATTCTAACTTTAAGCTGTAGTGATCTGATAGGGTACAGGGGTTTATTCCAGTGTTTTGTTTGTTTGTTTGGTTTGTTTGTTGGTTTGGTTTGGGTTTTTTTGTTTTGTTTTTTTTGTTTTTGTTTTTATCTGTTGAGGTTTGCTTTGTTACTGAGTATATGGTCTTATTTGGAAGGTTCGATGAGGTGCTGAAAAAAAAGTATATTCTTTTGTGTTTGGGTGGTATGTTCTATAAATGTCTGTTAGGTCCATTTGTCATAATGTCTGTTAGTTCCCTTATATCTCTTTTAAGCTTCTGTCTGGCAGACCTGTCCAGTAGTGAGAGTGGGGTTTTAAAATCTCCCACTATTAGTGTGGGGGACTTGATTTGTGATTTAAGCTTTAGTAATGTTTCTTTTACAAATGCAGGAGCCCTTGTGTTTGTGGCATAGATGTTCAGAATTAAGATTACCTCTTGATGGATTTTTTTCTGTGATGAATATGAAATGCCCTTCTTTATCTTTTTTGATTGATTTTAGTTTGAAGTCTATTTTGTTAGATATTAGGATAGCTACACCAACTTGTTTCTTAGGTCCATTTGATTGGAAAATCTTTTCCCAACCCTTTACTCTGAGGTAGTGTCTGTTTGTGAGGTTGAGCTGTGTTTCTTGTATACAGCAGAAGAATGAATTCTGTTTTTTTATCCAATCTATTAGCCTGTGTCTTCTTATAGGTGAATTGAGGTCTTTTGTATTAGTGGATATTAATGGCCAGTGACTGCTAATTATTTTTGTTTTTGTTGGTGATGATGGCATTGTGTGTTCAATTCCCTTCTTTTGGGATTTGCTGCTGTAAGCTCACCTATTTCTTGTGTTTTTGTTCATGTAAGTGATTTCCTTGGGTTGCTGTTTTCTTTTTAGTACTTTCGGTAGGGCTAGGTTTGTGGAATATCTTGGTTTCACCATCTATGGTTATTGAAAGCTTTGATGGGTAAAGTAGTCTGAGCTGGCATCCATAGTCCCTTAGTGTCAGCATAATGTCTGACCAGGACCTTCTGGCTTTCATTGTTTCTGTTAGAAGTCAGGTGTAATTCTGATAGGTTTGCCTTTATATGTTACCTTTGCAGCTCTTAATATTCTTTCTTTATTCTGTATGTTTATTGTTTTGATTATTATGTGGTGAAACAACTTTTGGTTTTGCTTTGTTTTTGTTTGTTTGTTTGTTTGTTTTTTGATCCAGTCTATTTGGTGTTCTGTAAGCTTATTGTATTTTCATAGGCATGTTCTTCTTTAAATTGCCAAAGTTTTCTTTTATGATTTTGTTGAATATATTTTCTGTGCCTTTTTCTTCTATCCCTATTCTTCTTAGGTTTGATCTTTTCATGGTGTCCCAGATTTCCTGTATGTTTTGTGTTAAGGATTTTCTGGATTTAAAATATTATTTGATCGATGAATGTATTTCCTGCAAATTATCTTCAATGCTTGAAATTCTTTCATTTCTTATATTCTGTTGTTTATGTTTGCATTTGTGGTTTCTGAACGTTTACCCAGCTTTTCCATTTTCAGAATTCTCTCCATTTGTGTTTTCTTTATTGCCTTTAATTCCAATTTCATGTCTTAAACCATTTCCTTCACTTGCTTGATTGCTTTTTCTTTATTTTTGTTTAAGGGATTTGTTGATATCTTCCTTTTTGTTTGTTTGTTTGTTTGGTTGGTTGGTTGGTTGGTTTTTTGTTTGTTTTGTTTTTTCCTCCTTTTTTTAAAGGGAATTTTTCATTTCCTCTTTAAGGGCCTCAGTCATCCTCATAAAGTTTCTTTTTAGGTTGTTTTCTTCTACTTCATCTGTGTTGGGATGTTCAGATCTTGCTGTTGTAGCATCACTAGTTTCTAGTGGTGCCTTATTGCTCTTTATATCGTTGAGTGTGTTCTTGTTGTCTATGTATCTTTCCCTCTAATTGGTATAGGTGGAGCTTGTGATTCAGAGGGTCTCTCTTTCTCTAATTGGTAGAGTTGGGGCTATGGTTCTGTTGACTGCTCCTTCAGGCACAAATAGAGCAGAACCTATGTTGAAGGCTACTCCTGCTCCTCCTGGTGGAAGTAGGCCCAGTGCTCAGGTGGTCGATCCATGAGGTGTAGGTGGGGCTAGAGCTCTGTTGGACACTCCTCCGATGGAGTGGGGCTGAGGATTCCGGGGTTAATATAGTAGCTGGGTATCTCCAACTGAGAAATAGCAGTGGATGCTGGCTGGAACACAGATATTCTTTCCCAGAGGCACTTCTTGGGATAGTTTCTGTAAGCTACTGCTGGAAACAGCTCATGTTGTCTCACCCAGCGATCACTCCTCGCTCCTGGGCCTGAGGCTGGGGAGTCCCTCTGACACTGTTCCCAGGTCTGAGGCTCATGGCTCCCTTGACACTGCTCTGGGTCTGAAGCTTGGGCCTCTCTCTGCCTCTGCTGCTTTGGGCCTGAAGTTCAGGCCTCCCTCTGAGGCTGCTTCTAGACTGGGATTCATTCGGGCCTTCCACTGATGCTGGCTGCTCCGGGCCTGAAGCTCATGCCTCCCTCTGATGCTGCTGCTCCAAGCCTGAAGTTTAAGGCTACCTCTGATGCTCCTCTGAGGTCTGAGGCTTGTGGCTCCTTTGAGACTGCCCCAGGCTTAATGCTGCTTCTGTGCTGAGATTCAGGCCTCCCACTAACGCTGAAGCTCCACCATGTTTGTTTTTATCTGTTGGGTTACCTCACTCAGGATGATTGTTTTTTTCTAGTTCTATCCATTTGCTTTCAAATTTCCTGGTGTTCCTGTTTTTAACAGCAGAGTAATACTCCATTGTGTAAATATACCACATTTTCTTTATCCATTCCTCGGTAAAGGGATATCTAGGTTGTTTCTAGATTCTGGCTACTACAATTAAACTTCTTTAAACAAAGCTGAGCAAATGATCTTGTTGTATGATTGAACATCCTTTGGGTATATGTCCAAGAATGGTATAGCTGTGTCTTATGGTAGATTGATTACCAGTTTTCTGAGCAACAGCCACACTGACTTCCAAAAGTACAGGGAGTACAAGTTTGCACTCCCACCAGCAATGGAGGAGTGTTCCTCTTGCTCCACATCCTCTCCAGCATGAGCTACCACTTGTAGTTTCTATCTCCCCCATTCTGACAGGTGTGAGATGGAATCTGAGTTATTTTGATTTGCATTTCCCTGATGGCTAAGAATGTTGAGCATCTTAAGTGTTTCTTGGTCATATGAGATTCTTCTTTTGAGAATTCTCTGTTTAGATCTGTACTCCATTTTTAAATTGGATTATTTGGTTTGTTGATGTCTAGTTTCTTGAGTTATTTATATATTTTGGAAATCAGCTCTCTGTCAGGTGTGGGGTTGGTGAAGCTCTTTTTCCACTCTGTAGGCTGCCATTTTCTCCTATTGACAGTGTCTTTTGTCTTACAGAAACTTTTAAGTTTTATGAGGTCCCATTTATTGTCAATCTTAGTGCCTATGCTATTGATGTCCTATTCAGGAAGTTGTCTTCTATGCCAATGTGTTCAAGGTATTTCCCACAATCTCTTCTACCAGGTTCAGTGTATCTGGATTTATGCTAAGGTCTTTTATCTACTTAAACTTGAGTTTTGCACAGGGTGGTAAACTTGCACTGATTTATGTTGTTCAACATGCTGACATCCAGTTAGACCAGCACCATTTGTTGCTTTCTTTCTTTTTTCTTTGTATAATTTTGGCTTCTTTATTGAAAATCAAGTGTCCATCAGTGTGTGGGTTTACATTTGGGCCTTTGGATCAATTCCATTGATCCATGCCTCTGTTTTGTGCCAATACCATGCAGTTTTTATCACTACAGCTCTATAGTACAGCTTAAAATCAGGAATGGTGATACCTCTGGAAATTTCTTTATTGTTCATGACTGTTTTAGCTTTCCTGGAGTTTTTTTCCATATGAACCTGACAGCCAGTGGTAGCACATGCCTTTAATCCCAGCACTTTGGAGGCAGAGGCAGGTGGATCTCTGTGAGTTCAAGACCAGCCTAGTCCACAGAGTGAGTTCCATATGAAGTTGAGTATTGTTCTTTCAAGGTCTGTAAAGAATTGTGTTGGGATTTTAATGGAGATTGCATTGAATGTGTAAATTGATGCACTGACTCTTAAGGACTTTCATACATTACCAAAGTGTAAACCCTGATGGCCATGACTGTTCATACTTGCCACCAGTAGTTTGTAAGAAAAATGACTCTATTTATTACCATTTAAAATAAAACTTATTGAGGGATAGAAAATGGCTCGGTTAAGAACACTTACTGCTCTCACAGAAGCTGGTTCACAGTACCCATATTGGGTGGTTTACAACCACCTGTAACTCTGGTTTCTGAAGGCATAGCACACACATGGTCACATACAGATAAATAAGCACACACACATATTCATAAATAAAATATTTCAAGTATAAGAGTAAAGATTGCTATGTAGTTTTAACTGATGGTCCACACTCATGTATCATTTATATTTTAAGGTCAATTGGTAACTCCAATAAAATTGAATAAATATTTGGTGCATATTTCCCATACAAACGCAAATACCCTCTTTACTTAATTGGATATTCATGTCATCCCATATTTTTTCAGTTGACTCTAGTTCCTTCAAAATGGATCAATGGCGAAACTACATGGAGCTTCAAGGTAGAAGTTCTTTCATGCCAATTATAGGATAATTTTTTATATAAAATGAAGACACAGAAAAGATGCTATTAAATGTTGCATTGATGAAATGATATTATTCATTGTAATTACATTATCACCTTGTCCCAAATTTAGTCACTTTTCCTTGACTTCACATCAAATGTGAACTCTGCCACGTTAGCCTTGGGCCCCTACTCCATGGCATAGATAGTACTTGCTAGTCTACTTTTGCTAAAATGTGTCATTTCTGTCTGATGGCCTGATCCTTCTGATCTTCACCACTTCCTATTTGTTCCTTTCAAATCCCCCAAAAATGACTATTTCTATTGCCTTCTCTTCCCTGTAAAAAAAGAGAGAGAATATGCAAAAACAGTTGAATAATATTTTTTTAAAAAAAAAGCATATTGTTTCCTATCACTTACTCATCTGTTAGCCTATCTCTTTCAACCTTGTGAGCATGGAGCTTAGAATAGGAAATTTCCTCCCCATCTTATTACTAGGAACAGCTGTGCCTTGACAGCTGTTTTCCTTGTGAACCACATGAATCCTGGATCTGAGTTGGCTGCTGAACCTGCTGTCCATTTGTAGCAGGCAGGTTACCTCTGCTCATCCTTTCTCTGCTTTAATTCCACTCTCACTTTTCACAATCTTGTTTTCCTATCGCTATCACCCACCCTGACTCTTTTCAACTTAAAAAGTAAACTCTCTGGGCTAGGGATAGTCTCCAGTGGTAGGACAGTTATCCAGCATACATGATACCCTGGGATCAATACCCAGGACTAAAGGGGCAGGGAAGTAAAATCTTATATATTCTGAAAACTGACTTAAAATCCTTTGAACTTTGATGTCTTCATTTTCTTTTTCAAAATATGATAGACTTCCCCTAAGTAAGTAAATAACTTCTTGTTTTTAAGCAGAAAAATAAATTTTGCCTTGGTTTAATGTCACAATTTAAGTTTCACTTATCAAAGACTAAGAGTTTCTAAAAGTAGTGACTATTGCATCCCAATAATGCCACATTTGAAAATGTATATACTTTTATTTATAAATTAAAAAGTTTTTAAATAACAAATTATTTGGACTTGAGCTTTTCTGTGTAGGAAGCTTTCAATAAATGTGAAATTTACTTTATGCCTGCAGACATTCTAATTCTTTGTCTTAGTAGTTTAGGGAGGGGGTTAGTTTGGTTTTGTTTTTATTTTGGGGGGAGTTGTTTTCTGATTTTGTTTTTTGAAACATGTTCTTACAAAGTAGCCTAGATTACCTTTGAATACACTATGAAACCCTAGTCCAAGCTGGGCTCAAACTCATGATCCTGCTGTCTCGGCCATCTCAGTGCTGGGATTGTAGACATGTACCATGCACAGTTTTTACCTTGTTTGTTAAGAAAATTAAATTTTCCAATAAATTTTACCTCTTTAAGAGGGAAAGTAAGTAAAGAGGTAAGCAGCATAAAGTTATTCATAAGAGGCTTTGAGCACAGAGTAAGACATACAGGTACACTAAAAGGTTCCTGTGACAGAAGCTGGGGACCTAGGAAGGAGGCCTGAGCTATTCTTTTCTGTGGCCCACAGGCAGACAGAATCCCACAACTCATACCACAACCTGAAAACCCTAGCAGAAGACCCATGGTGACCCAGGACAGACAGTACCTGATCCTTAGAGGAAGATGGGATAGAACCTGTGCCCCCAAATACCAATCCCACAGAAAAAAGTAATACTTCAACCCTAATGTGATTTAACCTTCTCATGAGCATTACAGAAAGAAGAAAGGAGATTTATATTCATAAAAAAGAAAGAACTGAGCCAACAAACTAGTAACAGATGTACACAGAATAAAGCAATACACAGAAATAAAAACAACATGAAAAAAACAAGAATTTTCCCCCAAAATTATTTATCCCATGCTAATAACTCCCAATGAGAATGATTTCTGAAGGGTACCCCACAAAGAATTTTAAAAGAATAATTATAGCTATGTCTAAACAACATAAAGAAGACTCAAACACACTCTAAGAGGACAAAAATGAAGAGCTGGATGAAATAAGAACATCAGTCCAAGACATTATAATAGAATACAGTGAAGAGATAGAGTTGAAGAAAAACCAAAGAGAAATGATACTGGAAATCAAAAACTCAGTAAGCCAAGTAGAGCCTTCAGTACAAAGCCTCATCAAATGAATAGAACCTGTAGAAAACATGGCATCACAAGGTGAAAAATAGGGTTATTCAATAGAGGTAGATGGCATTTCTTAATGGAGCAAAAGAGAGCTTAGGGCACCAAAGAAAGAATAAATTGTCTAACTATCAGCATAAGAAAAATGTAGCCAAAGATGTAAAGAATATTTTCAACAAAATCACAGAAGAAAATATCCCAAATCTAGAGAAAGCCATTCCTAGCCAGGTATAAGAAGCCCAAGAAAATAGAACACTAAGAAGACAGACCAAGAAAAGAAACTCTACACAACGTAGTATAGTTAAAATATTAAAAACATAAACAAAATAAAGGGAATCAAAAGCTTGGAAAAAACAAGTGCATCAGAACAGAACCTGATTATTCAATAGAAATATTTAAAGCCAGAAGGGCCTGTAAAGATGTATTCCAAGATCTGAAAGACCACAACTGCCAATGTAGACTAGTATACCTATTATACCAGCAAAACTATCTATTAAAATTGAAGAGAAAAAGAAACACTTTTTCATTATAAAAATAGACCAAAAAAATTTTATGACCATTAAGTCAGGTCTACAGAAGATACTAGAAAGGCTATTTCTATTGAATGAGAAAAGACAAACATACAAAGATACCAACAAGAATAATAAATAATATCAGATAAGTTAACTCAAAAAAGGCCTCAGAAAGCAACCACAAAACCAACAAAATGACAGTAGCCAAAATACAACTTGATCTTTTTTAAGGTCTATTTTAATTTAAAAATTTTAATTATATGTATGTTTGTGTGCCTGCTTGTCTATATGTGTACTATGTTCATGCAGTTTCCATGGAGGCCTGTAGAGAATATTGGATCCCTCAGGTCTAGAGTCATATGTGCTTGTGTGCGTGTGAGAAGCTTAACTTGGATGCCGGGAACCTTCTCTCTGACGGCAAGCTTCCACAGTGACAGAAGGAGTGTGGAAAAAAGTTACCAGTGGTCATACCCAACTGCTGCTACTATCTGGCCTGCTCTCTCTCTCTCTCTCTCTCTCTCTCTCTCTCTCTCTCTCTCTCTCTCTCTCTCTCTCTCTCTCTCTTGCTCTTGCTCTCTCTCTCTCTCTTCTTCTCTCTCTCTCTCTCTCTCTCTCTCTCTCTCTGTGTGTGTATTCAATGAGAATTTAATATGGTCATACTATTTTCACTAAGCACTGGGTATTTTCCTTGTCACATTTAACTACAATGTAGCAATACCATAAGCCTTTTTTTGTTTATTGTCATGTTTTTCCCCTTTGCCTAGTTAGGAACAATCTACATTAATATGCATTAAGTGCACCAAGCATGGCCATTATTCAAAATAAATGTTAAGTAATCAATGATCAGATAATAGGAAAGTGGAAGAAAGCTGGCCATCTCACTTAACCCTGAGGCAGATGAGATACTGATGAAGCATTTAGACATGTAGACTTGAAGACTTAGGATGTTGAAACTAGAAGTGACAATGTGCAGCTTCATATCACATCACTGCAGTGACCATAGTGTTGAATTCTCACTTAATAAATGGTACTTTGCTAAGCACCACAGATAATAAAGGACCAAGGTAGGACACAGTCAGATAAAGCTCAAGAACAAGTAAGGTTGGGATACAGCTACACAAATCGGGAGTCAAGGGAGACAACAAGAACTTAAAAATCAGAAATCACTGATATAACAGGAAGAAAGGTAACCAAAAGAGGGGGGGTTGAAAGCCTTATGCTTGATAAGGAACTAATATTAGAATATATAAAGAATTCTTACATCTCATATTTTGGTTGTGAGCCTAGCCTTTAACAGCTGAGCCATCTCACAAGCCCAGAATTCCTACATCTCAATAACAAGGAACCCAACTTGAAGTTGGGTAAGGAGCTAGTGAACAGTTCTGCAAAGATGACACACAGACAGCCATTATCAAAAGAATATTAGGAAGTAACACATGTTGATGAGCAGCCACTCTGTGTGCAGCATCGGTAAATGTGAAGATGCAGCCACTGTGGAAGACAGTGTGAATACTGTGAAGAAAACTTTGATAGAATCTCCACAGTCCAAAAGGCCACTTGGGATCATTGTTCAGAAGAATTGAAAGCCAGATCTTATTTGCAACAGTCAAATAACTGAAACATGCATCAACAGATAAACAGATTAAAAAGTGATCTATAGATACAGCTTTTACTCCATGAGAAACCAGCCTTTATAAAGGAGAAAACCCGTCTACTACATGGATGAACCCTGAAGCCATTAAGCTAAGTAAAACAAACCATTAACACCTGTTCTGTGTGTGCACACTACATACATGTGTAGCATGACTCTGCTACGTACATATAGTTAACATTGCTGCCAAGTTGTGCCTTTAAAATGGTTCAGACAAAAATTCCTATGTTTAATACTTAACCACAATTCTTAAAAGTCTATCCTAAATCTCCATGGTTTTATGCACTGAAAACAAATTTCTAGGGCCAAGAACTGAGCCTTGGGACAGAGCAGAACTGGGATGAGCAAGGAAGAGAGTGGGGCAGGACGCAGAGCATGGCACCAGGAAGGCTAAGAGAAACAATGTGTCACAGAGACCAAATGCAGCACAGTGTGAGTCACACAGCCAGGAAGCAAGGGAGCTGTTGCAGCCCTGATAGAACAGCTCCACATTCATGGCTTGACTCAACCCACAGATAGATCTCTACTGAGCTCCAAGCTTGGGCAGGCACTATTCTAACACAGAACAGACACCAATAAGCATATGCCAGCTCGTCCTAAGTACTATGAAGAATAACATAAGCAATCCAAGAAGCTGAGCTGGAGGCACTTCAATTTCTTTTTAAATCAAGTGACTAAGACATTTATGACTTGTGAAAACATGGGGGAAGAGCACTGGGGTGGGAGAGGTGCAGGAGGAAAGCCTCGAATGGGCACTCTGCAGGGCAGAGAGGAGATGGCAATCTCAAAGCACAGTTGGAGAAGGAAGGGCGTCCTCTGAGAGGCGGCACAATGGCTATGGCACTGGAGGGGAGGGAAAGAGCATGATGAAGTGCACAATGGTTTTCTGGTGAAATAAACGACTGCTTCAACAAACTGTGTTTAATGGCTCATTGGTACTTAGGAAATTCTGTTGCTTGTTTCTGATGAAAACTGAGATGTAAATATTTAGGAGAGAACGACGATATAGAGGGAGCAAGGGAACAGAGAGAATCGTTATCATAGAAAAAGCCCTTTGAAAGGATCAAAGATGAAACCCAAAACAGAGTTCATGGTGCTGGATTAGAGAGAGGTTCAAGAATAAACCTGAAGCCAACGACAGCTGCTTTCAGCTCGGCGGCTGTACAGCGTGAAGTCAGACAGCATAAATTCAATTCAAACAGAAGACAGATGGTCCTAGAAGTCTGTAGGCATAGAGAGAAACTTGACGTGATTCATTACAGCCAAGCAAAGCAAGCGTTCAGTTACCAACTTAATAAATTACTACAGCATCTTCATAGAAACGGAGGCTTGGCAAGACAGAGCTCTAATAAGTCTAGCAATTATCACAAATAAGTAAGTTATTTAATCTTCTTCGAGTTTTTTAGAAATGTTGAAATCATCATAAAAGAAATCTAAGATAAAAAATCTTATAGTAATTTATAAAGTACATATGCACATTAGGACACACATTACTTGTGGGGAAAATCATGCTAGACAGAGGTAAACAGTGTTAAACCCCACAACCTGACTAAATGGTTGAGAGAGTTGACTGGTGTTAGACCATAGACATAGTTTAAAGTACCTTAGCTCCTCAGACCCTCTATCTTTAAGGTTTGTAGGAAACAAGCCATTTCGATTTGTGACAAATCAACAATATGACGTGTTGAAATTTAGTGTGCCTAATACTGGAAGTTAGTAGGAAGAGAATTTTATCTGAGAAGAATTGTGGTTTTCTGTGTAGCAGATGCCTTTGTCTTCATTAACATTACTTTCAATGTGGAATATAACATTTCCTACAAAAATACATACAAACACACATGGACAATTTAATGTGTTTCCATCCCCTTCTTCCCTTCACCTCCCCCTCAGAAACAACTACCGTCCTAAATTTTATGTTAATCTTCACTTCTTAAAGCTGTTTCCTTGAGTAGCTTATTTTTAGGACAAGCTGCATATGAGGGCTCTTCTATGACTTGTATCATGGTATTGGTATAGACCAACATGTACCCTTCCAATGAATGTGAAGTTATATCGTATTATGATTTAAATTTACAGTTTCCTATTGCTGTTTGGTGATCCCTCTACGTTTTATTTGCTAATTGTTTGCTGTTGCTGTTGCTGTTTGAGACAAGGTACCAACACATGGGCCATATAGGATGATGAGAAACTAACTATGGAGCCAAGGCTACTTTCACTCTTCAATCCTCATTCTTCTACCTTACAAGTTGAATTCAGTTATATTTCACCACATCCAGGTTCATATTAATTTAACCAAAATTTACCCATTTCCTCCTGTTATGATTTGAACCTGAAATGGTCCCTAAAGATTCACAAGGTTGCCAGCTGGTTAGAAGGTGGTTGGATATTGGGCTCTTACCTAACCTATGGGTTAGTCATTCAATAGATTCATGATGTGGTTGGGTTATTAGGAGATATTAGGTAAGAAGTAGGTCTCATTGGAGGAGAAGCTTGGGAGGTTTAACTTGTCCCCTCCCTTCCACCTCTCTTGTAATCTCTTTCACGTTCTTTCTTCTTCCTGGTGACCATGAGGTAAGAAGCCTCTGCCACATGCTCCATGGCATTCTGCCTCTGCACAGGCCAGAAACAAGGTGGCCATCCTACTAGAAAACAACTTCTGATACTGAGCCAAAACAAAACTTTCCTTCATTTCAGTGGATTTTCTCAGGCATTTTATAACAGAGAGGTGAGTACCATAGCCTCTGTGGTTTTAGATTTTCTGTCTGAGCTTAGCCATAACTCAGGATTTAAAAAAAAAATGTATTTATTTTATGCTGGACATAATTATACATGCCTTTTTTTAATGAAAACAAACATTTATAAACAATATTTGGGAATTTGGGTGTCGTTCTTTCCAAACAGCTTCCTGCTGGTAGGGGGCTCTGTCATGGGGGAATCCTAAGAAGATGGGGAAATACTGGCTGTAGTGGTCTGCAAGGCTGCATTGTCCCATTGACGTTGCTTCAGGGGGTCTTGCTCAATCAAATCACATTAGTCTGGAAGGGATCCACAGCTTTTCATTTTCTGTACAAACAAAATTAGAAATCCTTTTCCCCAGTAACTTGTCCTTAGGCTTAATTTTTGAAGTCAAAGCGTTTTAAATACATATATGTGTATATATATATATATATATATATATATTTATATATATATATATTGACTTAATCCAGCAGCATTTTTCCTTCTTTTTTTATTAATAATATAATTTAAAAATTTTACATGTGGTTCCCAGTTTCCTCTCCCTTCTTCCCTCCAACCTTTCCTCCCTCCATCCCTCCCTCCCTCCTCCCTTCCTCTTACTCTCTTTCCCCTGTAACATGCACCTGTGGCCACCCTCCCCTCCCATCCCCCCACCCCCATAACTCAGGTTTTATAAATGTTTCATGTGAGCTACATAGAGCATGTTGAATATGTGTTTCCAACTACTATATCTGTTATTTTTGAAGACCCACTAGATCAAGCTTGCTTGCTCAGTTAAAACCTTCTATAGCCTTGCTAACATTTTAATATCTAAATTATTACTATTATAGAGAATACTATAGTAAAATTATCAGTTTTCCTTTGCATTGCATTTTTATTTACATATTTTAATTTACATTATTTTCTATATAAAGTTTATATTTGCTACATCTTTAGTACAGTTAAAATGTATAACATGAGGTTCTCTTTATTATTGCTTTATAGTCATTTTTATCTCCTTTTGACATAACCAATCCAGATTTATTTTGATTATACCTTTCATACCTTATGCTACATCTACTTTCTATCCCTTGGTTTTAAATATTTAGATATCTCTGTAATATATGTCATATGTTGTAAATAGTATATGGCTAGGATTGGCTTTTTAGTGTCCCTGCAATCTTTGTATTTCACTTGCAGTATTTAGTCCCTTTACATTTATTGTGATTAATAATATTAAAAATGTCTGCTTGGTATCAGTAGCCCATTCCTAAAACATCAGCATTTTTCATGGAAAAACACTAAATAGGAAATTATTTTCAGTCATGTTTTATGCTAACCCTATCTCATAACCAATTTTTAAATTAAATACCTAAACATCGACAACAAAATATCATTGATATGTAAAATGTTTACATTTTTTCCTAAACATACAAAGTCTGTGCATATATTGTGAATATTATTTTGTAGTATGACAAGACAAATAACAAAACACATTTAGCCTGAACCAGCCATTTTCTATAACCAGGCAAGGCCCAATGGGACAACTCAGGCACAAAACCTTCAATGTACAATTTGTCCTGCATTCAAGATGCACTGGGGTAAAGGTGGTGCAGAAATTGTGGGAGTAGCCAACCAATAGCTGGCATAACTTGAGACCCCTGCCAGACAGGTACTCCACACCTGACATTGCCTAGAAGGCCAGAAACCAGAGTCTAGACAGCCCAGAGACCTAAGACAGTACCAGACACAACCAGGAGAAAAAAGCAGTCAAGCTGGGTGATGGTGGTGCACGCCTTTAATCTCAGCACTTGTAGGCAGAGACAGGAGGATATCTGTGAGTTTGAGACCAGCCTGGTCTACAAATCAAAGCTACAGATAGGCTCCAAAGCTACAGTGAAACCCTGCCTTGAAAAAAAAAACAAAAACAAAACAAACAAACAAAAAAAAAGAAAAAAGAAAAGCAGTCAATGAAGTGATATTCTGCTATATTACACTAGATCAGAATCTAGCATAATTATCATCAGAGAGGCTTCATCTGTCAGCTGGTGGGAGGAAATACAGAGACCCACAGATAAACATTAGGTGGGAAATCCTGCAGGAGGAAGGATTATAGGAGCCAGAGGGGTCAAGGACAACACACACACACCACACACACACACACACACACACACACACACACACACGCACGCACACCACAGAATCAACTAAGTAGGGCTCATAGGGGCTCACAGAGAGTGAACCAACAATCAAAGAGTCTGAGCTAGGTCCTCTGCATATATATATATATATTGTGTAGCTTGGTGTTCCTATAGGATTCCTAACAGTAGGTTGGGGGACTGGGAGAAGAAAAGGGAAGGAAACTGATGTTGAGATGTAATAAATCCAAAAAGAATAAATTTTTAAAAAGAATAAATGAATTTATTAGAAAAATGCAATGAAATTGGGCATGGTGGGACTTAGCTGTAAACCAGGCCTTGAGAGACTGAATTCTGGGTTATACGTTCAAAGACCCTGTCACAGAAAAAAAAAAAAAACAAAAGAAAAACTACAATGAAAGCTTCCTAATAAAAATAATACAATTACCAGAAATGAAGCATCAAAACATGAGTAGGAAACTTGATACTTGACAGAAGCTGAGAGAGGAGGCATCCCTAGCCCAGAAAGCATTGACCTGGATTAGTGAGATTGCAAACAATGGCTTCAAGCAAACCATCCTGTCATTGCTGAAGATGCTACTAAACAAGACAATGAGGACAGTCCACAGCAGGCCAGTGGCATTAAGAGATAAAAACTCATCACAAGAATCATGTTTACACTCACAGACTTAGCATTTCTTTCTTTTCTCTACATATCTTTTACACTTTTCTTTGAATTAAGTGTGTGTGTGTGTGTGTGTGTGTGTGTGTGTGTGTGTGTGTGTGTTTCATCACTAGCCAGACATGAGGGCTAAACAGGAAATTTGTTAGGGGAGCAACATAAAGGTGAAGGGTCATCCTCAGAGTGTGGACTATCCCTTGGTCCGGCCAGCATCACTCCTGCTGGAATTCTGTGTTTCAAAACACATCCCTATAATTTTCACAATGTATCCCTTGTGTTTGGAATATAATCTGATAGCTTTCCAGCACATCATTTTGGTAATAAAAAAAAAAGTGCTTTAAGCATTTGGAACATAATTAGGTGCATATCTATTGGCTGGTAAATATAATATCCAATGGGGTGTGAGTTACATTTGTTAATTAGACACAGGTGATCCAGTACAAAGAGAAAACTGTGATATGAGCTATTTTACATCTTTGTAAAATGTAATTTTACAAGCTTATTAATCATTTTCAGGTTCAGGCTTTCAGGACTGGCTAGTGACAATGAACTGTCAGGGGAAACCCAGCAAGGTGGCTCACTCCTGTGAGCCCTGCAAAGGTGGAGGCCCGAGGACCACCAAGAGTTTAAGGCCAGCCTGGTCTACATAAAGAAGTCCAAGTCAACCTGGGCTACAGAACAAGACCTTGTCTTTTAAAAAAGAAAAGTCAGGGAAGCAGGTGTTTACTTCTGGTTTGTTTGTTTGGTTTTGTTCCTGGTAGTTTTGTTTTTCTGGATCCGATTGCCCTGGCTTATAGAGGATGCATCTGCAGAGCAGCCAAGCCTTTCCTGCTCCAGCACCTCTTCCCTGTGGCTCTGCCTCCGCCAAAGCGGAGCATGATGTCAGTACTTACCTCTCTAGGGCTTCCTCCCCCGCCCCCCACCCCACCCCATACAGGGCTTCGTGGTAACTTTCTCTCGCATCTCTGAGAAGTCCTCAATTCTGTACCAATTCAACAATGAATCTAGATTTCCGTAAAGTGACTTGGTGCTTAATGTATTTCCATTAAGAAAGCTGTGTGGGAGTCCAGTGGCCTGGCTGTTGCCTGTACCCCTTGCCTTGTTAACACAGTGATTCCTGTGCCCAGAAAGGCAAAGGAATGTCAGCTTTGATATTTATGCTAAATGAATGCATAAAATAAACCAACGATTCCAGTTACCTAGGGTTCCTGTGATAAATACAACAATGGGCAAAAACAATCTAGGGAGGAAGGGGTTGGTTACACAATTCAGGTCATCACTGCGAGAAGCCAGGGCGGGAACTCAAGCAGGAACCTGGAGGCAGGAATTCAGGCATACCTGATGCAGGAGCCCTGCTTCCTATAGCTATGCTCAACCTGCCTTCTTAAAAACCCTAGGACTACCTACCCAGGGTGACATCACTCACAGTGGGCTGGGCCCTCCCACATCAATCATTAATCAAGAAAACGTCCCACAGAAACGACCATGCCAGCTGATAGAGAAAATTCCTCATTGAGGGTCTCTTTTTCCAAGGGACTCTAGTTTTGTCAAGTTGACAAAAACTAACCAGTCTACCAGTAGACCAAAAGGTGCCAGAATATTTTAATGTGACATGAAACCAAAATTCTAATTGGTAAAATTAAATAATAGAAAAATTTCAGAGAATGTATACCACAAAGGGCCTATGAGTGGCAGAGGCAGCTCAAATTCAACAGGATGAGAGTTTAAACAGGACAGTAACTTTTGTGGATAAGGGTAAAGAAATGCTGATTTTGTTTAAAATAACATTAATGGGTGGGGAAGATGGAAGTAGTTATATCTTAGTAGTAGAAACTGTAACACATTAGTATCTTATTTCTGCTTCCCCCTAAAACATATACATGAAATATGTTTTATTTAAAAAAAAATGGCAATACAGCCTTTTAAAGGCAAATGAATAATGTGGAATGCAGTTTCTGGAGCTTGGAGGCAGGGTCCCTAGAGGGAACAGCTATAGATACTGAAGAATAGCCCCATGTCTCTGAGCCAAAAGAAATGGAAAAGATCACATGATTTGTGGTGGTAAATGAGGTAGATAAGTTTAAGTGCAACAATCATGCCAGAAAATGGGTTATAGGTCTAAACACTCAGAAAAGTGTGTCCCTTTAACTCACAAAGCAAAGCAACTAGGGGTAAAATGAAAGCAATTCCTTTGAAGTCTGACAAGGAGAGGAAACACTCCCTGAATATGCCTAAGATTAGAAATGCATTTAAATTTTAATTAGGATGATGAATGGGCTCAATATTCTACACACCAGAAGGAACAAGGGGAAAAACAGGCTCTTCCTGAAGGAGCCCTGCAGAGGTCCTCAGAGTTAGGAAGTACCATCGAGTATCCACTGTGTGACAGTGTGCTGTTTGTTTTTTCTTGTTTCTATGACAAAACACCTCTCAGAAACAACTTAATAAAGGAAAAGTTTGTCCTACCCCACAATCCCACAGTTCAAGGGTTCAGTCTGTATGGCAGGGAAATCACGGTGACAGAAGTGTGGGGCAGTTGGTCACGTTGCACCCACAGTCAGGAGCAGACAGCTATGAACAGTGGTGTTTGGCTGGACTGCTCCTGTATTCAGCCTGGGACCCCAGCCTATGGAACAGTGCCACCCACATTTAAGGTGGGGCTTCCCACTTCAACCCATTCTAGAAACACCATCATCATAGGCAAGAGGGTAAGCTTTTCTCCTTAGGTGATGCTAAATCTGGTCAGGTTCACGATTGGAATTAACAGCCAGACAGTGTGGTGGACCTGGGATCTATCTTAACAGTCTGTTGTTAATGACTGTCCTTGAGGATATTCTTAGGAAAAAAGGTTGGCACATGTGAAGGATTATAGACGTAGGTATGTTGGGACTAAATCTCTTTACACCACACACACACACACACACACACACACACACACACACACACACACACACACACATCACAGTACCCTCCTCTCTCTTTACCAGACTTCAGGACTAGTTTCCAGTCTTGGTATCTGACCCATAATCTCCAGCCCAGACATATAGGTTCAGTTTTTCTTGGTATAGATTTACTGAAAGCAAAGTAGTCATCTCAAGTGCCTGTTTCTTCAACAAAAAGCCTTGACTCTTGACTCGGTTTATTTACATCAGGGGACATAGACTTCCAGTTCCAAGTGAGCCCTGGTCTCCGGGCACACTGCATAACTACTAATAATTGAGACACAAGGCCTGGAATGTGGCCCAGAGAAAAAACTCAGAACTTCAACATAGATTGAAGACCCCTGCCCCCCCCCACACTGTGAGGTCTTGCTTTACTATATAGCCTTTACAGAACCAAAATGGTATGTTATGGATGGTAGGTAAGACAGCAATGCACCATTTCCCTGAAGACAGGGAAGACAGCAGGGAAAATTAGATTGTAGTGAGACTTGTCATGTATCCATTCACAGCCTGCATCCAGGGCCTCTTGTACAGAGCCTGCCTCATCCTTGGGCATTAAAAGAATGTCTTAAGGGTGACATTCTGTAGAGAACATAAGCCAATTGTATTCTCAGGAAAGGAATATTACCCTAGAAACAGAAACAGAAGACAGAATAGCAGCTGCAGCCTTCTTGAGTCAAGACACCAAGCAAAAGAACAGACTAAACATATGAAAGAAAAGTGGGGGGGGGTGGAGTGGAGAGGCAGTGGGAGAAAATGGAAGGGGGAGGGGGAAGGGGGAAGAATCCGAGAAGGGGAGGAGAGGGGAAGGGAGGGAGGGAAGGGAAGGGGAGGATAGGGGAGGAAAGGGGAGGGGAGGGGAGGGAAGGGGAGGAAAGAGGGGAGAGAAGAAAGGGAGAGGAGGGGAGGAGAAAATATTATAGCCCAGAGATACAGGCAAAGCATAGGCTTTCTCCCTAGCTCTGAATCTATACTTGTCCATAAAATGACTGGAAAAAGGAAGAAACCTCTCAGAGCAGCAAGATGCCTCAGTGGATCTAGGAGCTTGCCCCTCCCCCTCCCCAAAAGCCTGGCAACTCAAGTTTCATGGCACTCTGACCTCCACATGTCACACACAGACAACACACCATGGTGCTTAACACCCCACCCACACCACACGCATTTGTATATAATTTGTTAAGATCCCCTCCTTCTTTAGGCTGCATTAGATGTGCCTGTTCCCTTTGGGGTCTGAAGAGGGTTAACTGATGCAAGGCAGCTGAGCCACCCACTTTATTATTGACCCTGAAGACCATTCAAATGCTCCAGTCAGTAAACAAGTTCAGTTCATGCAAATGACCAGAACACTACACAGCAGGTTTGAAGAGCATGCTGCCATCTACCAAAATACACAGCACAAGCTGGCAGTGTGGATGGCATGTGACTTGGTTTCTCAGAAAACCAAGATAGATAGATAGATAGATAGATAGATAGATAGATAGATAGATAGATAGATAGATAGACAGATACAGACAGACAGACAGACAGACAGACAGACAGAATAGATAGATCTCAAAGGGGAAATTTTAAGCACCCTAAGTTAATAGAAATAACAACTTGAGGGCCTTGATCAACCAGTAGTCCCCAAAATATTATGAAATCAGCTGCTCCTAGCAGCAGCAGCAGCAGTAGTATTAATCTAGGAGTAATTTATAACTCACGGCAACATGATAAGGTCCCAGGACAGGCCCCAGATTTCCCAAATCATGGTGTGGTCTGATGGACTAAACACACCAGCTCTTATCTTCCATAAGACAATGCCAGAGCAATGCTTTATGTCTGAACTTTAAATGGATTTAGACCATCCTTTCTGATACTTACAAGTCATCTACTAAATGGCAAGGGCCCATCCTTCCAATAAAGATAGATTAGTTTTCCACTTAGGAGATAAACCTAGAAACAGTTTTTCTGTCTATGACATTCATCCATTACAGGTTTTGTGCCTCCTGAAAGATGAATAATCAAGTCCCCGAAGAGATCTGCTATATATATGCAGTGGTAGTCCTCAAGTTGGAGGGAGGATTGATAGGTGTGGGCAACAATGATAAAATGGACAGCCCTATTGTCTGTCAGGCAGTAAAGTAAATTGGTAAGAGCAACCCTCATTACCACAAGTTGAGTGGGTATGTGTGGCGTCCAATTTCTGGCCATGTACTCCTTCTCTCTGTGACAAAATAAATATGATGCCATAAAAACTTACTTATAAATCAATTCAGCTGATGAGCAAGTAAAAGAAAGATCACATGTGATTTACAGATGGGCTCATTTAGGACCCTACTTTTGTTGTTACTGTTGTTGCTCTTAACAAATAGCATGTCCTTTAAAATAAAATGACCACATTATTTTTGCCACACCAGAAGTCTGTATTCCTTAGAGAAAACGGCAAATCAGAATCTAACAAGCTATGCATAATAACGTGTAGCATATGTTACAGCTGAGTTCATTCCTGCTGTTTCCAGGACACACATCTACCTAGAATTGCAGAAGTGCTTGTTATCTTGACAACACCAGGAAGGGTAAAGATGACATGAAGCATTCCATATATAGCACAAGACATTGCCTCCTGGGACAATGTCAAGATTCCCAGCAATAAGTCGATGGGAATAAATGCAGGAATCACTAAGGTTTAAAATTACCACATCCCAATTATAGATTATTTTAGCAGCTCCAAAGGTCCTACAGATTAGTTTTATAAATTGTGTTGATCTTATTATAATATATATCCTTTATAAAATGTAGGCTCTGAAGAACTTGGCCTCTTGCTAACTCAATATATTCTTTGGTTGATTCTGTCCTAGCAATTCCTCCTAACATAACAAATCCTCTATTTCAAAAATCCCAATGTCTTTCTCTTTAAATTTTCTGCATGATTTATTACTTTGCCCTTTATTCAGCAAATACTTATTGATTGACAACTATGTTTATAGCAGTTTGTTGGACACTCGGAGAGATGTAAAGATGTATAATACATATCCCAAGCCCTCTAGAAAATTAATCTTTCCCAGAACAATAAGGCATGCACACATGAAAAGTAAAATGTCAATAAAGAAATTAAAATCATGCAAGGACAAAAAAGAGATTTCTCGGGGCAGCCCAATTGAAACCCCACGTAACTGACACCAGTGGGATATAAAAAAATGAAAATAGTGGGTTCAGTAATTTTTCAGGGTTCAGTGCTCAGCAAAAGCTTTGTAGAAAAGGAACAGATGAGGTTTGGAAGATTGTTAAGGAGGCAGTCTAGGCATGGACAAGGCCACATGTTAATATGCAGAGGTGAGCAGGCATGTCATGTTGGGGAGAGAATGCACGCTCTGCAGGCTGAGGTCTGGCTGAAATGGAGTATGAAGGACAAGAGGAAGAGTAACTCGGAGTTACATGCCAAACATCTGTGCTTCAGGCTTTGGCTTAACAATAGTGTCTATCTGGGGAAAGTGTCCCTATTAAAACCGCCACTGACATCTAACATATTCAGGTGTTCACACTTTGCCGTGCCTCTCGTTATTTAATTTTTTACTGGACTACTATTCTACATACACCATTACATTTTTGTGCTGTGTAATGTTGTGGAATGGTTAAATTGATATCACTGATATGTATATTACCTCACGTCCTTAGTGCGTCTGTGAGAGGATACTCAGAATCTGCCCTGCATGGTTTCTAAATGTTACTGGCTGTAGTTCCCAGATCTGACTTCTCCTGTGATATCTCCCTGGTCACACTCATTACCACCACTGGTAACTGCCACCGTTCCACTCCTGTTTCTATGCACTCCATTTTTTTTCTTGTTTCACATACAAGCAACATGCATACATTTGGATGTACCTCCAGACAGACTTTAACAAATGAGCACAATTCTGTAACCATCCTTGTAGTCCAATACAGAACATCTCTGCCATCCCAGAGATGGTTCTTGTGACCTTGTCTGGTAAATCATTACACATCCTTTGTGTTGCAGTTATATACCAACACTTGGAGCTTTGAATAGTTCCATATTTATTCTATAATTATTCAGGTTGCTCTATTACATTTCATTTAAGTACGGATATTTCATCAAAATCTCATCTAAGCACAGAGACTCTCAGAAAATTTAGTTGTTTTAATTAGAACAATCTTGTTGTTATTAGGAATGACAAGTTAGGGTAACTGTCACGTTATGAAAACCTCCAACATGAAGGAACAAAACAAAAACAAAGAGTAAAGGCCAGGGAGATGGCTCAGTGGATAAAGGAGCTTGCCACACAATCTGGGCATCTGCATTCAATCCCCAGAATCCACATAAATATGGAAAGAAAGAACCAATTCCCCAAAGTTGTCCGTTGACAGCCACACACATGCTATGGCACGTATGCATGCATGTACACACACACACACACACACACACACACACACACACACACACATGATAATAACAATAGTGAAGATAATTTAAAAATTTGTTTTATATTTATTGGTTTTTCTTTAAATTTTCATAATGTTCTTTCCATCCCTCCTAGCTTCTCCACAACTTCCTATCCACCAAGCTTCTTATTCTTCCTCCCTTCCACAAGGAAAAACAAAAGAAAAAAAATTGAGATTTCAGTTTACCCCAGTCATAACATCCACGACAAATAAAACACATAATAGATGCTGGTGAGGGTGCAGGGAAAGAGAAATGGTTATTAATTGCTGGTGGGCACACAAATTTGTACAGCCACTCTAGAAATAAGTGTGGCGATTCCTCAGAAAGCTAAAAGTAGATTTTCCACAAGGTCCAGCTGTACCATCTCAGACATATATCCAAAGGACTCTACATCTCTACAGAGATATTTGTTCTAATCATAATAGCTAGAAATTGGAAACAGCCTAAATATCCATCCACTGATGAATGGAGAACGAAAATGTGGCACACTGATACAATTAATGTTAAGAAAAGAGAAATTTGTAGGTAAATGGATGCAGCTAGAAGCAATCTTCCTGAGTGAGGTAACTCAGACTCAGAATGACAAATATTGCATGTTGTCTCTTATATGTGGATGTTATCTTTTAAGCTTTATGTATGTTTCCTTTAGAATAATCAAAGACGTTAGGTATCCAGTAAAAGAACAAAGGGAAAGAGAGAAACTTCCAAGGAAGGGACAATAGAGTATAGTATTATAAAGAGATAAAGGGGGAACTAGAAAGGAGGAATAAATAGGGAGGATGATACAAGCACAGGATAAAGAAGAGAATATGAGGAGGAACAGCTAATGCTAAAGGCCTTTTGAAAAGCCACATGGAAAGCCTTTATTATAGAAACTTCCACATATATACTTGGTAGACATCTTATGCCACCAAGTAAAAGCCACATCTGGGGAATGGATTATATCATTGGCCAAAGTGACCTCAAAGACCTCTGTAAACATCACAGGCTATGCTACTAGTTGCTCTCCACAACCTGATGGTAAGGCCTTATTGATGAAGACACCATAGAGCTCATGCCCACCTGGAAGCTTCACCTCTACTGGCCAGCGCTCATGGTGAGAAAAGGTACTGTGCACACTATTAAAAGAGAAAACTCATCATCAGTTTCAACCATACATCAACCCTATGACCCACAATAGCAACCTGCCGGCAGGGTGTACTGGTATAATAGTAGCACAAAGCTATGGGAATAACCAATCACTTGTTTTCTTTTTTGATTTAAGAGATGCTCCATGAGATGAAATTCAGACATGATAATGACAAAGTTGCCAATAACATGGTACTAGATAGATTATTGACCTTAGAGGAAAACATACCGTGGGTATACTACTAAAGGAACAATACCATGACTCCTAACAACACATTGTTTTCCCAAAGAGCAGAGTATCACTCAGCCCTCCTCAGAGAAGCTTCTTCTTGTAGTAGAGAGCACTCTACACAGACATCCACACCTGGACAATGTGTGCAGAGAATTAGAAACTTTGGAGGCTTGGACCTGATAGGAGATGTCATTCTGTAAATATGTTTCTCTTATCCGTTAATGAATAAAGCCCTGTTGGCCAATAGGAAAGCAAGATAGGCAGAACTAGGAGAAAAGGAGGATTTGAGGAGAAGTAGGAGGAGAATCAAGATATAGACACTGGGGAAAGAACAAGTCCGGGCACTCTATCCAGTAAGATAAGACCACGTAGAAACACTTAGATTAATAGACATGGATTAATATTTAAGTCCGAGCTAGCCAATAAGAAAGACTAGTAACAGGCCAATAGCGTTATATCTAATACAGCACCTCTATGTTATTTGGCACTGATGAGGCTGTGGGACCAGGCTGGTAGGAAAACGGCTTGTAACCCTCTCCTCGGGATTTTGGGAACTATGTAAATGAGGAGGTGGAAAGATTGTAAGAGCCAGAGGTCGTTGGATGGCTCCAAGGAAACAGCATCTTCCAGACACAACAGGGCTGATGCACATATTTTTTTTTTAATTTTAAAAAGAGTGAAAATAAGCCTGGAGGAAGTAAATTGCAGAAAATGGAAAGAAATTTTCTCTTTCTAAACTAAAATACACCTAGAAAGCTAAATATTATTGGTAATAAAAATAAGAATAAGGTGTTTTCAAAAAAGAATAATTAAGAATTGAAAAATGGGAGCTGGGAGATGGCTCAGTAGTTAACAGCACTTGCTGCTCAAGCACCCATGTAAAAGCCATACTCGGTCCTGCACAGGTCTGTCACCCCAGCACTGAGGGGAGAGGTGACAGTAGGTATACTGAGTAATGCTGACTGCCAGCATATTTGAAAAACATAATCTCCAGATCCATTGAGAAACCATACCTTCAAGAGAACAAAGCCAGGGGTGATAGAGAAGGGCCCTTACTCATTGTCCTCCTCTGACCCATGTGAACACACATCAGTGTACCCTCTCTGCACAACACGCTCACATACAACACACATATACATCACATACATATCACATACATGCATACACATCACACACATCACACACACATTATATACATCACACACACACATATCATACACATACACATCACACACACATTATAGACATCACACACGCACACATCATACACATCACAAACATCATACATACACACATACATATCGCACACATATACACATTAGACACATCACACACATGTGTCACATGCACACATCACACACACACACACACACACACACATTATACACATCACAGACACAGTATACCCACCATACACACACACACACACACACACACACACACACACACACACACACACACGCACACACACAGGAGAGGAAGGGAGGGAAAAAATGAGAAAATAATCTTAAAAGAACTTTTTTAAAAATTAGGGGCTTGGAGAGATGGCACAATGATTGAGAGCACTGGCTGCTTTTCCAAAGGGCCTGAGTTCAATTCCAAGCACCCACATGGCTGCTCACAACCAGCTTGAACCCCAGTCTTAGGGTATCTAACATCTTCTTCTGGCCTCACAAGGTCCAAAGCATACACAAGGTATACACAAGGTACACAGACAGACGTGTCTACAAAATATCTACAACACAAAATTAAATTAAATTTCATATTTTAAACATAGAATTAAGAAACTTTTCCAGAGGATAAAACAAAAGGACAAAGAAATGGAGTGGAGGAAACCATATCAAACTTTCAGTCTAGGAAGTATGCCCAGGTTGAACATGCGCTGGTGCAAATTGGACATGAGATAAAACAAGCACACACAACTCACATGTGCCACAACATGTGAGGATAGACTCCAGGGTGGAGACCTGTCTGTGTGCCGTGTGTGCAAGTGCATATGCTTACATGTGCCATGACATGTGAGGACAGAGGACAGGATAGAGCAATAGGTCCATGGGACCTATTGCTGATGGATCTCTCACTGTCCTCCAGAAATTCAGCTAATTACAGACTTTGTTTGTCTTCCTTTGTTCTTTCTCTGGGTAGTTAGAAGGTGAGAAATCTCTGCTAATTCTGCCAGGTGGCCTGGTGTGTTCTATCTTCCAGTGAACCACATTCCCCAGGTCGCAGTCAACCTTGGGGTTTTGATTTGCAGCTGAGGAGACTGATGGCATTGAAAGTCTGTTTCCTGAGGTCCACATTATGAGTAGCCTGTTGGGAGTCTATTGTAACATCGCAGAGCTGCCCTGTGCAAAGCAGACTGAGTGGAATCAGGCATTTCCATGTCTCTGCATGGTCCTTCCACTCACTGTGACAGGGCTTCAGCATGAGACACCAGGCTTCCTGCTGATCCAGGCAAGGCAGAGTCTAGGTGAAGGCCTAGACTTCTCCCCCTTTCTCTTACCCTTCCCTATTAGAGCAACGGATGGTTGTTATTTGTCATGATGATATGAGACACATACCAAAAAAAAACCAAATCTTCACAGTAGTCTTCACTCCACCCAACTCATGGTTCCTAGAGCAACAGATTACAGCTGGGCAGCAGTGTAATTGCAGCCCAGCGAGGAAGAACAACAAAGATGATGATGATGGGCCGGGCTAGAGATGGCACCGAGCCAAGAGGACGGATGGTCAAGGATATGCCTGCTGCAGCCTGGTCTATGAGACCCAGGCCCAGGTCATAACTGGGAATGCAAGTAAATAATTTGACATGTTGATAAAATATAGCTAATATTTCATGCATTGAGGTTGCTTTGGAAATATCAGATGTGGGAGACTGTAAATGTAAGAAATTTTATTAGTATAATTTATTATAATCACTATCACAACACATTGTGTCATATAAATAAGATCTATGAGAGATAATTACTACTGCAGCCAGAGTCTATATTGATGGCCATGGGCTATGCTGCCTCTGAGGGCCTTATCTGGGTTCGAGGACTTACTATAGCTGGAAGCCCTGTTCATGATCTAGGCTGTAGCCATGTGGAGGCCCCTGATCCGTGCTCCAGCTGATTATGAGGAGCAAGGAGCTATTTATGCAGTGATATTGATAATTTCAGACGCACAGTTGAGAGAAAGGGACAGGAAAGCCTTCTGTGACAACTCCTATTCCTACCTCAACTCCCTGAATAAAAGGTAACAGACTAGACAGGAAGCCACCTAAGAGAATTCTTTTAAAAACTAAGATGCGGATGAATGTAGATCTCCACAATTGTTGGCTTCTGGTGGGATTCAGGCGGGGAGGACTCAGTTCTGTTTAAGGGGGAGGCTGCTGAGAGTTTGACCATGCTCCAGTGAGTATATAAATAATGCAAATTGAGCTCTTTTTCTAATTTTTTATTCTTATTTTTACTTTTTGGGGGGAGGAAGTTCACAAGGGTGAAGGGAGGGACATAGAAAGACTGAAAAATGAAAATGGTGTCAGTGGGTTCATAATGTGAAATTCCTAGACAATCGATTAAAAATGTTACATTTAAAAAAAAAAGATCAGCTATGGAAGACTGCAAATGTAAGAAATGATATCAAAGCATAATTTATTATAATCCTTATAATAACACATAATATTGAACAAATATGATCTATGAGAATTATGATACATTATATCATTTTTAAATATGTAACATTACTTCATTTTTAGACTTATTTGTTCCATATATGTTATATACATATATAATCATATATATACAATATATATATAGATATATATGATTAAGTTGCAAAAAATAACTAGAATCACTAAGATAACCAACTGTGGTAAATGTTTTGATGTCCTTAGAATCAAGGACCAGTGCACGCCTTGCTCTACACCCACATCAGGTCTCGTTAACCTATGACCCTGTACTTCTTCCCATAAATACAGCAAAGAGGTCAGGAGGATGATCTCAGAGCTTGCATACCTACCCAGAGTTTCTGTTTCTCTTATACAAAATCTGGGTTCAGCATCCAAGTACCTAGTGGCTATGTGAGTTATCTGCTCCTGCATGTCAAATCACCAGAAAACTAAGAGATTCAGCACCACCTACTCTCACTGTTTCTGGGTCAGAAGCCCAAACTCTGCTGTGCTGACAGTCTCTGACTCAGGGCTCTCACCAAGCTTCACCACACTCTCAGTCAAGATCACCACCATCACAGAATAAGCAAGGGGAGGATCTTCTTCTAAGCCTACTCGTGTGTGTGTGTGTGTGTGAGAGAGAGAGAGAGAGAGAGAGAGAGAGAGAGAGAGAGAGAGAGAGAGAGAGAGAGGCAGGGGGGGAGGCAGGGAGGGAGAAAATTTTTCCTACACAAGCTTCCCCACGGGGCTATTGAAAACATGACACCTGGCTTTGTCAGAGTGAGGGCTCTGAGAATGAAGGTGAAAGAGAAGACACCCAAAAGGGAGTCTTGATCTTTATAAACATCCTATTGTCTTGGCCAATTCATTTTCTTAGAAGCTAGGAAGTTCAAGCCAGGCAGTGGTAGCACACACCTTTAATCCCAGCACTTGGGAGGCTGAGCTAGGCAGATACCTATTAGTTCAAGTCAGACTGAGAGAATTCCAAGACATTCATGGCCACAAAGAGAACCTTAATCTCAAAAAACAAAAATCACAAAACAAAACAAACAAATGCAAAAGCTAGGTAGTAAGTAAGCTCACACCCAAGAGTGGGGATTACATGAGGGCATGTACAGTGAGGACCTGGGATGGATAGGGCACCTCAGAGTCTGACAGCCATAATACCAGGGAACATCACCAGAAAACCCTTGGTAGCTGGAATCATATACTGCTGTTTATCCGTGGTTTATTCATGTAGTAAACATTCATTGCCATCCATGCCAATGGGGTATGTGTGTGTGCACACACACACACACACACACACACACACACATGCACACTTTGAGGTGGCAGAGGAAGACCTTAGAGGTCTTATGCCCATTTACACACTTTTTATCTTAGTAAACACAGGACACTAGCCTTCTGTGGAGCTGTTTCTCACTTCTGTGTACCCATGAGAACTTCACATACATGATACACTTTCCTGGTGAAAACACTAATAAAGACACATGAGATGCTCACTGGGTGAAGACACTCATCACCAAGCCTGGCAACCTGGGATGAATCTCCAGGACCCCACAGAGTAGAAGGAGGGAACTGACTCCCTCAAACTGTCTTCTGCACTACAGAGAGAGAGAGAGAGAGAGGAGAGAGAGAGAGAATTCATTTCTGAAAAGAACTACCAATTAGAAATTCTGATCTCTAAATACTACAGTAAAATGCAGAAATAAGGACACTCTACAAAGACCCTCTCTGCCCCTGACCCACCCCTTCCCCTGCCTCTCTGCCCCTGCCTCTGCCTCAATGTTTTTTTTTTTGTGTGTGTGATAAATGTTTAAATGTTGTTAACTTAAAAAGCAAGATGAAATGAACAATATACTACCTCGGTGTAATCCCAGGAAGGAAGTGCTCTTGACTGAGAATATGCTTTGAAATCTTCCCAAAAGAAAGAAGGAATTTATGTTGGCTTTCCTTTTAAATGGATTTTTTTCCCTGTTAAGTTTTGACAGCAGCTCCTGATGGAGAGAGGGCAACAGGATAGAAGGTAAGCCCCTGTGTGACACACAGTGGCTAAAAACTGGAGAGAGCTGTTTATCTTCTCCATTCTTCATACCCAGAGCCTTTGGAGTTCCCTGCCTCCTTTGATCACTGGATGCCAAGACTCAAAGGGACAAATGATGTCTTCATCAAAGGAAGACCACCTACTGTGTACTGTGAGTCTGTCATTAGCTATCACAGGAGGTTACTCTACAGGCCCAAGTGGGTCCAGTGGGGCCCTTCAAAACTCCTTGCTTATGTACAAGCTCAAAATGTGACCCTATTTGGAAATAATGTCTATGCAGATATAATCAGTTAATGATCTTATGATGTCATACTGGATTTAGTGAACGTGCTAACTTCAATGTCTAGTGCCTTTCTAAAAAAAAAAAAAGAAAGAAGAAGAAAGAAAGAAAGAAAGAAAGAAAGAAAGAAAGAAAGAAAGAAAGAAAGAAAGAAAGAAAGAAAGAAAGAAAGAAAGAAAGGAGAGGACACAGACATAACAGAGGATATGTGGAAGCAAAGGCAAGGATTGTGTTTGTCTATTATAAAACTGTGATTGATATATTGACTTTCCTCTCCCTGTTTTCCAGCAGTGGTCTTCTAAAGACCCTGTCCATTCTTGAGCAATAAGGACTGGAAGAAAGTATTTTTCTAATATTTGGTCTTTGGCCCTGGCTCCAGAAACAGATTTCCCAATCCTAGAAAATTTTCTACATCATAAAAGCATCTTTCATCCTAGTGATAGCAACTAGCCATATCATCCTTGGATAGCAACTGTAGTCTTCTACAGGCTCGCTATGTTGAGCACACTCATATGCTGAAGAGCTGCCACACCCCAACTCCACAGGGGCAGAAACCCTGCCACCACTTCCTCAAGACCACATTCTATGTATCTTTTCATCTGGCTGTTAGTCTAGGTTCTATATCATATTCCTATTGAGATAATAAACTAAGAAATATAAAAGGTTTCCTGAGTCCTGGAAGCCTAGAATAAATTATTCAGACTCAAGAGGGAGTTCCTGGGAGCCTCCAATGTACAGACAAGTTGGACAGAAGCTGTGAGCTATGGTTGGTGTGTGTAATTAAGAATGGTTTTGTGAAATAGAAATCGTAACCTACAAGATCTGAGACTCCTTCCAAATAGAGTGTGGCTGCTCACCTGCTCTCACAGAATTGTATAGTGTAGAGAAGTCCTCATACCTCTTCTCTCTCTGGTCACTCCTGACTCTGGTCATTTTGTGCTGAATGTATTGAACAGTTTGATTTTTCCTAACTTCTGAGACTTCAAAAGCCAAGAAATACTGAAATCATTGGAAGCCACAAGAGGCAAAGAGAGATCTGGCCACCGAAAGATGTGAGGTCCTGTGGACTGACTAGTCTCAGACCTGTGGCTTCCAGGACTGTGATAGAAGCTTCTATTGTTTTGAGCCACTGAGCTGGTGGTGACAACAGCAAGTCAGTCCTCAGATACTCATGCATACTATAACTATGCAATGCCCCCAAACCAAATGCATCAACAATTATATCTCCAATGTGGGTTCTTAGTCTCCAAGTCCTCCTGCACCTCAAGTGATCATTTTATGCTTGAGAAATATTGCATAGGAGGAGAGGAGAGGCACAGCAAAGTGAAGTGTTTGAGACGAGTTTGTGGCCCAGGCAGTCCCTGATGTTGATTTCCCTGTGGCTGCTCTGTTCACAAGGCTAACACACTCCAGTTATCCCCAGACTCTGTGAGAGCTGAGAGGGCCATTCCTTCACACACATGGAAAAGCTGGAAATTCTACAGACCACCATCTGCCTCCAGGTTCCTGCCCTGTTTGAGTTCCTGCCCTGATTTCTTTTGATGGAAGTGAAAGCCAAATAAACCCTTTTCCTCCCAACTTGCTTTGGTCATGGTGTTCTATCACAGCAATAGTATCTCTGACTAAGACAGTAGGAAAGCAAAGACTCCTGGGAGGACGTTTTATTGGGAATAATGTTAAAACACCAGGGGAAACAACACAGGAGAGTCTCCCAGACTACACACCAAGCAAGCCTGAGCATGCTGTGTATAGAGCCAAAAATAAAGGTGTGGGGGAGAAGGGGACAGGTGTGGAGTTTACACCAATCACAGCCTTGCCTCTTGGGCACCTGCCCCAGCATCCCTCTGCTATGAGAAGCAGAAGTGCTTCCCTTCTCCCCTAGCTGGAAATAAATACAAGGCAATCTGGAGATCATCATGGCTGCACCTCCATCAAGAACCAGGATAATCATCTATAATCATTGCATGTTTTCCTCAAGGCATCCACGGAATGTTCATTCATAACAGCCAGCATTGACACAAAGATAGCCTGGCTGGCTGTTCAGTTGGCATCTTTTTGTATAAGGCAGCCAGGGCCATAAGGGAGACTCGACTAGCTGATAATTAATGAGTTAGAACAAATGCTTACAATAAGATCCTGGAAAAACTTACCATTAGCAATGATTTTTAACTCTGTTTAATGCCTATCCAATACCCCAAGGAGAACAGTCCCCTTCCTCTGTCTCAAAGGAACAAAGGTCATGCTGTTTAGCACCAAGATCTCGGTGCCACTCCAAATGTGAATGTCGATTTTGTTTCTTGCTAAGTGATCTTGGGTGAGTCTATACCTCTCAAATTCCCAAGTGGTTAGTTACAGTAATTATGTAACCTATGCACTAAATTATGAACTAATATATAACTTAGCAATTTATTTTACTTTTAGCGTTTTTTCAGGTTCTTGTCACAGTGATGGAATTCTAGCAAATATAACATTTGTTATTTTTATTAGTTCTTTGAAAGTTTCATGCAGTGTATATTAATGATTTTTACCCCACTCCCCCAAATTTTCCTAGATTCATCCCCCGTTTCCTACTCACCCAATGTTTTAAAACTACCTCTCTCTTTTTTAAAACCATCAAGTTCAGTTTGTGCTGCCCACATACCCTTGGGTGTGTGAGCATCCACTGGAGCATGGCTGATCTGTCAGGAGCTACCCCATTCAAGAAAACTGACTCTCCCTCTCCCAACATCTATAAATCCCCAATAGCTCATCAGCCAGGGAGTGACACGTATGCCCACTCCCCTCTCCATGCTGGGTTTTTGTCTGACTTGAGCAAATACAGCACTTGTGTGTGCTATTATAACTGCCATGAGGTCCTGTGAGTAATTGCATACTTGTGTCTGGAAAACACTTTCCTTACAGTCATCCACTGGATGAGTCACTTTTCTATTGCTGAAATGAGACACCATGGCAAAGTCAACTTAAAAAAGAGGTTATTTGTAGCTCATCATTTCAGAGGGCTAGAGTCCATGACCATCATGGCGGATAGCATAGCAATGGGCAGGCATGGGTTACAGGCGTGGAACTGTGGCCAAGAGCTTACATCTTGAATATCAAACACATGACAGAGAAAGAGCTAACAGAATGCCATGGACTTTTGAAACCTCAAACACACCCCCAGTGACACACCATTTCCAACAAGGCCACAACTTCTTATCTTTCCCAAACAATTTCAACTGGGGAACAAGTATTATTATATATAATATGTGAGACTATGGAGTCCATTCACTCTCATCCAAACCACCCTATTCACCATCTCTAGCTTCTCTAATGTTCCTCTTTCTTCTATATTTACCACCCTACCTCTCCCTAAGTCATCTGCTTCTCCCACTTGCCCAGTCACATCACCTGTACACTGCTATTACCTACTTTACTGCTCCCTAGCACTCTCCCCTGGTGGTGTTCCCTTTCCACTGCAGTTACTCTGGGCTGTGTAGTCTCATCGGAAGTTTGGAGCCTAGGAACCTCTGACAGAGAACATGCAGCATTTTTGTCTTTCTGGGTCTGGGTTACCTCACTCAGTATGATCTTTTCTAGTTCCATTCATCTACCTGCAAAGTTTATTATTTCATTTTTCTTTGACACTGAATAGTTTTCCACAATGTGTACACGCTGCATTTTTATTATACATTTATCACCTGAAGGACATTTAGGTTGTTTTCATTTCTTAGCTGAAATGGGGAGTAGAGCATCAGTAAACATGGTCTTCTTCACAATATTAATCCTGCCAATCCATGAGCATGGGATGATTTTCCATTTTCTGATGTCTTTCTCTATCTCTATTTCAGAGGTTTGAAGTTTTCATTGTAGAGGCCCTTCTCTTCCTTGCTTGGGTTTATTCCTATTGGAAGTTGTTTTCTTCGAGGTTATTGGGAATGAAAGTATATCCATGATCTCCTTGCCTGTATGTTTGTTGTTGGTATGTAGAAAAACTATTGATTTGTTCAAGTTTATTCTGTATCTTGCTATGTTGCTGAATTTGTTTGTTTCCAAACTTTTCTGGTAGTATTTTGAAGATCTCTAATGTATAGTATCATGTCATCTACAGCTAGAGATAGTTTCACTTTGTCTTTCCCTGTTTGTATTCCTTTAATTTTCTTCTCTGGAGTCACTGGCCCAGCTAGTATTTGAGAATAGTATTGAAAAAATATGGACATCCCTTACAGAATTCCTGACTCCAGTGGAATTGCTTCAAGCTTTTCTCTATTCAGGATGATGTTGGCTATGGCTTTCTCATATATAGCTTTTATTGTGTTGAGGCTTGTTCCCTCTAGCCCTGTCTTCTCTAAGCCTTTTTTCATGAAGGCATGTTGGAATTATTCAAAGGCTTATTCTGCCTCAACTTAAATGATCATATAAATTTTTTTTTTGTCTTCAAGTCCATTTATGTGGTTTATTACATTATTGGCTTCTGTATGTGGTGTATTACATTATTGAATTCAGTTCAGTGATAAAGTCAATCTGATCATGTTGTATGATCTTTTTGATGTATGACTATATTTGGTTTGCAAACATTTTATTGAGCATTTTTGAGTCTGTTTATCAGGTAGTTTTTTGTTGTGTCTTTATTTGGTTTTGGTATAGAATGATACTGGCTTTGTAGCAGGTGTTTGGAGCCTCCTCTTTCTTTCAATCTTCCTTTCTTTTTTCCCTTCTTTCTTTTTTTCTTTCTTTCTTTTCTTTCATGTTTAACAGTTAAGAAGGACTGGCTGTAGATTTCCTTTGAATGTGTGATGAAATTCTGCTGTGAATCCTTCTGGCCCTAAGCATTTTTTGGCTGGAAGACTTTTTATTACTATTTAAGCTCCTCATTTGTTGTAGTTGCTCTTTAAGTTGCTGGCTTCTTCTTGCTTTAATTTTGGTGGTTTGAATAAATCTAGAAATTTATCAATTTCTTTTAGGTTTTCCAACTAACTGGAGGACTGGTTTATAAAGCCCTCCTTTATAATATTCTGAATTTCTTTGGTGTCGTAATGCTTTCCTGTTCGTTTCTGATTCCATTAATTTAGGTACTTTCTTTTTTTCATTTGGTTAGTTGGCCAAAGGGTTTATCAATCTTGCTTATCTTCTCACAAACCCACTCATGTATTCATTAAATTTTTGTGTCATTTTCTCTGTGTTTCTGCTCTGATTTATATTAGCACTTGCAATTAGTTGGGTTTGGATTTAATTTTTTCTTGTTTTCCAACATTTTAAGTCATATCATTAAACCATTTATTGTGTTCTTTCTGATTTTTAAATGTAGGCACTCAATGCTGTAAATTTCTCTAGTGAGAGTGAGATGGCTTTCAGTGTGTCAGAGGTTTTGTAGTGTTGTGTTTTCTTTTTCATTTGCTCTCAGGAATGTTTTTTTCTTCCTTTTTATCCTTTTATCTACTCATCTTCAGTAGAGTTTCTTAATCTCCATGAGGTTTTATGCTGACAATTCTAAGACTTCTCTCATTGTGGTCAGGTAAGATGCAAAATGTTATTTCAATCTTTTTGAATTTGTGAGATTTGATTTGTGTCCCAGGATCTGGTCTATTTTAGGAAAGATTCCTTGTGTATTCTTTGATGTTTGGGTATCTATTGCTTTTTTTTGGCTATCTATTGACCCACCTGATGTATGATGCGATGTCAATTAATTCTGATGTCTATTGTTTCTATTTTGTTTAGATCACCTGTCTATTAGAGAAAGTAGGCTATTAAAATCACCTACTGTAAATGGATCTATATTCATTTGTATCTTTAAATCCACAAATATTTCTTTTTATGACATTGGTCACCACAGAGTTTTTTTCCCCTATATGTTTAGAATAGTAATGTCTTCTTGGCTAACTATTCCTTTGATTAGAATGATTATCCCTCCTAATTAGCTTTAGATTGAAATCTGTTTTGGAATATTAGTTGAATATGTGTTACATTCACAGCAAGCCACAGAATAAAAAGTAAAGAAATGTATGTGAGATAATTTAAGTTAAGAAAACCTGGCTAGAAACAAGCCAAACTAAGGCCAGGCATTAATAACAAGTCTCCCTGCATTTATTTGGGAGCTGGGCAGTGGACCCCCAAAGAGCTGAAAACAAACAACTGCAGAAATATAGGATAGTGAAGCTGCTTGCTTCCTGATCTCATTGGATTGGAGCACTTTTGTCCATCCTTTTACTATAAAGTAGTACCTATCTTTGAAACCAAGATATGTTTCTTGAAGACAAAACATAAATGGATTTTTGTTTTTGATTCATTCTGTCACCCTGTGTCATTTGTCATTGATATTTAAAATTATTATTGAAATGAGTATGTTAATTGTAGCCATTGTTGCTATTTGGGGTGTTTTTGTCTATTCTCAGAGATATTTTGTGTTTTGATCATTAGGATTTTGTATTCCTTTCCATGGTATGTCTGCTAATCATCCCTTCTTTCAGCCTGAAATAATGATTCCTATATTTTATTTAGTTTGATTTGTCAACTATAAATTTTTTAGACTGGTTAAGACATGGATGTTTTTCTCCTCCTTCAACTATGGTAGATAGTTTTTCTGGATATATTAGTCTAGGTTGGTTGTCACAGTCTTTTAAGACTTGGAATGTACTGCTTCAGGCTGGCTTTCAAAGTTTCCATTGAGAAATCAGCTGTTATTCTGATGGGTTTCATTTTTGTGTGGTTTGCACCTGCTTTTTTTCTTAATGCTTTTGATGCATTTTGTTTCGTTTTTCAAGACAGGGTTTCTCTGTAGCTTTGGAATCTGTCCTAGAACTCTGATCTGTAGTCCAAGCTGGCCTCGAACTCATGGAGATCTGCCTGCCTCTGCCTCCTGAGTGCTGGGATTAAGGTGTGTGCCACCACTGCCAGGCTACATGTTTTTAATTGTATAAACTTAATATGTAGCACAAATAATAAAAACCCAAAGACAGATATTGGGGTTCAAGCTGAAAATTAGAAAAGCAAAGCAGCCAGCCACTTGAGAGTTCTTACCTCTACCAAGGCTCAAACCAAAAGGAGAGATTCGGTCCTTAGTGTGACTCTGGACTAACCTACTCCCGTATCCTCCCAACTTATATTCCTCTCTAATGCTGGTACTAAAGTCATGCACGACCATCACCCAGCCTCTATGGCTAACTAGTGTGGCTGCTTGGATTAAAGGTATGTGCTACCACTGTCTGGTCTCTATGGCTAATTAGTACAGCTAGCTTTGCACTCTCTGATCTTTAGGCAAGCTTTGTTAGATTATAAGCAAAATATCACCACATAATGTTGTAACTATGATATGTTGTGAGGACTTTCTTGTGTTGTCTATTTGGCATCCTTTTTACTTCTTTTATCTGTATGGGTGTGTCTTTTCTTCATGTGGGAATTTTTTCTTCCATTATTTAGCTTAAAATTTGGTATATTCCATCAGTTTTGGGTTCTTCCTCAATCATCTATATCTATAATCCAAAGGTTTGAATCTTTTTGTGGCATCCCGTATATTCTATAAGTGCCTTTCTTATCATTTGTTTAATGTCATATTCCTTCCATATTTGTTCTACTCAATCTTACCTTCAAGTCCTGTTATTCTATCTTCTGCTTGCCTTGTTCTATTTGTAAGCCTTTCCTTTGACTTTCCTATTTTAATCCTTGGGTTTTCAATTCCCTCTTCATTTCCACCTTAGTCTTTCCATCTCCTGATTGAATTCTGATCTCAAGTCCTGGGCTGTCCTTGTCAGTCTCCTGTTTGTGTTTAATGGTCATCACTAAGCTTTTATTCTCCATAAACTCTTTTAATCTTAATTTTATTGAGATATTTCTTTGTGTCTTCTTTAAACTCCTTTAATTCTTTGAAGTTCATTATTGTTCTTTTAAATTATGTGTCCAGGGATTCATCCACTTAATTCTCACTTTCAAACATTTCTACAGGACTGGGAAGTATTGAAGAAAATATAGTGGTTTAATCTTTCATATTGTTGGTATTTTTGTGAAGTCTGGTGATGTGCACTTGTTTTTTGTGAGTTCTAAGTCTGATATAGACAGAAGAGGTTGGGGCAGAAGAGAGGATGTATGAGCAAATTGGTTCTAGAAGTTGGAAATGGCTTGGTTTGATTGAAGTGCACCATATACAATCAATGTGCACAATGAAATCTTCCTTTTTAGAAGGAAGATTTAAGTCCTAAAGGTCTAGCATTTTCCTTTATATGTCCACTGGTCTGGCTGCACTGGGCAGCAAGAGGCACAAGCCTTACTTGAATGTGCATTTATATATTTATACTGCCATTGTCTGCCTTTTGGATTGGGGGGTACACAGAAAAACATAAAAGTCCTTCTTCCAGGACAGGACTTAGAGAGCCTTGAGTTGGAGTGAAGTCTGTGGAGGGACCCGGGCTGTTGAGAGTGACTCACCCTTGCAATCTCCCCACTTGATGTCCCAGAGTGATTCAGCCCTCAATCCACACTGCTCTGACTGCCTGACTGCTCTTTTTGTCCTACCATTCCTTTTTCTACAGCCCAGCCCTCTTCCTCTGCTTTCCCAGTAGCAGAAGGAACCCAGCATTCTGATCTACACACACAGAAGCACAGGGAGCCTTTCCTGAACCTCCCACAAAAAGCCTGGGCCTCTGAAGTCCTTTTGAAGGGCAGCAGTCTTTGTCTTATTCTCTGAGGGTTTTTTTGGGGGGGGCGGGGGGGAGGTTGTTTTGTTGGTTTTGTTTTGTTTTGTTTTGTTTTTTCACTCCAAAACTTTGTAGTTCTCAATAAAATTCTGATTTTCTTTTCTTCTATTCAACAGTTCACAGACTATCATAGCATAACATATCCTGGACCCAGTCCGTTATAATTTAGTCCTTCTTAGTTCTCACTGCAGAGAAAAATCTATCTTAAGCCACAGGTACTCACATATGTTTGACTATGTTTAATAACATTGCCTTTCCTTTTTTTTTCATAGCAAACAAATACAGTTGTTTTGATGCTTTCATTTTTGGTTGGTTTTGTCCATTTGTTGTTCTAACTAGGTTTTGAGGCAATTAGTTATTTTGTGTACTCTCAGGTTCTGATTTTCTGAAACTTGTTAATGTTTATTTTTGTGGAGGTTTCACCCGGATGAGCTCAGGGTTCCATTAAGTAAATGAAGCATTGCTTTAAAGCCTGAGGCAAAGAGCCCTTGCTCCCTCCCCTTCATCTTTATTTATCTTCACAAAAGGATTTCTAATCAGAGGCGCAGGGCTGCTGCCTTATTGATTCCAGTTCAGCTTGCAGCCTGTGCCTGCTCTGTGACTCTTGGGTTTCTGTGACCCTGCTGCTTTAAACCTTAGGCTCTATTCTACTTGTCATAAAATTTGCAAAAAAAAAAAAAAAAAAAAAAAAAAACAAAAACAAAAAACAAAAAACAAAAACAAAACAAAAACAAAAACCTCATAATGGTGATTTGAGGGGGTTGTAAGTGAAATACCCTAAAATAGGAGTGTTGCCTCCCTGAGGACAAGTGTTCATGGCACCAGAAGATGCTGCATAAGCTTCCAATGCTTGGGAAACAACCAAAAGTCCTACCTAGCTATGATACCTATGAACCACAGAAGTGACCAGCATGGCACAATAATCCTAATGGTACAGTAGTGGCACACATACCTTGGTGTAACTAATATCTTTCTAATTGGACTTAAGACGCACTCAATAAGAGGAAAATCATGCCAAGTACTGGGAACCTAGCCAACTACCCAGAGCTAGTGAAGTCATGGACCTCAGAGTGAACCCTACAACCTACAACTACCACTTTACTAAACCAGAATAATCTTTAACCACATTCTAAGTATTTGTCCTTGTACCCATAGATAAGCGTAGTTCTCACCCTTCATCGTGAAAACTTCTTGCAGTAACAGGTCATCACAGAAAACCACAACTGATCAAAATGCTGGGTGGTGGAGCCATGTCCACTGATGTATCTACAACACAACGGCTAGACCTAAGGTTTGGGGATTGTTGTGCAGAAAGATTGTAAGAGCCCAAGGAACACAGAGTTTGCTATGAGTTTAAGTCTCTTGGAAATGTCAGAAGACACACTCAAAAAATATGACTGAACGTGACCTGAATAAGGATGAAACCAAGACATGCCAACATGGAAGAGGAAAGGCGCACAAGGCTTCAACCCTAGATAAAGATCTCCAGACAATTAAGGAATGCTGAGAGCAGAAGAAGTAGTCTTCCCCACGGAAAAGCACACCAATTGGTTATCAACTACTAAATGGTCAGCCCTGAAAACATATGCACACAAGTAACACTATATGGACTGAGTAAGTTGTGTTTATAAACTTAAGAATACACACACATGGTACATGCACACACATGCACACATGGCAACAATAAATAAGCCAGGAATTTTAAAGAGAGCAAGATGGCAGTACATGGGCAGGGGTTGGAGGGAGGAAAAGGAAGGGGGAATGATGTAATGATATTACAATCTTTAAAAACTGGAATACTGGTCTTTTTATCATTTATCTTCTATTATTCTCAACAGTGAAAAATACTCCTGCTACTTAAAGTCATAATTCATTTGGCAGCAGTTGTCTTGGTCAGAATCAAATTTTCTTTTCCTTCAAAATAACAGATACAACCACTGTTATTTCTTCTGTATATCAACCTTGGGATACCAAGGCATCTCTTAGTCCTGAAGATGTTTGCATCATCTAGTTGCAAAGCTTCTAGAGAACTCAGATAAGGAATCATAAAAGGCTGTGATTTTGGAGTCCAGAAAAGACTTTGCATGTGTTGTTTCTAATTTTAGCATGTCTATATGTGGGGCTAATGTGGAGTTCACAGTATACAGTGCATTACTGTGACTGAAGACATAACTGAAACCTAAAATAATTTTGTCAGTTGATAAGAGTTCTTCAGCCAAAAGCTAAAATACAAAAATATTAAAATCATACTGAAAAGAAAGTTTTTAAAAATGGGAAGGAAATAAAAGCCAAGCCTTTAAATAAATCTTTGAGGTTTTTTTTATTTTTATTTTACATGTATGAGTGCTTTGCCTGTCCACACGTATGAGTACCACATGGGTGCTTGGGGCCCGTGGAGGTCAGAATGAGGCACCAGATCCCTTGGAACTGGAGTTACAGATGGATGCCAGCCACCATATGGCTGTGGGAACTGAACCCAGGTCCTGGGCAAGAGCAACCAGTCTCCCAGTCACTGGGTCATCTCTCCAGATCCTAGGTAAATCTTCAGTGGCCTTTATTTGACTCTAGAAGTAAATGCATCTCTATTACAGAAAATAGGACCGCATCTCTATTACAGAAAATAGGACCACGTGGGAGAGGGCATAAAGAAGAATAGACTTAGTTTTTATAGCTTTTATTGTAGATTTTTATTTAGGAAACATCTATTCAGGAGTATGGGCCCTCTTAGCTTGTTCCTCTTTCTAAACCAGTGAGGTCTAGAGCAAGGGCTCACATCCCAAGCTACCGTCAGGGCTCTGTCCCGACAAGTCCATTGAACTCCACCATGAATCTGGAGACTCCATTATTTGGCATAGGTGATGGCAGGACCAACCTGTTTTAAAAGTTATAATTATTTCCATGGCTCTCCCACACTCTGAGTTTGCAAGAGGCCCAGAAATGCTAAAAACTGCCAGAGTGCCATAAGTCAAAACATGCCTGCCTGTCAGACATACTTTTAAGAAGAGAAGCATGATATTTGACTGCTACATGAAAAAGTGCACTTGAATTCATCCTCACACACTCTCTGGTCATCCTGCCCTTTTGTGTGGCACACTTAACTGGTTCCAGAGACTCACAAGAAAAATGCCCAATTGCCAGGAAGTCCTTTGCAGTTTGACCTCTGGTAAGGTTCTAACAACACAGGTAAAGGCATAGGCTCCAAGTGGCATTGACATTAAACTCCATGTCACAAAGGATTAGGAAAGAGAAATTTTAGTTATATCGCAAATAATTTTATCAAAATTTCAGCAAACACCAATAACATATTATTTACTTTGAGCTAGATTTTTTTTTTATCAAGTGTATAAAAACATTGCATCCCAAACTAACCTCACACCCATCTCTGTGTGCTCTGAAGATGGGTTGCATTGTCTCTCATTGTATTGCTAGCTGACGTCATGCCCCTCTTGAGTTCTGCTCTCACTCTGATCTTAGCTTTCGAAGAACTTAAAGCAAATTGTGCTTTGGACTGGCAGACGCGGAGCATGAGTTAGCAGCCCCTTACATGTTTTCTATTATGGATCCACCCTTTATGAACTGTCTTACATAGTAAGTCACCAGGCCTCCTAAAGCCCCTCAAGGATGCCACTCTGTGTTAATGGTAACGCTCAGCATGGAGAGCACTACCACAGCCCCAGGAGCAGGGACCTAATTAGAGACAGGATTAGTATGGTCCTCTAGATTTTAACTGGAGCCTTTAGAAGTATAAAAATTCCAGAAGTTCCTTCCATGTGCAGAGCCGGGTGTGGATGCTAAGAGGAGCTCAGAACCTCCCATGGAAGCGGTAACCGCTGTGTGATCACAGTGGAACCCTGAACTGCTCAGAATCAAAGACCCATAGCAGAAAAGGCACTCTGGGAGGCGATGCTAAAGCTTAATCCGAAATCTCTAAATTCCCCAGTAGGCCTGAGAGAGTGGCTGTTTCCCTGAGCTCTGAAAGCCCTTTTAATCCTCTTCTGAAAACCATTTAAATTTGCCTCAGTCCATTGCTCAGGCTCCTCTCCCGGGCACATGAGCACTCAAGGACATCTCCTAACCCTGAAGAGTCTAGGCTCTGGGACACAGCCGGGCAGCCTTTGCCACCATGAATGTCTCCTTAAAATCAGAATCCAAGTCACCAAGTTGACATCTTACTGTTACCAACAAAAGTTTCCTACAAAAACCTAGGGATTACATCCGGCAAAGGCCTTGAAGGATCACTGGTGTCTTCATTTTTATTTTGATTTAGGGTTTTCATGGATTATAAACCCAATAGTGTGTACCAGAAAACCAAGTACCAAGCAGAACTTAACAATGGCCTTCGGCATCCTGTGCTATCAAAGTGGGACTCTCCTAACAAGTGGAAGTTGTGTTCCAATAAATAAGTAAATGGCTTTCACATTGAAGATGGGTGACTTTAGGGAAGTTTTCTGCTCCTCCCCTTTTGACAGGGTGAATCTGTAGGAAAAGCAAAGTGCTGGAACCCTCCCTATAGGTCGATGAGGACTGTCTGTATGGTGAGACCTCAGACAGGACTTTGTGACTTGGGCACTCTCAGCTTTCCCTTCATAAAGCACATTCCTATTGTGACTAAGATCCACATGGACCCATGTGCCCCTTGGCTTCCCTGATCACAAAAGAGCTGTGAAGATGCAAGTGACCAACAGCCATTAACTGTGGTGGCTTGTCCCTGCTGAGAAGGGAAGGACATACCTAGTCCACAGGCCTGGTGAGACACAAAGACCCCTGCTCCAGCACTCTGGACACAAAAGCAAACATTTATAATCGGGGCCTTTCAACCCAGATGAGGCATAAGCAGTGGGGTCCCAGCTCACCTGGGTCAGAAACACCAAGCCCACTCCATGCTCCCCACCTCACCCCAGCAGCTGAGTGGCACAGAAGAGGAACAGCCCTAACTTGAGGGTCTGGTCAGTAGCTGTCTGCCTCCTAGAGCAAGTGGATACTGCACCAACAGGAAATGATAGGGAAAGTGGGCAGGGACAAGAAACCCCAGCTGTAGGTAAACAGGGTTCAACTGACTGGTCAGACTCAGGTCTCCATGGGAGAAAAAAAAGGCCTGCCAGGACTTTTTATGATTTCTCTCCAGATGATTAGGACTGGTATGTTAATGGGGATATGAATGGTTTCATGGGCATATCTGTCTGTGGGGTTTTTACACATCTTGGAAACTTAAATATCTCCTTTTGTGTTCAGAAACACTGTTGGGATGATGAGACGCCTCCAAATATACTCTGTATGTACCAACCCTTGTAGCCCCAGTAATGGCAGACACCTCTTTGAGCAACAGTCCTTTATTAATGGGGAAAGATAAGGCAGATGGCCTATCGCCAGGCTGAAGAAAGCGGCTAGAAGGCCGTGTGGAAGAGGAGTGTTCTACAGCTGCACCCAAACCAAGAAAGCAGGACACACAGGTGGCCTGGAGGACTTCAGGCTCAGACATCTGTGGATACAGCTGGAGTAAGAGTGCCTGAGCTCTGGCCTCCTTGCCACAAGGGTACGTATTGGCAAGCCTCTCAGCTTCCCAGTAGAGCGCTGATGACTGAGGCTATCATAATTCCCTCTCTGCAGGCTGCACAGCATTTCTACCCTGGATCACCAGAGCTGAAACCCAGTGAACTGCTTTTGTGCCCCAGCATGGAGCTGGATGTCATGAATGAGGCTATGTTTTGGTCCCAGGTTTGAACACACAGAGGAACCCAAGATATCCCAGATGCCAGCTGTGAGCACAAGCCCAGATAACAGGACTTGTGGGATAATGTGGGAAGTCATTGGTGGAGAAAACCTCAGTTGAGTTTACCCCATCAGATCGGCCAGTGGGCATGTCTGTGAGTTTCAAATTGATACAGGAGGGCCCAGCCTGCTGTGGGGGTGCTGCCATCATTGGGGGAGGCGTGCCTGGACTGTATAAGGAAACTACCTGAACAAGAACAGGGAGCAAGCTAGAGAACCGTTTTCCTCCATGACCTCTGCCTCTGCCCCTGCTTGAGCTCCTGCCTCAGCTTCACTAGATGATAGACAGGAAGCAGGAAAGATCAACCAAATAAACCCTTCCTCCCCAACTGGCTTTTGGTCAGTGTTTTATCACAGCCACAGAAAGCAAATGAGAGCACACCCTAAAGTGTTGCCTCTTCTTCTCCATCCAAACCGAGAGGATGTCCTTATTCCCACAAGTCTCAGCCACCCACCCATAAATATGAGATGACAGTCACAACAATGCGAAGGGAACATTTGACCAAAATGCAGTCTGCCTCCGTCTTCACATCGCCTCCTCCTTGCCGTGTCTGTCTCCAAGCTCCCTCTGGCTCTTTTGGATGCAAACCATGATATATGGGGTCCAGCAGACAAACTCCTCCTTGAAGAACCCTAGCTTAATCACATCTTTTTTTTGTCACACAAAGAACTCTTCACAGGCCCTGGAGATTAGGATGTGGGCACCTGACTCCGCTGAAGAGTGGAGCACCATTCTGCCCCAGCACCTCACAGAAAATTAGGCCAAGAAATAGTAAGTGAATGAATGATTCCTCAAAGGTCTGAGCTCATCTGTAAACCTGGTGATCCCCAGACTCACTTTCCAGTCTCATTTGCTGAATGTGATTCTGATCCTAAACTTCCCTTTCCACAACAGACTTGGGGATGCCTTGATGTCCCATCCACCACCTCAGCCTTGCTCTGTACAAACCATGTGCACATCCCAACCGTTCTGCTCTCAGTCCACAGTGAGTTCTCTCACACAAAATTAAACATTCCTTGAACAAATATGTGAGTTCATCCTACAGGAAATAGGAAAAGCCTTGAATTACTGCAGTGTAGTTTTCCTGGATGGCAAACACTGCAATGGGTCAGTTGTAATGAAGGACAGGCTCCTCCATATCTAGGAAAAGGTGCGTGTGTCCCTGAGCCTGTGGCCAGGCACTGGCTCAAACATGGGCAACGTGATTTTAACCCATCACCCTTTGGCTAGCCACATACTGAGCCAATCCCCATGGGGTCCAGGGCCTTGCTCAGGCAGAGGGGAGGATTAATCAACACTGCTGAGGCTTCTTTCTTTCCTCAGTCAGCAGGAGCTCGGGCTCAGAGGGAAGCTTACCAGATGGAAGGAAGGCTGGGATCCAGGCACCACCCCACACAGAATCAACACTCTTAATTATTAGTCACATTAATTAATTACGAGTCAGCACAACTGAGCAGAGAGGCCAGCTGTGGAGATCGGTATGGCAGTGATGGAGGAACCGTGCCATCTCTGAGCTGACCTTCCAGAGGAATCTGAGATGGTCTGTTCTTCTTTCATAGAACCATCTTCCTCTTGTAGGTGAGGGAGAGATTTGTCTCGCTATATCCTGGGCATCATCCAAGGTCTGCATTCTTAGTCAGTTCCCTGGCTGCTGTTAACCTTAGGATAGACTGATTTAAAGAACAATCAGATGGCAGCTTCTGGTTGTTAACAGCTCTCCCCATCTCTGAACGCATAGAGTATTTGGTAAATGCACAGAATTGGGAGCTGCCGGCCCTACAGTCTTCAGTGATGAACACCGTTGCTCAGAGTGCTGACATGAGTCCTGCCAGCACCCTCCTTATCCAGGCAAGCATGACACAAATACACATTTTCTAGTCAAGCCTGGGCTCCCTGAGGAGCCCTGGGCTTGCAGATCAAAGCTGAGGCCTGCACTCCTCCCATCAGGGGACCCAGAACCTCTGTGAGGGAAACAAGAGCAAAGTGACCTTTAGCAAGAGGCAGCTGGAAAGAGCTGTGGCTCTTCTTGTGAAGTGTGAAGACAGCCTTGAAGACAAAGGGACGCTCCAGTCCCTACACACTCCGGCCTTGCCTCTGGAACCTGCCACCTGCTGACACGGTTAAGCCATGAAAGCACCCCATGTCTGTAAACACAGCAGTGCACACCTACCCTGCCCCCAACACACACACCGCCATTTTACTGTTCCTCCTCGTGGCTTTTACAGGCACTGTCATTTAAAGCTGCCCTTCTCTGGCTAGCTGCCTCTCACTTCACCCCTCACAACAGCAAGCCTGGAGATGCCAAGAGGAAGAAAGCCACCTCCATTAACCGTGTCTTCATACCAGTCAAGTGTATTAGCCTGACATTTTAAAAATGAAGACACATACCCTTTTGCATACAAATAGAAAACTATTGGGAGTGTACAGGAAAAATCTAAACCATGGTGCCCTGATATGAAGGGGGGAGGAGAAAGAGAACGGTTTTGCTACATTTTTGTTTTGTTGGATTTTTTTTTCTGTCGTGATCCTATACACATTGCAGCTAGTAGATATTTTCAATTTAAAGGGGAGGAGAGTGAGTCCATGTTTGCTTCTTTGCCAGGAAAATGCAGGAAGATGTCTGGGGGTGTGCATACACTTGAACATCTAATGACAGTGAGGCGTGCATGTGCATGGGGAGTGCAGGGAGACCGTGCATGCGCATTCCCGGAGAGGGGAGAGCGGTGACACTCCGTTTTGCCTTCCATCTGCAACCCCCTGCTGAGTGAAGGCACCATCTGCATTCTCCTGGCTGTGCTGAGAAATAGTCAACACTTCTTCCTCCTTGCACAGCTAGAAGGGTATCTGAGCCTGTCTGCCACTGGGGACCAGGCTCCTTTTGGTGAGCACCAAAGGAGCTCTTCATGGAAAAGCTGCCTCGTGGTGCTTGAGTAACCTGTACCGCATAACTAGCAAGAACATGCACAGTCAATTAAGCAAACAACACATTCGGGCAAATAATCACGAAAGCAAAGGAAAACCTGGGAGGAGGAAGTGTAAAACTGATGTACATTATATTAACAAAATACCTGAAGCAAGCTAACCTTACAAGAAAAATGGGGGAGGGGGATGTTTCCCTCTCAATTTGGGTTATTTACCTCTGGCAAGGAATTCACAGGAATACCTGGGGAATAAGAATTCACAGCTAGGCAGAAATCATGAGAAGCTAGTTAGGTGGAGCCAGACTCAAGTCTGTAAGCATTAACCAGAGTCCAGGAAGTACTGCTCTCTTGTTGTGTCTGCAGCCTTCTTGACAACTTCATGGTCTTCCTCCAGGCCCACCTCCACACCTGAGGGCCCAGCCTCCAGCCTGTGGGCTTTGCAGAGCTAATTACATCTTAAGCCATAGCTGTGGAAATTGCAAAGTAACTTGGGGGGGGGGGCAAATTAAAGGCCCCAGAACTTAGAAGCATGAGCCCAGACAAGGAAAATACTCTACAGAAAATCCCAGCTTATGAAACATAAACTCTCAAGGAAGAGTAAGTGGGGAGACAGCCACTCTCATCGCCTAGGGAAATGGTGTCAAGTACAAATCCAACAAATCCAGTGCTAAGGTTTCACTAGGGTTTTAGAGTTAAAAGCTGAAATGGCAGCCGGGCAGTGGTGGCACACACCTTTAATCCCAGCACTCAGGAGGCAGAAGCAGGTGGATCTCTGTGAGTTCAAGTCCAGCCTGGTCTATAGAGTAAGTTCCAGGACAGCCTCCAAAGCTACACAGAGAAACCCTGTCTCGAAAAACAAAACAAAACAAACAAACAAAAAAAGCTGAAATGGCACAGAGCTAATGCTCCCTACTGTCCACAGATGTGAGGGCAGGAGTCTAAAACCTTTCCTCTGAGTTTCATCTTGTAAACCCCACCCGATACTGGAAAATCGGGGGAAATCCGAGAAAGCTTTTGTCTATGGAACAACAGAAACATTGCATAAATTCCCTCAGATCCATCTACCTGGAGAGGTTCTGCACGGAGGTGGGTGGGGGTGACCTTAGATCACTGGTGGAGATCTAGAGTGATAAGGGAGCAGGATTTGGTAAAACTCCACACACAGGGAAAGGTGGGGTCATGCTCTAGGATGACCAAGGTCCCTGAAAACAAGGGAACATGTAAAAGCCACAGCCCCAGGACCAGGCTCCCAAGGCCTGCTTGAGACTGAAGCTAAATCAGAACATTTGACAGCAACATTCTCATCAGTCACAAGACAGCAAACATCAGTATCAGTTGGCTGTGAAAGAAGCTAGGATGCTGGGAGGGGCCTATAGGAAGTCTGAGAGGTGATAGAAGGGGGATGGGGTTGGTAAGATCAAGACAGGGTGCATAGATACACTAGAGTCTTGAAGAAACAATGCAAAGGTTAAAGTAAAATAGTACAAAATAGAAAGAAAAAAATGCTTGTGAGAATTTCTCTCTAGGGAGGAAGAGCAGAAATCCTCTGGTAGAGTAGTGACCACGCCCTCAGGGTCACTGAAGAAACCCAAAGCTTGTGGTGGTGCACTCTGGGTTACCCAGCCCAGCTCCTGCCTAGACCTGTGATACCCCACACTCAAGCCTGAGAGAGAGAGGGAGAGTGAGAGAGAGAGAGAGAGAGAGAGAGAGAGAGAGAGAGAGAGAGAGAGAAGAGAGAGAGAGAGAGGCCAGTCTCCAAGCATTAAAAACACTTCACTCAAGCACACATACTCACACTTACATATATGGCAAAGAAGGATGAGCACATTCCCTGGAGATAAAATGACCAGCAGTGGATTTGGAAATCTTCAGCGAAGAGAATGGAACAGGATATATATATATATATATATATATATATATATATATATATATATATATATATTCTCCAAAGAATAATGGTTAAAAATTTTCTAAAATTATTAATATTCACCAATCACAAATCAAAACCATAGAAAACAGCTGGCAAAGCAAACGCAGACCCCACAAGGTATATAGGCACACCTAGAGTCATCGTGAAAGGGAAAACAGAAAGTGGCAACATTAGTGACAGAGAAACAGCATAAACCATGTGAGATGTCACCATGCACCTAGCAGAGTCACTCAGCAGCCTGGCGATGTCGAGTGCTGGCAAAGATGTGAAGAAAGCTGGGTGACAGTGTTTGGTGATAGCAAATAGAATGGCTACACTGGGAAACTGTCCTCTGGTTATATATGAAGATAAATGGACTCTTACTGTATGACGCAGCAATTGTAAATCCAGATACATTTACCCTAGAGAAACTAAAATGCATTTATACAAATGTTTGTCAGGACCCAGCTCCAATTCCAACTCAAGCATCCTTCAGTGGGTAAACAAGTAAGCACGATGCACTTCTCCCATGAAGTGGGATGACTCCATCTTGAGAAAGAATAAATGATTGGTGCACTTAGTCGAGAGGTATCTCCAAGTGTGCTAACTAAAAGACCATCTCAAAGTCCAGATGTTATTCAATGCCATTGATATGGTATTTTGTACAAGGCAAGGCTACAGAAAGGTGCAGTGTCTTCCTGCAGCAGATCTTAAGGTGAGGATGATCAGGTGTCCAAATGGCAACATGAAGAATTTTGGATAATAGAAAAGTTTGTATCCAAAATATAGTTTTTACACTGTGTGTGTGTGTGTGTGTGTGTGTGTGTGTGTGTGTGTGTATGTGTGTGTAGCACAAATTATCTTCAAAGGATTGGTTTTACAGTTTATTGTTTTTTAAAAGGCTTTAAAACAAAGGAGGAAATGGGGACAGAGATGTGTTCTATAACCAGGAACCCTGTACCCCAGTTAATGAGCTTGCTCTTCAGTGACCTTTGAATTAATTAATTCAAGTCCTGACTTTTTAATTATGTGAGACTACCTTGATTCTCAGCAAGGTTCTATTTACATGGCGACATAGTTGCCTCTGCCTAGGCACCAGATGTCATGCAGTTTGTACTGGGTTTGTGGTTTGTGCAATGGAAAAACTCCATTCCAGTGGCTGGAGGGATTAACAGCAGCAGCATGAGGAATGCACATAACACCAAACTAAATGTTTTGGTTTGTTCTGATTTCACTGCAGAATCTTGTTGAGTTGTAAATGTGTGTTTTATGCTCTTGATAGTTCATCCTCCTGCCTCTAAGCTAAAAACATATATAGCCCTTTGTTAGCCTTTGTTTTGGAGGATCTTGGAGGAGAGGACTCAAGTCAGCTATTCTTGGCTTTCCTTTATGAAAATCTGATTAACAGAAGTATGGTAGCCCACGTTTTGGGGGTCTTTTGTTGGGTCCAGCTGACTTGTCAGATACATACTTGAGAGGGGAAGTATAAATTGAGGAATGGCAGGTAGAAAGATTATAGACAATAAAGAAAAGACAGAGACACAGGATTCAGTCAGGAGGGTATTCCAGTGAATACTGGGGAAAAGGCCCCAACTTTATTACACACAGTCTTCATATACTACAATCAAGGGGGGGAGGGGAGAGAGCTACACAGGGAAAACCTTTCTCAAAAAACCACACACATATAAAGACTTCTTAATTCAAAGAACAAGCAAGTGTAATTACCTTCTCAATACCAAAACATCAACTGACCACATCCTAAATCAAGTATCCTGTTGTCAAGGCAAGATTGACAATAGCCACAATCTATGCTAAATATCATGTTGTTAAAGTAATATATCCATTAGTTACTTCTTAGGCTAAATATCCTGTTTGAGAGGATATTTAACCATGAGAACAATAGTGGGTTTGAACTCTCTGACCTTAAGTCAAATGAACTAGAGCCATTTCTATGGGCCCCTGGCACGGTCAATATGATGTTTAGGATTAAGGATGATGGGGTGCCATCAGAAATCCTCTTAGGGTAGCCCCATAACCTAGAAGAAGAAAGGAATGAAACTTTCCAGGTTCTAACCACTGATCACTCATAGCCAACTGCTTTCCAATGCCCCAAGTAAAGCTGGGGAAGAGGAAAGCAAATTGTGCCTGAAGAAACAAAGCCTTGGCCCTTACACTCCCAGTCATGGCTAAGTTTCCAGACATTAAAACACCCTTGTTATTGAAACAATGATGCAACAATGATCAGGGCTCCCCAAACCATCTGCTTAGCAAGAATCTTCTGGAATCATTGTCCAACCTACCACAGACAAACCACTAATGATGAATCAAGTTAGATATTCTACCAACCCAGGAGGGTAAGGGCTTGCAATTAGATTCCCACTTACAGACAGCAAAACTACTATGAAATTTCTTGAATATATCTTACCAGGGCCCTCTCTCTATGCCTTCAGGACTCACCAGTTTCCAACTGCTGAAACTTCCCAGAGGGTGCCTGAGAAAAGTCAGTCTATTGAGTTAACTTGACCTACATGAGAGCTATCCAAGAACTTCTTGCCATTGTTTTCCTTTGATTCTCACTCGCTGAAATGGTGACTTCCTAGTACTAATATAATTTCCTGTGTTAGTTTCTCATCACTGTGACAAGACACCTGACATAACAACTTAAAAGAGAAAATAACTCTTTTGGCTCATGGTTTCAGGGGCTTCAGCCACTGATGGGCTGGATCCATTGCTGAAATAGCCTGAGCTAGCCTGAGCATCATGGCTGTGAGCAGATGATGACGTAAAGCAGCTCACCCATAATGGGCAGGAAAAGAGAATGGACAAGTGGTGAGGGACAAGTTAGAGTTCCTCAAGGTACCACCACCACCACCACACACACACACACACACACACACACACACACACACACACACACACACACACACAGGGACCTACCTACCAGCTTTAGGTCTCCTACCCTCTACCACCTTTCATTAATTCCATCATTTTATGAATCCATCAGCAGATAAATCCATTGATGAGATTAGAACCCTCAGGATCCAGTGACTTCTCCAAAGTGCATCTGCTGTCAGTCAAGTTACCCAAACAGCCTTCACTGGAACTCTCAGGTCAAACCATAGCATTGCTATATAAACTGCTCAGACCTGAATCCCTGGCCCATGGTCTGCTTTGGAGCAGCCCAAAGTAAGCATTCGCAAGGTCTTGGCTACAAATAAGTATCTAATACATGTTTATATGTTTAAATGATTTTACTGATCTGATTGTTATTGGAGACAACATAATTCCCCTATGATTCTACTTTCCACTTCATCACTTTCAGATTTATTGTCCACTTACTTCTCCATGAGAAGAGTTAATTATATGATTGGTAAGTTCAGGAAAATGAGTTGAGAACATTGTGCTCACCTCAGTCTATCTAGGCTCGTATTCCCTTTAGACCTGTCAGCCCACAGAAAGAGACCATCTGCCTGCAGTTCTGTGACAGGACCAAGGAGAGGTATATCAGTTACTGTTCAAGTAGATTGTCTGTCTCACTCAGCGGTTCATGGCTGCTTTTAATCCAGTTTAATCAGAGATCTAAGGGAGCCTCCAATTCTCTAATCACCTTCATCAGGGGTAAACCTAATATTGGTCTCTGTTTCTCACAGTTTATTTCTTAATTGATACCAAATTTTGGAGAAAAGAAGGGGAAATTGATATTGGTGTTTAAATGATGCGCAAGTATTCTCAAAATCAAGCCCATGATTTATTTGTCCATCGGCTCCTCGCATCATCCGGTGTACTCACATAACACGGTGTGTTCTTTGAGTGCTTCAGCAACCTGTCCCTACCATTTTGTTTCTGGGGAGAAGATTCAGTTATTACTTTTCCTTTTGTATCTGACATATCTTTTCTGTCCATTTTTAACAATTTCCTGTCACTACTTCTGAACATTTAGAATATTGTGGGCCTAGTTGGATGTTGTTCATATTTTATAAGTTTGGAGTTTGCTGGCTATTTGAATCTACAGGCTCACTGTTTCAGCCATGATTCAGTCCAATGCCTTCTGTTTTTAATCTGCTTCCAGCACTCTACTTACACATACATTTGGCTCTTTGGTACTGTCCCATAGTGCCCTATACACTACAAGATTTTCCAGTCTTGTTTATAGGCACAGTGAACTGTTTCCACTATTACTCTGGACATTCTGAACTCTTAAGTTGTTTCTGCAAATGCATGTGTTGATCATTACTCTGCCAAAGATTCAAGGAATCCTTCATGTGGATCTAGAATCCCTCCACAACCCTCTTTCACTGGGCTTTGTCGTAAGCACTCCAGACACTCTGATCCCCCTTGGCTTCAATTCAAGAACACTCGTGGGCTCTGTTTGAGTTACACTGTCTATGCTATGACCTGGATAATGGGGACAGTATGGTGGGGAGCAATTAGACAATCAGCTAATTTAATTCCTATCTGTTAGCATCTCAAAACTAGGATGAAATAACTTTCCAGGAAAACAAAAGAAGAATGAACCAACAAGATCAACAGATCTTTAACAAAAATATTAGAAGTTCCTCTGTCAGGAGAAACATTATTTCAAATGGAAACTGGGATCTACACCCAAGAAACTGAGGAACAACCATAAATGGTAAACATGTAGAGACACGGTGCTAGAGACTGGCCAAGAGCACTTAGGTTAAGATCTGTTTGTATATTTGCTATTTTATTCCAGTGACCCCTTTGTCTATAACTGCATGGCAGTGCCTTTCCAATTTTATTTCAGCCACCGTATGACTTAATTCTTGTCTGTAGGTGTTACCATATTATTTACATTTTATATTTATTTCATGATCATATTTCGAAATAATGAAGTGTGTAAACAACATTATATACTAAATGGGGAAAATTCATAGCCTTTCTGCTAAAACCAGAAACAAGAATGTCTATTTTCTCTATTCTTATTCAAGATAGCACTTGAAGCCTTAGTTAAAGAGTAAGCTGTTAAAGTTAAAGACTGAGCAGAAGGACAAAGGCAAGAAGCCAAATATTCTATTTGCAGATGATGTGATTCTATACAAAGAAGACCCTGAAGTCTACCAGAAAATATTAAATATGACAAACACTTAGAGCAAAGTTACAAGATGTAATATTAACATGAAGAAATCATTATGTTCATACCAACATACTCAATACATGTTATGCCCATATAATTAGTAACAGAACTTACAATAACATACACTATAATAAACATTCTAGGGAAGAAGTCAAGGAAACAAAACCATTAATATTTCATTTAAAAAAAATTGGAATAACCTACCAAGGAAGTGAAGGACTTTATGAAATTAAAACTTTAAAACATTTAAGAAGAAAATTGAAGGTCCTCCAAGATGGAAGGACTTCCCACTCTTAGAACAATTTGTACTATAAAATCCTATCCTAAAATCAACCTATTTTATAATCCCCCACCAAAATTCCAATACCATTCTTCAGAATAATAAAAAAATTAAAATTCATGTGGAAGCACACACACCCACACACAAACCAACCAAAGCAATCTTGAGCAAAAATAATAATATTGACTGTACTGGGTAGATCATAAAACCTGATTCCAAGTTATATTATAGAGCCATAGTTACAAAAACAGCATAGTGTGACATAAACACAGACACCTAGATCATAAAATGTAATAGAGGATCCAGAGATAAGCCTACACAGCTGCAGTTGCCACTGTAGGAATCTTTCTTTTGGGCAACCACGCAGCTCCCAAATCATGACGTGGAGACATATTATTAGTTATAAATGCTCTGCCTTAGCTTAGACTCCTTTTTTGCTAACTCATAATTTATTTTTAAAATGTTTCTCTTCATCTACACTTTGCCTTGGAGCTTTTTCAGCTTGCCTTCATTCTGCATGTCCTACTCCTCATCTGGCTGGCGGGCCAACCCTGGGGGTTCCCCTTTCTTTCTCCCTCCTTCTCTTCTTCTCTCTTCTCTCCTACTTATTCTGTCTGCCAACCCAGCCTATCCTTCTACTTCCTAGCTATTGGCTGTTCAGCTTTTTTATTAGACCAATCAAGTGACTTAAGCAGGCAAGGAAACACATCTTTAGATTGTTAAACAAATGCAGCATAAACAAATGTAACACATCTTTACATAGTTAGAGTAATATTCCATAACAAACCACATGGCAAATCTCTTCCCAGTCAAAATTACAGTTGCTAAGAAAGCAATACTGGCTAGGATATGCACTAAACAGTGTAACCCTATATGATGTAAACAGTGTATCCTTATATAGCCTTGGGAGTGTAAACTAGTTCAGCCACTATGGAATTCAGTGCAGAGGCTTCTCTTTCATATCACTTAGCTACAGCAGTCCTAGGTATTTACCCAAAGGAGTCCAATGTTAGGGGATATTTGAGCACATTGTGCTAATAAAATTATCTTGGATCAGGGGTGGAGACAGCAACTACTTGACAAAAATTAGTCATGGAAAGTATGGAGGACTTGGGAATGTGGATAAAGAGAAACACAGGAAGGAGTAGGGAGGGACTTAAAGATTTACAGTCTTTTTGGGTTTGGGATGAGAGGAAAGATGCTTCCCTTGATGGGTCTCCAGCGAAAAAGGAAGGTCAGCTTTTATGCTTCTGTTGTCTAGCAGGTTTTCACTCCAACATCTGACTCCCAAATCTATATTGGTAACTAGAAAAATAGAGACTTAGTTTAAAACTACATTTGGCAGCCACAGCCAAGCGGGTACAAGTGGGACCAGAAATCCCACCAGGCTGCAGTCTTGGCAGCATGTGACTGTGAGTTTGTGGGGCACAGACAGTAGTTAAAATACCAGAAGACTCAGGTGCAGCCGTTAAGCTAAAGGATGAACAACAGTCCAAGACTATCTATCATAGGGGCACCTGCATATTGATGTGTATTGTAGCACATTTCACAAAGGAATAGATAAAGGAAATGTGCTATATGATGGATTTTTTTTCAGCCACCCAGAAGAAAGAAGCTACAGAATTTGCAAGAAAATGGATGCATCTGTGATAATCACATTAAACCAGCCAGTCTCAGAGAGCCAAATGCATACTTTCTTTTGGTTTTGGTTCCTAGAGTTTAAGATTCAAATTTTATTTTATTTATGTAAATGTATGATGCACGTATGTGGGTGCCTGTGGAGCCCAGTAGAGGATGTCAAATCCCTTCCCGGTGGTTGTAAATCATTCAGTGTGCTGGAACCAAACTCAGGTCCTCTGGAAGAACAACAGATGTGTTTTTCTATTGAGCTGTCTTTCCAGCCCCATTTAGATTTTACATAGATACATAAAATCATGCTCATCTATATGGCATAAAGTAGGTGTCAATGGGAACACAGAGAACTAACAAGAGAGGGAAGAGAAGAAAAGGCAGCAATATATATGGGGATTACACTTAACATACAACATGTACTTATGTGATAGAAAATGTCCTATCTACAATGATGCATGTACAAAGGATACACACAATGGAAATTTTAATGCCTTTTCATTTTTCATTAAGAACATATTTAATAGGGCTAAACTGCATAATCAATACAATAAATGTCATTAAACGAAATAATTGTCTTATTAACAATGAAAAGAAAGATGGGACATACACATAAAACAAAATTTCCTTCAGAATTTCCCCATTTAGTCTACACTTTAAACTTAAAAGTCAACGTGTCCACTGCCTCATGTAAAAACACAAATTCCTGTTGGGATTCTGGCTAAAATTACGTTGAGAACAGAGAACTGTCAATTTTCTATGTAACAGTTAACTGGCAGCATGTTTCCATGGCGTGCCTTAGCTCGTTAGTGAAAGAGATGGGTGGCACTGGAGGTGCTGGGAGTCGAGCTGTGGTAATGGCAGCTCCTGATGTCACTCCACAAGAGCTTGGTTGGATTGTGATTGGTGAGAGAACAGTGCTGAAGAGGGAGCACCAGACATCAACCAAGGAGAGGGGAGGGAAGAAGAATGCATGCACAGAACAATAAATGGCTTGGGAATGTTTCCTGAAAAATATAGCTTCCTTTAAGGAGGGATGCCTTTATTTCCAAAAGCTCATCAAAGGGAGAACTGGGGGGAGTGTTGCTGTAGTGGCGGTAGTGTATATATACATAGCCCTGGAGGGAAGCCTTTGGCCCTTGCCCAGGCACTAGTCCAGGGCTCTGCCACTCTCTTGGGTATGCTCGTTGGCATTTTCAATATGACAGTAAAAGGAGAATGACATCATGCTTTTCAAATGACATAAAAACATAGAAGCATTAAGTAAATATCAAAGTAAAAGGTAAAACATTACAGAGTCTAAGGAATAATGTTTCCCTCTTGCGAGGGAGCCTGTTTCAGTGGGGTCCTTTGCAATAACCCCATGTAGTAGGTGACCAGCCATCTTCCCTTAAGTAACTTGGAGCTTACTGCGGGGGTGAGGGCTGGTGGAGAGGCAGAGCTGCTGGGCTCTGATATGCCCAAAGCAGCTATCAGCACTCTTCATCTCAAGCATGACAGGGAGACACTGAAAAGAAGCCTTTCTTATTCTTAGACTTACTGTGGGTTCGTGGTTCTCTATCCTAACATGCTTGTACTTCCCAGTCGAAGGCCTAACTGTGAAGTCTCTGAGATAAAAGCTTGTAGCACTCAGATATAAATTGTGCTCATATTTTGCCCAAACCCTTTCATATCCGAACTTCAGAGCTCCGTGAAAACTGTATGTCACAGTTCATCCATCCTGGTCTCTCGTGTGGCACACAGAGGAGTGAGGAGTTCTGAGGGCTCTTGAGCTGGAAGGTGGCTGACAGTAGAGTGGGAGCAGAACCTACCTTGCAGCACTACACTGACTGGGTCACACAGCCACTCTCGTTCAAGACTAAGCCTGCCTGGGAGGGGGTTTATTAACCACCTATGTGACAGACTTGGCAATGATTTCTTTAACTAAATTCTCAGCCCTACAGTATCTTTCAGGCAGGTTCAAAGAAAGGATGAAAGAAATTTCAGAGGCCAAGGGGCTATTATCGGCTCAGGAGGGAAAACACATAGACACGATGTAGGCAAAAGCATGGAGTCCTTGCAGATAGTCTGATTTCATCAATGTTGTGTTCCTCGGGCCTGACTATTTAGAAAAAAAAAAAGGCTATGCTAAACATTTGCACAGTATACAAATGGCCATATGAATTACCAGTTATCACATAGCCCAGGACAGAGGGCTCCTGGTGGGCAAAGTGAAACAGGGAAAATATGCTAGCAGAAGGACTGACATGATCCCCAAATTACTTGACAAGGAATTTCTAAATGACAGTTTACCTGGCATACTTCTTACTCTGTTCTTTGGAACATGAGAGCAAAAAGATATTCCAAGCAGTCCAAGATGTTCTTGTCTTTACCCAATAACGACCAGCTCAGTCATCCCAGAAATGGTTCCAGACCATGGCAGTCTTTATAACCTAAGGGCCTGGGGTTAGAAAGGTAAAGAAGTTAAGTAGTCCTTGTCCTGTTATGCCAGAGAGTTCTAGAGGACATTTTTCCTTGCCTCAACCTCCCATTTGTGTCCTAAGACCTTTTCCATGTCAGAAACTAGTATGTGCTTTGTTTTCCCTTTTAACCCAGGCAAAAACTCATCTGGTTCTGTCATGGTGACAGAAAGGTTGACAGTGACTAAGGGCAAGTTACTCACAGGCCCTCAGGCAATCACAAATGAAATGTATCTGTCATGCTCAAATTCTCCTGAGACGGCTGCTTTGGGATACTCCCCTGGGAAACATTGACTAGACACAACACACTTTTGTGCTAATCGTAACCCATCACTCTGGGAGAAATTGAGAAGAGTTCTGGGATGCTGTAATTAGCAGCAGGGTTCTCATAGCATCAAGAAAATTAGATGGGAACCCAACCCCTGCAACCTGCCCCTGTCTCATGCCTTCCTACCCTTGGATTTTAATTTCATTTTAAAGTTCCTCTTCAGGGGCAAAATATGGACTACCTCCCACAGATATCCACTCCAGCAGACTTTGCACCCCGGTGCAGTCTGTCATCAATGGCACTGTTTCTGTTCTCTGACCTTGTCTGGGAATCTTTATACTCTTTGGCAGAGATTAGGAATCCATTGCACACATACCCAAGCTACCCCACTACCTATTTTTGTAAATAAAGTATTAATGGGTCACAGCTCTACCCATGTACTTACATTACTAAGACTGCTTCCCTAATACAATAAAAGCATTGAGTAATTGTTAGAGACCATGCTGCCATCAAAGCCTAATATATATATTATAGAGCCTCTCACAGAAAGTCTGATAACGCCAATACAGAACAAAAGGAGTTCTATGCTTTTCTATCTTTAAGATTTATTTTTATGTGCATGGGTGTTTTTCCTGCAGGTATGTCTGTGTATCACATGCATACATCACCTGTAGGAAGAGGGCATCAGATCCCCAGGAAATGGAGTTACAGGCAGCTGTTCAGAGACCACCATGTATGTGCTGGGAATCAAAGCTGGGTCCTCTGGAACAGCAGGCAGTATTCTTAACCACAGAACCATCTTTCCAGTCCTCACTTCTGTGTTTTTCATAGTACCCAACATGCAAGTGTATGTGTAAATAAATGTATTAATTCCTACTCTCTTCAGATAATGTAAATTTTATATGTTGATGGATGTGTTATATGTCTGTGTTTCTGAGTTAATTGACTCCTTATGTGGCTATGGGCTTCAAAGCAAGGCTGATAAATACAGAAACATTTTGGGATATCCTTACATGAAGTTTCTCAAGATAGAATTATAAAACTAGAATTTGGTGACACATCTTGTTTTGACATGTACCATTCTTCCTTGGATCGAATTATCAAGTGGAAGACAGCTGACAGAAAAATAATATTAATTTCACTTTTATCTAGGGCAAGAGGAAGTAATCTCAAAGATTTGAAAGGGAATTGGGCATGGCTAGAAAGAGATGCAGATACATGACCATCTTTCCTACTCAAATTGTCTTAGATTTAAGGGGTGCTCTGAGGAACTGCACACAATCAGTGGTCATTTTGGCTACCTGACTAGAAGCAGCCTGTAGACCTGTACTGACAGCCAATGGGTTATACATTTTCTTGAATTTACTAGACTTTTCTCCTTTATTAGGAGGAAAATTTGCTCAGTTAACAAACACCTCACATACCCTCAGAGCACCTCAGCAACACTGAATAAAATAGCTGTTCCCCAGAAGTGAGCCTCCAATGGGCACTGCCCAGGGTCCCAGGAGTGAATCCCACACAGAAAGCCTCAGCTGGCACTGGATATGTGGAAATCATGAAACTTACTTACAAATGGTATAATTTACTTAACTAAAAAATAAGAAACTCTTAAATGCTATTAGGCAAAGCCCTGAGAATCCCACAGCAGAGGAGAGGAAGGATTATAGGAACCAGAAGGGTCAAGAACACAGCCCATAGTATCAACTAAGCAGGGCTCACAGGATCTCAGAGACAGGAACAATGAAGGAGCCTATGTGGGTCTGAGCTAGGTTCTCTGCATGTATGTTGTGTATTGTAGCTTGATGTTCTTGTTGGACTCCTAACAGTGGAAGTGGGGTTATCTCTGACTATTGACTGCTTTTAGGACCCTTTCCCTGCTACTGGGTTGCCTTGTCCAGCCTTGATATGAGGGTGTGTGCCTAGTCTTACTGTACCTCGCTCTATCATGTTTGGTTGCTTTCCATGGGAGGTCTGCTCCTTTTTTAAGTGAAACAGAGGGGGAGAGGATCTGTGAAAGATGTGGAGAGAGGTACTGGGAAGAGAGAAGGGTGGTGTGAAAGAATCCTTTTGTGCACTGTAAAGATGTGTTACTTTCATTTGTTTAATAAGGAACTAACTGGACAATAACAAGGCAGGAAGAGAGCAGGTGGGGAAGCCAGATTGATAGAGCCATTGGAAAGAAGGAAGGCAGAGTCACCAGGAGATGTGGAGAGAAGGAAGATGAACATGCTGTGTTAAAGAAAGGTGCCAAGTCATGTGTAAAACATAGATAAGAAATGGGGGTTACACAGCTAAACACTGAGCCGAACTGGAATCCATATGCAGAAAGGGAGGACAAGACCAGGCTAAAGAAACACACAGAGACAACTGACCTGAACAAGGAGGAGCTAATGGGCCCCAGACTGCTAGCTGGGAATCCAGCATTGGACTAACTCAGACCTCCTGAACATGGGTCTCAGCTAGAAGCCCTGAGCAGTCTAAGGGACCTCATACAGTGGAACCAGGATGTATCCCTGGTTCACAAAAGGACTTTGGGAGCACATTCCCCATGGAGGGATACTCCCTTAACCTAGAGGCAGGAGGGAGGGCCTAGACCCTACTTCAAATGACTTGACAGATTTAGATGACCCCTCCAAGAAGTCATCATGTGGAATGGGGGGTTGGGAATGGGATGGGAAGGTGGCCAAGAGGTATGGGAGGGTGGAAGACAGGGAGGGAGGGTGGAAGGGAGGAATGAAGAGGGAACTGGGATCTATATGTAAAATAAGAAAAGTAAATTTAAAAAAAAAGAGCAAAATGGGGGTTAATTGAAGTCATAAGAGCTAGTTAGCAACAAGCCTAAGCTATCAGCTGAGCATTTATAATTAGTAATAAGTCTCTGTGTTGTTTATTGGGGAGCCAGCAGTGCCAACAAAAACCCCTGCCTACAGGAGGGAGGGGAAACTGTGGTTGGGATGTAATATATTGGAGAAGAATAAACAAACAAATAGATAAAATTTCAAAAGAAACTGTTAAATATTGTCAAATAAATAAAGGGATATGTCAACAGGGTTGAAGAGACGATAATAAATAAGAATGGAGGGTATTTCTCTATTTTCAAAGTATTATACTGAAAATGGATCCTAGTCATTCATATTTGTTATGACAATGAGGGGTAAGGAGTCCCTCCCCTCCAAGAGTACAAATCTGACAGCTCCCCACTTTTCCTGGGACTCTGAGGACTGGGCTGACCCAGGTGCCTGCTCTGTATTGGTTCCTATCAGCAGTCTGTATGGGCCAATTCAGACTACACTGGACACCCTCTTAGTTATGTCCCATTGTCCACTTCCCCCTTTCCTCCCAGAATCTTTCACTGAGATCTTTACACTCTTAATCTGGTGTCAGAAAATCTAATCTCTCAACAGCTGTTCACAGAAAATACCTCCTTTCTTGGCCCTCTGACAAACAGGCTTCTTTTCCTTGCATGTGTCATTTTTCTGAAGACAGGAAGAAAGTAAGCATTGTGGCTTTCCTGCTTCTCACTCAGGGACCAGGAAGGCCTTGTCTTTCTTCAAAATTCTTATCCTTGCCCCTCAAACTCCAGCCTGATTACTTTATCTTACTGTCAATTGATGGAATGAAAGCAGTTATTGAAGACCTCTCCTTCCTAGTGTAAATATATGGATGGATAACTCTCAGCCTAGGGATGTTTTGAACCCCAGGAGATGTCTGGCTATGTCTATAGACATTTGATAATCACATCTTAGGCACAGAGCAGAGATGAGATGAGTAGAACACATGTGCTCCAGAATGTCAATAGTGTCAAGATCTAAATCAACTTGTACAAACACATCTTTCTTCTGTTTCTGCTGGAATAACTCAGCCCCTATCAGTTATCTCAGGCCAGAGAAATAACTAAAGGCTCTCACCACACAAGCCTGGAAACTTGAGTTCAGTACCCAGACCCATGTAAAAAGGTGAAAAAAATTAATTCCACAAAGTTACCCTCTGAACTCCCCACACATGCTGTGGCATGCACACCTACACACACACATACACAAAGGAAGAGAGAGAGAGAGAGAGAGAGAGAGAGAGAGAGAGAGAGAGAGAGCAAGCATGTGCATACACATGACTGACTATAAGTCAGATTTGGGCCAGTGAGCAAGCTTAGTGGGTAAAGATACTTGCAGCCAAACCTGACAACTTGAGTTTGAGTCTCTCTCAGACTTCACCCACAGATACAAGGACCCACTGTGTAACTTGCTCTCTGACCTCCACATATATATAGGCATGCACCCATAAACATGCATGCAAAAATAAATACATGTAGTAACATTTTAAATTTTAAAACAAACTATTCCTCACTTTTGTAATCAGAGGGTTCTCTGTCATGCAGCTGCTGCTAAATAATCACTCAGAAGCTTAATATCAATTACAAACTGTCTGGTCTGTATTTCAAGCTTATTGCTAACTACCTCTTACATTTAAATGAACCCATTTCTATTAATCTACGTATTGCTATATGGCTATGGCATTACCGGTCTGCTGACATCTTGCTTCTTGGGAAGCGGGAAGCCAGTTCACATCTCCCCCAGACTCCTCCCTTCTTCTCTCTGTATTTTCAATTTGGCTTTCCTGCCTGGCCTTATTCTGTCTTGCTATAGGCCAAAGCAGCTTCCTTATTAACCAATGAGAGGAATACATAAGGTTGCCCACAGCACACTTTCAAAGACTTTCCTCCAGAAATGATTGCTTCGGCATATTTTCAGGTTTTTCCCTTTCTGTCATACGTACTCAGTTACTCAACGAAATGGTTACACAGCAGATTCTTTTTTAATTAGTTCTTTGGGAATTTTGTATAACATAATTTGAGCATCTTCACTCTCCCTCCCCCAGCTCTTCCTAGACCCAATCCCATTCCCTCCCCACCAAACATTATGTCCGTTTTTTAAAAATCCCAAACCAGGCAAATTTGTGCTACCCAAACACCTTTGGATGTGTGGCTTTTCACTGTAGCATGGTCAATTTATCAGGGGTTCTACTCCTAGGAAAACTGACTCCCTTCTCCCAGCAGCCAACTATTGCCAATAATCCCTTTAATAAGAAGCTTCTTGCCCAACTCTAGTCTTCCTGATGAGAACTGATCTGGTTTAGGCTTGGGCAGGTCTTGTGCTTGCTGTCACACCATTGTGAGTTCATATGAACAGCTGCCCTGCTATGTTCAGGAAACAGTTTCCTTGTAGTCACCCACTGTCTCAGGCTCTTACATTCTTTCTGCTCTCTCTTCTGTGTGGTGATATTTTGTTTATGATCTAACAAATAAAAACTTTCCTGAAGATCAGAGTGCAAAGCTAGACACACTAGTTAGCCATAGAGGCCAAGCAGTGGCCTTTAATCCCAGCACTCAGGAGACAGAGACAGATGGAGTTCAGGGTCACCCTGGGCTACAAGAAATTGACCCAGTCTAATAGAGAAACAGAGCTCACACAAAAGTGATCCTAGTGCTTGGAGTGACATGCTGCCTTTAATCCCAGCACTAGGGAGGCAGAGACAGGAGTGATATGACTGGGCAGAGAGAGGACTATAAGGTGGGAGGAGACAAGAGCCCAGGGCAGTCTGAGCAGCAGTTAGTCTGAAGCAATCAATCGGAAGCAGTCTGAGAAGCGGGGTGGTCTGAGGATGCAGTCTGAGGAACAGTGCAGTCTGGGGATGCAGTCTGGGGAACAATGCGGTCTGAGGATGCAGTCTGAGGAGGCAGTATGGGGAACAATGCAGTCTGGTGATGCAGTCTGGTGTTGCAATCTGGTGATGCAGTCTGAAGAGGCAGTCTGGGGATGCAGTCTGGGGAACAATGCAGTCTGAGGATGCAATCTGGTGATGCAGTCTGAGAAACAATGCAGTCTGAGGATGCACTCTGAGGAGGCAGTCTGGGGATGCATTCTGAGGACAGGATCCCCCACTGGGCCTGGGCATTGGCAGAGGAAAGAACTCTCTAGTGGCTGGCCACTTTGCTTCTCTGATCTTTTAGCTTTTCCCCCAATATCTGACTCTGGGTTTTTATTATTAAGACCAAAGAGAATTACTACTACACTTCTGTAACAATCTCTGGGACTTGGGAGGTACAGTACATATATCCCATTTACAGTGAACATTCTGAAGTTTTGGTTACTTGTGGGTCTCTGTGTTGATCATCATCTACTGCAAACAGAAACTTCCCTAATGAGGGTGAAGAGATGCACTCATCTATGGGTACAATGACAAATCATTAGGGTTGCTTTAATACTATGTCCGTTTAGTAGAGTAAGACTAGTAGATCTCTCCTAGAATCTATGATTTGTCTAGGCACAAGTTCTTGTCCTAATAATTGTGCCAGGTATGGGTTTCACCTTGTGGAGCAGGCCCCAAATCCAATCAGAAAATGATTGGTTATTCCCACATTTTTGTCACTATGCCACTGGTGGGCATGTCTTGTCGAGTCAGTTATTATTGTAGTTCATAGGATTTACAGCTGGATAAGAATGATGATTACTTGTCTCCTTCAGTAGTGTGCATATCATCTTCAAGTGCTATGAAAGCTAGCCAATAGGAATGAAGCTTCCAGATTAGTACCAGCCTGACTTTTCCATGTTCTGGACTCAAGTGCATGGTGTCTTCAGCCATAGGGTCTTACTGTCAAGTTCTGGAGGGTAGTAAAGAGCTCTGGTGATAACCTGTAATGTTTGGGGGGGGGTCTTTGGTACCTCACTGGCTAACAATTTCAAAAGAAGTAACCCATTCCTAGATGTAAGTTTTGTATTTGTTGGTCTTTGGTGTGCAGTAGCGGCATTGCTGCCCCATTATAGGATAATCCATTTTAACGCTTTTATGCATGTGCACATACTTAGGAAGCTTCTACAGTGTCAGACCTCCATGTGACTTTTTGGAAAAGTCCTTAGTGTTGTTTATCCCTCTTCTACTCTCCCCTCTGCTGCCCCATCACAATTTATCCCTCTTTGTCCCATTATTCCTTTTGAACCCTTTATACCACGCATTCCAGATGCCCTTCATGATGAGAGTACAAGACAGATGAAAGCCTCTGCCCCAGTGCAACTCACATCTTGGGAAGGAGAATGAAAGCAGTGGGCACACTGGTGGTGGGTAAAGGAAGAAGAAGCAGGCTAGCAGAGCAGAAGACACACAGAAGTCCAAGGGTGGAAACTGGAAGGAAGGTGGCCAAGGAAGGCCTACGAATATGCCAAGAGTGAAGTAAGATGCAGAAGGAAGTTAAGAAGACAGGACCTACACAAAATCTGGGGGAAGAGCATCTAAGGCAAAAACAGCAGCTACCAGGAGGGTCTAACACACCAAAGAAAACCAAGACTGAAATGAAGATGAGCGCAGATTACCTTGGTGGATGGAGCTGGCTCTAGAGGAGAGTAGAGACAGACCTTTCTGTCTTCTTTTTAAATATAATATATTGTAATCAAGGAGCATTTTTTTTTAAGAAAAACATTAACAGGCTAGTACAGGGGAAAAAAATCCATGTGGGTTGAATTGGAAGTGATGTTTCTCTTACAGTGTTTTAGTATATTTAGCAGTGAGCTCAAAGGCACAAATGAATTGTTTCCCAGGTCACTATTGTTCTTCTACTGTTTCTTTCTCACATCCACACACTCTGGCCTTCAGGTGCTCCAACACCAAGATGCAGTACTGATGTGCCTCTTTCAAGACACAACTCAATTTAACTGCTTTCACATTTATCTTGAGCAGGCCTTGCCCTCACACGTTGCCTGGGAGTCATACAAGCTGCTACTTTAGTAAATAAGCAGTAACGGTGCCATGGTAAGCCGTGTTGTACTTGAGGCAAAAGAAATAGCCAGTAATAATAGTACTGTCTTTCTTTTAAATGCTGTCTTTTATCCACATGGACTTTATATGGCATTTTGGTTTTTAATATCCCATTACTGTTTTAATGTGTTTTCTGTGGTTTCCTTATATTCTACACCCAAGGCATATGCCTCAATAGTACTGAAGCCAAGCCTGCTGAACCAAAATGAAAAGAAAAGAGACACTAAGATGAACAGTTCCAGAGCCCCATAAACTATCTCATGCACTGACAAAGGCCACTGGGCAACATTGAGCACTGTCCTCTACCCAAATGGCTACTCTATCCAATACAGCAACACTAGCCACATGTGGCTGTGTGCACTTCACTTAATTAAGATGACAAGTACAGGAGAGGAGATTGCTCGTGATACACCTAGAAGCCTCTGAGAGCTCACCTCACCCTACCCTACCCTATCAACCTGCCAAATCCTCCCATACTTATCAGAAAAGCATGGTGCATAACATAATGCCCAAGTCTTAGTATATGTAGTCATTTATTCCTTCATCCTTCAATCAACAAGCATGTATAAATGCCTATTGTGTGCACTAGGTATTAAGAATGTGTCAGTGAACAAAACAGACCAACACCTCCCTGGTTTTGTGGAGCTTATATTATAGTAAGGAAAATAGAGATATACCAAAAAAAAAAGTGCATGTCTCATAGTATAGTAACAAAGGCTAGGAACAGAAATAAAGCAGGAAAAAGGAGGCAGGACAGTATGAGGGAGGTCACACCTGAGATGTGAGATAAGAGAGAGGGAGTACATATTTAGGGGGCAAGGTCAGGAAAGACCCTGAAGAGAGAGAGAGAGAGAGAGAGAGAGAGAGAGAGAGAGAGAGAGGAGGGAGGGAGGGAGGGAGGGAGGGAGGGAGGGAGGGAGGGACGGAGAGAGAGAGAGAGGAGAGAGAGAGAGAGAGAGGGAGGGAGGGAGGGAGGGAGGGAGAGAGGGAGGGAGGGAGGGAGAGAGAGAGAGAGAGAGAGAGAGAGAGAGAGAGAGAGAGAGAGAGAGAGAGAGAGAGAGAGAGAGAGAGAGAGAGAGAGACCACTGTCTTTGGGAATGACAAGGCTTCTTGCAACTGGAGTTTGGAAGCGGAAGACTGTTTACAGCTCCATTCATGACTTTATAGAACCCACTCTGCTTTCTGCCTGATCTCTTGGTCTTACAGTTACTGCTGTGGACTCCTCCAGCAGGAGCAGCTAAGTCTTCCTCATTTGTCATTTGTCAGCTGCAGCCCTCAGCACAGCCCTCACAGAAGTGGCAGGGGTGGGGCTGTAAAGGAAGGTGCATGAGTGGATGGGATTCATCCTTCTCCAGTAGTCTGGTGATGACTTGCCTGAGTAGACCATAAGCAGCTGTTCCTTTCATTATCAGGCATTCAAAGCATGTTCACAGCCACTGAACCGACAGCACGCAGACCTACTGAGAGCTCACACTCCCAGCATAATCACTGACACTAATACAAGCTCATTTGTGACCCTGACAAGTGAACTTGAAGGAGACTGCCTCCGCATTCTCCTGCCTTGTGTTTCTTGTTGTGTATAAAACTCCAGCCACTTTCCGCAAAATGCCTTTGCCCAGGCAGTCGTCACTAAATTCTTGGCCTCTACTAAAGATTGTCTACTTTGCTAGCATCTAGAGAATGGAAAGAGGCAAACCCCCACCCCCCACAGGAAAAAGTGGCCAAAATTGGATTTGTGTGAGACTACCTCATGCTGCCTTTTTGAGGCTCTATTCTACCCTCTGTCACCAGAGAATTCATTCAGTTCATCTCGCCTGGAAGGCACCGCCACTGGACATATGTGGAGGTTTTCATCTGTCTATCATGCTACCCTGTCAGCAGAAAATGTTGGCAGAGATTTACTGACTCATAGTGTCGAGACAGGCATATCTGCCTGCTGTGAAGATGGAGTCCTCTCTCCACCAAAATGTAAATATGATGTGACCCTTTCCAAAAACCACCAGCCCTGGGCTGTATGAAACAGACAGAGCAAGGAGCGAGCCGAGTGCTGAAGGGCAATTAGTTAGAGAGCATGATGGGAAGAAGAGAGGCAGTATCTGTAAAGGAGGCAGCTAGTGCAATGGCTGTGCACTTAGGGATGGACTTAAGAGTGCACAGAGGCACTAAAGTATCCGGAGCTTAGCTTACGTTTCCTTTGGTGGATTTGGTTTGGCTCATCTATTGTGCAAGTTATGAAGCTACCACTCCTTTTTCAAAAGAAAAATATCAACATTTATTTGTTTGTTTGTATAGTGTATTGTGTGGAGGTCAGAGGACACCTGTGGGAATCAGTTCTCTCCTTCCACCATGTGGGGGTCCAACTCAGGGCATCCATCTTGGTGGTAAGCACTCTTACTGACTGAGCTATCCCCTGGCTCTGTGGCTCCTGCTTTTCAAATATAAAGAGACATGAACCTCATCAAGAGAGACAATAGAAATGTGGATTCATCCATAAGTGAGAAATGGAAGCAAATTTCTAGAAAACAAAATGCAAATGAAAACTGTTCAGTGGATGAACACATGGAAAAGAGACAGCCTAGAGTATCCTAGAAGGGGATACTAAGAAGGGGTTACCTTTGTATGTGAGACCAAGCACACAGCAGGGATAGCTCCTGTCCTGTCAGTACTTCCAGGCCATGCCCTATGTGTGTGTGTGTTTCATCCACTGAACAGTTTTCATTTGCATTTTGTTTTCTAGATGGATGCCCTGACTTACTTGCTATGTTAACATCCCAATGATGGTAGATGCCAAGTAAATGCCTGAAAAATATGTGAAGGGGGAGAAGGTGCATGGATAGGTGGGTTGATGGGCAACTGTGTCATCCCAGACCCAAATGGCTCCAAAACAGCATACCACATTACCTCCTTGGGCTCTAACATAGCAAGTAAGTCTGGCAGCAGTCTAGACACGATGTCTATTAATATGAGTTAAAGCTTGAGGGTTCAGAGGCCATGAATCACAGAAGAACAAAGCAGAAGGGGGGGGCAACAGAAATGTGAGAAACAGGAGATGGCTGTCAGTCAGTAAAAGGCTCAGAAACACGCCAAAGCACTAAATCAAGAGCCAATGATGACAATACGCCCTGATCAGAGGGACTGGTGTCAACACAGTGGGAGGACAGAGACTCTGTTACTGCTCTGATTGAACCAAAAACCCAAGAGCTAGGGGAGCATGACTTGGAGCCACGGGCTCGGTGAGCCAGGTGTGTACTATATTTATTTGTATATTTATTTCTTGCTTAGATCTAAGAAGAGCATAGGTCCCCTAACAAGGACAGGGAAGGAACAAAGAAATAAAAACTATGTGAGAAAAGGAAAGTCAAGTAACAGGGAAAAAGAATTCTAACACGCTGCACACTAGCAGGTACACATCTGCCTCTAAGCTTTCTAGAAGCCAGCTTTAAATTACCTACACCCTGGAGAGTGTGTGCCTACACACACACACACACACACACACACACACACACACACACACCGATAGAAATGAACCAGTTGCTCAGGAGAAAGAAAATTTTTCTGGTATTGAAGACAAAGAATGCATCCTTTTTTTCCTCCTCATAGAGATAGTCTGTTCAATCTTTGAAACAGCCTTGTGAAGTGCTCATTGCTAACTATCTCTATTCCAAGCCCAACTGTGGTCTTCGGCCTGGGGATTTTTCCTGATTACAAGAACAAGGTGAGACCCCAGGCCTTCCATACATGGGCTCCAAGGAAAGTCAAGACCCATATTCTCCACAGGCACAGTCCAGACTAGACCAAACTCATTCTTTCTAATTTATCTTTGTATGTAGTTCCTGCCAATCCCTGGGAAAGGTGGCAAAAGGGGGAGACGTGACAAGAGCCAGAAAGAAACCAAGCCTACACTCAGGAGAGCATTCTCCACTCCTGTGTGTGCGACCAGACACTACTAGAGGTCCTCAGACCCTTTCTGACTGCCTGGTGACACCACAACAAAGATCTCTGGATTAGGCAAGCATAATTTTTGAGATAGCCACAGAGACACTGATTGTCACTGACTCAGGCTTCTTTCCATCCCTGAGCCCTCTTGGGAAAGTGCCTCTGGCTACTCACAGCAACCTTCCCCAGGGAAGGCAATCCCCAGGGCTGGACTTGAGCCAGTGGAAAGCCCAGGCCAGCCCCAACAGCTGTACAGTCTGGTCATACATGTGACCTAGCTGTTGTCATTTGAACTTCCATGTGCCTGATTCCCATGCTTGTATCTTAACTAACACGAGCTTGGGGACACAGGGGTGGGGGTGGGGCAGTTGTGGAAAGACACATAGGCCCTCTCCATCGGAAGGAAGCTAAATGCTGGAATGAGCCATTTGCTCTGATTTAAACCTTTGAGTCTTCGTGAAATACATATGGAATTTCACCCTCATTGTGACAGTCTCAGTCTTCTGCCCTCTCCAGTGGGAATTAATGTTATTAAATTACACACACACACACACACACACACACACACACACACACACACACACACACACTCGAGCCAGGGGGAGCAGGAGTTCAGAGAGCTTCCTGGTTCTTGAACCATGTGAAGGTGCACCGAGAGACATAACATGACACCAGACCCGCCACCACTTTCGTATTCAATCTCTCAACCTCTGTAAGAATAAACTCTTATTCCTGAATATCCAGGTGATGGTCATTTGTTATAGCAGCAAGAACAGACTTAGACATCACTCAGGGGCAGGGCAAACTGCATAATCTATCTTGTGTCACCACCGGCTATCAATAGCCCTTGTAACTAGTGCTGTTCAATTATTGTTCATTTAAACCAAACGTCTTCAGTTTTTCATTAAGAAAGTCTATTTTTTTTTTATAAATTTCAATCCTGGATTATCCATAATAGAAGTGTTGCAGAAAATGAAGTAGGCTCTGGAGCTAGTCCTAGGGTTATGGCCAGAGCTTGAGCAGCCAGGCTCCTGCTGTCCTGGATGCCTGTCCCTGAGGTCTGACTCAGCATTAGAGCCCTGCACAGTATCTCCTGAGCATGAAGGGAGTCCTCTCCCCCACTGCTTTCCTTGAGGGAACTCAGAGCTCCTCATATGACCTGAGTTTCAATCTATTTCTGGCTCGATGTAGAACACCAAATCTGCTAATGGGCGCATTATCATCATGTTATTTTTAATGTTCTTCCCTGACTAATCAATTATTTCCCGCTCAGCTAAGCCTTCCACCTCAGGCTGTCCTGCCTCTGACAGTTCCTCCTAACTCAGAGCCTCAGGGCCCACAGAAGCAGCAGGGGGTTGTGGGAGTCTCTGAAGGTGTCTAGCAAGTCTGGGAGCTGGGGCGAATCCTGAAGGACATTTTAGGGCACACAAGGACAACTCTCTTCACGTTCATTTCTTAGCTATCACTTCTTTCAAAAGGTTTCCAAAATGAAGCTAATTGAATGTGCTGGTATGGTTTTTTATGTGGGAAAACGGGCAGATGATGAAGTCTAGTCACTTCTGTCCATGTTTCCATGAAACTAACAAGAGCTCAGTGGTTGTGTTAACCAGTGTTTGTGTAAGAGAAGCATGAGGCTAGAAATGCCTCTTTTGCCAGTAACAATGATAAATACCTGTGTAAATAACCTCAGGTGTTCAGTCACTCTGATTTAAACAGCACTTCTGCCAGGTCTGTTCGTGAATGTTCTTATATACAGCAAGGGAGTGAGCCATCAGCATATACACAAGTGTGAGGTTCCGGTGCAATCTACTTCCAACCTATGAAACTTCCTGTATCAAAAGTAATAAGTATGTATAACTATGCTCACTGTGCTCTTGTTTAGGGTAGCAGCAGCTTTTAAATAACCTTATTCTTGGCAACAGGAGAATGTCTACAGATGAAGGCATGTCAACTCATTCAGTTCACACTTAACACAACTTATCGAGATGCTGTTGCTTCCGTGACTTGCGTTTTATCGTTCCTCCGTTCCTTCTACTGTTTTTCTTTGTATCAACTAAATCAAATGTGTTTTAGTGTTTAATTTTAGTTCTTCTGCTGACTTTTTAGTTATATACTTAAAGTTGTTTTCTCACAGGCTTCTCTAGGGATCACAATATGAATATTTACCTTATCATAATTAACTTCAGATCAATGCTGATTTAACCTCAGAAGAATACAGCAAGTTGATTCCAATGTAACTCCAATCCCAAATACTGGTATTATGATACGCATCTGTATACTGCATTATAGATCATATTTACTTATGTATCTCTCACAATTGTAGAAAATATAACATACAAAACATACATAACATATCATGTTACACATATATTTCATGTACTATACACCCAATAATATGGTGTGATTACTTTTAGCAAAAATGCCTTTTGAAAAATTAAGGAACAAAAATAAAAATATATAAACTTCCCATGCCTCGTTTTTAATAACATATTTTACAGTTTGTTCTTTTTTATTTCTTCCTATAGATGAGTCACCATGTGCTGGGGCATCTCAGTTGAAGTAGCTGTCTCACTTCAGCACTGTCTCTAAAGCAACACATCCTCTGTTTTCTGTTTTTCCGAGAACATCTTTATTTCATCTTGAGTTTTGAAGGACAGTTTTGTTTGATGTAGAATCTGTGGCTGACAGCCTTTTTCTCTCAGCGCCTTGAGTACATCACTCCACTGCCTTTGGGCTGCCCCCCCCCTTTTTAACAAAGCTCTCTAATGCTCTCCATTTTTTATTGTGTTGCTCTTGATTTTAACATAGCCATATTCAGATGGGTTCATTTATTCCCATATTCCAAATTCCTCTTTGATAGAGGGAAACTTATTTGATCCGTGTATCAAACAAACAGCACTCTTTGCTTTCAGATTTTGCAGTGGCTTGTGGCTGGTGCTACTCACTTACTTTTCGAGCCTGCATGCTCGCTCTTGGATGGTGGGTGACTGAGCCTGGGCTCATTTTCCTACAAACATATGACTTTATGTCAAGTCCAGTTTAAGTGAAGAGAGGGATAGATCAGAGCTGGCATAGTGAGGACCTACTGCACCTAGACAAGCAGAATCCTAGAGGGAGGTTCAGCAAGCACTGACAGGGTAATTGACAGACAGGTAAGGCAGTCAACAGAGCAGGGAGGTATGCCATCAAAGATGTCTCTTCCCTGACTAATCAGATATTTCCAGCTCAGCTAAGCCTTCTACCTCAGACTGCCCTGCCTGAGGAGGTTCACAGTTTCACTCCAGGTGACTGGGATCAAGTAGGATTCAGCAAGGCTCTGGGAAGCACGGCTCATTCCCACTTATGTAATTTTGAGCAATGCACCACCTCCTCCGAGTCTTACTTTCTGTTTTCTAAATAGGGCTAAAGATTCCTATCTTTACAAAGTTAATTTGCTGGCTACAACTATTTTGCACACATTTTCCATATACTACGTGAGACATGGAAGTTATAACTACCTATATTGTTGGAAATGCAGGTGCTGATAATTTAAATGGATCACAGATCTTAAAGGTCAGTCAAACATAGGTCCAGGCACTTGGTGAACAAGGAGATGATTCAGATTTCAGAACTAAGAAACAGAATAGCATTCAGTCTACCTGCAGGGGTGCAAAGGTCGGATCTGGGCTATGTCCAAAAGTCACCTAAATAGATTGCTCATATTTCTCTCTGAAGTATCTGGTGACACTGATAGGAGGAAATGAACATTGTGCAATAGTCCGTGAGGTTTCATTTTCTATAATGGATCCATGCTGTTCTAGTTCCCATAACTCAGTAACAAATAAAAAAAGAAAATTAAAACAATGAAAGCATTTAGTTTGCTTGCACTTTTCAGCATGGATGAATGTGAGCAAGGTAGCTGATATAGGTGGCCCTCGGCTTCAATTAAGTGACTAGAGAGCTGGGAATTGCCATCATCTGAGGATTTATCACTGCCATGATGCTGGCTGTCAGCTAAGACCTTAACAGAGATCACGGTCTAGAATACCTTACCACAACATCTTCATATGACATGCCCCAGGGTGTTTCCTGGCCCTGTCACAGGACAGTATGGTGAGGGGGAGTGTGGCATGAAGCATAAAACCATGTTTGATGAGAGAAGCTCAACATTACCATTGAAAACCGGCTTATTGTATGGGATATAGTGATGGCTTCATCTTTAGAGAAAAATTCTGCAACTAAACAGAGGTTAAGAAGGCATGTAACCTAGAGTAGAAGATAGCCCAGATTTCTCATGTCCTCCTCTTTAGTCTGACCTGGTGAGTCTCCTGAACCTCCGTGTTCATCCATACATTGTACACAACCAGTAATATTTAGCCCTGATCCCACATACTGACCATTCCTACCTGCACTGTAGCCAACTTCTAAGTCAACCAGGACCCGCCCTATCTGCTACCATCTACAGCTCACTTCTGCTACACTTCCAACCACACCACCCACCCAGACTTCTCACAGGTTCCTCCAGGGTCTAGCCTGGTAAATCTTCTCCCCAACATGTCAGGTATACCCTGGAGCACATATATAGGTTTTCCCTGTCTAGGCCATGGCACTGTATCTTTAGACTGTGTCCTGGACACTTCCTACCTATCTTCCAATGCACAGAACTCTCCCTCACCTTATCCAATCTTTCCAGCCAGCCAGATCTACCCAATACTCCAGTCTTCAACAGGAAGTACACACCAACCCAGCCCCCTCAGCACACCTGACTTATTACAACCAAGCCATTTCTGACTTTTAGGCCCAAATTACCCACACAGCCTCTCTCCTGCCAAAGCTTTCTCTGTCTATAACAGTCTCAGAACTAACAAAAGAAGTACACATGCTGAGATCTCATTGCAAAAATGCCAACAATATGAAAGATCAAAGCAGTATATTCTTTCCAAAACCTGCTTGCTCTGTCTAAATGTTTGCCAATGAGAATTATCTAGATGCAGCCAAGGAAATTTTAAAAGAATAATCATATGCTCCATGTAAGAATTTGATGGGTTTAAAGAAGACACAACAGCTCAGTGAAATTAAAAACAATAAACACCTGAGTAATTCCAAGAAAACAAAAACATAAGGTTGATGCAAATGATGAAGGCACTCTAGGACTTGAGAACAGAATTCAATAAGCAGATGATAGAAACATTGACATGGACTTGAGCTGAATGGAAAATGTAATTGAAAAACCCAATAACTTAACTAGAAGACTTGACGAAAAGAAAGCCTTACAAATAGGACAAATCAAACCAAAAATAGAATACAAGGACTTGAAAATAGAGTGTCTAGACCAAATAAGCTAAACACATAAAGAAAATTTAAAACATAAAAAAGGCATACACAGAAAATATGGAAAAGATATTTCAGATAACTCTGGCTTGTTTCAAGTTGACATAAAACTAGCCAGCACAATACTCCATGCTCATAGATTGGGTAGAATTAATAACAATTTTACCTAAATCAATTACAGATTCAATAAAATTTCAACAAAAATCAACATCTCATTACTTATAAATATAAAAAGAAAAAAACTATCCTAAAATTCATATTGAACCACAAATTCCCTGGATAACAAAATCAATCCTGAAAAAAAGAAACAATGCTGGAGGGGTTACAAATCCAGATCTTACCCTGTACAATAAAGAAACTTGTGGAAGCACCACCATCCCTGACTTCAAGCTCTATTATAGAGCTATAGTCCTGAAAACAGCTTGGTATTGGCACAAAAATAGACAGGTAGACCAATGGAATCTAATTGAAAACCCTAACATTAACCCACACACCTACAAACACCTATTTTTGACAAAGAAGCTAAAATTATACAATGGAATAAAGAAAGCATCATCAGCAAATGGTGCTGGCATAATTTGTAGAAGACTGCAGATAGATCCATATCTATTGTCATCCACAAAACATAAGTTCAAATGGATCAAAGACCTCAACTAAATCTACCCACACTGAACCTCTTAGAAGAGAAAGTGGGAAGCACCCTTGAAAGAATTTGTACAGGAGACCACTTCTTGAAAAAAACACCAGCAGCACAGACACTGAGATAGTCAATTAATAAATGGGACCTCCTGAAATTGAAAAGCTGCTGTAAGGCAAAGGACACAGTCAACAAGATAAAACAGCAGCCCACAGAATAGGAAAAGATATTTACAAACTCCACATCTGACAGACTGTTGATTTCCAAAATATACAAATAACTCAACAAGCTAGTTACCAAAACACCAAATAATCCAATTAAAAAGTGGGGTACAGAACTGAATAGAGAATTCTCAAAAGAGGAATCCAAGATGGCTGAAAGACACTTAAGAAAGTGCTCAATATCCTTAGCCATCAGGGAAATGCAAATCAAAACAATTCTGAGATACCATCTTACTCCTGCCAGAATGGCTAAAATCAAAACCACCAAGGAGAGTTTATGCTGGAGAGGATGTGGAGAAAGGTACACACTCCTCCACTGCTGGTGGGAGAGCAAACTTGTACAGTCACTTTGGAGATCAGTATAGTGGTTCCTCAGGAAAATGGGAATCAGTCTACCTCAGGATCCAGCAATTTCATTCTTAGACATATACCCTAAGGTCTTCTTTTACTCACCAGGTCAGACTAAAGAGGAGGACATGAGAAATCTGGGCTATCTTAGGCATTCATACAACAAGGACATCTGTCCAACTATGTTCATAGTAAGCATTGTTTGTAATAGCCAAAACCTGGAAACTACCTAGATTCCCCTGAACTGAAGAATTGACGGAGAAAATGTGTTACATTTACACAATGGAGTACTACTCAGAGGAAAAACAAAAACAAAAACAAACAAAAAAAATGGAATCTTGAAATTCTCAGGCAAATGGATGGAACAAGTATCCTGAGTGAGGTAACTCAGTCACAAAAAGACAAACACGGTAGGTACTCACTCATATATGGATTTTAGACACTACAATCCACACTGCCAGAGACACTAGGAAACAAGGAAGACTCTATCATGTAAAACAAGATTGTTACTAACTTAAATTAAATAAATATATATATATATATATATATATATATATATATATATATATATATATATGAAAAGCACAAGTTCCAAATCTTAAGATACACTACAGGAGACACAGTAAGAATGATGTGGTACTGGCACAGAAATAGTCATGTAGACCAATGGAACAAAATCCAAGATCCGAACATAACCTCATATAACACCAACCTCTAATTTGACAAAGATGCCAAACATATAAGCTAGACATAAAGAAAGCATCTTCAACAAATGTTGCTGGATAAACTGGATGTTCACAAGCAGAATGGAATTAGACCTGCATCTGTCACCATGCACAAAACTAATCCCAAATGGGTCAACAACCTAAAAGTGAAATGTGAGACACTGAAAGTGCCAGAAGAAAACATAGGCAGCACCCGATGTAATATAGGTGTAGGAAAGTTGGAAAGGACTTTCTGAATAGGACTCCATTTGTTCAAGAATTAAGTCCAACAATTGACAAGTAAGAACTGATAAAACTAAAAGACTTCTGCAGAGCTAAAGAAACAATCAACCTGGTGAAGAAGAAGCCCACAGAATGGGAGAGAATCTTTGCCAGCCACAGGTCTCACAGAAGATTAACAACCAAAACATATAAAGAAACAGTTTTTTTTTTAAACCCAAATAGCCTATTTGGAAAAAAATGAGCCTGGGACCTAAGCAAAGAGTTCTCAAGGGGAAAAATGGCTAAGAAATACCTCAAAAAGTTTTCATTACCCCCAGTAACTGGGGAAATACTCATCAAAATAACTTTAATATTTCATCTTAACCCCATCAGAATGGCAACAATCAACAAAATAACAGACAACAAATGCTGAAGAGGATTTGGGGAGAAGGAAACCCTCATTCACTATTGGTATAATTACAAGCAGATGGAATCACCATGAAATCAATGTGAAGAATTCTCACAGTTAAAAGCAAATCTACTGTATGACCCAGCTATACCACTCCTTGCCATAAGCCTTAACACAACATCCTATGCCACAGGTCGGCTGTGTTCATTGCTAGTTTAGTTTATTCACAATAGCTAGGAAATGGAAACAACCTAAATGTTCTTCAACCTACAAATGGATAATGAAAATGTGGTACATATACACTATGGAATACCATTCAGCTTTTAAAAGATGAAATCATGAACTTTGCAGGCAAATAGATGGAACCAGAGGATATCCTATTTAGTGAGGTAACCCAGACCCCAAAAGACAAACATTGCACATTCTCTTGTCAGAGGCTTCTGGTTCCAGATCTTCAGATGTGAGCACATAGCCTGGAGTAACTACAAAATACAGGAATGCAAAATGAAACCAAGCAAGGATGGGAGTCGGGGAGTAAATGGGAGGGGAATATCAAGATACAATTGGTCTTATCAGGGAATGGAAAAGAGGGGCTCTTTAAGAAGAGGGAGAGACTTAAATACAAAAGAAGGATGGGGAAGGTTAACACAATAGCAACGGTGTCTAAAAAGTCATAGGGAATCATTCTAATAACTAATTAGCTACAAAAATCTACAGTACGTATAATTCTGTGTACTGTGTATACATATACTCATACAGTTTAAATTTTTCATTTGGGTTGACAGTGCTTTCTCCAAAAGCCAAGACCAACAAAGCCCCAAGACCAGACATGAGAATCTCTCTTTTGAGTTGTTGTCCAGAGCTGTTTTAAGAGACTTCCAAAATACACAGCCTACTATTATTGCCCTTTGTTGACCTCTCCCCACCCACACCAGATTTGGAAGTTAAGTCCCTATTGTAGAAGACACCATGTACTTCATAATCAAGACCCAGCGTACCCTGAGCTGGAATTGACCTGAATGTCTCATCCCTAAGGATAGCTTTTATGGCACCAGAAGACACCACGCAAGATTCCAAAGGAAGGAAACAACTAATCATCATACCCAGCTGTGACACTTATGAAACCACATCAATGACCAGCACAGCACGACAGTCCTAAGGATGCACTGGTGTGGCACACATACCTCAGCAGCCACCAACAGCTCTCTAGATGAACTTAAGATCTGCTCAACAAGATGGATACCATGCTAGAAAACGAGTTAATTACTTAGTACTCGTGAAGGAGAATCTACATACATCCACACATTTGCCAAACCACCATAATCCCTAATAATAATCTATAAACATTTGTCCCTATACCCACAGGTAAGTGTCATCTTCATTCTCATCAAAGAAACTTCTCTTTGCAACAGAGGCCACTACGCAAAACCACAACCAATTAAAATGCAGAGTGTGGATCCCAGTCTCGATGGATACAGCTACAAAACACTCCCACACCTAAAGCTCAGGGAACATTGCAGGAGACAGGGTAGAAAGATTGTAAGAGCCAGATAACAATAGATTTGCTATGAAATTGTGTCTCCTATTAATGTCAGAAGCTACACCTATAAAGCCTCACCAACGTGACTGCCTAAACATGAGCTGAACAAGGATAATAATAGACATGCCAAAGTGGACAGGAGAAAAGCCCAAGATGCCTAAACCCCATACAAAGTACAGACATGTAAGTAATGCTGAAAGTGGGAGAAAGATGCATATAACTAACACCAGACTGAGCAGGCTAGGAATATATGTGTATACACATACATATAAGCATGGAAGAATAATGTTTTTTTAAAAGCCTATGAATTTGAAAGATAGTAAGGATGAGTACATGAGGGGGTTTTGAGAGAAGAACAGAGGGAAATGGAAGAGAATGGAGAAAAATAAAAGAAATTGACTCAGCACTGCAGTTTGAGCTAAGTAAACAGTCTTGAGGTGGAATGTTTTTCTTCAGCTGCACATAGTAACTTGCCAATTTCAGAAGAATTTTCCCCAAAACAACTGCTGGGTTTTGAATGAGATTCCAGTTCTTCCTCAGGAAAGTTTTTTTTTTAATCTTCCTGTGGTCAATTACACTAGGGCAGTCTCCTGCGGCAGATGACTTACTTAAGCAATTTGACACAAGTCACACACTCATCGCCAACTTTCTGGAGATGTAAAAGCTTAGTACTTCATGAAACATTTGCTTTTTGGTCTCACTGTCAGTGAAAGAGTGTATTACAAGATCAACAAGAAACCCCAAGTAATAAAATAAATTAGATAATCCTATGTAAGAGAATATTGTTCAGTCTTAAAAAGGAAAGAATGCCTGGCAGGCAGCACAACATGTATGAAATGTGCCGACACTGTAGCTAGAAAAGTAAGGCAGTGGTAAAGGATGGCATCTGTGTTACACAAACATCCTAGAATTGCTGACTGTTCTAGGTGCCTGGTGCTGGAGGAGGCTTGAGTAGTCAATGTTGATTAGATGCAGTGTTGGATTTGGGGATGGTGACAAGTTCTGACAGTGGGTGGTGACAATGGATGCAGAACAATGTTAACATGCTTACTTCCACAGAACTGTACACTGAAAATAGTTAAGTGTGAAGTTCATGTGTTATATTCTCACATAATGAATGAATAACAAATAAAGGATATGTCATTTGGTACCTACCTGCTATCCTTCGAGGAGATGGCAAGGCAGTTTATAAACTAATCTGTGAGCTCCATTGAAGGACTGTCCCCTCTTCGTATGTTGCATGCATTTCACTTCTTTCGCAAGACCTGCTGTTTCCAAATTAGCTCTACTGATCTCAATACCTCACAGCTTCAGCCAGATGGTTTGCATAAGCAGTCATTTGGTCACCTGGTCACTAGCAACAACATTACTTGAAAGGGAAATAAGGTCTGGGTGAAGGCTCTCTCAAGAACATGTCCTCCTGTCTGCTGCATGTGGGGAGAATCATCCACTTGGGGTGAAGGAGAAAAGGGGCCAGATTTGAAATCCTGAAGCAGGAATTCTGCTCACTGCACATGTGCTCACTCACTGTGGCATAGACCAGTGCAGAAAGTACCCCGCAGATGCACATCAACCATCCAATATTGTTTTAGTGCAATCGTTAATAATAACGCTGTCATTAAAATTGAAAACATCTAGGAGAGAGAAACAGAGAAGGTGAATCCTGGGGCAAGAGCATAAAACAAGACTGCCGGGGAGTGTGAGCCACATATGAGTGCGGCTTGTGTCACCATTAAAGAGGAATAATAATTAAGCACCAAGAGTCAGCGTGAGCATCAGGTGAGACGATGTAGTGAAAGCACTTCACATAATCTAGTGTTGTAGAAACAGATTTGTATATTGATCTGTACGTGGCTCCTTGGCCACAGATGATTTCCAAATGATTTCTACTATCACTTCCTAAACCTCCATAAAGTATCTTGCTGTGATCTTAATAGGCATTGCAGTAAGTTAATATACTAATCTAGGGAAGCTTTGCTAATATTTTTAGTTTTCCAGATAAATAGTATGGCATTACTCCCTCAATGTTCCTCATAAGTATTATAGATTCTTTTAATAAATCCTTTTCTCCTAAGTTATATTATTAGCCAAAGATTTAGTGTTCTGATGCTATTTTAGCAGAATTGCACTTTGAACACATCACCAGACCTCATAGCACTAGTGTGCCTGGAGACATTGTCTATGTGCCAAGGCAAACTTATACCCTCGCCCCCACACATTTGCCCCATTTCATCTCATTGACTTCCATAGATTCCATTCCAAATTCTCTACCCTAAATTCCATCCACTAAAGGGTCATACACATCTATGTAGCATCTCAAACTCAACATAACCAGAGGAAAAGTCCCTTTCCTCCAAAAACCATTTGTCTGCTGTACAACAGAAACTTGGAAGGCAGGCACGACCCTGCCTTCTCTCACACACTTATATCTCATCAGATTCCAAGTCACCACACATACACACACACACACTACACACACACACACACACACACCCCTCCCCAGACCCAAGTCTTATCTAGCTTCAGCTTCTGGTCAAGAAATAGGTTTTTGGTTTGGGTTTTGAATATTTTTTTTTGGCTATTCTCTCTCCCTAAATTTTGTCTAACTCCCCTCCTCCCCCTAATTCTTTCCCTATGCTGAAACATATGCAAGCTTTGTCATACTATAACCCAAAGGATATTTCTGGAACTGATGTGCTTCTGCTTAGAATTCTTCTAAAACCTCATGATCCTCTATGAGGATGCACAAAGCCCATGGCTCAGTCTACCTGCACCCATGCCCCCATGTCTCAACACTGAGCCAGTTGCCTAGCCTTCCCCCATTTATCGCAGTCATGTTGACTCATCTCTTGCTATCTACAGCCTTGGCCTCTGATCTCTGGAATACCCATTTTTTTCCACTCAGGAATACTCTCAAGTCTTTGTCCTATAACAGATTCTCAGTTCCAGGAAGCCTTCTCTTGCTTTCTCAGGTTTTGATTGACAAATGTAAATTCATGTGTATCAGAGGTGGGCATCCTTGAAGTAGGCTTTTGCTGAGACAATACAAAACATATCTTGTGGAGCCTGCATTCTGGTGCCCCGGTCAGAGCCTCCTAAGGACTAGGGACTGTGCATGGTGTAATCTGTACTGGTGGGCCAGCCCATCTAGAGTCTGCCAGTGCCTTAGTCCTGCCACCACCCACTAGAAGAAGACAGACATGAAAGTATTGGACCTGCTTGAACCCACTGGAAGAGAATGTTGGTCTCGAACACACCAGGAGAAGAGAGGGAGAGACTCCACCGGTACCCACTGGAAGAAGGGATGGGTAGATGACAAAGTAAGAACAAGGTCAATAACAGAAAGATCAATATGACACCACCAGAGTCTAGGGAGAGACTCCACAGCAGCAAGACTAGAACATCCCAACACAGATGATAGAGACCCTCCAAGGGGTAATGAGAAAATCCCTTAAGGAAATGGAAGACAAAAAAAAAAAAAAACACAAAAAAACAAAAAGTTCAAGAAATGGAAGAAAAGACAAACCAAAATTTGCAAGAAACAATTCAAACAGTGCAAGGGTTGAAAGCTGAAATAGAGACGATAAAAAAACACAGACTGAGGGAATACTGGAAATAGAAAAGCTGGGTAAACAATCAGGAACTACAAATGCAAGCATAACCAACAGAATACAAGAGATGGAAGAGAGAATATCAGGCATTGAAGATACACTAGGAGAAATAGATTCATCGACCAAAAAAAGAAAAAAATTTAAGTCCAACAAATCTCTAACACAAAATATCCAGGAAATATGGGACACTGTGAAAAGGCCAAACCCTAAGAATAATAGGTATAAAAGAAGGTGAAGAAGCCCAACACAAAGTTGCAGAAAATATATTCAACAAAATCATAGAAGAAAATTTTCCCAACCTAAAGAAAGACATACCAATGAAATTACAAGAAGCTTACAGAACACCAAATAGAGTGGACCACAAAAGAAAAATTGCCTCACCACATAATAATCAAAACACCAAACATACGGAATAAAAAAAGAATATTAAGAGCAGCAAATGGAAAAGGTCAAGTAACATTTAAAGGCAAACCTATCAGAATTAAACCTGACTCCTCCATGAAAACTTTGAAGGCCGGGTCCTGGATAGATAATCTACCAACACTATGAGACAATGGATGCCACCCAGACTGCTATACCCAGCAAAGCTTTCTATCATTATAGATGGAGAAACCAAGATATCCCATGACCAGGCCTACAGGAAGTTCTGAAAGGAAAACTCCAACCCAAGGTAGTCAACTATACCTACAAAAATATAGGCAATAGATAATCTCACTTTACCAACAGCCAAAAGAAAAATGGGGAGAAAACCACACACAATACCACCAACAACAACAAATCTAAAACAAACAAGAATTAACAATCAATGGTTATTAATATCACTCAATATTAATGGTCTTAACTCACCTATAAAAAGACAAACTAACACAAAGAATACGAAGACAGAATCCATCCTTCTGCTGCATACAAGAAACACACCTCAACCTTAAAGACAGACATTACCTCAGAGTAAAGGGTTGGGAAAAGATTTTCTAATCAAATGGACCCAAGAAACAAACAGAAGTAGCAATCTTAATATCTAACAAATTAGACTTTAAACTAAAATCAATCAAAAGAAGTGAAGAAGGTCATTTCTTATTCACCACAGGAGAAATCCATCAAGATGAAGTCTCAATTCTGCATGTCTATTCCCCAAATACAAAGACACCAACATTCATAAAAGAAATTTACTAAAACTCAAATCACACATAAAACCTCACATGCTTACAGTAGGAGATTTCAATACCCCACTCTCAACACTGGACAGTCCACCAGACAGAAACTTAACAAAGTAACAAAGGAACTAAGAGAAGTTATGACCCAGTTGGGTCTAACAAACATTTATAGAACATTCCACCAAACACAAAAGAATATACCTTTTTCTCAGCGCCACATGGAACCTTCTCTAAAATCGACCACATACTCAGCAATATAGCAAACCTCAATAGGTACCCCCCAAAAAATGTGATAACCCCTGTATCTGATCAGACCATCATGCTTTCATGCTTTAAAGTTAGAAATTCAACAACAACAACACAAATTACAGAAACACTACAAACTCATGGAAATCAAACAATGTGCAATTGCACCATTTTGGGGTTAAGGAAGAAATAAAGAAAGAAATAAGACTTCCTAGAATTCAATGAGAATGAAGACACAACATACCCAAACTTATGGGACACTTTGAAAGCAGTACTAAGAGGAAAGTTCACTGCACTAAGTGACCACATGAAGGAACTGAAGAATAGTCACATTAGAGAATTAACAGCATAACTGAAAGCTATAGACAAAAAGAAGCAAATTCACCCTGGAGGAGTAGACACCAGGAAATAATCAAATTGAGGGCAGAAATTTGTTACATGTAGTTTTCCCACCACTCTGGTCCCACTGCCGTATCAACCCCAAATAACATACAGAGATGTTGTATTAGATATAAAGCTGTTGGCCTGTCACTAGCATTTATTATTGGCTGGCTCTGTCTTAGGTATTAACCCATTTCTATTAATCTAAGTATTTCCACATGGTCTTACCTTACCGGAAAGAGGATTCAGAGTTCTTCTCAATTCCCTAAATCTTGACTTTCCTCCTACACCTCTCAGAATCCTCCTTGTCTCCTAGTCCCACCTATCTTGCCTTTTTATTTGCCAACAGTGTTTTATTCATTAACCAATAAGACAAATATATTTACAGAGTGACATCTCCCATCATCTCCTCTTTTCTGTCTAAATAAAATGAAGGATTTTAGCTTTAACATACTAAAATATATAACAAAACAATTATCAAATAAGAATTACAGTTAACAATATTTAGTTCATTAACTTTTAGCAAGATTTAAAGAAAACATTTTATCATCTATCCTATCTTTGTGATTCTAAAGTCTTATATGTAACATATCTTTCATCCTAACTAAGAAAAACTATAACCAAAACTATCTGTCTTCAACTACATCAAAGACCACAGAACTCTAGCAATGACTGAGACAACTTGCTGCCTGGTCAGTTACCGAAGTTCTTCTGTAACGTCCTATCTTGTTCTATCTTCAGCCTACAAGCCATAGTGTGTCTGGCAGACTCCTCAGCAAAGCAGGACATTTTAAATTGTCCCACCTGTGTTAGCAGTTTGTCAGTAACTTTTCTCTGTATCCTGCAGACTGTCTGGCAGACTCTTCCATGAAACAGGAACCCTGTAGCACTATCCATCTTGTTTTAGCTGTCACTTTCCTGTAGGTCCTGCATGTCCAGTTTATACAACATAAAGTCAAACAGTCCACACAAGAGCAGTATCTTGCCCAAATGGCTAGTCTTGCTATATTGGAAGTAAACTCCAGGAGCTTCTTTGATGTCCATCTTTCTTTCAGTCAAAGGTGGTGTTGTCTCACTGTTGATGAAAACCCTAAACCATTTTAAAGGCCATATTCTGTAGGTCTTTGAAAGTTTTGAAGAATATTTATCCATCCCAAATATATCTCTGTTAATCTAGAAATCCTAACATAGCTATAAGTTTTGACTATAATAGGTAACTATCTATAATCTGTACTAAATTATACATTACATTTTTAATGAGCTATATAAACACAATGCCTAAACAAGAGGAGAAATACACAAATCACAAAATTGACCTTCAGTTTGTATCAATAAGTGAAAATCCATTCCAAAATGAAGTATTCATTTCTATACTATAATCCCCTTTTTACCTTTAAAAATAGATTGGTTATGGTCATTAACCATTTATAAGTAACCCCAATTAAATGAAAACAAACATTCATAAACAATATTTGGGAATTTGGGCATAGTTCTCTCCAAAATGCTTCCTGCTGGTGGAGCGGGGGGGGGGGGGCTGTCTTGGGGATCCTAAGAAGAAGCAGAAATGCTGGCTGTAGTGGTCTCTAAAGCTGCCTTGTCCCAGCTATTTTAACTGCATTAGGGAGACACTGCATTAGGGGCTCTTGCTTGATCAAACCATGTTAGTCTAGAAGGAATCCACAGCTTTTCATTTTCTGTGGAAACTAAAATAGAAATTTTTGTCCCCAGTAACATATCCTTAGACTCAAATTTGGAAGTCAAAGCATTTTTAAAATATATAAATTGGATTAGTTTAGCAGCATTTCTTTTAACACATTGTTGCTATTTCCTCAGCAGTCAAACAATACAAAGACAACACAACACCATACAGTATCCAGACTTTGTGTACTTTTCATCTTTACGTGGCTTTTTATTACTCTCTTTTACTTTTATTTTTTTTATTTATTGAGAGAGGGTTTCTCTGTGTAACTTTGGCTGCCCTGGAATTTACTCTGTACATCAGGTTCACTTTGAAATCACAGAGATCTACTAGCCTCTGTCTCCTGAGTGCTGGAATTAAAGGCATGTGCCATCACACTCAGCTACTCTCTATTTTTTAAAAATCACTTTATCCTGTTTATTTTTTTCTCCCAAGCCTATGTATATTTTTTAAACACATTGTAAACCTTTAGAGGTTTTATTTATCTGAATCTGTCTTTACTGTAAATCTTTATCTTTTTTCTGGCCACAAGTCTTTTATCTGGTAAACAAAAACATTAGTAAAATGAAAGCCACAGGTATATTAGCCGAGGTCTATCCAAGATGGTGGGGTACATTTACTGCCAGAACTGAGAGCTGTGCTTACTGCCTTGGTCTATGCTACCATTCAGCAGCTTCTTGCCAGCTTGGAGATGTGGTCACTGCTACTGCCAGCTGTTGAACACACCATTAAGTTGTTAGCAGGGTTTGCTGCTTAATGCTGAGTTGGGAAACCTCCCTGCTTGTCTCTAGCAAAACAGAGCCCAACCAAGAAAAATGCTTCCACCAAGAAGACTTGTTTGTCTTTGTTTTGTTTTTAAAATTGTTTATTAAGCTTTTGTCAAGTTTTAAGTGGAAGCTCTCAGTACCCACGTTACAGGTGTCATTTTGTTATGGGCAGTTTTCCTGCCAAGATGACGTCTCCCATCAGAAATTAATAAAGCATGAACTAGGAAAACAATACAAAGAATCAATGTAAAAGAGAGTTGGTTCTTCCAGAAAATCAACTAGATAGACAAATTTTTATCCATACTAACCAAAAGACAGAGAGAAAACATGCAAATTAACAACATCAGAAATGAAAAGGTGGACAAAAAAGCCCAGGGCCAGATGTTTTCAGTGCAGAATTCTACCAGAAATTCAAAGAACAGCTAATACCAATACTTCTCAAATTGTTCCACACAATAAAAGCAGAAGGGTCATTGCCAAACTCTTTTTACAAAGCTTACAATTACCTTGGTACCCAAGCCACACAAAAACAAAACTAAGAAAGAGAACTACAAAACAATATCCCTCATGAACATTGATGCAAAAATACTCAATAAAATACTAGCAAACCTAATCCAAGAATACATCAGTGAAATCATCCACCATGACCAAGTGGGTTTCATCCCAGAGATGTGGGGATGGTTCAACATATGAAAATCCATCAATGTAATCCACAATATAAACAAATTGAAAAAGAAAACCCACATGATTATCTCACTAGATGCTAAAAAAGCCTTTGACAAAATCCAACACCTCTTCATGATAAAGGTCTTGGAGAGATGAAGGATAACAGAAACATACCTAAACATAACAAAAGCGGTAAACAGCAAACCAACAGACAACATCACATTAAATGGAGAGATGCTTAAGGCAATTTCTCTAAAATCAGAAATATGACAAGGCCATCCAGTATCTCCATATCTCTTCAATATTGTACTTGAAGTTCTAGCTAGAGCAATAAGGAAACAAACTATGGGACCTCTAGTAGTGGGTTAGTATTTATCCCTTGTATACAAATGGACATAGAGAGATACTCTCTCAGCCTAGACACATGGGGGAGGGCCTAGGCCCTGATCCAAATGATATGACAGACCTTGAAGATCCTCCATGGAAGGCCTCACCCTCCCTGGGCAGCAGAAAGAGAATGGGATGGAGGTCTGGACAGGGACAGGGGAGGAAGGGAGGACGAGGAAACTGGGATTGACATGTATAATAAGCTTGCTACAAATTTAAATAAAAAATATTATCATAAAAATTTCTTGTTCTTGGAGTCTTAATATCTCATGAGAAAAGTAGATGGTACCGGACACGGACATCTCACGGAGCATCTCTTGTGGCTCAGTAGCACATGAAACCAGCTGCCTGGAATGAGAAGAAAAACCACTCTTTGTTCAGCTTGCATCTAAGTACAGAAGACTCATGGTCACGTTGGACTCAAATCCAAGATAGTCACAGAGGTAACTGCCACTCTGCCACGTGGTGGTTTTTCAGCATCTGCCAGGGATGATGACCAGGTATGTAAGTGGTCAGGGCAGCAGAATTGCAAGGTAGAGATTTCAGGGGCTTCACACAGTCTTACTTGCATTGGGGACCCTGGTTTGCTGTTTATATCACATTTTTAATTGTTACTTTAAAAATAACAAGCATATTATTTGGGTGCTAAAGTTCTAAGAAATATAACAATCAGAAATACCAATACACCCAGGGAATGGTCCACTCGGTTCTGGACCAGTCTACAGCAGAGAGAGGGAACAGCCAATATATATCGACAGATGCTACTTGTTTAATTTTGTGGTGAATTTTTATCATTTAGTGTGTTAAGAATGCCATGAACAACAACCTAGATGTCCCTCAACAGAAGAATGGATAAAGAAAATAAAGAATGGATAAAGATAAAACACAATGAAGTATTACTCGGGTACTTACAAAATTATAATTATGAAATTCTCAAGTAAATTGATGCAAATAGAAAAAACTCACAATAAATGAGGTATGCCAGATCAGAAAGATAAATATGGTATATATTCACTTATAAGTGAATATTAGCTGTTAAGTCAATGATAAACATGCTACAATCCATAGAGTAAGAAATGGGAAGGAGAGCAGAGATATTTCCTTAGGAAAGGAAAATAGAATAGATAATTATGATGGATGGGGTTGCTGGACCAGCAGGATCCAGTGGAGGGGGGTGTAAGAGAGGAACAAAGGAGGGAACACAGGGAGAGACAGCTAAAATTAAGGGCCATTTGAAGGGTCATAGGAAAGTCTAACACAGTATAAGCTTCCTAAAATATATATATATATATATACATATATATATATATGAAAGTGATCTAAATGAAATTATCAAATAATGAGGAAGATAGAGAGCCCAGCTGTCTGTCTCTCATCACCCAATGAAGCTTCCTGCATCAGGATTGGGTTACATCTAATTGAGTTGTTGGCCAAAGGGATCTCACGGGAATCCCCAAACAACCCATGATATTGACAAGACTATAGGTTGCTCTCTACAAACTGACAGTAAGACAACATTGCTGGAGACAGCACCTACACACCTCATTGAACATGGAGATGTCAAGCTGGTGCACACAGAGAGCCCTCAACCCTACATGCTAGCATTTTTGGTACAGGAAAGCACTTTTCACACTACCAAAGGAGAAACATAAATATCAACCCTGCCACAAATCATCTGATCTACAATGGTGCTCTGCCTAGAAGATATTCTAGGGCAATGGTGCTATGAAACCTGTGAAAATAACCAACAAGTATCTGATTTGACATAAGGTATAATTAATGAGATGTAAAACCAAATACTACTATCAAAAAAAAAGCAATAAAACAACTCCTAATGACAGCCATCATCAGAGAAGCTACTTACTGCAGCAAATGTAAACATACATATACAGAAACCCACAGGAAGACAATATACAGAGAGTTAAAGACCTTGGAACACTTAGCCCTAAGCAGGATGTCTCCATCAAATCCCTTAACCCCACCCCAGGACCCAGGAATCACTGTAGAAGAGGAGGAATAAAAAAGAGTGCAAGAGCCAGAGGAGACAGAAGACACCATGCAACAAGCCCCTCTGATGAGAGATGTTATTCTGTAAATATGTTTCTCATACTGGTTAATGAATAAAGCACTGTGGCCAATGAAAAAGCAAGATAGGCATGGCTAAAAGACTAGGAGGAAAGAGGAAGTAGTTAGGAGGAGTCAGCATGTAGCGCCTAGAGGAAGCAGGATGTCGGCCCACCACTCAGATAAGATGACCACATGGAAATACTTAGATAAGTAAAAATGGGTTAATCATTAAGACAGAGCTAGCCCATAAACAATAATAGTAACTGGCCAACAGGATTGTATCAAATACAGGGTCTCTGAGTGTTATTGGGGCTTGCGTGGCGGTGGAACCAGGTGGCCGGCGGGAAAAACCTGCCTGTAACACCTCTCTAAATCAATATGACCAAAACACATATGAACTCATCAAGACTGAGGCAGGGTGCACAGGGCCTGCATGGGTCTGCAACAGATTTGGTCCTAGAACTGAAAGGAGAAATGGATACATGCCCTCGTCCCCAACTCAGAATCAGTCTCCAATTGATAACCACTTGCAAATGAGAATTTCCTCCAAACAAGTCTCATTAGGAAAACAAACTACTGTATGCCCAGCAGTACTTGACCAACAGCAAATGACCTCAATGGCATCTTTGGAGGTTCTTTGTCTCAAAATGTTGTGTCAGGGCATTCCCTTCGTTTTAAAATGTTTATCTTGTTATTTTTTATTTTACCTGTTTATTTTTCTTCTCTCCTTTTACCCTGAAGGTTCTTTGCATATATATTTTCTCTTCCAATTTAGTGTTTTTATGGAATTCCTAAGAGTATAAATGAGTGGGTCTCTGTTATGTCTTCTCTTGCTCTTTTCCTTCTGTTTGTTTACCCAGTTCTTATGAATTAGCTCTTGTTACATCATATTATATTATATTATATTATATTCCCTTAGAAGCCTGTTCATTTTCTACAGAGAGCTAGAAAGGGTATGGATCCAGAGGGAAGGGGAGAAGAGAGAGTAAGGGGAAAGGAAACCATTATCAGGATATTTTATGTAAGAAAAAAATCTATTTTCAATTAAACAATAAAATAAAATCAATTACTTCACTTTTGAAAGAAGATAAAAAGGCACCATTATTCAACAGGACAGTGTCATTATAAGGCTCACTACAACTCTAAAACTGTTGGACTATTTTTCCCCAAAGCACAAAAGGATCAGAAAATAGATTTTTTTTTCCATCTATATCTGTAGTCTAGGAAATCAGTCTTCAGAGTTCATTGCTGTTGTTTATTGAAGACCCTGTCATTCTGAATAAATTATAATGAAAAAGGTTAAAAAACAAAGCCATGTATGGACAAATTTTAACTTCACTAATTATTTTTCTGCTTTCTAGAAAGTTATCATCTGACGTAAAGGAGGAAGCCATGGAGCGTTGCGTTCCCAGTGGACTGTTTCTTTCCCCTATGCCTTGGTCCTATCACACTGTCTTCACACCAGAATTTGTAGCCACTGGAAACTGCAGCCTTTTAGTCTATTCAGCTGTTGTTTTCAAGATAATATTTTCATGGAGCTACATGCCCAACTCAGATTTGTTGTTTTCTGTCTGTTTAAAGCAAAAATCAACACTTTTTTCTCTTTAGTGGATCTCATTAAGCTCACTTATTAATGTTCATATTGTTCTATAAACCACTGTTTTTCTTTGCTGCTTTTTACAATACAAAAAGCATGAAAATTAAGGAAATGCTGTTTTGTTCTAAAAAAAAAAAAAAAAAAAACAAGTTGTAATGTACAGGTTGAGCATCTATCATCCAAAAATATGAAATCCAAAATGCTCCAAAATCAGAAGCTTTTTGCGTAGCTAACATGTGTCACGCATAGAAAAGTCCACCTGTAAGCCCATGTGACGTGTTACGATTAACACACAGGCACTAGAAAGCCTGTGTGAGACTCTCTGCCAGCTCTGTGCCCGCCTGTGGCAACCCCTGCTGTACAAATGAACCTTTAATGCAGGTCTCACCTCATTCTGCGCATGCAAATGATCTGAGGCCCCAAATCTGAAACTTCTCTGCTCCCAAATATTGCAGATAATGAATGCTCGAGCACAGCCTACCTTTCTGACTTAGTCTTGCTCCTTAAAGTATTACCAGTAAGGAGTCAGCAGAGATGATGTAGTCAGCAGAGAAAGTAGCTATTAGGGCTTTTCCTGTTGACTTTGTTTAATTGCCTCAGTGATGGTGTCATCTTTGAAATTCTATCTTCACACCTGCTAGCTTTCAGAACATATAAACTAATCCACTGATTTATGGACTCAATCAAGCAGCAGATCTTTATAAGTAGAGATAATATTTTTATATTCATTATAGCACCATAAATATTCATTCAGCAAATATTTACTGATTTTTCTATGCTCAGACTTGAAGATGCAATAATATATGAGGCTCCTGGTTTTTGTTTTGTTTTGTTTTGTTTCTAGAGACAAGGCCTCACTGTGTAGCTCTGTCTTGCCTGGCACTCAGAGATCTGCAGACCTCTGCCTAGAATTAAAGGTATCATAACCACTCCTAGCCTTTTGATGCATGTGTGAGGGCAGGGCAGATCTCTGTCTATGCCAGCTCAAAGAGCTTCTGATAAATTTGCTTATGTGTGATCATGACAAGAGGCTGGGGAATGGTGAACCGAGGATGAGCTCATCAACACATCTAGCAACTGGCCAATGTTGGTTTAGGTTTCTTCTCTCCTCTTCACGTGTCCACTCATCTTCCCAGGTTCCCTGACTTACCCACCTCACAGACACAGCCAGACCCCTTAAACCCACATCTACACCACGTTTGCAATGCCCTAATAATCTGAACAAACCACTTGGACAGATCAGATGAAAAGTCTGGAGACACAGACTTTGCCTCTGGTGAAGAGATCTGCAAAGTCACACTGCCCGAGAAGGAAAGCAAGACAGAAAGATCACAAGGTTCCTCCTGTCCACAAATTATTCACATTCTTCCCATATGAAAGGACTCTTCTTCTAAAGTAAAATTGAAAACCCTACTGTGAGAGACATTTGGTTTTTTTGTTTGTTTGTTTTCTTTGTTTTGCTTGTTGTTTTTCTGTCAAAGACAATAGCTTGCCAAGGGCCAATATAAACCCTCCCATCAGGCCTGCCTCTTTCTGGACAGAAACAGAGCGGTGGGGGCAGAGGGGAGGTGTAGGGATGGGAGGAGAATAAGGAGGGGAAAATGCAGTCGAGAAGTAAACTGAATAAATAAAAATAAGCCCTCCCAACTTTTGAAGCTGGTGTATACATGCCTGTTTGCCCAACCCTGAACATTCCTGAGATGTGACCCTCTCACACCCTTCTCTTACAAACAGATTATAAATTAGCCAATCATATCAGATTTTGAAGTTGAGCTCCTAACAATGGGATGTGTTAGAGTAAATGACGGGTAAACTTCCTATCCCTGTGTGTGCTTGACAGTCCAGTTTGTATTATGGAATATCCTTTCAGGAAACCAAAAGAGCCTTGCCGGGTTACTTTCACTTTGTTCTTATGTTTCTTTATGTGATACCAATAATATCATTTGGAGGTTTATCCTCCAAGATTTCATATCCGTCTGAGAGAGTATCAGTTCCCCTCCTTTGGGAAGACTCATCCATAGCCCCATTATCGTGGCTACTAGGATGTAAGATCAATGGCACTCGGGACAGCATCATGGTGACTAGGCAACTCTGTGCACAGACCAAGTTAAGAAACACCATGGATGATGGCAAAGTACTCCTTGGTGGCTTGTTTTAGCTGTTGTTTTGTTTTGTTTGTTATTTGCGTGTTTGTTTTTTGGAGTTTTTACACAGTGTCTTTTATTATATAGTCACTGGTTTCTAAAGGGGACTTAAGAGTCTTCCCAGCCATGTGCCTCCATCATCTGTCAGCTAGCAATGGAAGCTAGCACTGTGAGATCAGACCTGCAGAATATTTGTGCATTTATAGCAAGCTGGGGCTAAGTCTTGGGAAAGCACAGATCCAAACCTGAACCAAAAGAATAGATAGCCAGATACCAGACAATCCTCTGTCAGTTGGCAGCTGCAATAGCTGGTGACAATGAGGGGTCAGCCTGCTCAGACAGAATTCTAGAGATAGGCAAACTGCTGAGCCTTAATGTCTGCTCTTTCTATCCAGTGTCCCCTAGCCTAGTTTTCTCTAACTGAAACAAAATACTCTTAGCCTTCTTGAGGCTCCTTTGCTACATGGCTGCTGAATGCTTTCATTTCTGCCCCTTACTTTTGTTTTATGCTCCAATTACACTGGCACAGACAGGCTAAGGAAAAAGAGCAGGCTCATGCCCACCCCACCCCCAATTTTTTAGATGATTTTATTTTCTGTTCTGTATTTTCTAGACTATGGGCACTAGACCAAAAACAGCAACAGCAATAGGTTGATGGTGTATACACTGGAGAGGCTAGAGAGGATCCTGGGGGAAGTGGGGGAGCACTCACTTAGTCTTACTTAATTTTAGCAGTGCTTCCTTAACTGAGTTCTTCTGGGTGTTGAAATGTCAATTCAATGCTGTTTTACTATGTATGGCTACTCCTATCTACTATTTACACTAATTCAAAAAAAAAAAAAAAAAAAAAAAAAGCTACTGTAGATCATCCTCTGGGCTGTAAAAGGCATAGAAAAGAGTATTTTAGAATGTCTTGTCTTTTTGATACTATTTACCTGGGAACTTACAAAACCTCATGACTTAAAAATGCATACATAGGCAATATTGTGCTATGTACATAGCTTGGGTTCAGTTTTCCTTTATTAACAACTGCCATCATCGTAAGACCAGCTGTGTCTGCTCATAAATGATCACAGCTGGGTTTATTGATTATTGATGCTCCTTCATGGAAAGAGGGCTAAAGAGGGTCATTGAACCCTCACCTGAGGATACAGCCACTCGTTCTAGCCAGTTGTCAGCAATTCTGCTGCTCTAATTATGTGTGTCCTCATGGTCTTGGGGAGAAATTAGAGCATACAGGCTGGAGAAGACTGCAGAGAGTGGCTCCTCCTACAAAGCTACAATGGAAGCTCAGAAATAAGACTTCAAATCTTGGCTCACTGCAACATCTAACTACAAGCAAGAGAGACAGACAGGCCTACTGTTGTTTTAACTTAAACATTAAATGATGGCTAAATCTCAATGTTTTCCTTTTCCAGAAACCATCTTGGAAGAATGTACTACTGATTCTAGCCATTCCAACAGCAATCAAAGTACCTGAACACAGATCCTTGGTTCATGACTTTGAACACCAGCCTTGGAGACCAAAGAAAAAGTGGGGAGGAGCCAACACATGGCTGTTAATCAAGAGACTCAAATGGACTTTGATTTAGACATTTAAAAAATATGTCCTCTGTTCTGACTTTTCTGGTTCCCTCCTAGCAACTGTAATACTGATAGCCTTGGCTTTACTTCACCTCACATTTCCTCTCAGGGACCAGTAAAATACTTCCTTTTTTCCCTAGCTGGCTGTTAAATAGAGGCATGTGTACTTGGGGAAAACCCTGATTTCAACACCCAACAACACATTCAGCTGGTAGGAATCAGAATGGTTGTTACCCAGTTCCATAATGGGTGACCTCATTGGGGTTAGATGATGGTGAAAATAGGAGGTAAAACTTGGCTAAGCAGTTTAAGGGGAAAAAAAAGGAGGAGAAGAAGAGGAGGAGGAAGGGAAAGAAAGAGGAGAAGGAGGAGGAGGAGGAGAAGAAGAAGACAACAATGACGAAGAAGAAGATTCCAGTTTCCCTATCAATTGAAAGCCAGGAAGACTTCTTGGCAGCCTCATCCTGGCCAGAAGCAAGGGTTCCTAAAATATTCTTTGGTTATCTCTAAAAAGGAGGAAAGTGATAGAGTAGCAATAAAAACAAGTTAAGAGAAAGTTCCTTTTCATCAAGAGAGTAGAATATCTGGCCTGGGTAGAGAACTCTCACTCCAGTTGGATCAGGTCCATCACCCAGCCAAGGAGCCACCATTAGGAAGGCAGACTCTCCTTAATACTATGCTGAAGAGACAGTCAGGTAACTGATAGCTCCTGTGTCAGGGAGGACCCAATGATATTACTCTCACAAAACAATCCCTGATTCCTTATTGTTACTAAAGTCTTTAAAAAGTCATCATACGCTAGCAAAATTTTAAGAAAAAAAAAAGAAAGAAAGAAAGAAAATGTACTACAAAATAGGAATTGTGAGACATTGAGGCTTTTTTTTCTATCATGGTGGCCAATGTTCCAAAAATCTTGTCTTCCCTTTATATTTATTATGGTCTTTCACTAATGGGATACATTAAAATGGAAACTAAGTGAATGTCTTTCCCCAGTGTGTGCCTGATAGCCTACTTTGGGTGGTGGAACACCCTTTTTTAAATAAATAAATTGCCAGGTTATGTTTACTTTATTCATGTGTTCCTTTGTGCAACACAGAATGGTTTTCTAATCCTTCCTATTGACAAGAGCTAGGTTTAAAGTCCAGAGTTTAGTGTCATAAATAAAGTCACCTGTAGGTCCTCTTGACTTCAAGGTTGATGAAATTAAAAGACAAGCTGTTTGCCTTCACACATCCAATACACCAAAGTAAGTCAAGGACAAGATAGCTCTGACAGGCATTCTCACCTGAGGGGAGAGAATGATAGGCACCAGTCTAAAGCTATGGGAATTCTGAGAATGTGTTGCCAGGATCCCCTGTTTAAACACCATATTTCTCGATCAGGGGCCAGTTTTTGTTTTTCAAAGCAGGTTCTCTGTGTGTAGCCCAAGCTAACCTGAAAATCATGATCCTCCTGCCTCAACCTTCCCAAGAGCTGAGATTACAGTCATAAGCAACCATGCCTAGCAGAACTGTTTTGCTCCCTGGAATGGCTTCATAGACACGGTCCCTGCTTTTTCCTGTGACTATGTCCCTTATCCATTGCCCTTCAAAGCCTATGACCTCATTCTCTGGGCTCTTGGCCATCAGAGTGAGTCATATGACACACACTTATTGTCCTATTAGGATGGCTTATTTCTCAGCATAGCATAAAAACCCTAAGGGTACAATAGTAGCATTCATATCTTGGTGGTAACCAATAGCTCTTTAATTGGACTTAGGGCCTGCTCAGCAGGAGGAAAACACCAATGGACTTGCTAACATGAAAGGAGCAAGTCTTACAGGGCTCTAATTATGGGGGAGGGGGAAGCAATAACTATGGCAACTAAGGAATGCTGAAAATGGAAGGCTTCTCCAGAATAAGCCCCCTAATTGGTTATCCAATATTAAGTGGTCTGCCTTGAATCTTACATGAGTAAGATTATACAGAGTGAACAGTGGATAGATAAATGATGGATGGATGGATGGATGGATGGATGGATTTAGATAGATAGATGATAGATAGGTGGATAGATAGATGATAGACAATAGTTAGGTAGGTGAATAGAGAGATGATATGCATAGATGCATAGACATAGACGTAACAATGGATCCATACACAGACATATGTAATAATAGCAATTACAGAAAAGGTTTCAAGAGAGAAAGGAGGCACATAAGAAAGGTTGGGGGGAGGAAATGGAAAGGGAAAGTTATGTGATTTTAATCTTTAAAATTAATAAAATGTTTGCAGCTGCCTGTTGGGAGACAATCCTGCTTGACTGTTTTACATTTGTAGACATCTTAAAATAAAGGCATTTACTGCTCTTGTTTAAACTAACTGCTTTTTCAAAGATTCTGAGATAGTTTGTCCTCTTTGAGCAATAGATAGGCAGTCTTACCTCCTGCTATCATGATTAGGTTCCAGGCAATGCAGCCCACTGCATTTACATATGTGTTCCAGGCAATGCAGTATACCTCATTTACAGATATGTTCCAGGCAATGCAGCCCACCGCATTTACAGGTGTTTACGGGATTGTTTTCCATGGGGAGTATTTGCTTTTTTGTTTTGTTTTGTTTGTTTGTTTGTTTGTTTGTTTTTCCTTCACTGTTTGATGGTCAAAAGCAGGACCTTGTGCATGCTAGGCAAGCATATCATGACAGATCTAAATTCCCATCCCAGAGGTCCAAGAATTTTTAAACCATGAATTATGTTGAGTTAACTCAATAACTTGCAAGCTGGCCTCTGGCCTTCACATGTATGCATATGTGAATCTGAACACACACACACACACACACACACACACACACCACTCAGATCTGGCTAAGCAGATCAGGATAAAATATTAGACTTTTCAAAGTCATTGACTTTAAACTCAGAAAATTGAGAAACCAGAAACCCCTCAACAAATGAACAATTACATATGTTTAGAACAAACTTGTGGTCCTTTGGTGGTATGCTCCCCTTAAAATATTTGTGGGAATTTTATTTATCAGCTTAAGGTCCTCACCTTTATCTACCTGAGATAGCTAATAGGCATTACTATGACTCAGACATTTAAATCAAAAATTATGTCAATCTAGCCTTCATTTGACCTCTGGCACTAGGGCTACATTCACATTCAGAATCTTTTACTGGCTGGAGTTGAGATGACAGTTTCATTTTCCAACCCAGCAACTCCCAGGCACTCTAATTCCCTTTAAACTCTGCTAGCAAAATGAAGTTCCTGCTTTGGCTTATCTGTCTTGCAATAGCTTATTATATACATTCAGAGATGGTCAGACACTTTCAGTATTTTGCCTGATCTGCTTAGCCAGATCTGAGTGTGTAAGTGTGTGTGTGTGTGTGTGTGTGTGTGTGTGTGTGTGTGTTCAGATTCACATATGCATACTATGGCCAGGGGCCAGCTTAATGTCTTCCTCCATAGCTCCTCCACCTTTTTTCTTTAATTTTGAGAATTTATACATATACACAATGAAATATAATTATATCTATTCCCATTTTCATTTCCAATATACACATATCCCAAATTTATGCCCACTAAGTCCAGTTAGGGCTGCCCACAAGTATGACCCATCCACTGGATCATGGGAAACCTACCAGTAGCCACATCTTCAATAAAGGATTCTCCCTCCCCCAACAGCTATGCACTGCCAATAGCTCCTTAGCGTAGGGTAGACCTAGAGATCATCAGCCCCATCTGTGCCAGGGTTTTGATGTCTTCATTTAGTAAAGGTCCTATATTTGGGGTTATAAGCCTAGCCTTTAACAGCTGAACCATCTCTCCAGCCCTTTGTATGGATCTTAACACACCTAATGACAACAGCCATGAAATTATATATTTCTGTCACTCACTGAACAGGGAGCCCACTGGCTAGACTATCTGGCCAGGGACTCTTGTGTGTCTGGCTCCCAGCACTGGGATTATGGGCATACTCATATTTTTATGCAAATGTAGAATCAGATGCAGGCTCTTATGCTTCAACAGCAAGCATTTTACTAACTGATTCAACTCTTCAGCCCCAGATGTCTTAGTTTGGTCCTAGTTTGCACTCTATTGCTGTGATAAAACACATGACCAAAAGCAGCTTGGTTATTTCACCTTACAGTCCATCATGAAAGAAAGCCAGAACAGGACCTCATGGCAGGAACTGAATTGGAGACAACAGTGGATGCTGCCTAGTGACTCGATCTTCAGACCTTGCTCCATTGGTTTTTTGTTTTTGTTTTTTTTTGGGGGGTTTTTTTTTGTTTTTGTTTTTGTTTTTTTTTTTTTTCATTTAACGCAAGTGGCACTGCCCACAGAGCACTTGCCTTCCCTGATCAGTCATTAATCAAGTAAATGTCAATCAGACTGGCCTTCAGGCAATCTGATGGAGGCAATTCTTCGATTGAGCTCCTCTTCCCAGATGACTGTTGCTTACGTCAAATTGACAAACACTAACTGGCACCTGCACCTTTTTATCGTTTCGAGGCACCATGAGCAGCATTTGTGTCAATTGTTTTTCTCCCATGTAACATGTGCCTATCTTTCCATCATCCAAAACCAGTTCTTACCATCTTCCTGGCAGTCACCTATATGTGTCCTTGCCACGTCCCCCCACCCCATCCCCTTCACAGACCCAAAACTAATCACATACATCATGAGGTTTTCTCCTGCTGCACCTTCCTTCCAGGCTTTAGAGAACCAAATTGTTTTGTGTTGGATTGTTCTGCTATATCAGTTTCTCTATATAAAAACTGCCTCCACAGTTGGTACTATGAAACAATTTCCTCTGAAACAAAACCTCCATCTTGGATGGAAACTCCTCGTGTCACAGGATGCTCTAAGGACAAGTGAAACATTTTGTCCTGAAGGGAGGCTCCTTAAGCTTGAGAAATAAACAATGCAAAGGAAATCCCTGAAACTGACCAAGCATCACTAGACCCTGACCTCTCAAAGTATGCATAAGCAGTGCAGACTACTGAGAGACATCACAGAGACCAGCCAGGCTGCTCAGACCTCCTGAGATGCCTGAAAGAGACCCTCTTGAGACTGTCAAGCTACCTGAACGTTGTACAGTGTGCTCAGAATTTCCAGCTTTCAGTAACAAAGCTGTCTTTGAGTCATTTCTGCCTCCTGTAAGTTCTTACCTACCCCCCCTCTAAGAAACCCTAAAAAGACTCATTGGTTCGCCAAGTTGAACTTCAATGGTATCTTTACTGTGATCTGTTATTGGTTCCCTGTCTGGAGGACCGAGATGGTTGTTCGAATCTCCCCAGGAGTTGTGTCACATAGCAGTAATTATATTTTTTCAGGGTTAAGAGCTTTTCATTTGGTCAGGATGTCTGCAGCTGTGCTCTTTTCAAGTCTGGCTGGGGTGAAATTGTTTAGGATAGCCTCTTGAAAAAGTCTGGTGGTTTTCCAGGCCATGGGTTTCACAGGGACCCTCATCATTAATAGTATGAAATCAGAGCTTGAGGATCTGAAATAAAGTTCTCTAAAATGATATTTCTACCACCTTCTAATGGTTAGAGTAAGCCACAAGGGTAGCCCAAAAGTAAACACCACCTTTGGACAAAGGAAGTATCACTATAGGATGCTGGATTGTGCTACCCAAAGCGTTCCTTCCCCGCCCTCTTACTTTACAGCCAAGTCTGTCTCCAACAACTACTCTGACAAAAGCAACCTTTTGCCCCAAATCCATCTTCTTCCCAGGACCACTCTAATTATGTCACTCAGACCCATTACCTCCAAGGACACCTGTTTCCTTCCAGGTTCAGTGTCTTCACAAAGTTGATTGAGGCCACTCATAGAATTATGTTCAAGGTTCACATTTTCCGTCTGCCCAAACCTGTTTCTGCTAAACATGTTAAGAATAACCTTGGCATCTATTGGTTTCAGGAAAAGAGGAGCTTTGTATGGAAAAACCTACAAGCAAAGAGAGATAGGGTTACTATAAGAGTTATGTTTGCAAAGAGAATTGAAAGAATGGAAACACAGCGAGACCTCAATAGCAAGAGTAGACTGTATTAATCTGAAAGAGGCAACAAGACCTTGGGGTACTTGACCAGGCTGTGAAGGAAAGTGCACAGTGTGGTGTCTCAGCTGGGTTTTTGTATCCAAGGCTGAGGAAGCAGAAGGGCAAGATTTAATACAGGATAGAATGGCGAAGTCTGGATATGTTGTGTTTTCAAAACTGCAGGAGGGAGGTGATTCTATTTGGGGAACCTCTTATGGCCTTGTCTCTGAGGGAGTTTTCTATAATTGTCACTATAATTATTATATATGGCTATATTTAATTATATTATATTATATTATATTATATTATATTATATATAAAAGGCTATATTTCCTTAAAGCAAAAGTAGATGGTTTTGAGGTATAGAGAAGGTACTTTCTTGTCAACTTAGTTCCCAAATCATTTCTCAATCTGAGTATTCACTCAGATCTTCCTCAGAGGCCAGCTCACAATATATATATGCTGTATGATTGGTTATCTGGTGATCTCATAGTCTCATTCACATTTTAGCCCAGTATAGTCTGCCTACTCAGTTTACATCCATCTCTTAGGCTCCAGCAGGCTAGTTCATATTGTAAAACAGAACAGACTTAAAACATGGCCACAATCATGTTGAAGTAGGTGTGGCCTTGGAAGAAGTATGTCATTATGGGGGTGGGCTTTGAGGTCTCCTATACTCAAGATACTCCCAGTGTCTCAGTTCACTTCCTATTGCCAGAACAAGATAGAGGACTCTCAGCTACCTCTCCAGCACCCTTCACGTCATTCAGTCCACTGATAATGGACTAAACCCCTGAACTGTAAGACACTCAATTTAATGTTTTCCTTTATAAAAGTTGGCATGTTCATGGTGTCTCTTCACCGCAATAAAAACCCTGAAACACCTCCCCTTCTTTGACTATTAGTAACATACATGTGTATGCATGTATAAATGTGCACAAATATATAAATGCAGCCTGCTGAGTCTTTTTATTAAAAAAAAAAAAAAGGAGGGCCACAAATTTCACTCTCTCTGTAGCCATTCACTTGCAATAGGAATTCTGAATCTCACTGGGCCCAGACACATGAGTAAACTCAACAGAGGTCAGCTAAGATAACCCCAACTGACCCATAAAATCATAAGAGATCGCTTAACGTTTGTTGTTGTGAAACCGAGTTGTAAAGGGGGCTCTGTCCATCAGACAAGGTATTTATGTTAGCGTACTATGCAATGAAAGGAAAAACAGATGTGCACAAGAGAAAATCATTATATTAGCAAAGCAAAGATGTGCACAGTGTAAAATTATAGGAAGAAAAAGCAGGCATCCAAACAGATCAAACGGGCTAGCTGACAAGTCCTATCTTTCCCTGAAATCTGCCAGCAATATTTCACTCCTGACTGTTCCCTCTCATAACAGGCACAAATTTTTTTAATTGATAAAGCAAAGGAGGTGGGTGCTGAGGAAGCTTTGTTTTTCTGCTTGTTTGGTGTTTTGCACATTAAAAAAACATTGCAATCATTTTATTGGGAAAGGCAATGAGATTGGTGAGAAGGATGTTCCAAATCTACTTTATATTAATTTTGCCCTTTGGGGATACTCTTACCCGCTCATCCTTTATTGGTATTTTTTGCAATGGTTGTACCAAATTCAACACTGTCAACAGCCCATCTGGGCTTCTTTAGCCCTCAAAACCATCTACTACTTCAAAGGAATACATCTGCTTACCCACTCATAATAGTAAATAAGGATGGCTTCCTTCTCTTTGCTTGCAGATTTTCCACAACAAGCCCTTCTTTTTCTGAAACTGCGGGTCAACAAAGTCCCTCTCAGCATCCTTAGAAGTCTTTCCTGCTTTCTTCCTAACAACTCAGAAGCAGACAGTAAACGTGTTTGTTCTGTTACAAGAGCGTGCCAAGTGGAGCAGTGTGCCTCCCCTGAGATTTGAAAGGATTCTTTTTTCAGTTTGATTTTTCTGGTCTCCTTGCTCAGCAATATACTGAGCAGCTCTGACCTGAAAAAGCACCATGCTGCACAAGCAGGAGTTACACTATCAGAGTGATCAATTGCATGCCCCGTCTGCTGACCCCTAGCTCCCCTGGCTATGAGCAAGTCCTTCCTCTGGCATGGACTTCCTCCCAATCAACTTTCTCTGGTAGACTTTGCCCTGTCTGGACTTCCCAGAGCTTCAGCCTAGGACATCACCAATCAGTTTTCTGGGGGCTTTCTTTTTCTTCTGTTATCCTTAAGCATAATTTGAATTGTAAATGTCAGTTACTTTAGGTCAAGATGGCAAAGAGCTGACCACTGGGTAAAACAGCTAAGCACTGAGATTTGGAAAGGCCAGAGGAAATTTGAGAGTCCCGGAAGTAAACTCTCCCATCTACACAGAGGCAGGAGTGTGACTAAAATATGTGTTGTTTTAAATAATGGCCGTATTTCTGCTTGGAGCTCTGTTCCTCTGATTGATACTGTAGTGTGAATTTAAACTCTCTCTCTCTCTCTCTCTCTCTCTCTCTCTCTCTCTCTCTCTCTCTCTCTCTCTTCTCTTGTCTCTCTGTTAAGAGCAGGTTCACCCCACCACCACCACCACCACCCCACCTCCCCACCTCCCCACCTCCCCACCTCCCCACCTCCCCCACCGCTGGTCTGGTCCCACTCTTTGTTCCTCCCCAACGGCCGCCTGTTCCCGCCGCCGCCGTGCGAGACCCAATAACATGCTGAGACTCTATTTGATATAACTATTGTTGGCCAGTTCCTAATTCCTTATTGGCTAGCTCTGTCTTAATTATTAACCCATTTCTACTTATCTAAGTATTTCCACGTGGTCATCTTATCAGAGAGCGGCAGGCCTGCATCTGCTCTCTCCAGGTTCTACATGTTGACTCCTCCTTACTACTTCCTCTTTCCTCCTTGTCTCCTAGCCCCACCTATCTTGCTTTCCCATTGGCCCAACAGTGCTTTATTCATTAACCAGTATGAGAAACATATTTACAGAATAACATCTCCCATCCCCCCCCTCTCTCTCTCTCTCTCTCTCTCTCTCTGGTCCTAGCCTTGTTAGGATTTGCCATTTCTATGACTCTTCATGACTATTCTCCTTGTCTCTGTCTCTGTCTCTGTCTGTCTGTCTCTTTTCTCCCTTCCTCCTCCCAATTCTCCCTTGCTCCTTTTCTTCTTCTCTGCTCTTTCCATGCTTACAATTGATCTTAGAATGGAATCACTGAGTTATGTCTATCCCTGCTTTGTTTTCATTTAGAGATACAGTCTTGCTAAGTTGCCCGAGCTAAGTAACCTTCCATCCCTCTTCATGTGTAGCAGGGAGCCCAAGTGGAGGCCCTAGGCCAGTTCAGACACTCACTTTCTGTGTCTCAAATCCCTTCTCTACAAAATGAGGATTGTGAGGTAATCCAATTAACAGGGCTATGGAGGGGTGGGTAATCCATGTAAGGCACTTAACATGGTGCATGTTCCAGGTAAACAGTAAGTGGCTGTCATTATTACTATGTGTACTCCAGTGTTGGCCTTAGTAGATAAAAGATATTTCATTTTTAACAATTGTTTCTCTAAAAGTTATAAATTTGGTCTTATCAGCTACTCATAACTCTTCCTGCCTTTGAAAAGAAGGGAGATCATGGATAAACGTTGATAATACAAACAAACAAAATGCAAGAATTATTGTTCCATTATTGTTCCACACTGTGAACTTAGCCAAGGTTTGTTCATTGAACACAAATCTTTGACTTTAAATTCAAATAATATCAAAAAGGCAGCTTACTACTTGAAGTACTATTTCATAACCATTAGGAATATTGCTTCCTAAAATTATATAATGCAATGAAAGACAATCCTAGCATTACTGATTTGTCTAGAGCTCTCTGAATACCTATCTGAAAAGAAAATAGCTTCATAAGTTACAAAGAAAATAAAGCGATAAGAATATGTGCTTTTAGAAGTTTAAACTCAAACATGTCAATACAATATACAATTCTGCATTTGATGTTTACTTGTCTTCATTTTTCTTCATGGTGTTTCTGTGTCCATCCTCTGAGTATCCTCTCTTTAGTGTTTCTGTGTCCATCCTCTGAGCATCCTCTCTTTAGTGTTTCTGTGTCCATCCTCTGAGCATCTTCTGTAGTGTTTCTGTGTCCATCCTCTGATCATCCTCTCTTTAGTGTTTCTGTGTCCATCCTCTGAGCATCCTCTCTTTAGTGTTTCTGTGTCCATCCTCTGAGCATCCTCTGTAGTGTTTCTGTGTCCATCCTCTGAGCATCCTCTGTAGTGTTTCTGTGTCCATCCTCTGAGCATCCTCTGTAGTGTCTCTGTGTGTGTTCTATGAGCATCCTCTGTAGTGTTTCTGTATCCATCCTCTGAGCATCCTCTCTGTAGTGTTTCTGTGTCTATCCTCTGAGCATCCTCTGTATGGTTTCTGTGTGCATCCTCTGGGCAGCCTCTCTGTAGCATTTCTGTGTCCATCCTCTGAGCATCCTCTGTACTGTTTCTGTATCCATCCTCTGAGCATCCTCTCTGTAGTGTTTCTGTGTGCATCCTCTGAGCATCCTCTCTGTAGCATTTCTGTGTGCATTCTCTGAGCATCCTCTGTAACATGCAGGCACTACTATTACAATACCAAACTAAACAAGCCAAGTGCCACTCTTGGTCTTAATCCCAAGCAGGGTTGCAGAGAAAGATTGACAATGAGCAAATATGATATCTGCCAGGAAATGACAGTGATAGGGAATGACAATTTCAACAGAGTCGTCAGGAAAACCTCAATGGAAAGATAACCTGCTTCTTGTTTTTATTTTTATTTTTGTTTTTTTATGGTGCTGGAGACTGAACCCAGGGCCTTGAAGATCTACACAATTGTTCTCCCACTGGCCTACAGTGAGTGCTGAGGCCCTGAAGCAGGTATCTGCTCAGGGTGTTTTAGTGATTTAGGGAGGCCAGTGGACTGAGGAAGAGAAAGTAGAATGAGACGGATGAGTGGTGGGGTGAGTATGATTGGCATGCTAGATCACATGGAAGCCTTGTAAGGATTCTGCTTTGACTTGGAAGAGCTGGAAAATCACTGAAAGACTTGGACTTGGCCCTTAAACAGGATTGTTCTATTTGTTGATATGAGGCTAGCAGGGAGCAAGTCTAGAAAGAAGCAGGGAGTCCTCTAGGAGACTTTGACAGTAAGAGGAGATGGGGGAAAGGGAGGGGAGGAGGGGAGGAAGGGAAGAAGGGAGGAAGCTTGACCTGATAGTGAGGCCAGTTAAAGCAGGCAATGGCAAGACAATATTGGAAATGTCTGTTGGGCCCAGGTCAGCACAGGCAAGAGATTTGTGCTCTGTGTTTTAGAAGCAGGAAGCCCTTAGGGGTTTAGAGCAGGGTGTATGGGTCTCAGAAGGACTCTGCTACCACTGAATAGAGAAATGTGTTACAAGATTATCTCATCTGTGAGTAAGCACATGGCCTATAGAACTGCTATGTATTGCCTCCAGGAAAATAAACCTCTTTACGAGTAGACCCCCAAAATATCAAGTGTATCCAGGCTCCAGAGACTAAAAGCAAAATATGTAGCACATCTTTAAAAATTAACTAAAGAATGAGAAGGCCTGCCCCTTCCTACAGCAGAAGATTTCCTAAGATGTACAATCCAAATCCCTGTGACAACTGTGCCCTCATGCCAGCACACCCCCACATGACAGGTAATTGGGAAAAGATGATCTTCTGTGAAAGAGAGAGAAACTCAAGCCTGAGTTCAACCTCATCCTAACCTGCTGAAGGCAGAATTTCTGCCCCTCCATAAGCTCTAGCCCTGGCTTCCATCAGCCACACCAGAGACTGGGAGGGCCAGTTTAATCCCAAGCAAAGAGTAAGCAAGCCTAGTTTAAAGCTGCAATCTCCTGCCTGGTTTCAGCAGTGACAGCTGTAGGATGTTGATCTGTCTGAGCCAGCATCCTTTGGAAATTCCTCCTCACCTCTGTGGTAGCAGGAGAAAGACAAAATTGATGGATGTAACAAAATGGCCTGATGAGATAGGAAGCATTCTCTAGCATAGAAGAAGCAGGCCGTCTACACTCTGGTTTACTCATCTAGGACCCTAGACTTGCTACACTGTAGCAGCCACCCTGTGTCAGGTTCACATGAGTGAAGAAGACTGTTGTTGCATGTCTATTATTCAGCCCCCAAGAGGAAAGGAGAAGAGAGGGGGACAAATACTCAGTTTTGGAGGTGGCACACACGACATTGGCTCCTTTCAAAGCTGTGCTGCCGCCACTGCTGACAGGACCTTCTAATGTTCCTAGAGTTCCGACTCCTCTGGACAGTTTGCTGACTGCAGCATGCACTGTCCTTGTTCATAAGCGAGAGCAGTAATAGCCTATTAATATTCTGGGCTTGAACTGAACAGCAATGAGGGCATGGCCACTTGTGGCACTGCAGCTACCGGGCAGCAGCGTCTGCACACTGCTGCTCCCCAGCTTGCTGCCTGAGTCTCTGAGGTCACACACAGCACTGTGATCAGGAGCCAGGTTCCATCCTCACCTAGCACATCAGATGTGCTAACTAAGCTAGCTTTGGTGGGACAGACGAACGACTGAGTGGCTAAGATTCTCCTCCTCGCAAGCTAAGATTCTTTCTTATGGGCTATCCTGAGTGCTGCCCCCCCCATCTCAAAGCAGGCTGACCCAGCAGAAACATTTGAAGACATGACTGGCAAGAGGCAGCAGATCCAAGAAAGAGAAGGCAAGAAGGAATGGGCACTTGAAAACAAAGGCAAAGATGCCTTTGTTCTTGGTTCCTTTGTTGTGAAGAGTGTTGCTCTGAAGATGGCACTGTGCTCTCCACTATCTGCAAGGCTTTTTCAAAGCTCCTGCTGGTACAGCCTGTGTGTCTGAATTCCACAGCAGGGATTTAAGTCATAAAGGCAGACAGATAGCCAGGCCCTGTGCTTCCCCTCAGCAAAGAGTGTGTCCAATGATAGAGCTCAGTGCTGGGGCTGCAGCCCAGACCAAGCTGCCATCTAAACTGTAGCAAGAGGGTGAACTGGCAATGCAGTTAACATCTATGAACACTGTCCCTCCTTTCAATGAGGAGAGGTCAGTACGTTTTCTTCTCAGACGTAGAGCATTTGCCTAGCAGGTACAAGGCCCTAGGCTTAGTTCTGACAACACACACACACACACACACACACACACACACACACACACACACACATCTGTCTGTCTGTGTCTGTATCTGTGTGTATTTATGTCTGTGCTAGAGTGGCTGGGGATAGAGTCCAACAGTAGAGCGCTTGCTGTGCATACTTGGAGCCCTAGGTTGGATCCACAGCACTGCAAACAAACAAAAATCCATGATGCTCTCTTCCAGCATCCTGAGCTCCATTTCCCCTACTATAAAGGAGGTCTCTGAAATGCACATAAGGTTGTTTTGAAGAACACAGTGACTCCAAAGAGCTTAACTGTTTCTCAGGCTCTAACTAATGTTAAATACCTTCCTTTGGGGTTTTTCTTGTCCTGAACTGCCATCTGCAAGGCTCTGCCCTCTCAAAGCAGCCCTGTTTTTTGAGATGCCATCCAACAAGCTCCAGAGAGAGAGGACAACCATGAACCTACACTCTTGGCAGTTTCTCCTAAGAGCTTCACACAGGCAGGCAGGGTAACCAAGGCAGAAAGGAGAATCCAAGGGAAATGCACTCATCTTTCCCATTCTGAAGCAAGCCCCAATTGCTGCTAAAAGAAGACAGTGGCTTGTATTTAGAGAGACCCTTTCCTCTTGCCTAGAACTAAAAAGGAGGACTCGAGAGAAGGAAAATATGGAAACAGGCAGAGAGAAAAGAACTAAGAAAGGCAGGAGGAAGGTTTTTCCCCTTCTGCTCTTAAAGCTAGACATGGTTTGCTGGCCTCTCCTAATGCAAACCTTTGCTGTGGTCTCCTAGATCCAGACCAATGCTGTACAGCAGTGTAGTCCTTGGAGGAGGATGCCTCAGAGGATGAAGGAGGCAAGCATCCCTGGGCTAAAGTGCAGAAAATATCACAAACAGGCGATAAGCAGCAAGCTCGGGAAATAGAGGATGAAGAGAAATGCTGAATCTCTACACCCTCTGCTTGTTAAGTACAGAGGGCAGACTCTGCTCTCCACTTGCTTGCAAATGCTATGTTTATCACCTTAGAAAGCAAATATTTTGTTCCACACCAGAAAAGAATTGTCTCCTGGGCACTGCTGCTGGGAGAAGCGAGGGCTGGCTCAGAGCTGCTGGCCATTGTGCTAAAGTGCTCTCTCCAGTCTCTCCCTCCTGGGCGGCACAGACAGCACTCAGCCATCTCTAGGATGAAACTGCCAGGTTCTGGTGCTCCCAGTCACTTCAAGTAGGAGCAGGAACAATGTGGCTTCAGCAGTGCCCTTCAGATGGTGAAGCACAGACAGGCTCCTGTCCAAGATTGGAAATTGGTTCTCAGTCCTTGCAGCATGTAAGATGCTTCTATCCTTGCCAGCAAGCTGCTCCCAACCAATTAACCCTGAACCTCTTATAGTGGTCCAAGGACACCAGGATCCCAAGGACACACATGTACCCTGAGGAATTGTTCAGGGTACAGATAACCAATCCCCTGCAACAGAGTCTTAGAATTCTCCCAAGCAGTGAACCGCATGCTGAAGAACAAACAAATCCATGCCATATCTATTTCTCCAGCAGCAGTCCAAAACCCTGGGGTCCTCGGCATTGGCCAGACAAGAACTCAGGATCGGAAATACCAATCTAGCCCAGATTAAATAAAAGAGGGGAAATAGAAAGGCTCTGAGTTCCAGCATTCATTTCCCTCTACATTGTGACCCAAGGTGATGTGAAATACTCTGCTCCCGTCACATGGTGGAAAGTACTCTGCTCCCTTCATGGTGATAAAGAGACACCTCTAAAATCATTAGCAAATTAACTCTCCCCTCCCTTAGGTTCCTTTGTCAGGCATTTTTATCACAGCAGTAAGCAAGCCTCAATACTAAAGCAGTCAGAGAGATGATACACTGGCCTTCAATCACAGACCTGTCAGAAGTAATTTGCCTGTAATAACTGGTTGTTTCTCCAACCGATTTTCATAAAACTGACAAGAATTCCCCAATTCAAATCCTTATGCACTCTGATGACATCGTGCCAACACTTACGGTATGTTTTAATTCTTCTTTACTTCCCTCCTGCAAAGGACTAAGAGCCTTCAAGGGCAGGAGCAGATTACTTTTCTCATCACTCAACTAAAGGCAACTTAAGGAAGGAAGGAGGGTTTGTTTGGGCTCACAATTCAAAGGAAAATAGCTCATCACAGTGGGCAAGGGATGGTGGCAGCAGTTTGATCTGTGGACCAAACAAGAAGCTAAGCGAAGGGAACACCCCTACTTATTTATTTTATGTTTGCCCCTTCTTATTCAGTTGAAGACCTCAACCCTCGGGGGGGGGGGGCTTCTACCCATATACATGAACAGTTTTCCTTCCTCAGTTACTCCTCCTTGGAAATGCTCATAAAAGACACAGTGCATCTCCTAGGTGACTTCAAATCCAGTCAAGTTAACAAAGATGAATGAACCATCACAGTGAGTTTCCATAAAATCTACGGTTGGGCTATATACCCTGCCCATCTAGCACACACACACACAGAGAGAGAGAGAGAGAGAGAGAGAGAGAGAGAGAGAGAGAGAGAGAGAGAGAGAGAGAGAGAGAGAGATCAAACAAGGAAACTCTGAGATGAAGGGGGGGCACTAACTCAATGGGACACTAGCACTAGGCATAAACCAGCACTGTCATTCTAGATAGCAGTAGACACTTTAAAATATCAGTTGATTAATAAAGTCATTCAAATAACAATTATTCACAGGATCAACCCACTTCTGTTAATATTTAGGTCTGAGTGTTTCCCAGTCAAGAGATGGGTGTTTCTTGGGAACCTTGGATAAAATTGAGTGTGGACATGCTTGCCCTACATTCAGTCTCTGAGACTACCACCACTACAGGCTAATCATATAGTATCCACCATTTAAAAAAAATCCTTAAATATCTGTTGAGTTGAACTGACACAGCTTGTTGAAACATTCCCATAGTTGAATGCTTATTGAATAGTGCTCTGGCTCACAAATGATGTGTTAATTCAAGAGATAGAAACAGGAGGATCAGGAGTTTAAGGATAGTCTTGGATACATGGTGAACTTGAGATTTTTATTCCAAACCATATGACTATAGGGTTTTTTCCTTTTCCCAAAGACATGCTTGGCCATTGTGGTGGTTTGAATGAGAATGGTCCCAATAGGCTCATAAATTTGAATGCCTGGTCCCAAGTTAGTGGAGCTGTTTGGGAAGGACTCTGAGATGTGGCCTTGGTGAAGGAAGTGTCTCACTCTAGGTAGAGAATTTCAAAAGCCCACGCCATTCCCAGTTGGGGTTCTCACTCTGCTTGTGGGTCAGATGTAAGCTCTCTGCTACTGCTCCAGCACCACGCCTGCCTGCCTGTTGCCATGCTCTCTACCATAATGGTCGCGGACCCTTAACTCTCTGGAACTGTGAGCCCCCAAATTAAATGCTTTCATTTATAAGTTGCCTTGGCCACAGTGTCTCTTCACAGGAGTAGAAAAATAACTAAGAGACCATGTTCCTCCTATTGCCCTTGTCTCTCACCTCCTAATTTAACAGCTTCTTAGCCTTCAAGCAATAATTCAGACCTTGCCTCTCTGAAGTCCTACATATTGCATGCACTCTCCTTGTTCCTTGCAATGATCGTTGTTTGAGTGGTATGCCCTTCTATAAGATTTGCCTTTCTCCTCTAAAATTTCATGGCTCCTAGAGAGCACAAGCCATGGACAGTGGCACTGAAATAATTCAAGTGATAGGCTTCAAAGACTGGAGTCCGGGAACAGTGAGACTTCAGTGAGTAGCACGTGCATCTGGCTGACCTGGAAGCTAAGGCTAACAAGATGAATTGAAGCTAAATGTCAAAGAGCATCAGAAGCATGAAGAGTCTGGACCATCGACGCAGTTCTTGTAGCCCGCAGAAGTGATATTGGTGAGCCACACTGAGGTGATATCTGAGATCTGTGCTGAAGTGAGATGCATTCAGAGGAACTATGGTTCTCATGATGGTATGAAAGACAAACAAGAGAAGACAGTATGCAGATGGCATGAACTTACTCGAGCTTTGCTCTTCCAGGAAAGAGGTAAATGAAACTAAGACAGGGTGATTCAGCTGGGCTCACAGGCAGATTGCTGGGGAACAGAAGAGAAAGATTCCCAGAAGGACTCTGAAAGTGCCAGCTCATGAGCATGAGAGGCAATGGAATTAGCCATCCTATAAGGAGCATGTTTAGGAGAGGACTGGGAATGTAGAAAAGGAGACTCCTGTCTGTGTGCTTCTGCGGCTTAGGAGAGACAGCACCACTGAAATACAAGGATGTGGGGCACAGATAGGGGCTGTTATGGCTGCAAGAGTAGGTGAGACCCCTACTCACAAGGACAACACATATCAAAAGCAGAAGGGGAGGCTCTGGGGAACACCACCAGGCTGCCTGCAGACTTACAGCCTGTCCCCAAGTTTCTATGAGGAATAATTCTTCTAGTCTGCTATCCCTTAAAATTATTTTTCTGTTTGCTAATAATATCCAGGCACAAAACCTCTGGCTCATCAGCTTTGGTTTAATGTGATAAAAATCCATATTCACCTTGAATAGGCTATTCAGATACAGATATTTATTTGATGAGACTCCATTTCTCCCTCATCTCTACCCTGCCTACAACAACAAAAAAGGCTCTGGCCAAAGGTTTGGGAGACCATTGTTCATGGTCCTGCAGACCCTGAAAGACAGCAACCACAAGAAGAGACGTTAAAAATTAATGAATGTGCTGTACTCAGTGTCTCGCAGTCAAGGATATTTAAGCAGATAAAAGAGGCATGGGAAGGGGAAGTCTAGTTGCTAATGTTTTCTTTGTAATTATTAGGTGGAAAAAAAAAGAAGTGGGAGAAGACAGTTACCACTGAGACAAAACGTAAGGCATGCATTAGACAAGGCCAGCAGAGAGGACAGTACGCAGACAAATGGAACACTGTTAGGCACGTGTCTCAAGGAGATGAGAGGGGGCACAATGGGTATGGTGAGCAGGAGAGCAAAAGGTTCCCTTCCAGGCAGCTTCGCCTACAGCCTGGCCAGCCCTGACTTGAATAATGAAAGTATTCGGACAAGCCTGAGGCCAATGGCAGAGACTTATATAAGCACAATAACAGTCTCTGTCTACTCTAGTCTCCGAAAAGAAAATACCTGAGATCCCTTCACACTGCTGCTTTCGGTAGCCAAGGAGTAGTTTCATGCAGTCACTGTGCCTCTGAGGGAAACATGTGTTCCTGATACATGAATTAAAATGCCAGTCATCATGCCAAACACAAGGGTATTTGATGAGCTCTAAAATGGAAAGTCCAGCACCTGATTTCCATGAACTGCAGGGCCAATCATATCTCCCCCCCACACCCATCACAGTGCTTAGTAAGCTAGAAATGCATCTCCTACAGTATCACAAATCAGAACATCAACACATTTTCCAAATCAAACCTGAAGCAAAGGATTCTCTGTGTGGCTCACATCGTGCTTCATAAGAAAGCCTGTGACACCACCATTCTAAGAGAGAATCTGAATGTTGTAGTTTACAGCTGTACAGAGAGAAACTATTCCCAGGTAAAGAACTGGCCCAGCGCTACACTGTCTATGAAACTTAGGTCAGGTGGAGCTTGGACAAGCACAGAGAAATTTCATGCTGTTGTGCTGCGTGTACCGATTGCTTGGTGCTTTATTTGGGACTATGAGCCAAAGGAGCTTGGGGGAGACCAGTATTGTAGCTTCCTTCCTATGAGGTATAGCTGATATGAGCTACCTAATTTCCCCCATAATCCAACTCCAGCTGCAGTTCCTGGTGAGTCCCCCAAAATAGTCACGCATGGGGGCCACATTTACTATGGCCTCTCAGACTTCACTCAAGAGTCAGAGTCAATAGTCCGGACGGGGAGGATAGCCCTGCCACCTGTGGGTCACATGAGCTCTCAGGGTTGCAAAGGGCAGTTATGATGAGAGCCCTGCATCAGCCTTGCATAGACCCTGGTTGAGTCATCTTGCTTTCAACCACATTTCTTCCTAAGCCAAGTGTCTGCAGGTGGTGTGGGGCCCAGTTCCACTGAACACTTCCTAAGCTGATGATTGTCTCTAAATAAGGAGTGATGCAATCCGGTTTCTATTTTAGGAAAGTGACCGTGTAGGAAGAATGGCAGAAGGACTGAGTATGGACAGCCCGAGGCCAAGGCAACCAGCTGGCCCCTTGACCAATGACATCTATCAAGGCCATGGGGGAAAGGAGATTGTTCCTGACAGATAGGAGAGGCTGAAGACAATGGCTCAGACTAAAGCTTCAGATCCCAAGACTATATCAAGAGCAAAGGCAAGAAGTTTTCAGTCTCAAGATGGGGAGTCAAAGTTGGAGTGACAAATGAGGTCAAGGGAGCTGAAGAGAGGAAAGGACTCCATCTGCCCAAATGCCTGACTCCTTTTCATGTCCTGGGCCCTGGAAAAACAAGGCAAGTCACACAGAGGATAACCTGTGTCTCTGGCTAGACTTTGGGCTGCTGAAGGATGGTACTTCTCTTTTCCAGGCTCGGCATCTATCCCAGTCAGCACATAATTGGCATACAGTGTGTTCTGGGTAACAAGGTGAGGGGCATAACTGAAACTAGAAACAACCGCCCTGGAAATCCTGTTGCTGAGTCACATAGAAGCCAAAACTCACCTGGGCTACTAACGACTTTCTTCTCCAGGAAGCCAGAATGGCAGATACTTTCTTTCAGTATGTGTGTGGGAAAGGAGATTTATGGGTGGAACCCTGTGAGGAGAGCCTGTGCCGGTCATAGTCATGGACTATGAAGGAGGAAGGAGATAGGGAGGGGCTGGAAGAGAACCTGGTCAGCAGAATTTAGGAGACTGGGGAATATGCCACTCCGCCCCATTGACAGCAGAGGAACCTCCCTTTTGCGGGCGGGTAGGGTCGGGGGCGAGGATCGGGGCAGAGGTGACCTCGTTAACAGTAGCTTTGAGAGACACACTGCCAAAACACAAACTTTGCCTTTTTTACTTTCAGATATCCCTGCAATGCCAGTTTCTTTTCCTAAGTTCCCCGAAATGGCATCGTAAGTACATTTAATTATCAGTCAATCACAGCCAGGAATCACCAGGCAGAAGACTCTGCCCACATGCACTCCAGGGGCGTACAACCAGTACGGGTCTCATGTGCGTGGGGCAGCACGTGGCCTCCTTCGCAGATGCTTTCTAAGTAGTTTGACCCCTCCTTGTGCCGAGAAACGGATCGTGTTGGCTGCAGTTATATTTTTCACGTAAAATCTCTCTGTGGAGTTTATTTTATTGAGAGTCTCCTTCTCCCCATGCCCTCCTCCTCCTCCTCGATGCCTGCCGCTCTGGACCGCACTGTCAATTCCAAGTGTGATTCCTAGACTTCTCTGCTTCATGTTCCCATTTCTCTTGGAGGGCAGTACAGGTTTTCCTTTCCAATGTCTATGGAATTGAGCATACATTTATATTCTCGGCCCCCACCACACAGGTCCGCCTCTTCCATTTCTCATTTCCTTCAAACGAGAAATCAGAAAGTTTCTGTGGCAGGCAGAGTCTGCAGGAGCTCTTGTTCACAGCTGGGGAGGGAAAGCGAAAACTGGGGAAGAAAATAAATGGAGAGACAAAAAGGACAAAGGGCTCTTCAAGCAGAAGGAGCTGCTGCCACAGCTCGCCCAAGAACTCGCTGCCTCTGTAGTCTGCTGTGGGCTTTTGTTTTCATGGCATTGAACTGAGTCAGTCACCCCGTGTTTATTCAGTCCTGCGAGCCTGGTTCAAGCCCTAACACAGCATACTCCCTATAAAGGCGTCTGTCATGGAAATGAAGCTATGTTGCGCAAGACCCAACCAAAGCTGAAGGGAAGGATTCAAGCTAAGAGATACAGAATTAAGACATCAATATTCAAAGCTGTGACCTCTTGCCTAGGCTTTTTGCATAACAGAAATCGCACAAGGAGAACCTGCCTAGGTCTGCAGTGGAAAAGGCAGAGAATGGATGACTTAAAGGGAAAAGGGTGAACCAGCTGGCCCCACTGCCGGAGGAGATGATCTGGGGAGGAGATGGGGGTGAGGGCTGGTGTACCTGGGAAGAGGGAGCATTTCTTGACATTTCCTTGTTTAGGCCTGTGCTCTGTTGTCCACATCTTTTCAGTTCACTACTTCTTGGAGAAGTAGGTTGTTCCTTGAATGTGACTTCAAGCTGAAGAAGGGCCAGGCCAGCTCATGTGTAACATCACGTAGGCACCAACTGTGAGGATGAGCTGGCAAGACAACGGGGAGAAGGTGTTAGAAGATAAAACCCTAATTCTCAGGATGGTATAAAGAAATGGGGCTTGAATATTGAACTCCATCCCTTGGGTCCCTTTGGATGTATTAGGATTTACATATCAAATGTCTCCCACGGGCTCCTGGGTTGTCATGTTGACCTCCAGCTGCTCCTACTCCTGGGGTAAGTTGTGGAAACATTAGGGAGCTTGAGGGTCATGTCCTTCAAGGTTCTGTTTTTGTCTTTGCTTCCTACTTGGTCACTTCCAGAATACTTCTCCCGGGACCCCTCCCTTCAGGACGTTCCTATGCTCTGCTCAAGCACCCAGAGTCAAGTGACCATGGGCTGAAGCCGCTAAAGCCATGAGACAGCATGAATCTGTCTTCCCTGAAGGTGCTTCTGTTGGTTTTTTTGTCACAGTGTCAGGAAAGCAACTAAAATGTTCATCAATGACAAGTCTTAAGAGTCCAGGACCCAGTGAGCACAGGGATGCAGGCTGCCTCCTGATAGGGCAACCTCCTTGCTCCATCAAGATCAATTATTGCTTCCTTTTGTGGCCACAGAAGCAAAGCCGACTCCCTTGCAGGAGTCATCAAGTACTGCTGCTGATGAGGCTGCACCCACATGAAGACCAGGCATGCCCCTTGCCCTTTCCCTCAGCAGTGTTATCTGGAAGCATCCACCATCTCGAGCACTGACAGGAACCCCTGAAAGAACAATCCTCCTTTGGAGCTTATTGAAATTATTAAGATATTGCCATGAGATGTCACTTGACAGAAAAAAGAGGATACTTTCCCCAAATCACTTTCAGACTCTCAGATGATTTCAGAAAATAAAAACAATTTGACAGCTGTTCAGGAAGTGGGTGGAAGAAGGAAGCTTCCAACCAAGCTTCAGAGCTCAGTTCCACAGCTCTGAAAGTCTCATGTGTCATGGGACTCTATATGGACCATTGAGCTGAAGAGACTGCCAGCCAGGCAGGAAGCTGAAAATGCACTTCACCGGAGAGGGCATAACCCAGACCCCGAGGCTCCAACCCTCAGCCCTCCTCAAGCAGGAGTGGAGAGACAGTCACCCTCGATACATCATTTTGTCAAAACAGCCTCAGCACTCATTCCCTGGATCCAAGGAGGGAAATGGGGAAGAAACAGAAAAAAGGGAGAGATTAGGAACATGACCAGTCTATACACATTCTAATCTTCTCCATCAATTCTCAGCCACAATCACTTGGAACTTTTATAATCAGAAAATATCTCTTTCAGTTGTGAAAAGAATTAAAGTCTTCTCTTTGCCCCTGATTGCCCAAAAGTGATTACCCTTCCTGAGCCATGGCTTTCTCATCTGTGCAATGAGAAGCTGTGTGTGGCCTGCTTACTAAGACCCCACTCGGTACAAACACTCCGGAAACCTGAGAAATTTGATCACAAGTTATTACTGATTTAGACACAAGAGACTACAATCTTTGAAAGCCTGTGTAGAATCCTAATTTCTTCTACCTAACTTGACATAAAAAGGTAGTTTCCTTGGCATGGGGGAAATAATTAAAGATAACAAATTCCATTTTCTCTTTGGGAGAGCTCAACAACCCAATGGCACATTAGACATTGTCTAGGGGCGATCTGCATCAGCTTCACAAGACTTTGGCCATCCTGATTCATTTGTTAATGACAGCTGCCTTGACACATAAACTAGTAACTGACAGCAGTTTAGAAGATTAGGTGCTTGTATCTCACTCACCCAAAGGCCTAAGTAGATACTTTTAATTGGGGTAGAAGGATGGGCTCCCCATGCGGTGATGGGTGATTTAGGAGTGAAGGATGCTCCATCTTCGTCTTTGCTGATCTCAACAAACTTATTTTCTTGGGGACAGAGGAAAACATGTAGGATTTCTAAGGCTGTAAGTGTCCCCCCACCACTTCCTCTCATTTTCTTTTGGCTCTATTCGGCCACAGACCCAGCTGTCAGTCTTTAGCAGGCATGCCTTATCACCAAAGATAAGAAAATTGAAGCCTCTCCGGTAAGTGACAGCTCTATAATTTGATCTTAGGACTTCTGACTGCAAGACAAATGCCACATGAACAGCAAAGCCAAGAGGCTGCTGACTGCCATGATGCTTCCACAAGAAGAGCTCCTTGGGGAGGGAAGAGTCAAACGACCGTTGAGTGTAGATTGGTACTGGGCTGAGAGAAGAAAACTTCTCAACACCAACCGATGAGTCAGTGGCTAAACTGGAACTCCAAACCGGAACTCATCATTTTCCTATGCTACCAGATAGCCTTAAACTCCATCTGGAAGGTGGGTCTACACTTACCGACTGGAGGACGCATAGCCCCTCTGAACCTCTGGGGAAGACAAGGTAAGGTAGCAGAAGTAATCACTGAGAGGCAGCCTGAAAGGCAATTGCATCTGTGGAATATTAGTTCCCGAATACCCCAAGTGCTACATTGCCTATAAATTTTATTTTTGCATTTAAATGGAGTTTTATGGTTTTGTAGTAATGAAATCGTTCCATTTATACTATGTTCCTATCCAATAAGCTTTTACTAAGATATATCCTTTTATGTTTCCACTACATGCTTTGATTAACAGAGTTATAATTCATCTGGTTCCACATTCAAACAACTGCCCTGATTAATTTCTGGTTTTCATGCTCTTGCTCTGATCCATTGCCCTGCTTTGCAGAGTGGTGCTGAGATCACTTGCCGGCCCGACACTCGGGGCCACGTGTAGGTACTGACCTGTGTACCTCAGACTTGTGCTGATCAGCCTGACTTGATCAGTGTCATCTTTATTACTGGTAACCTGATTAAAGACATGAATCTCTGTAATATAACTGTGTTTTCAAGATTGTCATCTAAATTATGTAAATAACTAGCACAGTAATTAGCTCTGTCTTTGATGAGCCTCCGTTTAGGTTCAAGATGAGCTGATCTATATTTATCGGCTCAAGGCATGCTCTTCTCGAAGTCAGGCATGCAGGAGGTGAGCAGCCCAGGGGACGGTCATATCAGCATCTTTACCCAGGATGGCTGGCCACGAGCTCACATCTTCAGTCTCACTCTGCCCATCCTCGATTCAGGCAGTCTTCGAGAATGTTAACAGCTGAATCCTCACTTCTCCTAGCTACTTCTGGGAATCCTAAGACAGAGAACCATTTTCTGTACCTATATTCTTTCTAGCTTTGCAAAGGATATTTCCAGATTCCTCTAAAAAGCTCTACCTATTCCTGTCCTGCACTTGGAGATAAGAAAGCAACACAGCGAATTCCTCATAGCAATCACTGGCCTCCTTCCATGACATGAGAGTTTCAGTTCCATGGTTGAGCTTTGGTGGCCCTGGTGGCCCCATGGCTAGCACTGCTGTTGGCAACTTTGCTGTGGGAGGGGCAGATAAGCCAGGGTTTGCAGCCTGACTCGACTACTTAATGCTCAGGGCAGTTCATCTTCTGCATGCAAGCTCCTCAACCAGACAGTGAATGGAGACAGTTGCCTTGCAGAATTGTCCTGGCAATGAAAAAGGATTCTGTCTGTCTGTCAAGTCAGCTGTGTTCCTTCAAAACGCAGTGTTCATTCATGCACTAGATTCTGTCCCATGACCCTACTCATTCACGAATCTTTCTGGGTCTCAGTTTCTCTGTCTCTAAAATGGGTATAGTGGTTCCACCCCATCTCATTGCATTGTTTTGAAATTTGAATGTGAGCACTCATCAGTCTGCATTTGTGGTGTAATTTCTGGCCTGGGCAGACATGAAAAACACTCTTGAGAGTTACTTTCCTCACTTTCCAGCTTTCTTCTCACAGAGCCCCAGGCTTGGCTCCCAGAGTTTACATTTCATTGAGGGCAGCTCCCAGGCCAGAGGTAGCATCCTGCTCTGACACCACCCCCATCCCCCCCACACACACACACAAAACCACTCCATGGGCATTTAGGCACTAGCACTCAACAGTCCAGCACTGCTGCCAGGCTGTGTGGGTTCACCTTGACTTTTTCCACCTATATGCATGACGCAGTGTGCCATTCCGAAGACTGCCAGTTGCTGACTCCCCAGGATACTGACTGGTCGTGTTGACCTTCTTATTCCTTTGCTGCTACAGCTGCTGCTCTTTACATTTTTGCAAAGCACCCTTTTGAGACCTAAGATGAATCACATAAAGACCTATACATCCTTCTGCCTCTGGCATGAGTGTGTGTGTGTGTGTGTGTGTGTGTGTGTGTGTGTGTGTGTGTGTGTGTGTGTGTGTGTGTGTGGTAACTTGCATAATGTGACCAGCAAGCCTCAGCTCTGCAGAGCATCTCTGCTCAACAGCTGCAATGGGTCCCACAGCCAAGAGGAACAATTAGACCATTGGACCTGAGCAGAAGCCAGGGCTGTGTCCTAGAACCAGAGAGCCATGAAATGATATTGAAGCAGGTTTTAAAACTCTTCAGTGGGAACAGAGCTGTTGGGTCAGGGGAGGGGACACTGTATCATTAGCTATCAGAGTCCTGACCAAATAGGATGGTCTGAGAATGGAGGATAATCAACTAGTAGATTAGGGAAGCAGGAAGGACATGGAATGGAATGCAACAGCATATGGGCAAGAGGTTCTTTCGTAGACAATGAAAATGCTCTAAGATTAAGTGGTAATATTGGTACAACTCTGGTACAACATTCTACGAACCAGTAAGAGGTCTAATGTAAAAGACAGGATTTTGTGGTAAGCAAGCTATATCTTAATACTATTAAGCTTTAGGAATAGAATCCTAATATGAACCCATCCGAAAGACCTCTCTGTTCTGCTTGTCCCCATGGGAGCTGCCAGGAAGCAGATGTGCTGTTGGGACAGTGCCACAAACCATTAGGATATGCGCAAATATTAATTGATGATAATATTTTTCCATCCAGATCAGCGCTTTCTTCACCGGGTGCAATTTTGCCCCAGAGGACATTTGGCAATGTTTGAAGACATCTTTGTCATCATGCTTGGGGACAGCTGCTAGTGTGGTGGGTAGAAGCCAAGGGCTCTGCCAGGTACCCTGTGCTGCCCAGGCTGAGTACCACCCAGAGCACCTCGCTGGGAACCCCTGTAAGTGCTGGCCTTTTCTCTTGCCCTCTTTAAATGTAAGTTGTTTCTCTTTAAGGCTCTAAGCTGAATATCTATGACAATCCCAAAGTTCTTTCCCCCAAGGTATTTTTTCCTTGTAGGTAATTTTGATAGCGTTAGCCTAGTTTCAATTTGTTCCAGACTCATAAAAAAAAACATTTTTTATATTTTTTTACAACGTCTCAATGTGTTCCTCTTTTGCAAGAAAAGCTAGGTAAATTCTTCATGAGAATATTGTATTTTCAGTAAATTAAAAAGTTTGTATGTTCAATGTGATTGTTTCCTGAGTTTCTTATGTATTCCTCTAGGGCTGAGAAAACTTATATTCAACTGAATAAACAACAATACTACCTTTTCTCTTAAAAATGCAATTTCAAAGAAAACTATCTTACTGAGACAACAGAATTGTGTTCATTGTTGGAGGATGTCAGACACAGGGAATGTGAAGTGGAGGAGAGTACTAGAGCTCTGAGCTGTGCTGAGTTCGGGTTCCAGCTCTGCCTTTGGTATCTAGTGGCCCTGGCAGCTCGCTGTTCTCTCCAAGCCTCAGTTTCCTCTTACAGAAACAAGGTAACGACACTCATTTAGAAAACCATGTGAGCACTAACCAGTGCTCACTACTATTCTCCTCTTCCTTATGGTAGCTTCTGCCCATGGTCCAACCTAACCCAACCATGTGGCTGACACCCCACACCCTACTCCTCATCCAGTTAATATTCATCGGTACCTCCTTTGCAGACACCAATGGTAGTGTGCACAAATAACAATATGGACAGAGAAGGATACAGCCCAGTGGTAGAGCACTTGCCTGGCATATACAAGCCACAGAAAGAAATGGCAGAAATAAGCAAGCTTGCTTCCAGAGGCTTCTCTGTCCATTGTCAGGCCTGCAGCAAGAATGACTGGTGGCAGCACCTAGCATCTCCTCAGTCTGGCATCTTAGGGTGGGCAGTAGCTATCCCTTCTCTGTACTCAAGCAGGTCCCCAGTGCACTCTGAGCAAGTTGTGAGATATTGTCCTTGTACCTGCTCCATAGCTCCTCTTTTATTTGAAATGTTTTATCAACATATGAACTATACATAAACTAGGTTTCATGATGGCATTTTTATATATGTACATAATATGTTTCAATCATATCCACCCTATGTTGCTGTCTTAGTTCTTTTTTATTACTAACCCTGAGAATGGCTTTTAAACTGGGAAATGGGGGTTGAAGGGTTTGGAGGAACTAGTGAGATGACTCTACAGATTAAGGTACTTGTCATCAAAAAAGAACTAGCTTCCTCAAGTTGTCCTCTGACTTTCACATGCATGCCATGACACATGCATGGGCAAGTATACAGAGAGAGAGAGAGAGAGAGAGAGAGAGAGAGAGAGAGAGAGAGAGAGAGAGAGAGAGAGAGAGAGAGAGAGAGAGAATAAACAAGCAATAAACAAGGAAATGTTAATAAAAATTTTAGTTTTTGATCACCTTACCAACTATTAGTCTTGCTTACGTTTTTTTCTCGATCCATCCCTTTTGATCGTCCCTCCCCAACTCTCCTCTCCCTCATCTCTCCACCTTCTCCCAACTTAAACATTTCCAACTCCATTAGTCTCTGTTCTACTTTCATTCCACTATCCCTCCTCTCCTAAAAGCATATTTTCCCCTCTAGTACCAGGAATGGGGTACATATTATTGAGTCATTGGCCAAAGGGGTCCTATAGAACCCACAGGCTATTGACAAGTAAATCACTCTCTACAACCTAATGCTGAAGAGACCACTTACTTATCTCATCAAACATGGAGAAAAGAAGCTGCTGTCCAGCTAGAAGCGTCACTCTTACAGACTATCATCCATGGAACTAGAAGGTATTTTACATGCCACAAGAGTAAAAAAATGTATCATTAAAACCACCCAGCTACAAAACCTGTGACCTACCATAGTGGCCTGCCTGCAAGATACAACACTGATACAATAGTGGCATGAATGCTATGGGAGTAACCAACCACTTTCTTCCTTTCTTTAAAATTTCCTCAAATTGCATTTAAGGCCTACTACATGAGATGGAACCCATTCCTGACACTACTAAAGTAGCCCAAAAGTTGAAACTAGATAGGCCATGGCCTATTGGAAAATCTACTGCTATTATTCTGCTAAATGACAATAGCAATAAATTGCTTCTAATGACATACTGCTAACGCATAGATCAGTGCACCGTACAACCCTCATCAAAGAAATTCCTTCTTGTAGTAGATAGTAGACCCACAATTGAACAGCATGCAGAGAGTGAGAGACTTTGGAGCACTCAGTCCTAAATGAGAAATCTTTACCAAATCTCTCCCTCAGTGCTCAATGATCTATGTGGAAAAAGAGATGGGGAGATTGTAAGTGCCAGAGATGGTGGATTACTACAAGGAAAAAGTATCTTCCAGAAACAAAAAGGCTGATACACATATAAACTCACAAAGACTTTGACAGGAGGCATAAGACCTTTACAGGTTCAAAGAAGATAGAACCCCAGCACTGAAAAAGGGAAATAGGCACAAAATCCCACCCCTAACTAAGAAGCTATTTGAAATTGATGCATACCTATGGGGTTTTCTCCCATGGAGTGTCACTGGGTATATAAATCACACTCCATGGCAGGCCCCGTGCCCAGGAGCAGTTGGCCAACAATGACATGTTTATTGTTTGTTTGTTTGTTTGTTTGTTTAATGCACTCTTTGTTTCTTTTTTTAATATTCATGGATTTTTGATGGTTTATTTGTTTTGATTTAATTTTGTTGTTATTTTTCACCTCTCCTTGGCCTTTTTCTAGTTTTTGGGCTCTATACACACTCAACCACTTTATAAATATACTCCTTTATAAATATATATAAAAAGTGTGGTCTGGGGATGTGACTAAATTGATCAAGTGTTTGCTTACTGTATTAGTTATTTTCTGTTACTGTGATAAATTACCATGACCGAAGGTGACTTATAAGAGGAAGACTCTGCCTTATGGTTCCAAAAAAGCAGGAAGCTGAGCGATCACATCTTCAACCACATGTAGAAAATGGAGATTGGAGAGTTGGAGAAATAAGCCTACTCAGTCCCTTAGGATTACAGACAATCATGAATCCTAGACATCAGACACCGAGCTACTTATACTATTAAAATTTAGTCAACAGGAGTTGGATTGCTAATTGAGTTTTTTACTTATTTACTTACTTATGTGATCTTTCTTCTTTCAGTAGAAATATTTGCAATGTTGGCAGGGATTAACTTATAATAGGGTTGAAGTGTCATTTTGCTCTGTTAAACTGGCATTTAGGCTCTATCTTCAGTCTTCCTGAGTGAGTAGAAGGAACACAGTCTGCAATAACAGTCACTATCAATGGGTGGCCTTACTATTAAAATTAGAACATAGACAATCATAAAACACTGTTCCATACATGCTGATCATTTTAGGGGGTAAAATACTGTGTGCTAATATATTAGTTACAGTATGACTGGAAAGAAAAAGAAGGAAAAAACACAGTAAGACTAGTGACTAGTACTAAGATAATAGAGAAAATGTAAAAGGAAATAAGAAGAAAGAAAAATTGTAGGAACAAAAAAATGTGGGGAACAGGGAGATGAAGGGATTTCAGCTAGAGGCTAACTGAAGAAAAAGGTAGAGACATTATCAAACAACATAGAATAGTCCTGTTTATCCAGAGGCTAAAGCACAAGCCAAGCCAGATTGAGACACACACACACACACACACACACACACGGTAGAGGAAGCAAGCTAGACTGTTAAATTGATATTGGGTATTATTCAAAGACAAAATAAATGTAGAGGAAGAAAATTGGATGGAGATATAGGACATGAAACTGACTGGCCCAACCGCTGGCTTACAGCTGACCCTTTCAAATTCCCCCAGTTGGAATGGTATCCCACTTCTCAAAGGTCCTCTAAAATGGGTCATTCTAACACAAGGCTGTCTTGCTTAACTTTTTGTTTCTTGTCTTATCGTAGCTCAGCACCAAAAGGTTAATTCAGCAGAAGTTTGAATTTTTATCAGCCAGACATCAGAGGCTTGCTCTTCCTTTACATATATGTAAAAGTAAGCTGTCTTAACACTAGTGGTGCCCTCCATCCTTGGCCACTCCGAGTCTCTGCTCTCCATTCCTGGCCAAGCTGTCAGTCTATGTCTATTCTTGACTCACATGCACCACCTGACTTGAGTCCTCAGAACTGCAGTCAGTGGGGAAGCACACTTGGGCATTGCTGATCACTGAACACTTACAAAAGGACAGCACTGTGCTAGAGACTTGGTATACATCATCCACTTGGTGCTTTCCAGTGAATCATCATAGTTCTAATCGTAACAGACCTTTAATGATGGCTTGATTCTACAGAGCAGTGAACAATACTGCACACATATATGAAGCTGCTACTGATATTATTCCCATTTTTCAGATGAGAAAATTGAGATACAATTTTAAGTCATCTACTAAAGACACACAGGAAAAGTTAGGACTTGAACTTTGTACACCAAAGGTTTTACAGTTTGTTCAAACAAGTGCCTCCCTTGGAACTTAGTAACTTGCTTCATTCACCTTGACCACATGTCATAGTCAATGATCTGCTGCTATTACAAAATATAGCACAGTGGATAATTATAAACAGAAGATGTTACTTGGCTCATAGGTCTGAAAGCAGAGAAGCCCAAAAGCATTGTGCCCACAGATGATAATACATCAGCTGTTGTAACATTATAACATGGCAGAGACACAAGCAAGAGTAAGATAGACATTGAAAACTTTGGTAGTAAACCTGGTCTTACAACGACTAATCCACTTCCACAATTGTGGTGTTAATATATTCATGAGGATGGAGTGTGGTTCCATCCTCACGCCTTCCAGTGTGGTTCCCTTCTCAGGGTTCTCACATTAGGGATTAAGTTCCCAACACATTGAAGAACACTCAAACTATGTCACCAGGAGATCAGTGACCTTATCCTAAGCCAACGTAGTTCAGTTTAATCTCCTTTAGCTTAACCTAGCACACTGGAGCAATCACTGAAGTCCAGTGCTTTAAAACCAAACACACGTGCCTCTGATTCAAAAACACAATGTCTAGGGGGTTAGACACAAGTTCTTTAACCTGTCTGGAAAGCCAGAGAACAACTGGATAATATAAAGGTGGCAGCATCCAAAATGCTTTTGTTTTAAAAATGAGGCAATTATCCATGTCTGTCTAGCATGTGCAAAGCTCTAGGATTGAGCCACAAAATATTAATAGTAGAAATTGTTAATAAATAAAGAAGTAGGCAGCCTTTCTAGTGGTCCTCTCCCTTAGTATGCAGAAACATGTCTCGGGCTGAAGAATGCCTCTGTTGCTAACATGTTTATCATATATACAAAAATGAGCACCTGAATTCAGGTCCCAGCATGCCCAGCATAGAAAGTCAGGTGCAGCAGTGCCTTCCCAGAATCCTAATGCTGGGAAGACACAACCAGGAGAATCTCTAGGCTTGCTCACCAGCCAGTCACCAATGGGTCAGACTCCAGATTCAGTGAGAAACCTGTCTTAAAAACAGTAACAATACAGGAGGCAGAGGCAGGCAGATCTTGAGTTCAAAGTCAGCCTGGTCTACAGAGCAAGTTCCAGGACAGCCAGAGTCATACAAAATCAATAATAATAATAATATTAAGGTGGGGGCCATAAGGAAAATACCTGGTGTCGACCTCCAGCCTCCACACCTACACACACACACACACACACACACACACACACACACACAAACATACACAGGACTTTGATAGACCCCTTCATGGTCCAGTTAGCTCTTGGTGAAATGATCCCAAGGTCATTTCTGTAACTATCACTACCCACTTCAGGAGTCCTGGGCCTGCACCTGTGATGCAGGCAAATTATCCCATAAGTCCTAGATCCAACAAAAGCATCTGCAAACCAACCAAGACAAGAGTGGACCAATCCTCCCAGAGCAGCTCTGTGCTGTTATCTCTCCCCATGCCCAAGACAGGCAGACTCTGAACCCAAAAGTCATCTTCCGGGAAACAGAATGTCCCAAACGGTCCAGCATTTCATCAGCTGTCACAAAAGTTCAGAGAAGTACACGTACAAGGTCTGTCTCTGATGTGACCCCCTCAAAATCCACTTTAGTGACATGTTCCTCTGGTCAGAATGCCTGTCCCCATCCCGCCACTTTCATCTCACCTCTTCTCATCTCAGGGAGGGCAGCAACTCAAATGCTCCCTCCCTGAGAAAGTCCCTGTGTCCTCCAAATTCCTCTTGCCCACAGCATCTCGTAACTACCCCAAGCTTCAGCCCCAACTGAGTGTGAAATGGCCAGCTCGGAACTGCCTCCACCACCTCATGAAGACTCCTAGATGTCACAAAGGAAAGCCTTTGTGAGGAGAGCTGAGCAAGTGGCAAGGGAGACGGGAGGGACGGTGGGCCTGAGGGAAGGGGGGGGGGAGAGTCTTCCCTGTGGACTGCACATATATTTTACATAGAGGGCAGATGTCAGAGTGGAATCCATACAAATTTTCTAGGGTAGACACACAAGCAACCCCAAAGTTGCAACTAAACAACAGAAATGTATTCCCAGTTCTAGGGGCCAGAACTCAAAAGCCAAAGTGTCAAGACCCCACTCTCCTGCCTTGTCTTCTCTAGCAACAGAATTTCCAAGTGTCTATGCATAGCTCTGATCTCTAACCTCATCTTTGCATGGCCACCATCCCTGTGTTGAATGTCCCCTTTTGTCCCTGGGTGTAAGGCCTACTCAGCATGTGATGATTTCATCTCTAGTTAGTTATATCCACAAAGGCTCTTCTTCCAAATCAGGTCATATCCACAGATGCCCATGGGTTAGGCCTTGCCTATACCTTTTTGTAGCACGGGCTTTCACTCTGCAGAAGTAATCTCTACCTCCAGGACCCCCAATGCCTCCTCTATCATGCCAAAGGAAACGACTGTTCTTGGCCTTCCCAACCTATCTACTTCACAGCACCCTGAACACCAGCACAGCTGCTTATGGCTGTGGCTGCTCTGAGAGTGTATGGCTGACCTAAATCTGCCCCTGTGTCTCCAGGCCAAGGAGAATTATAATTTCTATAGGCTTGTGAGCCATTCCCAGAAGCTAGAGCCACCAGTATCCTGTAAGTGGAGTTATAAGCTTGTGTCATACTCTCCAATCTCATAGTATATGAAGTTCTCAGAAGGCTCAAAAGCAGTGTTTTATTATAAACATCCTCTGCCCCTGCCCCCCCAATCAAAAGCATTTGCTTTTTTGTTTGTTTGTTTTTGTTTCAGAGACACAGCTTCTCTGTGTACCCCTGGCTGTTCTGGAACTCACTCTGTAGACCAGGCTGACCTCTAACTCACAGAGATCCTCCTGCCTCTGCCTCTCCAAAGATGGGATTAAAGGCATGTGTCACCACCTGGGTTGGCTTTGAGGGAGAAAACAGTTACCAGAGGGGCTGAGCTCCTTTCCCTGTGAACTTTCTCCCGCCAGGCAGCGTGGATTGACCATCTGTGGGTCCAGTGCTAGATCTTCCAGGTCCTTGTTGCCTTCCATTCCTCCAGAGGGTCCTAACCAGGCACAAGTCATGCTCAAATGCGCATGAAGCCCTGGGGACCCATGCTTCCACATCTGTGTGTGTCTTGGGAAGGTATTGTTATGCAGCAGTGTTCCCAGTTTTTTCTAGGGTCTTGAGAAAAGGGAGACAGGATTTCCCCTTTCAGGGAACACTTCTACTGGCTTCTCTATGTGATTCTAGAAAAGATGTTTCCTAGGCAGAATTCACTTCACATCTCTATTTTGTATTCTGACAGTGAATGGGGCATAATCCACCCTCCCTAAAGTGCTAATCAACTTACTTGCCAAGTTCTTTCCTAAACAAACTGAGTGCTTCTTTCTCCACAAGAAATACAGAATCCACTGCTTTGAGCCTTGCTGATGAGCCCTGAGACTTTCATTTCATTATCGGGTGTCCCTGCCCTCCAGGGAGGTCTGCCCAGAATATCTAAAGCCTTCTATTGTTGAAGTTCATTTCATTTCACTCCTGTATACTGCTTTCATTGTGATCCTGAACATGGGCTGTATACCAAACTGCTACCAGACGGGAGAGAAATACATGAATAAGATGATTGTGATGGCAAAAGAATACAATCTGTTTAAAATTGCCCACTTATCTTTTCAGATTTAATCTCTCACTCCTTGGTCGTCACCGATGGCTGGTCATAAGGATCATCAGTTAATTTCTCCAGGAATATATGGAAAATTTTCTCAACTGTTCTGCAAATGTGGCTTGGCTGTTAACACTCAGAGAGACAGCTAGGCTAGTTTGTCTAAGAGCAATTGCTGTGCAGGATGCATATTCAGTCTCTGAGAAAGCTAGGGAGGCCTCTCTGGTGTGCTGAGTCCTTCAGTCCAGCCCAGGCCTCCGCAAGGCCCCTGGCAAACCCTGTGGATTTGACAGGGCTCATTTGCAGCTTCAAAGACAGGAATCATTTAAATTCGCAGCCTCCACAGCAGTCGGATATAAGAAATGATGATGACATTGACACTTGCCCCTTTACTCAGCTGTGAGTCAGAACACAAGCATCACAGTGCCAAAACTTCAAGGAGATGGTGTTCATGTTCTGGTCTGAATTAATATGAGCAATATATATGCTTGTCCTATGCCCCCATGACCACTCTGCAGCGATGGTATAATTCATCACTCAAATGCAGACTCCTCTAAGAGCAAAGGGAATGTGCTTTTAACAAGTTCAGGAAAAATATTAATTTGCAGGACCATCCCAGGTAAATTTGGAAATGTCCATCCACCAAACAACACCTCTCACTTTCTTTACCCTCTCCCACGTCATCCCTGGACGTCCACATTGACCTGGTTGGTAGTGATGACCATGGATGGGAGTAGAGTGGGGATAGTTGGAAGCTGGTGGCTGCTACTTCTACAGTGCCTCCTGTTATTCTCACATTCAGATTCTCCCACCATCCCCACATAAAACTACATGGGGACAGCTGGGTATGAGCCTTGGCAGGTATGTATGTGACTCCAGGATGGATCTGCAGCCTACTCCTCATTGCCATGTCCTGCCTCATAACATAATAACCTCACCAGCTCCCACTACCCTGGCATGTCAAGGAATCTAGGAACATCTGAAGTTACACTAGGCAAACAGTATCAAACAACACTTATGGCTGAGCCATGTTTAGCCTTGGAGATAGAAACAGGTTTAAGGTCATAGACATGGAAGAACCCTTGAAAAACACAACTGTCCTGTCCACTAATCCCAAAGCATCTAAGCTCAGTCATTCAAAAATTATTCAGAAGAATAAATGTTATTGTTAGAATCTGTCTCCAACTAGAGCTTCCAAAAATTATTTCAATAATCCTAGTTTCCCGTTTGCTGATCCAGGCTGCAGAAACTCCTTGTGATTAATGTTCACTGCAATTCAGGGCTTACTTTTCACCTGTCCACAGAGAGCACTTCTAGGGAGCACTCCCTTCTCTGTGCTCTTTCCTAACACATCTGTCATCTGTCTTGTTTCATGATGTGTCACAATAAACATCTGAGGGTTGGTCCAAGAAGAACGGATTTTCTGCCTGTCACTTCCACAGCCTGGTAACTTAACTCTGCTGAGACACTAATTGCTGTCCTGGTTCATCTAGCCAAGTCCTACCTTTACGACTTGTTTCTAAATACAGAATTCATATCTAGAGTTTGAGAATGCTATATCCTGATGGAAAATGTCCCTAGGACTGTGGCTTCTAATCCCTTCCTTGGTTAACCTAAGATATTTGGGATCATTATTACATCTGTATTAATTAAGCCAATTAAGAGGAAATCCATCACAAAGGTAGTTAAGCAGAGCAATGAGAGCCTTGTCTAGGGAAAATGTGCAATCTCTTGCAATTACTAGACACTAAATTTGTTTAGTGACTTGAATTTGTTTCAAGCCCAACCTGTCCTTCCAGAAAAAAATGTTCACACATTTGCAGTGTCTCCAGTGAAGACTCTTCCATCACTTACCATGGAGTGAGAACAGGATGAATGGTATCATTAGGAAGGTCCATGCTTGTGATATATGTTGAAGCTGAGGCCCTAGTATGGACATGAATTATAACCTTAATGAGACCTGTCCTATGGCCTTAAAAAATTATCATACTTCTTTGGGTTTGGCATTCTCATTCATAAAACATGGGCCACAGATTAGAATTAGAGTTGACCTCCCGGATCATAAATGTCATAAATTCCATTCCCATACTCAGGAAAGCAACACCATTTCCTTAAATTCATAGAACACATTGTTCACGTGAAATGATCAAAATATACAGAAAACTACAATGGGCACTAAAATATTTCTTTGAGACCTTATGAAGGAAAAATTGAAGAAAAAGAGAAGGAGAATAAGGCAGGGAGGAAGGGAGGGAGGAGGAAGGGAAAGAGGGAGGAGGAAGGGAGGGGAAGGGAAACACCAAACAGGAATGCTTAGATGCACATTTGAAATTTTCCCTAGGTCCTTACACTCCAGCAGCTCAGACTTAATAGCTTCAGGAGCCTCTGTGTGATATCTCTGTCTTCACTTCTATACTTTGATGATATGGACAGGTGTTTGAAGACAGTGATGGCATTTTTTGTGTATTTGTTCTAGATTTTTATACAAATAATGTCATGTTAAATTCTGAAGTCCCTCTCACCTCTCACTTCAGCTTCCAGGAACTTCGGAATCAGCACTATTATTGGATGAACCTGTGATGGTTCTGTTGAGAATTTATCTCACCTATCAATCCCTTACTCCATTAATCACTCTTGTTTTCCTCCTCACTTGGATTTATCCAGCTTCCTCGACCTCTGCTATCACCTGTCATAATCTATGTGTGCTTGGAGAAGGACCAGTTTTACCAGTTTTACCCAGATTTTAAATATTAAATGAGAGTAGCAGTTATGGAAAATGGTTCCACATTATAGCAGAGCTTCTCTAAAGAACTGGTAACAACCTCCTGTTTGCCTGTCACAGAGAGAAGCACTTTCCACAGGATGTAAAGAATGATGGTTTCATTCCATTTATAGCCAGTGTCTGTTGGGAAGGCTCCAAGGATGGCTTGCTAAACACTTGGATGGACTGGTAAATTTCTCACACTTACTTATCAACACTGTTGCTCTTACAAAGGTAAGCACAAGGGAACTCTTTATCTTTTTGAGTGTGGTAGAGAATAGCAATGCATAATAAAAGTTCTGTGAAAATGGTGGTGACAGTCTGTTCTGGAAGCAAGGCACTGGGGAAAAAAGGACTGAGACAAATAAAAGCAGATTGTAACCTTTATTTGGACCAGAATTACACACCCTGCAATCATCAGACCAAAAGAAAATTAGAGTCAGCATTATTAAGTCCCCTTCAGCTAAAAATGGGTGAGGGTGCTAATGACCACTTCCTTCTGAACATCTCACATGAACACAATGCAATAATCCAACATCTGGCAGGAACACTTTCTGTCTTTTGTAACTATTACTGTTGTAGGAATACTGAGAGTCCGGGCTATTGGATAAAATTATAGAAGCTAAGCCAAGATATGAGCTCTAATGGAGAAAACAGTACTAACTGCTCAGAGAGGCCTTCTGCCTAGACAACAGAAAAAAAATAAAATAAAACAACACCAATAAGCTACAATACTTCCGAAATAAAGACCAAATCAATTTTCCATCTAGGAACATCTGCCAGATTGGCAGCCACTCACCTGGGAAAAGATGAACTTTTCTGAGGTTCTGAGAAGCTAGAAATGCAGCTTTTGTTGTTGTTGTTCTGATATGACAATTTAATAAAAGTTTGCTAAATAAATGATTTCATTAGTTTGAACAAAATGCATGGGTTAATTCATTTAACAATTTATATATTAATGTCAAAACATAAGTCCATGTGCAGTTGTTCCTTAACCACTAACAAATTTACATCCTAAGGAATCCATTATAAATTGAACACATCCCACATCGAAAATGCATGGCTTGATGGCTTGGAAACTCAGCACACTTATAGGATTACTCTCTCCTCTCCCTGCCAACCCCCCCCCATCATGGGGTTGAGAAGGCAATACAGCGCAACATCATGAAAGCTTGATGCTGCTTATCAAACTGGGCAGTGGGGGGAGGGGGTCAGCATTCAAAATTCAAAGCATAGTTTCTATTTTATGTCTCATAAAGTCAAGAACACCTCAATCCAGCTATCCTATGGAGGGGAGAGGGAGGGAGAGAGAAAGAAAACACTCAGATCCGAGTCAGGTTCATTATTGGAAAAATGCCAAAAGGCTCAGCACTCTAATTCTGAAAATGTAAAATATTTGTTTTTTATTATTATTAATCATCTATTTCACATACCAGATGCAACCCTACCCACCTATCCCCCTCCCTCCCCCAACCCCCTCCTCTTCTGTCTCCCTCCAGGAAAGGGCATGTCTCCCATGAATATCAATAAAACACGGTGTGGTGGTTTGGAAGAAAATGGCTCCCAAAGGGAGTGGCACTGTTAGGAGGTGTGGCCTTGTTGGAGGAAGTGTGTCACTGTGGGTGGGCTTTGAGGTCTCTTGCTCAAGCTTCCCTCAGTGTGATGGATACTCCACTTCCTGTTGCCTGCCTTTGAAGATATAAGGACTCTCAGCTCCAGCACCGTTCCTGCCAGCATGCCGCCATGCTCCCCACCATGGTAATGGACTGAGCCTTTGAAACTGTAAGCCACAAACTCAATTAATTATTTTCCTTGTAAGAGTTGCTGTGATCATCGTGTCTTTTCACAGCAATAGAAAACCCTAACTTAAACACATGGCATACCAATTATCATCACAGACTCTATCCATCAACTGACAGAGGCAGATGCAGATCTACAGCCAAATGTTAGGTGGAGTTCAGGAATTCTGAAGAGAAAGTAGCATAGTAGCCAGAGGGGTCAAGGACACCACAGGAAGCCTCACAAAATCAACTCACCTGGGCTCATAGGGACTCACAGAGACTGAACCAACAACCAGGGAGCCTGCATGGGACTGATCTAGGCACTCTGAATATTCAATACAGTTGTGTAGCATGGTCCTCTTGTGTGACTCCTAACAGTGGAAACAGGGGTTTTCTCCAACTCTTTTCTTGGCTTTTGGGATCCTACTCCTCATATGTGGTTGCCTTGCCCAGTCTTAATACAATACATGGAGATGTGTGTTTTGTTTTAATTTCATTTTACATTCCAATCACAATGAATTAGTTACCCAGAGACTATGTCAGACAAGGCATCGAGTTACAATGTTAAATGATGTGCTGTTCAGCCTCCGAAGTCAGAATGCCGAGAGAATGTCTTCTGTGAATACGTTTCCAGTCTAGCAGTGGAGTGACAAAATGTCCCTGGAGATCAGAGATGATGCAGAGACTTTCTTAAGCATGGAGGAGTAATCTTTACACATGAGTGAGTGTTTCTGGTCCTCTAGAAAACAGGGAAAGGAAATCTACCCTTGGTTTTACTCCCTCATAATTCCTCAGCATCCCCAGCATTCATTACTGCACAAAGCAAGGCTCTGTTTCATTGAAAGGAAGAGTATTGTTTAAAATTTTAAACATGTTGATTTAATCTCATCCTGCGGTGACTATGGTAATGGTTAATATTTATTGGCTACTCCCTCATACAAGATACTGTAGCTAAGGACTTTACATGTATTTTCTGGAAACCATGTCATCATCACTGTAATCTATGTAAGTAGTATGGAGGAGTATGAATAGATAACCCATTATAAACTGACATAGTAAAGAATACTAATAATACAGCCAAAAGTCTGATGGGAGATGTCATTCTGTAAATATGTTTCTCTTATTGGTTAATTAATAAAGCACTGATGGCCAATAGGAAAGCAAGATAGGTGGGACTAGGAGACAAGGAGGATTCGAGTAAGTAGTAGGGAGGAGTCAGCATGTAGAGACTTGACAGAACAGGGGTCCGGGCCCTCTCTCCAGTAAGATGAGACCACGTAGAAATACTTAGATTAATAGAAATGGGTTAATAATTAAGACAGAGCTAGCTGATAAGAAACTAGTAACTGACCAACAGAATTATATCTAATACAGCCTCTCTGTGTGTTATTTGGGGCTGGTGCGGCAGAGGGACAAGACGGCAGTGGCTCCAGGCTGCCGGAAAAACCTACTCATAATAAAAGTCCCTGGCCAGCTTATGCAGAGCACAATGCTAAGACTGACTACTATTGTCTCTCCCTAGCTATACTCTGCTTGGCTTGCACCAGAGAATCCAATCATGCCAAACCTTATTTCTCACCAGTTTCTAGGTCTAATGTAGAACTCTCTTCCATCATTTTTTGTGAATGACCCTGGTTCTGAGAGGGTTGCCCTCAGGCCATGGACAGTGCCTTTTTCTCAGGACCAGTGTCCATGATAGATCCTTGAGTAATAGAATGAATTCCACCAGAGCAACTCAGATAAAAATAGAGAGGGCTATACTGAGAAGGAAACTCCAGAAAGCAAGATGGATGCTGGGAAAATGACTGCTACAAAAATAAAATAAAATAAAATAAATTTCTGTAAGGCTGAAAATATTCTGAGTGAGAAAAATGGCAAGGTCCAAAAGTGTGAAAGGAAGTAGCAAAGTGGTACTACCGAGTGAGAGTTGATTACACCAGCAGAACACAAACACTCTGTAGGGGATTGATTACAGGGTCTTGAATACGAAACCCCATAGATGTTCAAGCTTCCAATATGAAATGTCGTCATGTTTGCATGAAACCCAACATGTCTTTCTAAAGTACTTCAAGTCATCTCTAGGTTACTTATAATTCCTAATGTATTATGCAGGGCTAAGTATACAGTGCTCATATTGTTTAGGGCATGATGACAAGGGAAAATGCCAACCTAATTCTTTTCCAAAAGTACACACATATACATAATATATTGAGTCAGAGACTCCTGTATCCCGCCCTAGTCTCAAATTCACCTTATAGCTGATCTTGAACTCTTAATCTGTCTGTCTCTACCTCCCACGTGCTAGAATTATAGGTATGTACCATCATGCCAGGTTTATGTAGTGCAGAGGATTGGACCCATGGCCCTAGGCATGTTAGGCAAGCACTCTACCAAGTAAGCTATATTCAAGCTCTAATCCAAAGTGTCTGTTTGGGTGTTGTTTTGGTTTGGTTTTGTTGAGTTACAGTCTCTTATAACCCAGGCTTTCCTCAAACATGCTGTGTATCTAAAATTGGCTTTGAATTCCAACTCTTCCTGCCTCTGCATCCCAAATACTGGGATTATATGCATGTACCATGAGAAGTTCTCCCAAATATTTCTGAATTACAGTTGGCTGAATCTGTTCTGTGGAACCCACTGATAACAAGATCCAACTGTACTGTGACTGAATAGAAGGAAGCCCCTCTAAAGTAGGATGTCTAAAACATGGAAGACCTTACAGCACCCACGGTGAAGCCCTCATTCAGTTAACAATAGTCATTGTATAGACTTGGAGAAATGAGGTTAAAAAAAAAAAAAAAAAAACAAGGTCTAAGCATTTTGGAAAATTTGAAAGATGAAGAAATGTGATTCAAATTTGCCTTCCTGCTCCACCCCTGATGTCTCCACATTACTGATGCTCTTTGGTTTGAGAACAAGGAAAACCAAGGGACTTTTATGGCTTGGTATGGGGCTGCACACCTGGAACCCCAGCTCTTAGGTAGTGGAGGCACACAGATCAAAAGGCCATTCTCAGCTACATAGTGAGTCAGAGGGTAGCCTGGAACACATAGACCTTGCCTCAAAAGACAATAAGTTAATTAGCTAATTAGTTAATTAAACATTCCATTAAATGGAAGCTTATTAATGTGGGTTAATGGAACCCATTAATATGGATTCTTCTGAAATAACTCCTGAGGCTCAAAGAGCAGGACCCTGACAAGAATTGTTTTTATTATTGATGATGAGGGAACCAAAAGGAATTGCACTGGTATGTGTTGCCTGCCTTCCCACTGCATGGCTTCCTGACTCAAGTGAGACTTTTGTAGCTGAGATGGTTTGTACTAATTGTCAACCTGACAGGGTCTAGGATCACCTAGAATATGAGCATGCCCGTGGGGTATCATCTTGGTTGCAGCACTTGATGCCAAAAGAACAATGTCACTGTGCAAGAGACTAGTCCCTCAGCAGGGGGTCCTAACCTGAGTGAAGTATGGAAAGCAAGCTGAGCACGAGGAAACATTTGCTGTTCTGTGTCCTGGTTGTGAGCAGCTGCTTCAAGCTCCCGTTACCATGACTGCCCCACTATGATGGACTGTACCCTGAATTGTGTGCCAGAATAAACCCTTTCCCCCCTGAGTTGCCTTTGTATGGATATCTTGCCATAGCCACAGGAAAGGCAAATAATAGCTTCTGTTATTTGAAAAAGAATTTCATTGGATTTCACAGCTGTAGATAGAGGCTTCATGACAGAGACTGCAAATGAGGGACAGGAGCGAGTGTTCTGCCCATCTACATGCCAACTGTGATATCCATGACAACTGTGACTTGATTATCATGATCAGCCTTCAAAAGGGGCGGTATGAGGTCAAAGGGAGGAAATATGGGCTAAAAAGAGAATACTTGCTACAGATTAGACAGTTCTTGGTCTAAGAATACCAAAATTTGGAGGAAGAATTTGAGGTATACTTGTCAATGGAATTCCCAAACTATTTCTTTACATCTGTTTCCTTAACAGTTTCATTCCAATTTACTCCCAGTAAGATATCCCAAGGCAAACATCTATGGCTTCTTCTGAGTTCTTCCACTTGTGTTGGTTACTTTTACATCACTATGAGAAATGTCTGATGAAATCAGCTTAGGAGAAGCTTGTTTGGTTCACACTGTCGGGGGACAAGGAAAGGACAGCAGTTAGGTGGCTCTGCTGTTGGTGGCAGGAGCATGATGCGGCTGCTTTTCACATCTAGGTACATCTGGATACAGACAAGACCAGGAGCACAGACATGCTGTAACCCTACAGAGCTGCCCCTAGAGGCCAAAGACTTTTTGTCCCAAACTTTCCCAACACCTTCTTCAACAACAGTTCTAGAGAGCAAGTGTTCAAACACATGATGAGTATGTTGGGGACATTTCTGTGTCAAACCATAACATCAGTTATGGCATTGGGTCATTTAAGGTCTCCGAGGGAAGGAAGGATTGGGAGTAGGAAAGATTCCTGCCACCATCCTGGGGCCTCTAACATGTAGGAGCCCATGGGTCCCACTAAGCAGAGCTGCTGTGGTTGGAAGTAGAAAGTCATCCATAGACAGAGAAGTACTCATTTACCCACTGAACTTCTACCTAAACCAGGAACATAAATAGATCCGAGTGATTTAAAATACCATCTTCACTCATTGGGAACAAGCAAAAAGTACTTGTCCTAAGCACTGCCATTTAGACTTCTGACCCTATTTTACCTGTAAGGTTAAACAAAGTTTAGGTTCCCAGACCCTAGGGGATTTGTTTAGGTTTCCAGACCCTAGGGGAGCTGGGAACCTTCCAAAGGCTGACCCGCCTCATCCCTAAGCCAATAAAACAGTCTTTATGCATTGTTAGTTCTCTAGAAACACCATGGCTGTACCTAACAACAGAAAGAACAAATGAATCTGATTGGTTGGGTGAAAAGTTTGCCTTGTATGTCTGTTGACAATGATATAACACTCAAGGAAGCTTCTAACAACTCCTGATTGGTGAAAAATGTAACTGTAATTTGACAACAAATGATTTTTGGGCTTAAACATTTGCTTCAACTGACATTTGGGGTCACAGTTCAACTCCCAAATCTGTTCTGCGTCCCTGATCGATCACCCTTCTCCCCTTACCCACTTTGTGCCTCCCTGCCTTGTGGTAACCTCTTTTGTCTGCATGAGTTGATTTGGAGCCTTGAACCACAACTAATTTATAAAGGGAGAAAGAGGCCAAGCAAGACACAGATTCTTAGTCAAGAACTGCATTTGGAGTTATGTTCAAAACATATGTGCTAAACAGTGTCCTGACATGTAGACCAGACCTGGTGATGAATTGCCAAAAAATGTTCTGGGACTAAAAGTTGAGTTAAAATTCATATTCTAAATTTTTCCAGTTTCTGAAATTATAACATGCTTATGTTAGTAAGGATGTGATTATTATTATCATCATTATCATCATTCATCATCATCATCATCATCATCATCATCATTATTTAAGGTGTATGTGTTTCTTTGTTTCCTTTCTCTTGGATTTGTTGCCAAGATTGTACTTGAGGATTGAGGTACAGTTTCTTCAGGATATAAGGACCCATGCTCAGGAGAGTGAGAAGTCAATGTCCCTCCCTGAGTTCCCCGATAACAAATAGGAAATTGTGTGGACAATGACTGTTGTGGAGGTTGGGAGGAGGGGTATGAGTGAACAGAGGTCATATCACTGAACACAGAAAGAAAGGAAGCATTGATGACTTCCTTAGAAAATATTTCTTATTGCTATATTTTAAATGTGTTGGAAACTTAATCCTAAATGTTAGAGACGGGACATTTAAAATGGTCTCAGGGCATGGGGACTCTGCCCTCCTAAATGGATTACTAATACAGCCAAAGAAGTAGGTGGGTATACAGGATTAGACCCTGATAAAAAACATGGAATTCCTTCACTTTCACTTTTCCTTCTGCCATCCACTGTGGGTTGGTGCAGCAAGAAGGCCTTGGCCAGATGTGTTTCCCTCAACATCAGACTTCCCAGTCTCTAGAACGTGCTACTTCGGTTTCTGTCAACTAGGCACAAACCTAGACACATCTGGAAAGAGGAACTTGCCATTTAGAAAATGCTTCCTCAGATTGGCCTGGAGCCAAGTCTGTAGGGAATTTTCTTTACTAATTATTGCTGTGGGAGGACCCATAGCCCCCTCCCCCAACTGCGGGTGGTGCCAACCCTGGGCAGGTGGGCCTAGGGTGTATAAGAAAGCAGGCTGAGCAAACTATGAAGAATAAGCAAGCTATCAAGCAGCTTCAGTTCCTGACTCCAGGTTCCTGCCCTGAGTTCCTGCCCTGAGTTCCTTCAGTAATGAACTGTGTTGTAGAAATGTAAACTGAATAAACCTTCTCCTTCCCAAGATGTGTTTGGTCATTGCCGGTTTTGTTTTGTTTTGTTTTATACCACTAGAAACCTGACTAAGATGAGAGTCATTTTACAAACGTCTCTTTATGTTACCCAGGCTTCCACATTGTTTCACAGAACAGACTGAGACCCTTACAGAGAGAAAACTAAGAAAGGAGGAGAAGCCAAGACCCACTGAAGAGATTGTTATTCAGAGTATTATCTCAAGAAGCAGAGTCAGGGCAGGCCCAACAATGTGGCTTCCAGGTTTTGTCTGGAGTGGAACAAGTCCCCATATCCATTAAACCTCCCTATGAGGAAAAGTTGAGCCGGCAGCCCATGCCCCACTGAGATCTACCCATGCCAGTGAAACAAACTGGTGTAGGAAGCATATCTCAGAACAAACACTGAAGAAAACAGGACTGACAATCACATGGGCCTATTTTCTTCAGCTGAATGAAATGGGTGATGCCTGATCACCTGGAATGCTGGAGTGGCAAACAGGTCAAACAACCTGGTGATCCTTTGCTGTTCCATTAGGAGTCAGCCTCCATCTGAATCCCCCAATATCCTGAACCTTGTTTCTCAACAAATAGAGCACATCCCCATCAAAGAGGCCCCGTGTGCTTTGCATCCTCCACCAATAGACTCTATCCTTATGCTTATCACAGATCCTTCCTCCAGGCTCTGTTTAAGAGCCAATAGAATTCATTCTTATTGTGTAGGTCACAGGTGCTTTGCCACTTTGCACATGATGTAGCCAGCCCTGAAGCTTTGCTATGTGAATTGTCCTGTGGAGACTTCGCCCCCTAACATTCTACTATGTGTAAATGTGTAAGAAAAGTAAGCCATGAGGTCAGTCTTGGGGAGACTTTGACCCAGTGCTTGCAAAGATGGTACTGACTTGAGTTTCGTTCTTCACCTCACAAGTAGATTGTCTATCCACCGGTTGTGAGTCTTTTTGGATTCCCAGTATAGTGGGACAGAAAGAAAAATAACTGAACAAACATAACCAAAATTAGGGATGTATGAAAAAAAACACTGGAATTTCCTCCTGGTAGAGAGTTTTCACCATGCTAGAGATACTATGCAGGCTGAGGAGGGGTTTCACCAATGGACTTAGTGGTAGACTGCAATTTTGACCTGTCAGGCAAGGTGTGCCAATGGGCACTATAGTGGCATGACTGTTATGGGTGCAATTAACTGCTTTCTGGTTGGATTTGAGGCCACAGGAGATAATTTATGCCTGCTACTATAAACTTGGTTAAAAGTTCACAGCTTGGAAGGTCAAGAGCTCCATGAGGAAAACCTATTACTGTTTTGCTAAATAGTTATGTTTATATCCAAAAACTAGTGCTACTCTCAAACTTGGTCAGAGAGCATCTATTGGCAGTGGGCAGCAGTTCAAAACCTATCAGATGGCTGAGAACAAGTGACCCCTGCCCAAGGCTCAGGGAACATTATAGAAGAGGGGGCAGAAAAAATGTAAGAACCAGAAGATGTCAGGGAGTGCTGTGACATGCTATCTTGTGGACATGGCATAGTCATTGCACTCATGAACTCACAGAAGCTATTATTGCTTCAACAACACTTGTAGGAGATCAAGCCACTCAACTTTCCATCATGGAGGGGCTCATGAGGCTCTGCCCCCTTGATAAGCTACTGGCAATTCATTGCTGTGGGGAAGGGAAAATCATCAGGGGACAAAATATGATCAAGATACACTGTGCACATCTATGGAATTGTCAAGAAATAAGTAAAATAATTTGAAAAAGAAACATTAATGAGCAAGAGACCATGAACTTCTATAGCATTACCCTCAACCTGCTGAGAGGAGCCACCACCTCCCTACCGTGCCTCCTCACAGCAAATAAATACTACACAAACTTAGGAGTAGCTATCCACGGTGCAATATATCAAGGTTGACAGGTAGCCAAGTCCTCAGACCCAAGTATTCAAACATCTAAACTAAAGAAAGCAGATTGCATACAAGGCTATGGGCCATAGGCCAGCTCTGTTCACAGGGTTCACAGTCTTTAGGAGCGTGCATGAATATTCCCTAAGTGGGATATATGACTGCTTCAGTCAAGCCTTCTGGAACAGTGATGTAAGCACTAGTCAGAGATTCCCCCACAGAACAGAACCAAAAACTATCAGGAACAATGTACAGCAATCCACGGAGCTCCATCAGAAACCTAGAGCCTTCCCAGGAAGCCACTCCAAGAAAAGACATTTCTTTCTGGGCTGAGAGTCATAACCCATAAAACTATTCTCTACTATGAGGAAGCCAATGCCTCCCCAGTGTGGACGTGAGTGCTCTGTGGGGAGGGGCACTGCAATCCCTCATGCTGACCCACAGCCCATCAGCACAAGCCATAGCTTCCCTTGAGTATGTGTTTAATCTTAGCTAAGGAAGTAGGACAGGGACTTGTGGGGTCAGAAGTCAGAAATTTGAGAGCTCTCTCCTCTGCCCATTCAGATGTAACTGTTCACTGCTGTCTAAAGAGCTGCTTAGACTTAAAAAGTGAAGTTTAGCTTACAAATATTTTCCCCTCACCTCTCAGAAGAGGCTATAAAATTTAACTGGAAGACATTTATGATTCCTGATGAAAGGTAGTCATTAAGTATAATTGTGATCATTATCTGGGTTCTATTTTTACTTTTGTCGTTTTTTTTTAATGTATAGATGGTATGCCTGGTCCAGAGAGCTGCACAATTTGCATTTTTCCTCTTCTGCACATATCTCAAGTTCTGTCCTAGCCTACAAGGTGGGCATCTCAAAGTCCCAGGTCTGATGGCCACCTCACTATTTTGCTTCTTCTGTAGGTAGGGCAAGCAGAAAATTTCATTCCAAATGAATGCACCAATAGTTGGCTGGCTGTGGGTACAATTAGTCACTTTCTCATAATAAGGAGCAAAGGGCTAATTGTTCTGCAAGTGGACAATTGCTGCTGTAATTATTAGCCCCTGCAATTTTTCATCCACACGTAATTGCACAGGCGGATGGGGAGGCTCGGCGGGCTTCACGCACTTCACCCCAAGGCTTCTTTCTCGTGCTTGGGCTCAAGGTTTTTTCCACTCGTCTCTGCCACAGTCAGTTGTGCTTTTCCATGATTGTCCTTTTCTATTCTATGAAGTATAAATGCAAAAGCAATTTTGAAAAAGTTCCCTAGAATAATTTAAATCCTGAATCAGCCCTCTAGTTATGTAGGTTTTGTTAAAAAAGTAATTTGAGTGTTTACAAAGGCAGGCTGCTGGCTGGCATTTGGGAATCTTGGAAAAGAATGGAAACTCGGGAGCGTACCCTCTCCCCTGCTCTCCCCAGGAACCCGGCTCTTCTCGGGAGCTTGGGGGCCAGCCTCTCTCAGGGGTTCTACCACAGACTACTGAGTGTTCCTAAACGAATTCATTCCGGGCTTCTGGGATCATGGTGGTGGCAGGAAGTTAGTTTTTAGTTGCTCTGGGCATGGTGGAACGTGTTGTCCCTAGCCAGCAGCTACCTACAGGTAAACTAATTGGATTTAGTTTTACAGGTGAAACTTCAGATAAAATGGTTTTGGAAGCAGCTGATGTTTGTCATGAACTCACCTCCTGCATCTCCAAACCCTGAACTCAGAGCAGACACTGGGGCATCTGAGGGAGCACAGGGCAGCTGCCTCCGCCTAATTTGCAAAGCTGCTTGAGAACGCCTTGTACCAAAGGGCATCCCACTGCTCTTCTTCCGGAGCCTGGCAAGACAAACAAGCTCGCTGACACCCGCAGAGCTGCAGACCTCTCTTTAGAAGAAAAAGCTTTCAGCTTCCTGAGCTCTCATCACACAAGCAGTCACAAAGCTTGGTAATGCGTGGAAAGGCAAAATTGATCTAGAGGATTTGGGGAGAATCATGCCATTAGGCAACACTTTGACTTTTTTTTTTTTTTTTTTTTTTTTCTGCCTTGTTCTTTCACTGGTTTCAAAGGAAAATGGAAGTCCCAGGAAGATATAATCTGGACCTGACGAAACTGAGAAGTGGACTTTGGCCAGATTATTACCTGTATGCTGTGAATGGGCCACGTGTGTGTGTGTGTGTGTGTGTGTGTGTGTGTGTGTGTGTGTGTGTGTGTGTGTCCTGGCAGCCACAAAACAACCTCAACTGCTCCTGCCCCTTTGACCCCCAAGATCTATGTCCCAAGCTCCCAGGAGAAACGAGAATAGCACCAACATCCTCCTTTCATGCTCAAATGAGTAGGAGCCTGAATGTACCACATTTGCCTTTGTAAAGACAGATTTGCAAGTCGGACCGGTGAGAGAGCAAGTGTGCCAACAGCACTAACAAGAGAGTGCTGATCTGAAAAGCCTCATTTTGTCCCTAACGTTCACCCTCAAAGGAAGTGTGCTTCTTACTAATAATAGAAGACAAGACCAAAACCAGAGTCTATTGATCGTCTAAGTCCAGCGGCCAGGCTGAGGCTTCCTTCCCATCACTGCCGCGCACTCAGGAAGGCTCCAGCAATCCCCCACGTTCCCATTCGCCTGCCTAATGAACCGGGCTGGGCGTGGTGTCCAACTGAGGGCCAAGCTGACAATGAATAGTGGTGAAAGAGCTACCATTTATTGTGCTAGGTGCTGGATGCTGGTCCAGAGCTTGGTGAGTTAGTGCGAGCTCATCAAGTCGGGTGCAATTCACAACATAGGCCATCCTCTATGGTTATGGAAACTGACCGCAGGGTAAGAATGTTGCCCAAGACCACACAGCTAGGAAAGGGTGCTCTCTGGAGGTGCTGCCTGTGTGTAATGCTGCCCCTGTATCATGGTTGTTACAGGGCTGAAGATGTCATGGGCTGATGCATGCCTTCAATTAGTGTCAAAAACACACAGTATCGCAAAAGAGCTATCTTCCTAACCCCCCAAAATGCAGCTCCCCAGAAGGCCCCTTCCGCCACTCAGTATATGTGTGATCTCTGATTTATAAATCAAATGTGATTTTTAACAACATAGTTATGGGCCTTTATCCAGCACAGTGTCTTCCATCTTCACTTGGAGGACCCTAAACACGTTTGCAGTATGGCACATGTGCTAGACAGATGAGCTTGTGATCATCTGTCACACAGCACAACACATCAGATGTATAGCCAGCAAGGCCCCAATGTGTCACCTCACCTCAGTGCTGGCTGCTAATCTCCCGTGAGCTATACAATGCCATGGGACAAGTAGACGGTGCTACACAAATGTCATTGTCTGACACCTTACTCCTCTTTGATTAGGCCCCCCTCCATTTCCACAAAACAATGATTGTTCACTATGTACATAAATACTTTTAGTATTTTAAAGCAAGTTTTCAGAGGCCATTTGGGCTTTGCAAAAATTAGATGGCCACTAGTTTGTTGTTGTATTTGTTTGTCTGATAAGTGAAAACAACAAGGAAAAAACAACTCTTAGGCATTCATTTTAATATACTCAGTAGGGTCTCTATAGACAATGATCAGAGAAAAAAAAATAAAAATTGACAAGAATCCTAATATGAAGGCCAGGAGACTGTGCAAGGGCCGAGCTTATCTGTGTTGTGGCCTTCCTCCTGAATTCAGCAAAACCCACTGCTCCAGCTGACACCTGCTGGCAGCCTGTTCCCTTCCCAGGATCTGACTATGCTATGAAGCCAGAATGCCATAAGCAGCCTTCTCCCCAACCAGCATAAAACAACGGCAACTGGCTGGATTCACAGAACATCTTTATTTGTCAGAGCAGGTTAGACTGAGTGTGGTTTTTAGACCAAAGGTGCTTCCCTCTGTGTGAGAATGAGAGCAGGCTGTAAACCAAACCATCTTTCTGCATTCCCAGCCTCTAGCTTCCAAGTCTTTTCACAACTAATAGTGTTTCTCTTCATAGTAATTAACTCAAGGAGAAGCCAGCAATCTGCCTGGAGCTTAACCTTCACCGGCTTCCAAGTAAAAACAAAAGGAAAAGAATCCACCATTTGGCGAATAGCCCAGTCACCATTCCCTGCCAGGAGTGCTCTCAACAGGTGCTGGTGCAGCCGGGGACCTGAAGACATGGATTCTGAGCCACCAACGCTATTTCTCTTTGGCCTGCAGCTTCCTGGGTCCAGAGATGATTGTGTTTAACCAGGGGCCTACAGATCATAGAGGAGTATTTCTTCTCTTCTTCAAGCAAAGGAAAGCACAACGTCCGGGCTTATTTTTTTTTTTTTAGGCAATTTCTAACAGTGCTTTAATTAAGTGTTAACCTTTCTGTGAATAACTATAAATCGAATTAGATCATAAACATCAACCAACGACATTTAAGACCCGAGTTGAACTTATGCAAGGTTTCCAATAATAAGTGTGTCTATTTAAGTTGTCATTTAAAAGTTCAAAACCTTGATTTGTGGGTGCCACCAAAGAGCAGCTGGGGCCCACACACTGGGGTCTTTGGAAGGATTTCCAGAGAGGTGAGATGTTTTCATCAGAACTGAAACTTACTTGTGGCCTCAAGGTTCAGCGTTTCCATTCCCAGCCTCCCAGGTGCTCGGGGAAAGTTCAGCCATGCGTGTGTTTACAGTCGGACTGTCAGTTTTACAGTCACAAGCTATAATGCCTGTTCCTTCTTAACAAGATAATCCCCTGACAGGCACCCCTCACCCAGGAGTGATGCTCTTGCTGCCTCGAATCTCCCAGAGACCTTTCCATCTAGTTACCAGAAAGCAATGGCTTTCACTTCTGACAGACGCTATAAACCGCATTTGTCACCCCTGAAGTCAGGGCATCAATAACTTCTTCGGAAAAGAGTTGGTAATGATCTACTGGCATAAAATTGTCTTCTAAAACATGAGACAAATGTAAGCCTCTCCAGGCTGTCAGCAGCCTCAGTCAAGGTTGCTTCATGGGTTCTGGCAGCCCCTGATGGCGGGACACTCCCTGCCATGTGCACATTAGAGCCTATTGCTCTTCCAATGCCTCCTCCTGTATTCTGGACAGTAAAAGTGGTCCCATGCTTGCCACACCTTATCTCCTAGCAGGCCTGGCAGCCCTGGAGCCTCCTGTCTCAGTCTGCAAATCTGCTGACACAGATGAGTGAATGACTCGCCTCACTCCAGGGGTATCAGCCACATTGTTTTTGTTAATGTTCAAGAAGTAAGAAAAAGCAGTGACAAAAAAGTCCCAGCTTGAACTGGGATATTATTGTCACTCAGTTACAACCCACACCAGAGTTTTGTTTTCAAAGATTTACTTTCATTTTAATGGCGTTGATGAGTGTCTGTAGGAGCATGCACACATGAGTGACAATGCCTGTGGAGGCCAAAAGAGGGCATCAGATCCTTTGGAGCTAGAGGTCTGTGAGCTACCTGACATGATCGCAAGAGCTGATCCTGCTCAATCAATAGGCATTCTCAACCACTGGACCATCTTCCCCATCATTGGAAGCTTTGACTTTTAAAAGCAGAGCCTCAGTCCATATTAAAAGCAAAGCATCAGTCCACTGCCCAGGCGGTTCTTGAACTCACTGACCTACTGAAGCAGTCTCCTGGGTGTGCAACTACAGAGTACACCACCACACTTAGCTGCAAAGTCATATTAATTAAAGAAATGAACATTTTTAACATTTGTCTGAGCTGTGTGTGTGTGTGTGTGTGTGTGCGCGCACACATGTGTGTATGTGCACACGTGTGGGATGTACATGCCACAATTCACATGTGGAGGTCCAAGGACAACCTTTGTGTATTAATTCTCTCCTTCCACCATGTGGGGCTCAGGCTTGAAGGTCATTTTCTTGGCCCAAAATGGAATTGTAGGGCCTAGGAACTAGACCCTTTACTCCAGTCCAGTCTAGGTTCCAGGCAGGACTGCTCCTGGCTTTCTGGATGTTTTCCCCAGTGGCTAATTCCACTAATAACGATCCAAGAAGAGACTTCTTTCCTCTGGATCAAAACTCTCGCAGAACTTAGCGTCTTTTGCTGAAATTGCTTTTTCTGCATGTGTTCTTCAGCAAGCATCGATGAGGATACAGATCCCATCTCCCACAACAGGCACCTGTGAGATCACATATAGGTGTTTAGGGTATTGTTCTCTATATTAGAATCACACACTGGACATGCCAAACTGGTCCACCCTTTAAGAGCTTGTTCACTGAGATTTAAGGTTTCATGTGTTTACAAAGATCCATAACTAAAGCACATTAAGCAAAGCTTGCAACAGTTCTCCATTTCATCCAATGAAAGAAGTCCATACAATAGCCTTCAAAATCTGCATACCCTCAACACATACATGCATGCACACATGCATACACACATACACACATGCACTCGCGCACACACACACACACACATACACACACACACACACACACACACACACACACACACACACACACACGCACGCACACTCATACATACAACATTTTCCCCAGTATCCTATTTCTTCTCACCTATCTAACTCCAGCCATACCCTGAGCTCTTTAGTCCATCTCCCACTTTTGGCCACTCCTTCTGCCCGGGACTCTTTTGCTAAATCACCCTGAGCTTACATCTACACCTGCTTCAGATCTTTAGTGAAAAGCCACCCTTTTACTAAGGCCCAGCCTGACCACTATATGCCATACTGCTACCTCACTATACCCAACACCCACACCCCTGAGCCCCTTACCCTACTCTGTGATCTTTACCCCATATATTAGCCGTTCTCCCAACAATTTTGTCAACTGGACCACAGGGTGCTAGATATTTGGCTGGACACTAGTCTATGAGGACAGAGAAAGTAAAGCAGATAGACCTCCTCAGTGTTGGAGAGCCCGGGCACTGGAGGTCCAAACAGGCCCAAAGGCAGAGGAAGGAAGACCGTGCTCTCCCTCCTGGCTGACTCCTCTGTCCAGGAACTGTTAGACTTGGGAAGAACTGCAGCCGACACGCCGCCAGGTCTGCAGCTTCTTTGAAGTCACGAGACTTGTCAGCCCTCAAAACTACGGCCCCTAGCTCTCTGTGATGAGTATGTACCTGTAATAGAAATGATATTTAGAAAGATAGGTGGCTGACATGGTCTGCCAAAGGCTCCTCCTCGTAGGGAAAGCTGAAAGACAACCATCAGAAGACGGCTGAGCCTGAGTTTTTCTATCTCGCTTAGAAGAGTAAAATTGAGAACTTTGCAAAGCAAAATAGAAAGTCTGGAACCTGTTCCAATGGGGCTGCCTCAGTCAGAGATGCTCTCTTCCCCAGAGGCAGCACCCACAGCAGGCTTGGGAGCCAGGGAGGTTACACAATCCACACTGCACTTATAGCAACAGACATTCCAAAACCAAAGGAGGAAGGCTGCAGGCAGAGCAGCAGCCACATTATCAGGAGGCTCTAGAAAAAAAGCCTGCTGTCCTCAGCCTGGGTACCCGGCCCTCTACAGAGCAGAACCCAGGGGGGTGTTTAGAGAAGACCCTGCCACACCACCACCTCTCAAGGAACTCAGAGCAGGTGCTATGGGACTGTGTGCTGTCCAGCCGGCAGAGCACAGCTAGACTGAGGGGAAGCCTTCATCAGAGCCACTGGTGCTCTGCCCCTACTGGTGCACATGGTACCTTATACCTATGGGAGATTTGCACACTGTCAACATTGCAGTAGACAGAGGGAAGGATCACAGATCGGGCTAGCATTTACAACCCATACCCCAAAGAAACACAGGAAACGGAGTAGCATCTGACTCCACCCACTGACTAGCCCCTGTAACCAGATCATTGAAAACCAAGCCCAGAGGAAATAGCAGGCAACCCCCCTTCACTCCCCCTCCCAAGGCAGTCTCCCCTGAGTGAGACTCCTGTAAGCCTGGGAAGCAATGCTATCAGACCACTCCCTGTGTCCTATTTTGTCACCCAGCACTCTTCCTCCTCCACATCTATCCCTCCCTTACACAATAGACACTGTCAATCTAGCAGACCATTTCAGTCATTTTTTTTTTCTTTTTCTTCAATAAGTGAGATAACAAAATGAGCAGACGGTTCTCAAAAGATGGAATACAAATGACTAATAAAGACTTGAAAAAAATGTTCAACCACACCAGCCTCAGAGAAATGCAAATTGAAAGTTCTCAGAGATTCCAGCTCACTGAAGTTAGAAGGGCAGTATTAAAAAAACAAGTGATAACAAATGCTGGTGAGAATGTGGGCAAAAGCATCCTGACACACTACTGGTGGGGATGTAAACTGGTCCAGCCAGGACAGAAGGTTCTGAAGGCACTGAAAATAGACATACAGCATATGGCCCAGCTATATCTCTTCAGGGTGTTTATCCAGATGAGTTCAAGTGAACATAATCATAGAGGCAGTTGCACAACAATGTCCACTATAGGAAAGTTACAGAACCAACCTAAGTAAGTGTCTGCCAAGAGAGGCATGGGTAAGGGTGTGTGTGTGTGTGTGTGTGTGTGTGTGTGTGTGTGTGTGTGTGTGAGTGAGTGAGTGAGTGAGTGAGTGTGTATGAATGTGAAATTTTCCAGCCACAAATAGAATGAAGTCATGCAGAAAAGAGAATTGATGCATTTCAAAGAATCATATTAAGTAAATTGGGTCAATTACAGAAAGATAAATAATGTATGTTTTCCCTCATTTGTTGTTCTCAGATTTTACATAGATACATAAAATCATATATTTACATATATATGTAAAATTAAAACTGTCAGAGGGGACAGATTGGGGTCAATAGAAAGAAGGAGAGGAGAAAAAGGACAGGAGGGACATAAAGAATACACCCAGCACACAATATGTACAAGTGTGAAGGCTTGAGGAATATTTTAAATTCAATTTATTTAAAAAAGAAAGGTAAGTTAAACCAGTCAATTACTTGTCAGTATCAACTGCACCATTCTTTTCTATTTTATCTGTAAAAGGCCAATGAAATTTATACAAATAAGATAAAAGAAAAAAAAAAACCGGAGGGGGGGGGAGATACAAATGAACTCCTGGCCCAGTCCAGGGTGTGAGCAGACATCCAATAGGAAACTCCCTGTTAACACACTCACCACACAACTTCCTTATGCACCCACTTAGCCTCAGTGTCCCCAGATGGAACACAAGCCATGAGCGCAGAACCCTGGGGTGTGTCCTCACATTGCTGTCTTTGTAGCATTCTGTCTAAGAAGTGCTCAGTAGATGTTTGCTGGCTGTGTGGTGTGAGTCACAGGCTACCACAGAAGAGGAGGAACTGAAGAAGGAGGAGTCTGTCCTAGGAACAAAAGAGTACCAGGCAGCCTCTCCGGACAGCCTAGGCTTCCAGAAGCTTTCTAGTTGGCTTACAGTCTGTTGTCTCTTAGCTCATAAGCCTCTTTGGTTTCTCTGGTAATATCCTCCAGCAACACTTATAAGCTGAGTCTTCTAAACACAAATCTGTACATAAAGTCTCTACATTCTTCATTCCAGAATGTCCTAGGGGTATCACAATGAACAAAACAGACAAAACTCTCTGCCCTGGAGGCTTGCAGTCTAGATGGTAATAGATGAGCAAGAATAACAGATAAATTATGTGCAAACACTGAAAGACTTAAACTAGCAAAGAAATGAAATGGAACCCAAAAATTAGAATGCAGGGCAGTCTGACCCAGAAAGCTGACCAAGGCCACTGTGACTTAGTTCCTGGAATTTGCTAACCACCTGCAACCTCTCCCTTACAAGGCCCTAAGATAGCCGGATACAAAGAATTTCCAGATGGGACCTAGAGAAACAAAGAGATAGCTGCAACACCCGTTTGCTTAGACAAGATTGATTAGCACACCCTAAATAATGAGACCATCTAAAAAGATAAAGAGCATGGTCATGTACTCAATGCTCAGAGGGTCATGGCCCCTCCCTAAGCTTGTGGGTTTTGCCTTTAAAATTATTCGTGCTCAGAGAATGCTGCTTCTCTCTAGCCTGTGTGCTGAGGAGGCCCATTTGCGCAAACGTTTTCCGTTCATTAAAGCCTTTTACTTGTTGCATCAACTGGACTGGACATTGAATTCTTAGGGATACCGACCAAAACAGGGAGACTCCTCATTCTGAGGGTCTTACATTTGGAGGTCCCACCGAGATCTGGTCGATCCCTAGATTCGATTCCATTGCCAGTTGGAAGTAAGATCGAGCTCACAACCTATATGTTCGATGTATGTCTGATGTAATGTGTTTTTGACTCGAGTTTGATTTGATCTGTGCCTGAACAGGACAGGTATCTGGTATTTGAATTTTGAATCTGTGCCTGTGCAGGACTTGTATTTGGTAGAGGACCACAGGGGGAGACAGACGTGTCCTGAGACCCTTGATCCCACCCTGGACGAAAGTCCGAGGGTTGTTTGGAGGAGGGGAAGAGACAGAGTCTCACTTCTCCGGGGGACAGCCCGCCCCTGGACTCCACTTCCCTCCAGCTTTGTAACTTAGGTTTGTCTACTGCGTGGATTGTCCTGTTTGTCACATCTGTCCTTCTGTTCCTACTGTTTGTGTCCGTTTCTATTCTCCCCATGGGCCAGCAACTAACTACCCCCCTAAGTTTGACTTTTGATCACTGGCAGGATGTCTTAGACCGGGCCCACAACAAGTGACTGGATGTCCTGAAGAAGAAATGGCATTTAATTCTGAGATTACCCAAGATGTTAAGGCAACTGTTTTTTAGGACCTGGCTCTCATCCTGACCCGCTCTCCATCTTCGGGGCTGGGAGACTCAGCGAGACAGTGAGCGTGCTCTTCCCCTGCCCCTCAGAAGTGTGGCGGGGCCGCCAGAGCCACCAGGGCTGAGCTGCTGCCTTGGGCTGGAGCAGCAGGGGAGGAGCAACGCCAGGATGAACGGACAGGGTTATGATCCTTCTGCTGCTCATATTTGGCTCCCCAGTGCTGGGTGGCCAGATTGCAGGCTCCAGTATTGGTCCTTCTCCTCCTCAGATCTTTTTAATTGGAAAACTAATCACCTCCCTTTCTCAGAGGATTCCCAACGCCTTTCAGGGTTGGTGGAGTCTCTTATGTTTTCTCAACAGTCAACAGCTGCTGCAGACGCTCTTCACAGCCGAGGAGCGTGAGAGAATGCTACTGACTTGGGATTCCCCTTGACTTGCCCCAATTGGGACTTCAACACTGCTGAAGGTAGGGAGAGCTTGAAAGTCTATTGCCAGGCTCTGGTAGCAGGTCTCTGAGGTGCCGCAAGATGGCCCACCAATTTGGCTAAGGTAAAGAGAACACTTTACCTTTTGACCCTACCTCAGAAGCCCAGAGAGCTCCAATGGCTCTGGCCTTCATAGGGCAATCAGGCCCTGGATATCAGAAAGAAACTCCAGAGACTGGAAGTGAAAGACTAAAACTAGCAAAGAAATGAAATGGAACCCAAAAATTGGAATGCAGGGCAGTCTGACCCAGAAAGCTGACCAACCAAGGCCACTGTGACTTAGTTCCTGGAATTTGCTAACCACCTGCAACCTCTCCCTTACAAGGCTCTAAGATAGCCAGAAACAAAGAATTTCCAGATGAGACCTAGAGAAACAAAGATAGCTGCAACACCCATTTGCTTAGACAAGATTGATTAGCACACCCTAAATAGTGAGACCATCTAAAAAGATAAGGAGCATGCTAGAGCCCTTGACTCTGGTCACATACTCAATGGTCAGAGGGCCACGGCCCCTCCCTAAGCTTGTGGGTTTTGCCTTTAAAACTGCCTGCGCCCAGAGAATGTTGCTTCTCTCTAGCCTGCGTGCTGAGGGAGCCCATTTGCGCAAACGTTTCCCGTTCATTAAAGCCTCTTGCTTGTTGCATTAACTAGACTGGACATTGAGTTCCTGGGGATACCGACCAAAACAGGGAGACTCCTCATTCTGAGGGTCTTACAAAAGGGTTACAGGAAGCTGAGTTATGTAATTTAATGAAAGAGGCAGAAAGAGTGTATTACAAAAGGGGGACCGAGAAAGAGAGTCAGAGAAGGTATACTAAAGGGACAGAGAAGGGACAGAGAAAAAAGGAGAGGAAAGAATGGAGAAAAGAGGAGACAGAAGAGAGAGAAACAGAGAAAAGAAAAGGAGAGCCAGAGAAAGTGCATTAAACAGAGAAGAGAAGGAGAAAAAGAGAGAGAGAGAGAGAGCGTGACAGAAGAGAGGAAAAGAATTTGATTAAATTCTTGGCCACAGTGGTTAAAGGAAAAGACAGCAGAAAGAGAAAAAAGTTAGAAAATTTAAAACAGGGAACCTGGGCAACAGGACCCCGCTCGACAAGGACCAGTGTGCATATTGTAAAGAGAAAGGACACTGGCAAAGGACTGCCCCAAGAAGACAAACAAGGGATCGAAGGCCTAGCCCTAGGAAAAGATAAACATTAAGGGAGGTGGGGTTTGGACCCCCTCCCCGAGCCCAAGGTAGCTTTAAAAGTGGAGGAGCAACCAGTTAAACTTTTGGTGGATACCAGAGCGGAGCATTCCGTGCTGATACAGCCATTAAAAAAATTAAAAGACAAAAAATCTTGAGTAATCTGTGCTACAGGGCAATGGCAGCATTCATGGACTACCCGAAGAACAGTGGACCTTGGCTTGAGCCGGGTATCCCACTTGTTCGAGGTTACATCCCACCAGCCACCCGCTTTTTGCCTTTGAATGGAGGGACCCCGACATGTGCAGAACTGAGCAGCTCACCTGGACCCGACTGCCCCAAGGGTTTAAAATTCTCCGACCATTTTTGATGAGGCCCTTCATAAAGATTTGGCCAGCTTCAGGGTCTAACACCCCCACGTGGCCCTCCTCCAGAATGTGGATGACCTACTTCTAGGAGGAGCCACCCAACAGGGCTGCTTAGAAGGAACAAAAGCGCTGCTGCTGGAATTGTCTGACCTAGGCTATCGAGCCTCAGCCAAAAAGGCCCAGATTTGCAGAAGAGAGGTATCGTACCTGGGGTACAGTCTACGGGACGGGCAATGATGGCTGACCGAGGCTTGGAAGAAAACTGTAGTCCAGATAACGGCCCCAACCATGCCAGGCAAGTAAGAGAATTTCTGGGGACATCTGGGTTTTGCAGGCTATGGATCCCAAGGTTTACGACCTTAGCAGCTCCACTCTATCCGCTGACTAAAGAAAAAATTCTCATGGGCCCCACAGCATCAGGAGGCATTTGATGCCATTAAAAAAAGGCCCAGCAGAGTGCATGTGCTCTAGCCCTCCCTAGTGTAACTAATTTTACCCTGTATGTGGACAAACATAAGAGGGTAGCCTGGGGAGTTTTGACCAAATACTTAGGGCCATGTAAAAGATCCGTTACTTATCTGTCAAAGAAGCTTGATTCTGTAGCCAGTAGATGGCCTGGCTGTCTAAAAGCTATCGCAGCCATGGCTGTACTGGTCAAAGACGCTGACAAGTTGACTTTGGGGCAAAAAGTAACTATAATAGTTCCCCTGCATTGGAAAGCATTGTCTGGCAGCCCCCAGACCGATGGATGACCAACACCCGCATGACTCACTACCAAAGCCTGCTTCTCATGGAGAGGATTGCATTCACTCCACCAGCTACCCTCAACCCCACCTCTTCTGCCTGAGAAGATTGGTGAAGCAGTGGCTCATGACTGCCATCAACTGTTGGTTGAAGAGACTGGCGTTCGCAAAGTGCTGACCTGGTTCACTGATGGGAGCAGTTGCACGGTAAAAGATAAATAAAGGGCTGGGGCGGCAATGGCGGACGTGCACCGTCTGGGCCAGCAGTCTGCTGGAAGGAACCTCAGCACAAAGAGCTGAGCTCATGGCCGTTACTCAAGCCTTGCGGCTAGCTGAAGAGAAGTCCATAAACATCTACACGGGCAGCAGGTACGCTTTTGCAACTGCACATGTGCACAGGGCTATCTATAAAAAAAAAGGGGCTGCCTCAACCGTGGTGGCTAAAAAAATTACTGAAGAAAATTTTCCACAGATTTAAAATACCTAAGGTAGTAGTAAGATCAGACAATGGTCCAGTTTTTGTTGCCCAGGTAAGTCAGGGACTGGCCAAGATATTGGGGATTGATTGGAAATTACATTGTGCATGCAAACCCCAAAGCTCAGGTAAAAAGGATAGATAAAATCATTAAAGAGACCTTCACTAAATTGACCACAGAGACTGGCATTAATGATCAGATCGCTCTCCTACCCTTTGTGTCTTTCATGGTTAGAAACATCTCTGGACCATTTGGGCTGACCCCCTATAAATGGCTCTATGGGGGACTCCCTCCACTGATGGAAATTGTCTCTGTACACAGTGCTGATGTGCTGCTCTCCCAGCCTCTGTTTGCTAGGCTCAAGGTGCTCAAGTGGGTGAGACAGCAAGTGTAGAAGCAGCTCCAGGAGGCATACTCAGTGAAAGGAGACTTGGAAGTTCCACATTGCTTCCAAGAGGGAGATTCAGTCTACGTTAGATGTCACTGCACAGAAACCTTGAGACTCGGTGAAAAGGCCCACTTTGTAGCTGGTCCAGAATATGTCTTCCTCCTCCCCTGGACCTACCTCCATGCCACTTGAGGTTATAGGACCCAGGGACAGCCTCTTACAACTGCTCATTTTTATTCCTCTCTTGTTGCTTACTGTTGGAAAATTGTTACTTTTGTTAGGAAATAAGTGAGTGCAGTCCAGATTATGGTATTTAGACAACTGTACAGGAGCCTCCTGAGGCAAGAAGAGGCTGCCTCTTAATTTCCCTAGTTCTAAGATTAGAACTATTGACAAAAGAAAAATGGAAGAATGAAAGCTTAAGCTAGCAAAGAAATGAAATGAAACCCAAAAATTGGAATGCAGGGCAGTCTGACCCAGAAAGCTGACCAAGGCCACTGTGACTTAGTTCCTGGAATTTTCTAACTACCCTTAACTTTCCTTTACAAGGCCCTAAGATAGCGGGAAACAAAGAATTCCAGATAGGACCTAGAGAAACAAAGAGATAGCTGCAACACCCATTTGCTTAGACAAGATTGATTAGCACACCCTAAATAGTGAAACCATTGACTCTGGTCTCGTACTCAATGTTCAGAGGGTCACGGCCCCTCCTTAAACTTGTGGGTTTTGCCTTTAAAACTACCTGCATCCAGAGAATGCTGCTTCTCTCTAGACTGCGTGCTTAGGGGGCCGTTTGCGCAAATGTTTCCCATTCATTAAAGCCTCTTGCTCGTTGCATCAACTGGACTGGACACTGGTTCTTGGGGATACCGACCAAAACAGGGAGACTCCTCATTCTGAGGGTCTTACAAAAGGGTTACAAAAAGCTGAGTTATGTAATTTAATGAAAGAGGCAGAGAAAGTGTATTACAAAAGGGGTACCGAGAAAGAGAGTCAGAGAAGGTGTACTAAAGGGACAGAGAAGAGAAGGGACAGAGAAAAGAGAAGGAGAGGAAAGACCAGATAAAGGAGAAGGAGACAGAAGAGAGAGAAACAGAGAAAAGAAAAGGAGAGCCAGAGAAAGTGCATTAAAGGGACAGAGAAGAGAAGGAGAAAAAAGAGAGAGAAAAAGACATGACAGAAGAGAGGAAAAGATTTGACTAAATTCTTGGCCACAGTGGTTAAAGGAAAAGACAGTAGAGAGAGAAAAAAGTTAGAGAATTTAAAACAGGGAACCTGGGCAACAGGATCCCGCTCGACAAAGACCAGTGTACATATTGTAAAGAGAAAGGACACTGGCAAAGGACTGCCCCAAGAAGACAAACAAGGGATCGAAGGCCTAGCCCTAGGAAAAGATAAACATTAAGGGAGGTGGGGTTTGGACCTCCTCCCCGAGCCCAAGGTAACTTTAAAAGTGGAGGAGCAACCAGTTAAACTTTTGGTGGATACCAGAGTGGAGCATTCCATGCTAATACAGCCATTTAAAAAATTAAAAGACAAAAAATCTTGAGTAATGGGTGCCACAGGGCAATGGCAGCATTCATGGACTACCCAAAGAACAGTGGACCTTAGCTTGACTGAAACAGGGAGACTCCTCATTCTGAGGGTCTACGACACAACATTCTTGAACACCCTTCTGTGGGTCCTGATTGTCTCTGGATAAGATTCTTGGCAGCTTTAGTGTCAGCTTCTCCAGCTCAGTAGAGCTGGCCACAGCCAACCCACATTCCAGGCAGAATAAATGCTGCGGTCTTGTGTGCATTGCTGCTGTGCTGTCCTTTCCACACTGGCTCCCATCACCCTCCCACCTTGCCTTTGCTACTCTTGCCTGCTCAATACCAAGGCAAGGCTTCATATTTTCTACTGGCCTCTTCCCTCTGGGCTTCATCCACCATTCCCCTAGTTCTGCCAGGAGGTCCTCCCACACTTGCTCTTCTGCCTTCCCGTCTCACTAGGCATCTTCTTGATGGATACTTTCCCCTGTCTGATTACAAGTACCCACTGTCTTGGAAGGCCTCCAATATTTATAGTTCTGAGTACCTAACCAATCACAGACTACCATGACCTATTTGTCAAGTAAATGAGTGGGGTGGATGAAGAAATGGGTGGAAGATGCCTTAATCCATCTTCTGCTACTATCACAGAACATTTGCGATTGAATGGTTGCTAATGAACAGAAATTCATCTGAGTTCCTCTCACTGGGATTCATGCATAAGCAGCTCTAACATCCCTGACTCCAAAACTCAGCTCCCTCATCCCCCAGCTCTGACCCAATCCAGTGCCTCCACAGACCCAATCCAGGGGCCAAGCCATTGACTCAATTGTAAGTGGCCTCCCTAAGTGGCTCCAAGAGCCACTCTGATCTAGACTCATTCCCCACAGAAGGGGTCACCTTTGACCTCGTGGGGCTTCAGTTTGGGAAAACACAAGTAAATGGGAACAGGACTTAGAGGAGGATAAAGGCATTCTGAGGAGGGGGTGTGTGAAGCACACCCCCAGAGAAGCAGCTAGACAGCCAGTCAACTTTATATATGTTCAAGCTGTGACTTAGCAAGTGTAGTTGCTGGGCTGCTCAGCAGAGACCTGCCAGGCTGGCAGTGGAGGAAGAAGTTGCATATGAGGAATGCTTGCTTAGCCCTTGGCCCTAGCACCAGGTAGAATCCAGCCCATGGGTAGAGATTCTTTTCTATTCACACAACAAGGCAGCATGCACTGGTAGACAGTTCTGAGGCTCCCACAGGGACACCAGCATTATTGAAATGATTGATGAAGCAAATTCACTCCTTCTTGGGACACCATGTTATGATGAAGTATTTAGGTCTGGGCTTGGTACCAACTGTCTCAGGAAAACCATAGCCATAGCTGATGAGTTGGGGAGAATGTTACACAAGTGTTACACTCCTTAATCCACAGGGTAAACATCTCCTAATATCAGCTCAAAGACTGGGCATCAGGTCTTTGCCTTCACTCGAAGAGTAAAGTGACAGGCAGCAACAGTGAGGGCAGAATAGAGTGATGTCCCAAGTCCCAGTGTGGTACCTTGTGCCTGCCCATTCCCACCCATAGGCATAAGCATCCCTCTTTCCCATTAACCAGCCATCTCCCAGGGTGCAGGGGATAATATCCTCCCAGTGGCTGCTCCACAGGGACAACATATAAGAACCATCCAAAGTGCAAGGGGATTGACCCTGCTCCGCAGCGTGCTTTCGGCTTAATAGGAACAGCTGGTCAGTGAAGTGTTTGCCAGCAATTTAACAAGGCTCAAGCAGCAAGAGGAGTCTGCCGATAAATCAAAAGGGAGCGTCTAGCTAAATGAGGTTTAATTTAAATTCCAATCTCGAACTCAGAGAAGAGCTTATTGTGCCTCCTGGTTGTATTAGCACCAGCAAGGCCTCGAAACCTGGCATCCATGCTGACCCCCTAGCCCAGCCTCCTCTCACCAGGCAGTGCCCCCCTCCCCAGGAGTGAGCTATCAAAGCCAGCCACCCTGCTGATAGGAGATGGGGAAGCAAAGGAAGAGACAAGATGCCATTTCTTCTCAAAAGAAATAAGAAAACAAAAGGCTCCGTGTGGAATCTGTGAACCCCTTCATGAATGTCCCCAGCACACCCCGGGGTGCTACAGAGGGCCGAAGGACAGTACTCGAGCACAGGTGACCCCTCGAAAATGTCACCAGTCAGCCTGCTGTGGGTGACACCCTAAGAACATAAGATCTGCTTTCGTCACAGGAAACTGGACAGACTTCACCACCCACACACCAGCCAAGGGCTGATATACAGCCTTCCTCCCAGGCTGCCCTGCCAACAGCTGGTATTTTCCTATGCAAACACTGATCCTGAATGGATCTGCCACATTCTGCTTTTAAATTGGGGCTCCTGGACTTTCATCAGGGATGAGCCCGAGCTGACTCATCCCCAGGGCAGATGGCAAAGGGGGAAACAGGAAGTTGAGCCGGTACTGCTGCCGGTGAGTTCTTCAGCCAGCGGTCTCAGTCTCCCTTCTCCCAGTATTCGTCTCACTGGGACCAGCAAGGCCCCCAGAGGCACCACTGCATAGGGAGACTACCTCAGAAAACTTCCCATGAGGACAGTGGGTGGGACGGGGTGGGCTGGGCAGGGCCGGGCTGGGCATACCAGCTGACATCCAAAGTTGGTCTTAAAGCTCACATCCAGTCAGTCACCACCCAGAAGGTATTGTGGCTATACCAACTGGGATAGAAGTACAGAGTGGCTGGCACAGGCCTGCATCCTGATGGCAAATGCCGTCGGTGGCCTCCGTGAATATTTCCTAAAAAACAGAAAAAGGAATCTTTCTTCCAGAACCAAAGGGCAAACAATAAGATAGAAGTGAGTACAGCACAGGACAGCTCTGTAGGAGTCTCCAAGAGGAGGGGGTTCAGAGAAATGAGGAGCTCAAGGAATGATCTGGTCTGCGTTCTGATGATGGGGATGGCCCTGACACCTGTGGGAGCTTAAACATACAGAACACCAATGCAGAGCAAGTACATTGCGTTTCCTTTCCCACACATTATGTCTATACTAAGTGAACAAGTACTGATAGGTCGGTATTAGCCATTGAGCGCCATCCATTGTTCCAGTGGAGTCGGCAAGGGGAGGCTGACGGGGACCTCATGCTTGGGACAGCCTCAGATTCTTTCAGATATCTGGGGTATGGATGTGTTAGTTTGAAGGGCTCTTAAGTGCTAGTTGAGGAACTGGATAAATTTCATTGGCCCAAAGTGAGGCAAGGGGAAGGCCGCTGGCCAGTGTCTACCACACGGGACCAGGAGCACCTCCGGCTTGCACACAATGAAAGGCAGAAATTGGTTCTGTTTGTGTGTTTTCTACTTTGAGATTTTATTTTAATTATGTGTTATATGTTCATCCATGTGGCTAGGTGCAAGTGACTGCAGTGTCTGAGGAGGCTGGAGGTGCTAGGTCGAGATCCCTCTAGAGCTAAATTGTAGGCGGTTGTGAGCAGCCCACTGTGATGGGAGATGTCATTCTGTAAATATGTTTGTCATATTGGTTAATGAATAAAGCACTGTTGGTGCTTTATTCAAAGGAAGATAGGCGGGACTAGGAGACTAGGTGGAGAGAGGAAGTAGTAGAGAGGAGTCAACATGTAGAGACTTGAGAGAACAGAGGTCCGGGCCCTGTCTCCGGTAAGATTAGACCACGTGGGAATACTTAGATTAATAGAAATGGGTTAATAGCTAGACAGAGCTAGCCAATAAGTAATGCTAGTAACCGGCCAACATCTTTAAATCTAATACAGTGTCTCTATGTGTTATTTGGGGCTGGCGAAGATCTGGGTCCAGGCTTGGCAAAAAAAAACATACTCATAACACCACTGCCTATGCTGGGAACAGAACTCAGATCCACTAGGTCAATGAGTGCTCTTAATCAGTGAGCCCCCTTTTGTAATGGAAGATTGTAACAGAGTCCACAAAAGTCTGGTTAAAGGGAACTCAGGTATTTATTGGGGAATCACTCATGAATGACAAAGCAAGACAGAGAGCCACCAAAGTCTTCTGCCCTTAAGCTCTGGAAGCTGCCATCCACTCTGCAACCACTACCCAAGGGAGTGAGCTCACCTCCTAGTCCACACTTAGCAACTGAGACCCCACATAGAAGGGGCCAGTACCTCAAAGACTATTGGCTGAAAGAGTTCCCACAACAGCCTCCTGCTTGGTTTTATATTGCTTTGTCTTTCACTATGTACTTTTAAAATGTTAGGGTTATAAGATATAAAAATAGGCAAGAATCCCCATGTATCTGTCACCCAAATTCCCCCAAACTATAACATCTTTAAAAACCATAGGACAGTGTGCCCTTCCAACTACCTCAGACAGACAGACTTCCACCTGTTCCTCCAGGTTCTAGCCCAATAAATGCCCCTGGCCTCCCTATCTCCCCAATGTTCCAGATCTAGCCCTGGTCCCATATCCAGCATCCAGAATGAGCTGAGCCATGCCTTCCTGCTCAGCAGCCAACCAATGATGGGGATGTCCTTCTGTATAGATGTTTCTCTTATTGGTTGATGAATAAAACACTGTTTGGCCAATGAGGCAGAAAGATAGGTAGGACTAGGAGATGAGGAGCATTCTGGGAAATGTAGGAGAAAAGAGCCCACCAGAATCAGATGACATGTAACTGCCAAAGACATTCTTCAGTAAGTCAAGACCATGTAGAAATACATAGATTTATAGAAATGGGTTAATAATTAAGACAGAGCAAGCCAGTAAGAAGTCCTAGCCATTAACCAACAGTTTCATAATTAATATAGCATCTTTGTGTGTTTATTTGGGGCTGAGAAGGGTGGTAGGACATGATAGAACAAGAAAGACTCTAGCAACGAACAAACATCTAGATTTCCACTGAGACTGGGCCTCCTTGCAGCCACTCACAGGTCACTTTTGCAACACTTCCAACCACCACATCCAACCAGACTATTAAATTCCTTCTCCAGAGCCTAGTCAAATGAGTCTTCCTGACCTTCCTGTCCCTGCCTTTTCTGTAGTCTGCCAGATGAAGCAGGGGCCCTACATGCAGTGTGACAGTCTCATCTGCTTTCCCCTGCCTGTACTGGAAACAATCACTAGGCTTTGACTAGGACCCACACTGCCTATCCACCAACCCACAGGACCCTTCCACAACGCACGCAACCTTTTCCCTGGGCCACAACTAATCCCACACTCCAGACTAAGACCAGAAAGCACATCCCTCTGTCCACCTGATTTCATTCCACTCAAACCATTTCCAACTCCTAGGCCCAGCAACCCACATATCCTCTCTCCCACTCCAACATGCTCTGTCCATGTCAGAACTCAAAAAGGAAGTCCACATGCCCACCTACCTTGTGGCAAAAACATCAACAATATGACAGAGCAGGCCAGTATCTCCTCTCCAAAACACTCCAGTCATATAAAAACTGTTGCCAATGAGAATTACCTAGATGAACCACAGGACACAGAATTTAAAAGAAAAATCATCAACTTCATCCAAGAAGTCAAGGAGCTTAAAGAATACATAAGGCTTATGGAAATGACAAAGACAATCAGGACTGGAACAGAATTCAATAATGAGAAGAAACCCTGAAGAGGACTCCAGCTAAAATGAAGATGGAATTGAAACCCCAACAACTCAACTAGAAAACTCACATGTAGAATGAATCAAGCAGAAGATAAAGCAATAGATCTGAACCAAATTTTGCAATAAATACAAAAACACATGCGCGCATGCACACACACACACACACACACACACACACACACACACGCAGGAAAAGAATTCCTAGGAAATGTGGAGCACTATGAAAAAGCCAAATCTTTAAATTATAGGCAACGATGAGAGAAAAGAACCCCAAGTCAATAAAATCATAGAAGAAAATGTTCCCAAACTAAGGAAAGACACATGAATACAGACACAAGAAGCACACAGAAAACAAATAGACACGACTAGAAAAGTAAATACCCACGGCATATCACAGATGGTTTGGAGAAGAATGGCCCCAACAGGCTCATATATTTTAATGCGTAATCATCAGGGCATGACACTATCTGAAAAGGTTAGGAGGTGTGACCTTTTTGGAGGAAATATGTCATTGGGATGGCTTAGCCCATGTCAAGCCCAGAATATCTCTCTCTCTCTCTCTCTCTCTCTCTCTCTCTCTCTCTGTCTCTGTCTATCTCTGTCTCTGTCTCTCTGTCTCTCCCCTTCTCTCCTACTTCTCCAGCACCACATTTGCCTGCTACTATGCTCCCCAACATTATGATAACCATATTGTCTCTTCATAGCAATAGAACACTGACTAAGACAGAATTTGGTACCAGGAGTGGGGTTTTGCTGTGAAAGGCCTAACCAGGTAGCTTATTAACAGAATATGGACTTTGGGACTGTGTATTAAGAAAGCAGCTGAATGCTTTAAGCAGGGCTTAATGAGCCATGTTAGTAAATACATGGAAGACAGTGGAGCTGAGAGAAATGTAGATTATCATGGCCTGGTTCAAGAGGTTTTAGAGGAGAAGAATATTAGTAAGTAGGCTAGAGACCATTCTTGTGGTATTTTGGCAAAGAATGTGGCTGCTTTTGCCCTTGTCCTAAAAATATGCCTGAGGGTAAATTGAAAAGTTTTGAATTAATGGTGTTGTCAGGGGATATTTCAAAACAGCCTGACATTGACAGTGTCTTATGCAGATCTCTAATGAAAAAAGCAAGTAGAGCAAGGAAAACACAAGATGTACAGTTTAAAGAGAAAAGGAGCAACAGGAAATGTAATATTGGAGACCACAGTCCAGTGCTCAATATGATAAGTTTGAAGAAAATCCTGAATAAAGGGAGTGATGACCTCAAGGCAAGACCCCACACAACTAAGCTTCCAGCTTGTGAGAAGATACTAAAGAAATGCCTAAGAAGTAAAAGAAACCATCAAAAACAAAAAGCTGATGTAAATGTATTTGAAATAGGGAGCCACATTCCAGCCTCATCAAGCAGCAGAACTTGGCAGCTTCAATCATGTGGTTCTGGCTTTAGAACCAAGAATACAAGAAAAATGTTGTAGAGGCCAGGCATATCCTAGGGATGTCTTTGCATGGATGCCCAGAGGGACTGTTGCATGAAGTTGTGAAGGTGCAGCCTGGATTTCATGGAAAGACCTAAGATGTTAGAAAATCTAGAGTCATGGGATACCTGCAAAGCACTTTGCAGACTGGGTATGTAACCAGCCTTAGAGAAAAAAAAATGTTACAGTCAACAAATCTGAAAGTAGTTGAAGATCTTAAGAGCATTTTGACATCAGACATGGATATGCAGACTTTGGTGTTTCCCCTGCTTTGGTCAAGTATTACCTCAGTGTGCTCCCTTTCCTCAATTTTGGAATGGTAATGTATATTCTGTGCCATTATACTTTGGAGTATGTGAATTGCTTTTTAATTTTGATTTTATAGTGAATTACGGTTAAGAGATTGTTTATGAGTCTCAATAAAGACTTTTTAATTTTGGACTTTGAAATGGTGTTTAGACTGTGATAGACTATAGCAACTTTTTAAGTTTGACTGAATGCATTTTTGCATTATGATATGGCTACAAGCCTATGGAGGCCATGGAGTAGAATGTGGTGGGTTGAATAAGTATGGACACCTTAGTTTTATATATTTGCATGCTTAGTCATCAGGGAGTGGCACTATTTGAAAAAAATTAAGAGGCATGGTCTTGTTGGGAAAAGTGTGCCACTGGTGGTAGGCTTTAAAGTTTCAAAAGCCCATGCCAACACCTCTTCCCCCACCTTTTTCCCCACTCCAGATCAGGACATAGCTCTTTTCTACTTCTCCAGCAACATGCCTGACTGCCACCACACTCTTTGCCATGATGGTAATGGAATAAACCTCTGAAACTATGAGCAAGCCCCCAGTTAAAGCCTTCTTTTATAAGAATTGTCTTGGTCATGATGCCTCATCACACCAATAATAACCCTAACTAAGACACTAAATATAAATAACAAAGAAAGTGTATTGGAAGTTGCAAGAGAGAAAAACACAAGTCCATAAATAAAGTAAAGCCCACCAGAAGAACAGCTGATTTCTTAATGGAAACTTTGAAAACCAGAACAGATTAGAGCATGCAATTCAAGTCCTAAAAGATTATGATGACCAACCTAAAGTAAAATACCCAGCAAAAAATAAGTGCCATAAAGGATAAAGAAAACAATTCACTATATTAGAAAACCTAAAAATTATATATCAAATAAAACAAGTTGTATCAAACAAACTGAAGTATAAGAAACATTATTTCAGGTGGAGAAAATGAATGAGCATAGTAGAAACTGTGGAAATAATTTTTGAAGCCATAATCATTAAAAGACAAACTACCACAGAGAACACAAATAACAAAAGAAAAATACAACAACAAAATAACTACAATCAACACATACATTTCAATAGCAACTTTAAACATCAATGGTCTCAATTTGCCAACTGAAAGACACAGATGGACTGAATGGATCAAGAAACAAAATCCATCTGTCTGCTGCCTGCAAGAAACACATGCTAGCTTTAAAAATAGGTACCACCTTAGAGTGAAAGGATGAACAAACTATCCCAATCAAATGGGATCAGGAAGCAAGCAGACATAGCTACCCTAATATCTGACTAAATAGACTTTAAAATCAATCAGAAGAAATACCAAGAAGATGTTACTGACCTAAACATGCATGCACAAAACTCCCAGGTGATCAGTTTCATTTAAAAAAAAAATCTACTAGATTTAAGAACATAGATTAAGATCAATCCATCAATAGTAGGTGATTTTGATACTCTACATCCTCCAATAAACATATCATCCTGGGGAAAAAAGCAAACACAGAAATATCAGAATTAATTGACATCATACATCAAATAAACTTAACATATATCTATGGAAAATTCCACCTAAACACCAAATATTCAGCAGTACATGGAAGCTTTTCTAAAGAAGAGCATATCCTGGGGCACAAAACAAATGTTTACAAATTCAAAAAAAAAATTGAAGGCATTCCTTGTTTCCTGTCTGACCACAATGCAATAAAAATTAAAATTAGAAGCAAACAAACCTCTAGTAAATACACAAACTTATGGAGATTAAATAATTCCTTACTGAATGATAAATGGATCCAATAAGAAAACAAGAAAGACATTAAAAAGAAATAACCTGGAAGTAAATGAAAAAGAAACACAGCACAGCAAAAGTTCTATAACACACTGAAAGTTATCTTACAAGAGGAATTCATAGCCCTGAGTACCTATATTTAAAAACCAGAAAGACCCCAAATAAATGGCTTAATGATACAACTCAAAAAGTAGGGGAAAAAAAAGGAACTACATAAAAACCCAGTCAAAGCAAGCAATAATATTATCAGTGAAGAAATCTGAAATACTAAGAAACCAATACAAAAATTTAACAAATCTAAGAGTGTGTTCTTTGGGATATAAACAAGATGCACAGACCCTTGCCCCCCCAAAAAAAATCCAAAAGAAAAAGAGAGTACCCAAATGATGGGAGATGTTATTCTGTAAATATGTTTCTCATACTGGTTAATTAATAAAGCCTGTGGCCAATAGGAAACAAGATAGGTGGGGCTAGGAGACCAGGAGGAAAGAGGAAGTAGTTGGGAGGAGTCAAGATGTAGACCAGGGAGGAAGGAAGATGCCAGACGCTCCCCTATAAGATGAGCCACGTGGAAATAATTAGATAAGTAGAAATGGGTTAATAATTAAGACAGAGCTAGCCCATAAACAATAATGGTAACTGGCCAACAGGATTGTATCAAATACAGACTCTGAGTGTTATTTGGGGCTCACATGGCAGCAGGACTGTGGCGGCAGGACCGGGAGGCTGGCAGGGAAGAACAAAGAGTAAAACCTGCCTATAACACCCAAATTAACAGAATCAGAAACAAACAGGGAAACATTATAACAGACACCAAAGAAATTCAGAATACTATAAGGAGGGCTTCACCAACCCTTACTTTATTTAGTTGGAAAACCAAAAGGAAAAAATTAGATTTCTAGATTCAACCAAACCACCAAATTTTAACAAATAGGAAATCAGCAATCTAAGCAGACCCATAACAAATGAGGAGCTTGAAATAGTAATGAAAAGCTTTCCAGCCAAAAAGAAGTGATTCTACCAAAGAAATCTATAGTCAATCCTTCCTAAACTATTCAAAAAATTAGAAGCAAAAGAAGTACTCTCAAATTCTTTCTACAAAGCCAGTGCCACTCTAATACTTAAACCAACTACAGACACAACAACTACATATCAATTTCCCTGATGAACATAGACTCAAAAATGCTCAATAAAACACTTGCAACAGAACACAGACATACATCAAAAAAATATTATATACCATGATAGGTTGGCTTTACTCAGAAATGCAGGCATGATTCAACATACATAAGTCAATAAATGTAATAAACCACATAAATGGATGAAGAGAAAAATCACAAGATCATATCAATAAATACAGCAAAAGCCAGTGACAACATTCAACATGACTTCATGATAAAAGCCTTAGAGCATGTATGGCTAGAGGGAACATACCTCAACATTAAAAAGCTTATATATTAGAAACCCACAGCCATCATCATCCCAAATGGAGAAGAGCTTGACACGATCTCACTGACGACATGGATATCCACTGTCCTCACTCATTTTCAACATTGTGCTAGACATTTATAAAGGGATACAGATAGGGAAATAAGACAAACTCTCCCTGTGTACATATGATATAGTACACAAAACAATTCTGCCAGAAAACTTGTAGAAATTATAAATAAATTCAGTAATGTATCAGGATACCAAATTAACTTGTACAAATCAATAGTTTATCTAGATATCAACAACAACCATACAGAGAAGGAGATCATAGGCATACTTCCATTCGCAATAGCCTCAAAGAGAATAAAATATCTAGGAATAAACATAGTCATGGAAATGAAGGATCTCTACAGTAAAAACTTTAAACCTCAGAAGAAAGAGATAAATATCCTAGGAAATGGAAAGAAATTACATGCAGACCAATGGGCCAAAATCAAAGACCCAAACGTGAGCACATATAACTTCAGCCACTTAATATTTGACAAAGATATCAAAAAACATAACTGAAAGAGGATGAAAAATCTTCAACAAACACTTCTTGAAAAACTGCAGATGAATGAAATCAGATTCTTCTCTCTCTCACCTTGTCCAAAATCCAACTCCAAATGGACCAAGGACCTAAAAGTGAAACCTGAAATATTGAAAATGCTAGAAGAAAAGACAGGCAGCACCATCCATGATAAAGGTGTAGAAAAGGACTTTCTGAATAGGACTCCATTTGTCCAAGAACTAAGTCCAACAATTGACAAGTGGGACTTCATAAAATTAAAAGGCTTCTACAGAGCTAAAGAAACAATCACCCGGTGAAGAGGAAGCCCACACATAGTGAAGACAGTATTCAAACTATATGAAGAACTCAAAAAACAACAAAAAGCAAATGATTCATTCAAAGAATGGACCTGGTACCTAAACAGAGGGTCCTCAAAAGGAGAAAACAATGGCTTACATCCCCAAAACTGTTCATTGTCCTTAGAAATTTGGGGACTATAAATCAAAACAACTTGATATTTCATCTTACTCCAGTCAGAATGGCAAAAATTAATGGAACTGACTATAAATGCTGGAGAGAATGTAGGGAAAAGGGACCTTCATTCACCATTGTTGAGACTGCAAACTGGTGCAGCCACTATGGAAATTCTCAAAAAGTGAAAAGTAAATACACCATATGTCCTACTTATACCAGTCCTTGGCATATGTCCAAAGGGCTTGCTCTATAGATTCTTACACAGCCATGTTCATTGCTGCTCTCGTCACAATAGCTAGGAAAGCAACTGAAATGTCCTTAAACATAAAAATGAATAATGAAAATGGGAAACATATACACATTTGCAAAGGAAAATGAGCTCATGAACTTAGTACATTCATAGATGGAACTAGAAAAGACCAAACCAAGTGAAATCGCCCAGACCCAGAAAGACAAATGCTGCTTGTTCCCTCTTATTGGAGGTTCTAGCTCCAAATCTTCAGATGTGAGTTAATATCCCAGAGTAAATGCAGAAATCTGGAAAAAAAGATCATTGATGGGGTGTGGGGAGCAATAGGAACAGTAATGGCAGGGTCCAAATAACCTGATCAAAAATGGGAAAAGAAAACTTTTGGGGCAAAATAAATACAGAAAATGTGGAAGGGGTAAAGCAGGCTAGCAGGATACAGTGATCTGATAGGGAAATGAGAAAGAAGAGCTCTTCATAAAATAACAATAAGGATGTCTGAAAAAGTCCAAAAGAAACATACTATTAACTTACTACCTATTATCGTGCATATATAGTTTAAATGAACCTTTCTCATCTGAGCCAGCAATGCTCTCTCCAACAGCAAAAAACCACTGAACAAAAACTCCAACCAGGCATGAGAAGTCCTCTTTGAGTTGTTGGTCAGAGTTGTACAAGGAAATCCCCAAACATACAGTCTATTGCTCCTGCCTTGGTTGACCCTCCTCCTCCAGAGGTGAAAGATTAGTACGTATTGCAAAAGACACTATGCACTTCAGACACAGGACCCAGAGGCATCTAGCTGGAATTGACTTGAATGTTTCATCCCTATGGACTAGCTTTCATGGTACCAGAAGGTGCCATGTAAACTTCCAAAGGATGGAATCAAGCAATATTCTTACCAGTCCCCATGATGCCTATGAAGCACAACAATGACCAGCATAGCACAATAACTATACAGGGGCAGTAATGGCATACTTAACTTTGTGGTAACCAACAGCTCTCTAATTGACCTAAAGATCCACTCAACAGGAAGAAGATCATGTCTGGTACTGGAAAGCTAGGCAACTATCTAGGGCTAGTGAAGGCATGAATCTTGGAGGGGAACTTATAACTCCTACTTTACTAAACTAGCATAATTCCTAAGTATATGCTAAATTTTTGTTCTTATGCCCACAGATAAATGTGGTTCTCACCCCTCATCAAGGAAACTACTTTTTGCAACAGACAGAGACCATTACAGAAAACAATAACTAATCAAAATGCACTGTTGTGGATCCTAGTCCCAGTAAATAAACTACAAAACATTCCCACACCTAAGGCTCAGGGAACATTGCAGAAGAGGGGACAAAATGGTTGTAAGAGGATAATGGGGTTTGCTGTGAAATCGTGTCTCCTACAAATGTCAGAAGCTACACCCACAAAGTCTTACCAACTTGACTGCCCAAACATAGGCTGAACAAAAACAATAAAAATAGACACTCCACATAGGCCATGCCTACCAGAAAACCAGGTATGCTGCCCCAGACCTTCTCCTCTTTCTCTCTGTTCCCCCAATTCCAGTCCCTCAGTCTCCTTCCTAGCACTGCAACAGATTACCAGCTGCAGCTTTCCCTCCCCACTCCCACTTCTCCTGTGGAACTCACTAACTATTCCCTCCTCCTAATCTTCTTCCCCCAATTTGCTGCTTTGTCCCAGACTCCAAATCCTACTAATCCAAGGGCTACTCTTCCCAGGACAACAAGTAAGTTGAAGGCAGACCCATATCTCTCCTACTACTCCTGAGATCCAGTTCCCTTAGCCTCATCCTCAGTTATGTAGCTGGAGACCTGCTATGGTCTCCGATTACTCTCTGAGCCCATCCCCAATGGGTCACAAAGACCTTCTCTTCCAACCTTCCTTCCCACAACTCATCCCAATTACCCATCCTCCAACACCAACAGACATACCCTGTAAACACACCAGCTCAACAGGCCAGGAAAACAGGCAACACATAGACATCATGCTCTCCAAAATTCCAAGAGAAAACACCTACTTGACAAAGACAGATCCAGAACTCAGCACCTAGACCTTTAATCATCTCAAAGCTAGATTCCAAGACACTAGCATAAAAACACAACAACAGTTGAGTGCTGGTGATGCACGCCTTTAATCCCAACACTTGGGGAGACAGAGGTAGGTGGATCTGTGTGAGTTTGAGTCCAGCCTACAAGTCTACAGAGCTAGTCTCCAAAGCAATACAGAAAAACCCTGTCTCGGAAAAAAGAAAACAAAAAACAAAAGCAAAAAACACAACAGCCAGAGAAATATGTTTCCACTAGAGACCATCTATCCTACCGCAGTAAGCCCTGAATATTCCAACATATTCCAAGCACAAGAAAAAGACTTTTAAAAAACTTTTATGAGTATGATAAAGATCCTTAAAGATGAAATTAATAAATATATCCTTTAAAGAAATCCAGGAAACCACAGTGTAAGGAAATAAATAAAACTGTTGAAGACCTCAAACTGGAAATAGATATCAGGGCCCCATTGACAAGAACAACACCCACACAACTCATCGAACATGAAGAAGTCACACTGGTACCTGCATAGAGACCTCACCCCATGTTCTAGCCTCTTTGGTATGAGATGGTACTCTGAAGGCTATTGGAAGAAAAACATGGACACCAATGCAGCCACAAAACCTTTGACTTACAATCTGTTCTGCCCGCATAATCTGCCATGACAATTGTAGCATAGACTTGTGTGAGTATCATAGTGTCTAATTTGACTTAAGGCCCTTTCCACAAGAAAGAATCCCTAGCCAGCATGGCTTGTGTAATCAAGAACCAGAGACTAGATATCCCAGAGGGCTAGGGTAAAGCCAAACACTACTGGTTTAAAAAAAAAAAAGAAAGAAAGAAAGAAAAGAAAAAATCAGTAAAGTTACTCTTGATGATATTCTACTCTACTCATAGATCAGTGCCTTGTCCAGTTGTCATCAGAGAGGCTTCCTTCAGCAGCAGATGGAAACAAATGCAGAGGCCCATAGTCAGACATGATGCTGAGAGGGAGTCTAAATTGGAGGGCTTCATTAAATTCTTCCCCTCAGAGCTCAGGGAGTTCCATGGGAGAGAGGGTGGAAAGAGTGTGAGAGCCAGAAGGGATGGGGGTCATCAACAGAACAAGGCTCTCTGAGTCAACTGATCAAAGCTTGTATGAACTCAAGAGACTAAAGCAGCAAGAACAGGACCTACATGGGTCTGTACCAGGCCCTCTGTGTGTATGTTATAGCTTTAGCTTAGTATTTTTTATGGGACTCCTGAGTGTGAGAACAAGTGGATCTCTGACTCTTGTGCCAGCTCTTGGGACTCTTCTCCTCCTATTGGGTTTTCCTGTCCAACTTCAATACAATGAGTTTTTTTTTTCATTTTATTGTATTTTATTTTATCATGTTTGGTTGTTATCCCCTAGAAGCCTGTTCTTTTCGAATGAGAGACAGAAAGGAAGTAGATCTGGAGAGGGGAGATGGGGAGAAACTGAGAGGAGTAGAGGGAGGGAAAACTATAATCAATATATATTCTATGAGGAAAGAGTCTATTTTTTTGAGGGGTTTGTTTGTCAGGGTTTCTCTGTGGCTTTGGAGCCTGTAGACCAGGCTAGTTTAGAACTCACAGAACTCCACCTGCCTCTGTCCCCTGAGTGCTGGGATTAAAGACGTGTGCCACCACTGCCCAGCAAAATATCTATTTCTAATAAAAGGAAAAAAAAGTAAAAAGCAAAACAAGAAAACAAAACAAACAAACAAACAAAAACAAACAAACAAACAAAAAGCACACATTATAAATAAATAAATAAATAAATAAATAAATAAATAAATAAAAGCCAAAGTAGGCAAGAAAAAGCCCAGGAATTCTAAACAAAGAACTATAAGCAGGTAGGAAATGCTACATGGGAGAAAAGTCTTCCCCAGGGAAGAGCACACTAGTTGATTATCAAATACCAAATAGTTGTTCCTGAACACACATACAAGTAACATTATACAGGCTGAGCAAGTTATAATTAGAAATATATGTATATACATATGTGCATACAATAATGATTAATGATGAAAGAGGCCATTGACTTAAAGGAGAGCAATGAGAGGTATATTGAGGGTTTGGGGGGAGGACTGTGAGAATAATGTAATTATAATGTCTTAATTAAAAGAAACAAATAAACACTTTTTGACATTCTAAAAATCATACAATCCTTGATATAGTGTCACTATGTAGTGGGATATTCACTGTGTCTGCTTCTGTGGCACTGACCACACCCATTGAGGGGTGGAGCCAGGGGCGGAAGTGACCTGTGGGGCTTGGTCTCGGAAGGAGGCAGAGAATGCTCTCTTTCTGGCGGGACACGGAGAGAGGAGCATCCAGTTTTAACTGCTGTGTTCATCTGTCTGTGTTCTGAGTTGTTTCTCCCTTAATAAACATCTATTCGACCTATTTGTTTATCCTGACCCTTATTAAACCACAATATCACTACTCATTCAGATTCACGGCATCAGAACATACATGTATTCCGTAAATATCATAACTGGGTAAATGAATGTCCCACTACACCACTATAAGACCCTTTATGGTCTTCCCTTCAGCTCTAGCCCTTCGTGCCCACTGTTTATTCTCCCTTACTATAATTATGGCATCTTAAGATATCTGATACACTAAATCACAGCATGCTACCTTTCAGGGTTTCTTCTTTTACTTGGAACAATACTCTTAAGATCATCCAAATCTGTTCTAAGTATAGTGTCAGACACAATGCTCAGCAGGATAACATAGGAGAATCATAAGCTTAGAACAGCCTGGGCCACGTAATACAATCCTGTCTCAAAGCACACAATCACAGGCTGGGGAGAGGGCTCAGTCTGTAAAGGCAGTAGCTCCTCAAGTGTGATGACAGACACATGAGGTCAGTTCCCGGAATGCACATCTTTACAAATCCCATGCAGTGGGCTGCATCTGCAGTCCTGGCCACTCGGATTGCCAGGGAGCTCCGGGGCAGGCAGCATGCAGTAGGCAGTCCAGAGCAGAAATAAGAAAGACTGACTCAACAAGGCAAAGGTGACAACTGACCACTGAAAGTTGTCCTTGAGCCTCCCTACACATGTGATCTACACCCACATTCTGGCATGAACTTACACACACAGTGAAGATTTAAAAGAGTGAATCCATGCACACACAATCAATCTCTTCCTCTCTCTTTCTCTTTCTCTTCCCTACCCTTCTCTAAGGAACAGGTGTACCAGAGTTTATTTAACAATTTATTACTGAAGGATATCTGGATTGTTTTGTTTTATTATGAATAAGCAGTTAGCATTATGGATGAATAGTTCTGTAAGGCTAAGAATATTTGTGTTTAGGTTGGTATGAAAGTTCAGGACTGTAATTGCTAACTCATATGATAAGTATGTATGGCTTTACAGGTAACTGTCTCTCTATATAGACCAGTCTGACCTCAAAATCAGGGTTCATCCAAGGGCTGGAATTAAAAGCAAATGTGCCACCACACCTCACTATCAGCTTCTGTGTTGTATTTTACAATCAGTTTTCACTTTCCATTTAGATCTATAAACCACTTTGAGATCATTTTCATACAAAGTGTGAGCTATAGTTTGGCTGTAGATGGTCAATTTCCTCATTAATGTCTGTTGAGAAGACTTCATTTTTTCTTTGAATCTTGCAACTTTAACAGTTTTACGTTTCCCAGGTCTACTTCTGAACTCTGCTCTGCTCCTCTGACCCATGTCTCTGTGGGCACACAGTAAGTCTTAAAACCATGTGGTACTATTGCTCCATCTTTACTTTCCCTTTTCAATGTTGTTTCGTCTGTTCCAGATCTTCAGTCTTACATAGAAAATTGGAATGGCTTCGTTGATGGGGGAAATCCTTCTGAATGTATCTTTCTCGTATTGGTTGATGAATAAAACACTGTTTGGCCAATGAGGTAGGGAAATAGGCAGGACTAGGAGATGAGGAGAAAGATAGGCAGAGAGAGCCCACCAAAGGCAGTCACCATGTAGATCAATAAAGGAGTAACAGGCCCAGACCCTTCTCCGGTAAAATAAGACCACATGAAAATACTTAGATAATAGAAATGGGTAAAATAATTAAGAGAGCTAGCCAGTAAGAAGCTCTAGCCACTGGCCAACAGTTAAATAATTAATATGTCTTTGTGTGTTCATTTGGGGCTGGAAGATGCAGTGGGACTTGGCAGGACAAGAAACCTTCTGCAACACTTAGTCTATACTTACCCAGCTGAGTTTTCAACAGGAGCTACTCTGAGCCTGCAGTCCAGTCTCTGAAGAGCTGGCTTCTTTGCTGGATGGCCAGCTACTCCACTCCAGCTCTTTGAGTCAACATTTGGCTGTTTCCAGCAACTACTGCTGTGTCCTAAGGATTTCTGTTTAAGCTATTATAAATAGAAATTCTGTTTCCAGGTTGATGAGCTTTTTGTGTTGACCTCATATTTTGTGTCTTAGTATGGTTCTCATTTTAGTTTTAAGAGTTCTTGTCTGGATTATATCTTTTGTAAATGAGGGAACTATTTTTATTGGTGGTGGTATGCCATTATTTTCATATAGATTCAAGTTAGCCATATTTTATTAAGGATTTGGTGTGTGTGGCATCTTACCCTCTGCCCCCCACTTCTCCATCTTTATCCTGGCTGGTTGTCAGAGTAATGCTTGCCCCATGACATTAATTACAAGGAATTCCCTATCTACTTTCTGTAAGGGAAGATGTAAAATGCTGTGATTTCTTCCTTAAATGGTTGGTAGGGACAGTAAGAGACTGGAGAAATTTGTGTCCAGGAAACTTTAACTGCTGGGCAGCTTGCTCCAAGCGCTTCACCTCCTTCCTCTACTGAGTTTGTGCAGCCTGTGGCTCTGGAGATCTGGTCCATTTCCTCGGAGGCTTCAGTTCTACTTGCACAGCATTGTTTGTACCTTCCCTTGTTGTTTCAGAATAGGAACGATCTATGTGATGCCCCCTTTTCTCATCCTGGATATTGGTAATTTGTGTCTTCTATCATTTTTGTCAGGCTTGCTGGAGATTATTCAATATTATTGATCGTTTCCAAGAATGAGCTTGTCTTTATAAACGCCGCTGTTCTGGCCTTCGGTGTGACCAGTCTCTGCCCCATTCTTTTCTTGCTCATTTGCTCTCCTCTGCTGGTGTCTTCAGGAAGAGGCTTAGATCTTTGGTTGCGGTCCTTCCCCCTTTTTTCCCACCATGATCTTCCAGTGCTCCAAGTCCCTCTGAGCACTGCTTTGGCTGGGCATATAGAGCTGATCAGCTGATCAGTTGTGTTTTCATCTCATCCCATTTTCTGTATTTGAAGCATCGCCCCAGACTTGCAAAGGACGATGTTGGCCTGTTTGATGATGACTCTGCAGTATTAATTAAAGCATGCTGGCTGATCATATGGTTGGATTCTCACATTCCCCCCAGGGTTTTACCTATAGTTCTCACATTTACTGAAAGAGCAATGATGCCGTTGTTGTTGGGGGGTGGGGTTTATGTTTGTCTGTTAGGGAGGAGATGGGGTTTTGTGTTTTTGACTGGATTTAGGTGGCTTTTGGAGGGAATGGGATTAAGTATTCACAGGCATGCAAAGGCCAAATGTCAAGGTCAGGCATCCTCCCTCAAGGAGCCTTCCCCTTGTTTTTTGAGACAGGGTCTTTCACTAAACCTGGAGTTCACCCATTCAGCTGAAGTGGCTGATCAGTAACCCCAAGCCTGTTTCTGTCTCCACCAACTGCTCCCCACCAGTGATGTGTGCGTTTTGGTGTGTGTGTGTGTGTGTGTGTGTGTGTGTGTGTGTGTGTGTGTGTGTTTAACCTAGGTTTCATGGCAAGCACTTTACCAACTACACCATCTACCAAAGCCTAGTTTTTTATATGTCGAGACAGAATCTTGCTGTGTAGCTTGGCTCTCTGGCCTTGCAAGAGCCTCAGCTCAAAAAAGGGTGTGTATCCTTCTGATAGTTAAAATTGTGTGGTGTGTTCTGGCCTTGCAAGAGCCTCAGCTCAAAAAAGGGCGTGTATCCTTCTGATAGTTAAAATTGTGTGGTGTGTACGTACAGCAAGACAAATATGTCTTCTCACAATTATATAATATCTTTCTTTTTCTCTGACAACTTCTTGTGCACAGCAGTCTGTGTTGCTTGATAAAAACACATTCTGTATTCCCTTTGATTCATTTTGCAGCTTTTTTCCCCCATGCTTTTACATGGGAAAAAAAAATCCTATATTATTACTTTCAAGTGATTATCCACAGGAAACATGAGTTAGGCCACGGCTTTTTAATCCATTCTGCTATTCTTTCTTTCTTTTTTTTTTTTTTTTTTTTACTCTTTGTGCTTAGACTTTACACTTAATGAGTTTGTAGTTTGTTGATGTTTTAAGATTTAAATTTGCTTTGGGGAGGGGCCCTTGGATCCTTTTAGAATAGATCCCTCGTTTCCAGGATCGATACAATGGAATTATCCCCACTTTTGCTTTTGAATATGCTGCAAAGCTCAGCGTTCTGCTCCCAGCCCTGAAAACTACATAAAGAGCAATGCAGGCTCATGGCCATGTAGGCATTTACTCATTGCTTCCTTCACAACTGATGTTCCCAGTTTTCTCTGTTATCACTTGCTTTTGGAGGATTAAAATGTCCCCTTGTAATTCTTTAAGCAGATGTATGGACAACAATCTTAGTTTCCCTTCATTTGAGAAGTTTTTGCTTTTTTTTACTTTACCTTTGTTTCTGAGGGAAATTTGTAAAATATAGAATTGGGGGCTTACAGTTTTGTTCTTTCAACACTTGCAAAGCGTATCGCCCTTCCTCCTAGCCTTCAGCTTCGGATGAGAAATATTCTGCCCTTTCCATTACTCCTCACCCCATGCTGCACATTTCCCTGTGGCTGCCTGTGAGACATTCTGTCTTTACCTTATTGGAATTTGATTATGTGTGAGTATGGATAGCTTATCCTGATTATGTTTCTCTTAGCATTTTGTTGTAGAATAATCTTCTTGTACACTGTGAAGATGTATCTCTGCCAAAGCACCTTCCTATTGGTTTAATAAAGAGCTGAATGGCTAAAAGCTAGGCAGGAGAAAATAGGCGGGACTTCAGGAGAGAGAGAGAGAGAGAGAGAGAGAGAGAGAGAGAGAGAGAGAGAGAGAGAGAGAGAGAGAGAGGAACTGGAGGTGGATATTCGTCAGGTAGACACAGAGGAAGTCTGATGTACAGTATGGAGGAGGTAATGAACCACGTGAGAGAACATAAGTTAATATAAATGGGTTAATTTAAGTTATAAGAGCTGATTGGGAACAAGCCTAAGCTAAGACCAAGCTTTCATAATTAATAAAAGCCCATGTCATTACTCAGGAGCTGGTTGTCCAAAGAAAAACCCATTACAACATTTGAACCTACACATTCATGTATTTCATATAGTTTCAGCAGGAGGGGTTGTCTGACATTATTCCTGACAGTGTTTGTTCCGCCTCTTACTTAGTCTCCTCTTCTAGGACTTCAACAGATTCTATCTGCCACTATTTCACAGCTCCTTAAAACTCAGTTTATAAAATATCTTTTTTCCTTGTTCAGTTGGAATCATTTTTATTGGCCCATGTCTTAGTTTACTAATTCTATCTTTGTCATCCTACTCTGCAGTTGAACCCTCTGTGTGAAGGTTAAAATTCATTTTATTTTTCATTTCTGTAATTCTTACTTATATATTATATTTATATATTCTATAATTTCATTCTATTATTCCTACTTTTCCTTATATATATCTGACATGTTTACTGTGAATTTGTTTTTTAAGGGTTTCATAATTGATTATTGAGTTACTTTTATGATAGTTATAACCCCTGTAAAAATGTTCTGTTGTCCTTGCTCCTGTTCTTTCTATCAAAAGTTTGTCCTGGGAAGTTGGGGTATCATGTCATGAGACTCTGGAACCTAGTTAATATTCCACTTTCATGAAACGTCAATCTTCCAGGTTCAGAGCACAGATCTTAGGATTCTTTTATGGGTATGTGGCTGGTTTTCATTGCAAGGTCTTTGTACCACTTTTCTCCTCTGCCCATCTCACATGGGAATCTCTTCAGACACTGTGGCCAGTCAATCCAGGGGAGACAAGAAGGAATTTCAATTCAATACAACACAGTAGCCAGTGTTGGTTCACACTTGGAGAGTCTGCCACCAGGGAATTTAGGCATTTGGATAAAAGTTTCCTGGTGATAATTAACACAGTCCCCATGAGCACACAAATCTTAAGACATGACTACACTGGAACTCATTTAAAGTACAAGCGACAGCTTTCATAAAGATATTCAATAGATTAACTAAGGAAGATCAAGGTAAACAATGCTCATGGTAAGGACGAAGTTCAGCAAGCTATTAACCACATCCATTACCAGCCTTCCAGGTGAAAAACAGGCAATACATCTCTACTTCAAAGAGACAGCCCTTCCTGTTTAACACTCCTGACTTCCTTAATGCTTATCTGTGGGCATAAGGATCTATATGCCTTCTACATTTGGAGTACTTGGGGAACAGTCTGAAACTGGTGTGGTCTGATATGGGTTCTCAAACTTATTTCTCTGTTGATTCTGATCATTTTCATTCTTGAAACACTTGAGGCCTGGCCACAGTTCATTATCAGATCTTGTCAATCTCCTTATTCAAAGAAGAACACAGAAAGGTCACAATGACGACAAGGGGTGGGTATCTCTTCCTGTGGGAAGGTCTTCTTAACTTCTGTTGTTTTGACATTGGCTCACGATTTTAGCTCATTGTCCATCACTGAGGAATTCAAGGCAGGAAACCAAAGCATCCACAGTACAGCAGGGAGAAAGGGATGCAGTGGTCCAGCCTCCAGGCTGCTGCCACTGACCTTCTCTTTGCTCTCACATGAAGAAAGGGGCATTTGCCATAAAATGGCACCACACAGTGGGCCTGAGTCTTCCTACATTGGTAAGAACCAGGGCAATCCCCCACAGACATGCCCAAAGGCAGCTGACCTATGTAATTCTCATCAAACCTCTTTCCCTGGGTGATTTCAGCTCATGTTCAGTTGTTATTTAAAGCCTACCATCACAGTTGAGGAAGGGATAACCCAGACACTTCAGGCCCCATCTCTACTACCACATCACCCAGGGAGAAGGGTGTGGCCCTGTGCTATCCTGATGTAAGGTAGGAACTGCCTGTACTGCCTTCCTTTCCCAGGGCCTCAGCGACAGAAGTCATATTTAAGAAGTCATTTTTGTCTGAGACTATTGACATTTCGACATCTTGGGCCTCTCTAGTGCACAAGCCAGGACACTCAGGAGTAATCACACACACACACACACACACACACACACACAGAGAGAGAGAGAGAGAGAGAGAGAGAGAGAGAGAGAGAGAGAGAGAGAGAGAGAGAGAGAGAGAGAGAGCGCACTGTTTGGCTGCACAGTCTTTCTTGTATAGTATATAATTTTCTGGTAGTTAGCTTTGGGTATTTTGTCCAGGATTTTCCATTGTAACTAGCAGAAATAGTGTGGTACTCTTATTTCATTTTTCTGGAATCATAAATCCTGTTTCTTATGTTTCCACCAGAAAGTGAAGTGTCAAAGTAAACTCAACCTTGCAAACAAGAGCTACCCTTGACCCATAGGATTGGAGTTTAGCTGTTTCCATCATACAGAATACCACTATCTGAGGGTCAGGTTTTTTTTTTTTTTATGATTTTTATGTCACATCAGAGGAAAGTTAATTCTTTTGGGGGAAGGAGGGTCAGGAAGACAATGCATTAGACACTAGCATTAGTGAGATTTGAAGTATGGCTAGACAAAGCAATGAGGAAAATAGGAGTCTCCTCACACTCAGATATCTCTCACATGAGAGACATTTGTAACGTCTCACTTGCAAACCAAATATCAGCAAGAGGCTGAGCAATGAGACACTCTTCTTTGAAGGGTGAGCTTAGGCTCCAGCCCACGTGTGCACAGACCACACACACCACACCTTCTCCAGGGAGGGGCTATGTGATTGTCACAAAGCTGCACACACTTTCCAACTCTGCTGAGCAAGGACAGCTTGGCTTTGAATTGGAATACAAATTGGATCCAGAAACCCACTTCAGGCATCAGCAAACAAGCAAAAGCAGAGAGCCCTGTGAGAAGAAGCAAGCCCAGGCCCTGTGGCTCTGTCGGGAAGGCTGGGATGGGGGTGTGAACTGTAGTCTATCACCTCAATGTTAACCTGCTGGGGAAGCCTGGCAAAGACTCCCAACCTTTGTGAGCGTCAGGAATGCCACCTGCTAGGCAGCGCTGGGGATGCCCCTCTTCTGAAAAACACAAGTTCTCTTCCTGAGCAGCTGTGGCAAAGGCTGTAGAGGGAAACGTGAGGCTGAGTTGAGCGTCCTTGGCGTGCCATCCTAACAGAACATGCTTTCTCCTCTCTCTTGGTGTTAAGTGAATTTACATTCCTGCCGCTTCTGTATCTTGACAGCCAACATTTTCAGTGTGTTTTTGGTGTGGAAAATGATCATCCACAATTGGCATGGGGAGATTCTTCCTTAGGCGAGGAATTTCCTTTGAGATTGAATTGCCATTTGTACAGTTTTGTTGTTGGAGACGACACATTGCCTGGCTGCTCAGGAAACAGAACAGTGTAAGCTGACAAACTTCTTCAGAAATGTGAGAACCATTCTCAGGTCTTGCAGAGAGAAAATACTGGAATCAAGGAGTATAGGCAGGGAGCACACATACCCCCACCCCCTACCCCACCCCTGCACTCATACATACACACACACACACACACACACACACACACACACACACACACACACCCTTCACTCAGACCCCAGAGAACTGTCATGTGCCAGTCCTGGTCTTTCACCCTCTCCTCCCAAAGAGCCCCAGAGAAGCTTCCTGCTCTGGTACCAGCCACATTTCAGAGGAATGTAAAATCTGAGAGAGAGAGAGAGAGAGAGAGAGAGAGAGAGAGAGAGAGAGAGAGAGAGAGAGAGAGAGAGAACAGAGAGAGAGAGACAGAGACAGAGAGACAGAGAGAGAGAACACACAGAGACAGAGGCACAGAGACAGAGATACAGACACAGAGAGCCTGCTTTCTCTCTGAGTAACTCTATGAGGTGTTCCATGCTCCTCATATTCTGGCAATATTGGCTTTCTCATTTACATTCCCCATGAGTTTGGGATGTGTTTCTGGGGGAGCACAGCTGGAATAACCACTGGTTTTTAAAATACAGGCTCACACATCTGTGAAGGGTGTGACATGAAATGAATTTTGTTCTGTGGTGCTTGGTAATCATGCCCTTAGAGGTAATGATTTTAACTCCGAGTACTCAAGAGTTTTGTTTTGCTTGTTTTAACTCAAACCCCACCTCAAAAAGGCAACTTTGTGGTTCTGCTAACTTTCCCTGTCTCCCCACAAAGTAATGTTCCTTCCGATATAAGACCCTCAGAATGAGGAGTCTCCCTGTTTCGGTCTGTACCCCCAAGAACTCAATGTCCAGTCCAGTTGATGCAACAGTCAAGAGGTTTTAATGAATGGGATATGTTTGCGCAAACGGGCTCCCTCAGCACACAGGCTAGAGAGGCAACATTTTCTGGGCGCGGGTACTTTTAAAGGAAAAATCTACAAGCTTAGAGTGGGGCTGTGACCCCCTGTCCGTTGAGTACGTTGAGTATGTGACCAGTCATGGGTTCTCCCCTTGAGGCCTGATGTTCTGATCAGCAGACCTTAGGGCCTCGGGGTGTGCTAATTAATCTTGTCTGGGCAAACCTGAGTTGCAGCTATCTCTTTGTTTCTTAGGGACCCTATTTACTACCTGCTGAGTATCCTGCTATCTTAGGGCCTTGTGAGGGAAAGTTGCCAGTGGTTAGCAAATTCCAGGGAACTGATAATAGCCTAGGTTAGCTTTCTAGGTCAGACTGTCCTTTGTTTTAAGTGGGGGGTTTCCTAAACTTTACTTTTGGTCTTTCACCGAGATTGCAAACAACAGATGAGTGTTCTGTGGGACTGACCAACTCTACAGGCCTTCAAGGAGAGCTGGGCCTTGTCACCAACTCCCACTTCTTGGATGCCACCCCTTATGGATGAGCTTTTCTTTAGTCACACAAACACTCACACAGAAGCTACCCCTTCAGCCATGCGTCAACACAAGGTTCCTGAAAAGAAACTGTATGAGTTACATAGGTGGGTAAATGCCTGAGAGCTATGACAGCTGGGTGAATGAAGGAATGGACAGATGGATAAAAGGTGGGAGGATGAATAGATAGGTGGGTTGATGAATGGATAGATGAATGTGTGGGAACACAGGAGATGAATGGCAAGGGGGTGGGGTATGCTGCTTCATGGTGCTTGGAAGCAAGGGAAACTTTCAACACTGTTGCCATCAGTGTCCAGCAAGAAAGCCCAGTTCCTCCTTGGCTTTGGCCTTGAATGATAGATGTAGAAGTAATAAGCTGGACTTGCAGCTCTCTCTCTCCCATGCTGACATCTGTGTCTCTCTTTGGCTCACACAAGAACATGGCCTCTCCTGGGAAAGGAAGAAGCTCAGTGGAAAAGGCCCTTGGCCAAGCCCCAAGATATGGAGCTATTCCATCCCAAAGCCAAGACCAACTCGTTACCACTGCCCTATTCTTTAGGTAAAAAGTGAGTCATCGAAAGAAGAAGGAAAACAAATCTGTTGTGCTGGCACTTCGTCTCTCTCCTAGTGAACCCCAACATAAATGGGAACACCAGTGCTAAGAGTGGATGCCAAGCAGAGCCCCTCCCTTCCCAGCTGTCAGGCAGCGTGGCCAAGAGTCTCAGCCTGGCAGTGGGCAGGAGCTGGCTGGGCGCCAACATGTGTTTCCTGGCTCTGAGCCTGAGGTCACTGGTTCTGGGATTCTAGGCAGCAGGGCCCCAAAGGAGGAACACAACCAAGGAACTAGATTGCAGGATTCAGGGTGCACCTGCCATATAGTGGGTTCTGTAGGGACACGACTATCTTTTTCCAGCTTTGGTGACCATTCCATCATTGCCATGTGTCATAAGGAACATACTCTAAGCTGGCAGATAAAACCAGCATGTTCCCTCTGGAGGCTAAGCCACTGAGTCCAGAAAGGACACCCTTGGGAGAGATACAGCACTCTACAATTCTAAGTTATGTCTCATTCTACAGTCCCAAACCCTTTCTTCTTGTGGTCTTGCCTGCTGGTTTCTGGGGCGATAATAAAAGCCTTTCATATTATTCTGTTTGTATTTTAGTCTCAACTGTGTGAGATGGGGAAGAAAACCATTTCCACCATTCTGACAATTCTCCGGGGAGTTCTGTGCATGTGTAAGCATGCATACATGTGTACACATGCACAAACAGATACACATAGCAGTGCCTGAATTTCAGAACTGGACAAGTCTTAATGACCCTGATCTGAGTTGTCATTCCCAGAGTAACCCCTTTACTTCTTTCTGAAATGTAAGCACTAACTGTAGGTTAAGAAGACACCACCCCCAACTCCCCAAACACTGTTCCTTAAGCATCTGTTGGCCAGTTGTCAACACTATCTATGCCAGGACACTTCTTCCAGAAACCATGTCTATGAGTTCCACATGCTAGGGCTGGTGGACTCAGAAAGGCAAGGGAAGAGGCTGCAGAGCTGTCTCAAGGGGAAGCCAGCCAGTCCTGTCCTCCAGGACACCCATTTTAAGACATGCACTCTGAGAGTTTTCCTAGCCAGGATAGGTTAGGTGGGAGGTTGATTGAATTCCCAAGCCAACTTGTAGGCTGGGTAAAGTGCCCACCTGGATAGTTTCTTAGATATCCTCTGACCTCTGTCTCACTCTTACATCTGGTGGCACCTGAGTCCCTTCATGCACAGTGCAGGAACTCAGGAGACACATACTGTCCTTGATGCCAGCTAAAGATGGGGTATGACCAGCTAGAAGGAGACAGACCTCCTCACTGTGGTCAGTCCCTGGAGCCCCAGGTTCTGCTCTCACAGACCCAGGAAGAGCCTTGCTGTCAGCCCTTTGCTGGCTCTTTGAATTTTCCTCTGTTGGGTGGAGCACTGCAGGTCCTTCCCACATGTCTGTACAATACTTACAGAATGTTCTACAATACTCTTTTGTTGTTATTATTTTTTGTTTGAATTGGGTTCTTAAAACATCCAATAGAAGTTGAGGAAACCCCTTCAAGGAAGTCTATTGGTATGCTCCATAGAGTCCCCTGGGCAGAACAGGTGAGGCTTCCAAGTAAAAATACAAATAGCAACAGATGAAGGTAACATCGTCAGAAATGTGCTCACAACATCCAGCAAGAGCTGACTAGGGAAGTTAAGGCAGTCAGAGTTAGGGCCACCAGCCCATCCCCAGACAGGAGGTCTTAGAGAGCACTTTGCAAGAGCTTACTTGGGTCTGAAGCAGGGGTATGTGGGGTGTGGGGCTATCAGACTTTCAGAGTTAATTCCTCACAGAATTAGTTCCTCAGTGATCTCAAACAGCATGTGATGATGTACATTATACCACCCAGCACCCCTCCTGCCCCAGCAACCTTACCTTCTCCTTTCGGCCTCACTTTGCGCCCCAATGCTTCATTTCTCACCTCCACCTTGACCTGTCTTCTCACGAATTCATTTATGGTGGCTATGTCCCAAACAAGGTTGCCACATCTGTTCTCCATACTATTCAGAGAGTTCTCTGCATGACCACAACTCCAGCATCTGGGGTAGAACAGATTCAGGCAGTGTGACCTCGTCTTGCTGACATGGTGCTCGATCTTCTTTCCCCCCCCCGTCTCTCTTTCATGTCACTGTAGCTGTCAGGTCGCTGGGTGCCCTGCCCTTCCTGCTTGCTGTTACCCAGATCCACACCAAGAGGCTTCATCCAATAACCCACTGCCGTGAGCCTGCCATTGCAAACCTCCTCTAGCTCTCTTCGTCATGGTTGCTCCTCTGTATGTGCTGTGTGCTCTCCGCCCAGCCCCACCCTTCCCTCTCACCCATCACTGCCTCAGAAACCACAGAGCCCAGTGGCTCAGCACTCCACAGTCATCTACTATTTTTCACTGCCTGACATTGACCCAGCTTATCTAGCTTGAATATCTCCTACAAGGGACATCTCTCTGATGTCTAACTGTCCTATGGCATCCTTACTGGGTACCCACCTAGACCCTCCCACATGACTGTGACACAGTGCTTCAGCTGCTCAGGTGTGAAGCCCCAGGAAAGACCCGTGTAGAAGCGAGATTGTCTTCCAGAAACTAATATTGAAAAGTCACATGGTGCTTCTTCTTTTGAACTATGGTCATTGGAAGCAACACATTAAGGCAAGCCCGCTCCATCTCTGGTCACAGTCCTGATCCGTATCACCCACACTCTCTTAGGTCCACAAGGCAGAACAGAGCAACTCCACTGGCTCCTTTCTTCATACTCCATGCAGTGGGACCAAAGCCTGCAGACTCCACCTCCCAAATGCCTCCAACACCTCACCTTCTTCCTGTTCAGCCCCTACACTGTCCTCCTAGTCACCACTGGCCTCCTTCCTCCCCTTCAGTGTTCCCAGACACCCCTAGGATACACTCGGTCCATCCACTCTCCTCACTGCATCTCAAGACTGCATGGCTCCCTAGAGGCAGAGGTTGCTGGGATACAACAACCTTCCCCACTGGTCTCTGCTTGTGGGTGGGAGATAGGGCTGGGAGTGGGGGTCAGGACTGGGTCTTTGGTTGTCTGTGGAAGGCATTCTCCCTCCAGAGACCTAGGATGGTCTCTCAGGCTTTTCATTCCAGGTCTGAATGATGGGTTTTGCAAAGAAATTGTCACTGAGGGAAAAAATTGTTGATTTTTAAAAATCACTTTTAAAATTCCAACTTATCATTTAAATAGGCATGTCTAGATTTCCAAGTGTCATCTCATGAAGGAACTATTCTTGATGTTAAGGAACATCCATGCTAAAATTGTGCACGACTCAGACAGAGGAGATAGACACACAGAGAGAGACTATGTTTTTCTTTTTTTGGTAAGGGTTGGGAAAGCACAACAGGGACAGAAAATAGAAAAGAATGAAGAAAGATCAGCACCATGGCAGACAGAAATAGCCGAGAAACAGCAAAGAACTTGATGGGATCCATCTCCAAGGAGAAAGGATTTCAAAACTGCATGACTAATTATTTTTGCATTTGAAACTAGCCAATTTATGCAGCAAATAAAATCAAAGACAATTAGGCCAACCTGAGTTGTAGTTCAGGGCTGAAAGTGTGGTCCTTGCACAGAGAACTCCCTCTCACAACATCTGAGGAAGCTCCTGGAGCCATCAGCCTAGATACTTGTAAACTTATCGCTTGTCAAAACTGAAGATGCTGATAAGATCTATGCTTCTCCAGGGGCATTATCAAGTCTAGACAAGATGCAGATTAGAGGCACACCCAGGAAAAGTGGCTTGTGGTATTTTCCTGGTTGGCCCAACTCTGGATCTAAGAAGTGCCCTCAGAACCGTGGAGCTGTCCATGGGCTGCAAGAGGAGATGAGCACAGCAAGCACCCCTGGGTGAGAGCCAACTTTCCTTCCTACTGCATCCTCTAAAGTGAAAGCCTTCTGCTCATGCACCACCCAATCCGTGGGCAGCCTGAAGCCAAAGGGATGGAGGAGGTCATGGGAGCCTTGGTGAGCGTGTACGCCGAGTTTCCTCTTCTCCACATCACTGTCCTTTACCAATCTGGTCCATAATGAGAGGCCAGATGGACCTGTAGCAGGGCCAAGGCCAGGTGACCTGAACAAATTGAGTTTCTGCTCTGAATCTGGGCATTCATACCCACTAAATGCCAGAGGCCATGACAGTGGCTACCTCCCTGGACTGCAGTCCAAGTTCAAAAACTGCCTGCCTGAGTGACTACTACCCTTACTTAGTACCAGAATCAGCAAAGGCCTGGGCATGAATGCCTTACATGGCAGAATGTTGCTGCAGCTTTTCCAGAAAAGATCCCAGGATCTTCTCTAGCAGGTTGAGACCAGCTTCCAAAGAACCATCACACGGTTAGGGTTAGGGTTAGGGTTAGGGTTAGGGTTAGGGTTAGGGTTAGGGTTAGGGTTAGGGTTAGGGTTAGGGTTAGGTTAGGGTTAGGTTTACCTAACCAATGACTTCAACATCACAAGCTCAGAGGCCACAGACAGAATATAATTCCCTCCTAAAAGATGCATGCAACCTGTGAAGAGACATGAAGACCCTCTACAACTGCACACCGGACTCTAGAATTAACTTCTTCCTCACTAACACTCAGGAGCATCTCTCCTCCCTGGGCCTGGAACACTCTACCCTCAACTGACTTCTTTTCTACTCCTGTCCTCTGTGGCAGGCAATATCACAATCAAGGTTTCTTTCTTCCTTTCTGTCTCCCTTCCTTCCTTTCTTTCTTTCTCCCTTCTTTCCTTCCTCCCTCCCTTCCTTCCTTCCTTCCTTCCTTCCTTTGTCTTGAGGAAGCACATACTTGTGCTGTCTGGTGTCACAGCATAGACGTTAGTGCTGGGCAAGTAGGGAGTGTTCACCCCACATCCCTTTCTCTAGGTGAATGCTGACTGCTGTGGTCCAGTCTGTTTCCTCTCTGCTTGGCTGGACTTGTGTGGGAAAACTGCAAAGCCAGAGCTGGGTTGGGTGTTCTTTCTGCAGGCGCTATGAGGCTCCACACTACGTCCTTGCCTGGTGCCTTTAGCTTTTGTGAAGGGCAGTGGGGTTCAGGCCCACTGCAACCTGAGAAAAGAACGCAGGGCACTCTGCTATTTGTTTGTTGTTGGTCAGGCTGAGAATGGAAGCCAGGACCTCTCATGTGCTAGGTGAGCACTTTATCACTGAGCTACACTCATAACTATCCCAGACCTCACATCCCAAACTTTATAAATCTCAGATGATGGGTCAGAAGTTCTCTGAGGGATGAGCCTGGGGGATGAGGGCCAGGGACATGGAAAGCATGGGGGAGTGTTTAGCAGGAAAGCTATAAGTATCCTGGCAGCACCCTCTGTGGGTGGTGCAGCTAGCTAGTAATGCTCTAGAAGTCTGCCAAAGCCCTGATGCTCCCTCTGTCTTTTGAAACCTTCCTGTGTCTCCTATCAGACTGGGGTTGCCTTTGTTCTTCATTGAGCTAGGCAAGCAGAGACTGAGTCAGGGGACTTGCTGGAGAATGGGACCTGAAGAGAAAAAGGAAAGACAAAAAGGATTTCTTATTGATTTCCAGGAGGAGTGTCCCAAGTTTGTATTCATTGTCTACTTGACACAAACTAGTCACTCAGGAAGAGGAACTTCAGTTGGACAATTGTCTTCATTGCATTGTCCTGTGGGCGTGTCTGTGGGGAAATGTCTTGGTTATGGAGAGGGGAGGGGTCTGGTCAGTGTGGACAGCACCATCCTTAAGCAGGTGGGCCTGGCCTGTACAAGAAAGCCAGCTGATCAAGTTGCAAGGGTCAGTGCTCATCCCTGGCTTCCGTTCCTGTCTGCTTGAGTTCTTCCCTGACCCCCTCACTGATGGACTGTAACCTGCAAGTACACGCTGAAATAACCTTCCCTTCCCTAGGTTGTTGTGGTCAGTGTTTTATCCAAAGCAAACTACAACAAAATCTAGGTACAGGACTGGGGGTGTTGCTGTGATGACCAGACCATGTTGTTTTGGGGGTGTTGCTGTGATGACTTGGTCATGTTGTTTTGGGGGAGATTGTGGAAGCACTGGGAACTTTAGACTGGAAACTCATCGAGCACTTAAAGTTTAGTGGGCTCTTCTGTGGTTGCCTGAGAGATAAGAGTGTTAATAGAAATGGAGACAGGGGAGAATTCTGACCTATGCATTTCGGAGGGAAGCAAACTCTTTGAGGACCATTTGTGTGACATTTCAAATTAAGAATCTGTGGTTGCTTGTCAGCTGAGGCTGAAGAATCAGACATGATGAATACAGATCGATGTCAACGAAGTGAAGTATTCTGGGAAGTATTTCCTCAGGGTTAACACACACACACACACACACACACACACACACACACACACACACACACATGAAGTAGTTGGTAGAGGGGCAGGAGCACAGAGCTGTACATCAAGCTAGAAGCCAAACTCAGCAGTGTGTAAGAATCCTCCTCAAGGTACTGATTTTAAAAACATAAAGTGGCCATCATAGTTGGTCGTTTTTTACTTTTTCCTCTTTGCTCTTTGGGGGCCTGCCACTCGGCTCCCAAATAAATACATGGAGGCTTATTCCTAGTTATAAATGCCTGGCCTTAGCTTGTCTTGTTTCTAGCCAGCTTTTCTTAAATTATCCTATCTGCACTTTTATCTTTCTTTACTTCTTTCTCCAAGGCTGGCTGTGTAGCTGGCTGGGTGGTGCCTAGAATCTTCCTCTCTTCCTCTTTTTCACTCCTGTCACAGACTGGTGTTTGTGGGGTTGTAGTGGGAACCAACCAGTCAGCCCCAGGTCAGTTCCTGAGTGGGGGCGTGTGAATGAGGGAAAAGCTAGCTACAGATGATAAAGGAAAGACAGAAATGTAGGATAGTGTCAGGAGAGCAGATTCAGTCCACACTGAATGCACCCCAGTTTATTCATACACCATCTTAAGCAACTAACCAAAAGTGGGGACAATGGCAGAAGACTTCTATTATCACGTATAAAGGGCAAATAGCAATTACTCCCTTAATCCTGAAGACATTCCATAGCTGCATGTATTACCTCACCTTCAGGGAGAGAGTAAAACCTATCTGGGCCCAAGTCTATTGTTATTTAGATAGGAGCCATTCACCACCACGGAGGTGTGGGCATCCTATAGCCATTAAGGTAATATCTCAGACTCAACAGGAGTAATTTGAGCTCTCTGAAGGGTAGGATGGAATGGGTTCTGACACACTAACTCTGCCAGATTTCTCCTCCTATTCCTTTTGCCTGCCAGTCCTGCCCATTCTTTCTCTTGCCTTGCTATTGGCTGTTCAGCTCTTTATTAGACCAATTAGGTGTTTTAGGCAGGCAAAGTAACACAGCTTCACAGTTCAATAAATGCAACATAAAAGAATGCAACACATCTTTGCATCATTAAACAAACGTTCCATAGCATAAACAAATGTAACACATCTTAACATTCCATATGGGGGCATAGAGAGAAACTGAGGCTTGACACCATGTTGCAGGGATGGCTAGGAAAGGCTATCAGTGAAGGGGCAGTCTCAGATTTAGTGATAACTCCAGGATGTGGGAGATTTCAGGACCATGCAACATCCACCAAGGGCAGCAATAGGTGTGGAGTGGAACTGTCTAAGCCTATAAAACAAATTGTACATGCTGAGGATGGCAGAATTGTAGAAATGGGATGGCTAAGGCCTTTGGATCATCAGTGGATCACTGATAGATTTTGGCTTGCTTAGATGTGACTGTTTTTTGTCCTGATTCTCTCCTTTTGGAGTAAAAAGTGTTTTTACTTTTTACTCCAAAAAGTGTTTTTGCAGTGTTTTTATTATTATTTTACAGGGTCCTACAGTTAAGAGACTTGGGACCTTTAAAAAGACATTGGAATTTTTAAAGACTGTAAAACTTTAGAAGTTCAGTATCTATCTTTTACATCACATCATAGTAGCATGAGATCTTGGGAACAAACAAGGAAGGAAAGGTTATGGCTTAACGTTGATATATTTGTGTGTCAAACTGACAAGGAGTGGATTAAAGAGGGCCATGAAGAGAGGCAGATAGGGCCCATATCACAGCAGCCCTGAAGGACATGGTCTTTCTCAGGCAGGTGATGGAAAGCCTTGGAGATTTAAGACAGGCTAAAGCCACAAAGAGCTACATTTGTCCCAGTCACATGCACTAAGGAAAGGTGATTCTGTTTCTGTTTTTGGTAAATTAGTAGACTGTTATTTCTTCATGTCTTGGCTTATAAGTTAAAGCCAAACAAACTGGTCTTCCATGTCTTTACAGACCTGATCTTTATCCTGTATCAAAGTATCAATTATATATGGATTTAAGAAGTCAGCCTGGTCTACAGAGCTAGCTCCAGGACAGGCTCCAAAGCAATCCAGAGAAACCCTGTCTCGAAAAAATACACACACACACACACACACACACACACACACACACACACACACACACACACACAAACCTGCCCATCTCCATTCCTTGTTCCAATCCCCAAGTCTTGGTACCTTCTATTGTTTACCTTCTCTGGGACACATACTTAGGAAATTTCTCACTTCTCTCAGACACATGCAGCCTCCTGACCACCTTCTCAGTGCTACAGTCTCTGCCCCAGGAAGACTGAGATTAATTCAATTATTTCACAGAGCCGTGCTTCTCATGGACAAGGAAGTTACTGTCATCTCCACTATGTTTTGCTGTCTGTCCTAGTGCTAGAGTGGCAGTGGCTTGGCCTTCTGTGCTATTATCCCCATGTTTTCTTCCCTGCCCTCTCCACTCATCCTTGCATAGCTCCCGCCTGGCTCATTCTGAGAACACTTCAGCCTCAGAGGGAACATCCAGGGGCCCTGCTTCCTTGGGCATAAAGAGCAGCACACATTTTTTGTTTTTGTAATGTAATAATTTTGAACTTTCCTGACAAATTCACTGGAAATAACTCTTATCTTCATGCATGTACTGGATTTCTGAGGACACAAAATCGAACCCCATCTTTGGTTTCAAATTTGCTACTGCCTCTATTTTTACCAGACTGATTTATACAATACCCACAAGAAAATGCAGCTGGTATTCATTCCTTCCAGGTGCACAGTAATTTAACTCAACATGATCAAATCCTTCCCAAGTAAAAAGGCATCCTGGTCTTGTTTTAATGAATAGATAAAGCTAATTTGTAATTAGTGTACTCAGTCGTTAATATGCAAATGAAGCCTGCTGTTATCTGTAATTAGCACCAAATACTTGATTGCTAAGGATGCTGCTGAGGTCCTCATTCAGGTCCCCAGTGGCATGAGAACCCTGGACCTCCTCCAGCTGCACTCCTGTGGGCACCCTCCCAGAGAGCTGACCTCTCTCTCCTACCATCTGCTTCTCTTCCCTCCCCCTCCAGCAGGCTTCCCATGACTGGACATAGCACTGTCCCTCTGTAGTCACCCTACTCTGAATCCAGGGCCTCACTACCACCTCTGTGTACTCCCTCAACCCTACATGGCCCTAGTTTCCCAGGCTGTGGCCAGGGCACTTGGCATCCACCTCCTGTGTTTCCCCAAAGCCACACCACACTTTCCTAGGAGACTCATGGGGGACACCTCCTTTCTCAACAAGCCTCTTGTTTTGCCATCTTTTCACCTCTTTCTGATCTCAATTGCAATATGATTTCCTCTGGAAAGGTGTCGGAATTCCTTCCTACTTGTCATAAGCATAGTAGTGGCCTCCATTCAAGTGAACCTCATATGCCTTTCCCTTAGCCACAGAAGAAGCACTCACTTTGCTGAGTGCTTTCTACCCTTAGGCACAGAGTGTGTGCTGCTGCCTCTATCAGAGGACACGCCACAGAACATCAGTGGAGATGTTCACAGAACATTTGTGAAGAATGATCACATCAGCTTCTGTTTTTTAAAGAAGTTCTCTACCAATTTCTGTATTTTAACAAGTTAGCTTGGCAAATGATCCCTACCTACCACGCCTTCACTTTCACTCTCATCAGCTGATTGGGAATTCTGAATAAGGAGACCCTGCCCCCCAGGGGTGGGTTGGTTGTCTTACCTAGTTTTACTCCTGCCTCTAGGTGAGCACTCCTGGTTCGGTCAGAGTAAGAACCTTTAGGGGATCTGAGACCTTCCTCTCTCTGGGCTGTGACACCTCAGATAAGGCAGTGGGGCCAACTACCCAAAGCCAAAGCCTGGCCATCTTGGCCATGTTGAGCGAAAGTCTCACATCTGCAGCCACTGGCCCCACATGCATATTAAGTCTTCTGGCAGCGGCTCTAAAAACAGGAGGAAGATTTCCTCTTTGGCAGGAACATTTGGAATAACATCTTTTCAAGTGTGTAGATCAGAATATGAATAGGATGGGGGAGTGTAGGAAGGGCTTTGGAGGGAGGGGCCGGGCCCACAGCTTGGACCATTCTGAAAGGGCTGGCCAGCCAGGAAGCTTGCTTTCTTTCTCTACAAAATGACAAAATCACTGTGGGGACATTTACAGCCAGAATTTCTTTGACATTTTAAAAAAAAATCTCTGAAATCATCACAACTGAGAGTGTGGGTGCCATGTGCGCTGGCAAGCCAACTGCTTATGGCAAGGGGCTCATTTGGACAACACCCCTGGGGCTTGCTTGCTTTAGGCAGGTTTGTTGTCTGGGTTTTGCATAAGGAAAGCATTTGTCAGTTTTCAGGGCAGCTTTGACTTCATGTAGAAGCTGGGGAGGAGGGCCAATGGTTCATTTACAAGTTGCTCTGCACACATGTCTCCACTCTCTGTTAACAGAGGGAAAGGACAGAAATGGGAATATTTTGGATGAATTGCTGAGTCCAACCGATCTTCATAGCCCACACTGGAGGCTGTCCTAGACTCACAATGGGCTTAGGGTTTTGGTAGAATCAGTAGCCAAACCCAAATATGGGTTCCCACAATCCCCGAGGACCCTTAACACCACCCCCACATCCCTGAGGGACCTCTGGTCTTGACTGCCTTCAGGCTTTGAGAGGTGCTGTGCTTTGCAAAACTCAGGACCAAGCATTTGGCCCAGAAGGCAGAAATACATTGGCTTCACCCCCACCCCAACCATGGCCCACCTAGAACATAGCACCCCGCTTTCTGCTCTCCACCTGAGAAGCCTAACAGCCCTTTCCTACAGAGTTTTCCTCCATTCATCATGTGCTAACATCTAGTGTAATGTCAAAACCTAGCAGCCAGCAGTCTGCAGCACTTGAGGAGGACAACTTCCAGCAAATACGGTCATGATAGAGACTCTGTCCCTAGGCTGTATGTACTAGCCTTCCTGTATGCAGGCAAAGGAAAGGAAGGAAAGAAAAGCGGCCTGGGTTTTTTATGACTCTTACCTCAGACAACAGGCTCTTCAGCTCAAGTCAAGCAACCTCCTCAGCCCAGTGTGGCTTTTTCGGGGAGCTCAAGACATCCTGTGGGCAGTTCTGAGGGGCTCGGTCCATAGCGCCACACTGTGCTCCACTTTATGTTCAGTGAAGCCAAGCACTGGGACCACAGGTCACTACTGCCAGCTGGCACATTCTCAAACAGGAAGTACATTAGCTTTGGGACTGGCATTCCTTCTCTGTCACTTTTACAGGTGCATATGGAGAGGTTTGATGACTTGCTGAATGCCAAGAATAAGGAGACTGCCAATCAAAAACTTATCCCATAGCAGTGGCCCATGCAAGGAACAGTTCTGCACTTCGGGTATGCACAAACACCCTAGCTTTATCTACCCAATTGCATGCCAAGCCTGGAACTTCCAGAATGGAGAATCGTTAGGGTGCCAGACAAAAACTATACATTGCTTCAGAAAGATTCTGGCCAGGACTTCTCCTAGAAACAGGACCAAGGCTAAGTCACAGCCTTCAGATAAGAGCCTGGTTGAGAACTTGACTGAAATGCTCTCCAAGGGAAGGACCATGTGGCCTCCAAGTGGGAAGGCTGAAATGAACTGTCTTTCTCCATAATTGGCATCCACTGGACCCCAGGTCTAAGGAGAAGTCAGAGTTGGCCCATCCTTGGCTCTTCTCAGATGGCTTCTAGGCCCTTTACTGTTTGTCCAGGGTGTGGCCAGTGAAGCTACTGATGTCTTTCAGTGGGGTCATCACCAATTTACACCTGGTTCCTTGGGCTGACTTTGTATGGTGAAAGCCAAGATCCAGCCTTCAGGGTCAACCTCTACTTGGAGGCCACCCACTCCCCATACCCCAAATGTAGTATCTGGACCAGTCTTCACAACCAGGTGTTTTAGTTTGAGTTTTAGTTTGCATTCACGATTTAAATGAAGTCAATACTATGTCTTAGAAAAATGTTTTTCTGTGGTTGGCCCGAATAGACTAAGATTCCCGTAGGGTACTGGCACATCCAGAGAGAATGGAAAGGGATGAACATGCCACCCTGTGTAGCTAGTGTCCCACTAAAGGGCTGCCAAGACACCATGCTGCTGTGACCATGCAGTATCTGGTGGCTTTGGGCTCTGCCTTCTGCTTAACAGTCATGGATGCCAGAAGTTCAGATCTGAAATGACCCAAGAGTTACCTTTTCTTAAAAGCCATGACAAATGCCACCTTTGGGTCATGTGGAGAAAAACACCAAGTCCTAGCTCTTCAGCCATGGGCAAGTCACCAAAAACCTCTGAGCACAGGTGTCCTGCAGAAGCACTGCTGATAACCTCCCCAGAGTAGCTTATAACTCAGTCACAGGGTGGACATGATTTGTTCAACACCGAGCTCTCACCAGTGACCAAAGCCCTTCTTCCACAAAGTGGGTCCTACAGCCAAGCAGAGACCACCCAGCTTCTCTTGACCCTCTACAGCAATTCTGTCTCTTTCCTTTCTTGTTCAGTTATGTCAGCAATGTAGTCACACAGGCCATCTACCCCTGATCCTTGGCTACAACACACTCCTCATGTGTAGCTTCTGAGTTTCTAGCATGATTCAGGGTCACACTGACCCTGCCTGAGCGAAAGCACTGAGTGCCCCACCGGTAAATGTCCAAGCACCAAGAAGAAGTGGCAGGCACAAGGGTGGAATGGTGGAGTGGGCCAAACTCCAAGACTTCCTCTGCAGCAGTTTCTACCAGCAGCGCTTGGCTAGCCATGTGAGTCATTTTAAACAGCCTGCAAAATCACCATCGATTTCAAAGCATTGATTTTCTACACCACAGTAACACATTAAGTCTCTTTTCTGAAAAAGACAAAAGAGAACGAAAAGAATAAACCCTCACTCCAAGGCCCAGCCACATTAATTCAATAAGCTCCGTAACAGAGTCTGGATGACCTGGGAAGGACAGTTTGCTTCTGTCCACTAAGTTTTGTTGCCTAACAAGTTAAAGGCTGACCATGCACCAGAAAGGAGGGGATCTGATGTCTCTATACACAAGCTGTGCCTGTGTGACAGACAGTGGGGACACCCCCTCCACTCAGGGAGGTGAGGCTGGGAGGGTGGCTTGCTGCCAGGCTGCACCCAGATGTACTCACTCCTCTAAATTAGAGGCTGGTATACCCCAGCATCTGGCTTTGTTCTTGAAATTATGGATTTTAAAAAGGAGCTTGGACTTCCATGATGGCTCTCTACTCTGAAGGTGTCTCCTCAGGCAGATGTGATGATTTAATCTCTAATCACCATCCATACACATTCCCAGCTCTTGTTTTCTGTGACCTTTGCTCCTCTTTTTTTTCTCAGCGGAAAATACTCACAGCTGAAACATATATACTGTCCTTTGTTTTTTACTCTGAAAAAAAAAAAAAAAGCCGCTCCACCCTATATTGCACTATCCACCACTCTTCTAACCCCCACCCCACTTCCATACGTGGTTTCCAGCTCAAGTGGATATTTTTTATTTATTTATTTATTTTTAGAATGCACCAGTTAAATCTGTTCATCTTTTTTGAGTTGAAAAACTGGAAGAAATCACACGTTGCTTCTGATGTGAGATGCGCATGGGCGGTTTGCATCCTGCCCAAAGATAGCTCAACTTCGTCTTGAGATGTTCTGCCTTCTTTAGCAATCAAACTCAAACTTTTCTACATTGGAATGTGCCTATGGGTTACACAATCTGAATCTATCAACATTTATTGTGGTCTTTGCCTCACACCAGCTAAACCTGTGCACCTCAGAGGTGTGTGCCAGCACCAGCGTTCTGGAAAGCCTGGGCTGTTCACGCTCCTGGAAAAGTGGGGATATGTAATTGTGACTGACTACACCTGGAAGATGACTGTGGGCAGAGAAAAGCATGCAGGAAGCAGAAGAGTTCAGTTTTGGCATATTCAGGTTGAGGTGACATTAGACACCCCAGTAAAGATGACAAGCTGTCAGTGGGATGTCTGAGTTCAGCATGCAGGAATATGAGATCCATCTCAAATGAACTTGGAAACTTTGACGGAGGCCAGTGTTCCCTCCATATGGAGGCACCAAGAGTGAGCAGCTCTCTCAAGACTTTCTGGAGAGAAGTCACCAGCAGATGATGACACCCTGGCTTTCTTAAAGCGCAATTTACCCGGCTGAAGGAACTTCTCCCCCATTCTCACTTTTATTTAAGCAAGGAATAATACCAAACAAGCTGGCAATGAGAAAAATCAGTTATGTGACTTCATGAAACTCTCAGGCTGCTTTTGTCTCAAGGCTGCAGACAAAAGCAGTCTGGGGCTTTGCTTTTCTCTTGGAAGAACCCAGGTATTAGAGATCAGAAAATTAAGCAACTTCACCACAGACTTCCTCCACTGCAGGTATACACCACCCCAAGCTGCATTTTACCTCTTCTTAATCACGTAATTGTCATGGTGTTCTATTGCTATGAAGAGATATCATGACCAAGATAACCTTTTTGTTGTTTTTCGAGACAGGGTTTCTCTGTATTGCTTTGGAGCCTGTCCTGGAACTCGATCTGTGGACCAGGCTGGCCTCAACTAAGGTCTGCCTCTGTCTTCTGAGTGCTGGGACTAAAGGCATGTGGTAGGGTACCACTGCCCGGCTCCAAGGCAACTCTTATATAAGAAAGAATTTAGCTGGCGGCTCACTTACAACTTCAGAGGTTTAGTCCATTATCGCCATGGCAAGGAGCATGGCAGCATGCATGGTGCTGGTGAGTAGCTGAAACACATAGGTGGACAAAAAGAAAAACACTGGACCAAGGTGTGGGCTTTTGAAAACCTCAAGCCTATCCCCAGTGACACACTTCCTCCAATGAGGCCACACCCCCTAATCCTTCTAATCCTGTCAAAGTGTTCCATACCCTGGTGACTAAGCTTTCAAATATATGAGCCTATTGGGGCCATCTTATTCAAACCACCACAGTGATATAAAGAAACTGTAGTAAATCCCACTCCAAGATCAGTACAGAAATGCTTATTCTCTGTGGTTTATTAACATATTTTCTTGAGGCTGGAGAAATATCCCAGTGGTTAAGAGTACTGAGTGCTTTTCCAGGGGACCTTAGTTCAATCTCCAGCACCCCAAAGACAGCTCATTCCTGTATGTAGCCCCAATTCCAGGGACCTGATGCCCTCTTATGACTTTCATAAGTACTACAGGAAGCACATACAAAAAATATATTAATGAAAAACCCAATAACAATACTACTATTGTTTGTTTGTGTGTGTGTGTGTGTTTGTGTTTGATTATTAGATGTTTTTAAGTAAATCCTTTCCAAATGTCTGAAAAACCTGAGCCTGACTTTTTAACGTAGCTTAATGCCAGAAAGGCTGCCCTCAAATCCTTGTAGTCTCTTCCAATATTTAGCAGTCACTAATGATAAGAAACTGCATGCTGGAATAAAAACTTGAACCATTTTGCAATCTTTCAAAAAAAAATGTCAACAGTTGAAACTATATTTAAAGAAGCATCTTTCCTCATTTTCAAAAATTTCTTGTGATTTCTTGTTGACATTTCTTGGATGATTCAAGTGGACTTCTAGTCAATGGGCATTTCATGTCAGTTCTTTAAAACCCTGATGAAGTCCTGATGTGCAGAGCACACTGCCATCCAGTAATGAAAATGAAAGCCTCCAAAACCAACCATCATCTGTGAGGGCTGAGGCTCAGAGCCTTCCTAGTCCCCCAGCAGCCTCTTAGACACCCCTTTTAGTTCATCTGTACCTGAGCCATGTCACACTAGCTACTCAGGGTCCCTGCCCAGCCAGAATGGGCTTTGGTGACTCTGTGTCTGGTTGGCCTGGTCATCTCCAGAGAGTAGCCCACAAGGCCTTGTGGATTTGACATTGGTCATCCCACTGTGATCTATAGGGACCATAGGCTGCTCCTGCTCAGAAGCCCAGAGGCAGCATTCTAGGATGGAGGGGCCGGGCTTGTAGGTTGAGAGCTGCAGACACTCTGTCATCCCTGGTGACAAACCACTAATGTCCTGAAGGAATGGTTGGTAAGTTTATGTCCTCAGTCGACATGTTGGTATGCCTAAGTAGTCCCACCACTGGGGTGGGCTATCTACTGTAGCTCAAGGCCCATTACATACATTTCTTCCTGGTTTCTTTTTTTATTCTTGGTCTCACTCATCCTCAACACACTTCTGCAGGTCCCCCAGGAGTTAGCCTCCAAGCCCTGTCTTCTGTTCTTGCCTGGCAGGTCTTTCTAGCCTCTCTGTGCATTCTTCTCTCTGTGAGAAGCTCAAGCTTTATTTTTTGACTACTTTCTTGATGCCCACTCTGCTGGTAATGTTTCTCTCCCATCAGCTTACCAAGCTGGGTCCTTCTTTTTACTTCACATCTGTACTGACTATATCTGGGCCAGGATCTCCTTGCTACCATTCTTAGCATAACCCCATGGCCATCCCAAGCATGTTCAGCCAACTCACTGAATTCAGAATGCCTCTCTCCAGCCCCATATGGCTTTGCCTCTCATCCCATTTCTGCCAAGGGTATCACTGCTTCTCCACCTAGATTTGAACCCTCTGATGGTGGGGTTGGAGGTCTAACCTTCCTCATCCATCCCCTATTTATATAGTTTCCCTAGTCTAAACTTTGACCTCCATCTTCTTAATACAACGGACTCCCAACTTTCTAAGTTTGGCTTTTAGTCTAACTTCCTGGTCAGACATTCAAAGCCCCACATAGTCTGCATAGCCAGATTTTACTTAGGGACTCTAAAAACATTTAACCATACTTAGTGCCCAACAGTCTAAATGCTGGAAATACATCCACTGATGAAATAAATTATTTCCACATACAGAAGTTGCATTCTAGAGAGGAGATGCAAATGAGATAGAAAAACTAACATATGTGCTAATGAAAAAGGAACTATGAGGGTAAGTGTGGTCACTGCAGAAGTAGGCCTAGGGCCCTCTCACATTTCCTGGAAGAGTATTTCAGATGCACAAAACTCAAAGCACTGAAATGAGAGCCTGCTTAGCTCCTGGGACACAGCACAGAAACTGGGGTGATGAGTAGGTTGAAGAGGAGCAGGTCATGTTGCTACTAAACTAAGGGGAATGTTGGAAGATGGAGTTTTTGTCACACTTTGAAGGTAGTGCTGACAACATTTGCTGATGGACTGGGTGGAAGCATAAGAGAAAGAAGAGAGTCAAAGACAACACAGAAGCAACTGAAAAGCCATTACTGCTATTAACTACACCTGCAAGATGATTGTGGGCAGAAAAGGAAGCACACAGGAAGGGGAGAGCTCAGTTTTGGCATATTCAGGTCGAGGTGACATTAGGCACCCCAGCAAAGATGTTAAACTGTCAGAGTGATATCTGAGTTCAACACTCAAGCATTAAGTGTTGAATGATTGTTCTAAATGAACTTGGAAACTTTGACAGAGTGTGGACAGAAGCCAAAGGACTGCACCTGGGCCATTAGTATAGGTGAGAAGGACAAGAAAAGCTGGGGAAGAACAGCCACACATGGGAGGGAAGAAAATCAAGAGGCCACAATGGCTTAGGAGCCAAGTGCAAGAAGGGCAGCAGGAGGGAAGAGAGATGAGTCTTCTTAGGCAAGCGTGTGTTTTTGGACCACCAGTGAAATGAATGGCTCCGACATTGTGAGCATCACCCAGTCTGTGGAAATGGTACTTCATTTCACTGTGCACTTCAAATAACTGACATTTCTCACTGAACAATGAGTACCTGTGTAATGGACTGCCTGCAGGCTGTTTACATAAGTGCATTTGACCCTATGCAGGGATGGAGATGAGAGCCTGTTGGCTCAAGGCAAGGGCAGAGATTACAGTTCATTTTCTAGCCAATCTCCTTTGCAGAACTGTGAGCAACCCTCATTGCATGTTTTCTTACCCTCTCTATATATATATCTGCAGCCCACCAGGAAGGCCTAGGTCTAACCTCTACTCTCATTCCACCCCCATAGATATATCAGGCATTCTAGCTCCTCCTAAATATGACACAGTCCAGAAACTTTATAGGATTTTGGTGGTGATGTGTTCAAAAAGGGTTTCTGCAGGCCTCACCTTGATGTTTATCAGAGCATGTGTATTTATAGCAGACATCAAAGCCACCCAAGGATGCCCAGATGGAAGGTAGCAGAACATCCATGGAAACTGTGCAGTTTCTTTTTCCTTTAGATCCTGGAAGACTACAGAGAGCTGTGAAGTGCCACGCCTTAAAGATGGCGCTGGCTTCCGCCTTCCACCTCCCCAAGGGTGAGCGCTCTCTGGCATAAACAAGCCCTTATTTGGTTAAGTCTGTTCAGCCTGTCTGCTTCTGCGTTATAGTAGCCTATCTGCAGGGTCTACGTAGCTCACTGGGGTTGGTTAGTGCAAGGGTATTTAAGCCTGTGCAGGCATTTCCCCAGGGTCCCGCGGGTCAGAAGAACATGTTTCAAGGATCCTGATTAAAATTGCATGAAGAAGATCTTCCCTGAGTCGCGTCTTCCTTGCTGGCAAGGGTCAGGCACAGCACAAATGGTGGCCCATACGGGGAATCTTCAGATCAGAACTCCTTGCTGGCAGGGTCAGGTGCGGTACCAGGAATTTTTCAGATCAGAACTTCTTGCAGTCAGGGCAGCACTGGCAAGTTCCCAAGGTAAGTTGGGACCAAATTTAAGGCTTTCGGTAAAGAGGCGATAAGGTCTCCGGTAAGGAGCAATAAAGTCCCAGGTAAGTTGGGACTAAGTTAAAGACTGCGGAAATAAGCGGCAATAAAGTCTCAGGCATTGAGCAAGATGTTTTAATGAACCGAAAGTAAAATTTTCAAAATAAGGACTTCTCAGTCTCATCCAATTTTTCTGGCTCTTCAGGAGCTACTTTTGTCAAAGAAACTTAAGATAAAGAAAAGCACACTAGAAAGATTCCTGAGTGAATCACCAGTATCACCATTATGTCTACAGGCCCATGTCTGGGGAGGAAAAGCCAAGGGAAGTACCAAATGCAAGCCTCCCTACAGACACCTGCATTACAGGTGATGTCCGTGACCCTGAGATGAGGGGAAGCTGAGGCTCCTGGGCTCAGAGCAATGGAGCACTGGGAAACCAGGGGGCACAGCACTGGTTCAAACCTAGATGGCACAGGATGGAGACACATCAGAGGGCTTCCCTGTGGTGTTGAGGTGTTTTTGGGGTTACTAAGAGAAGCAATTTGAGGTTTTGAAACATCATACTGAACTTGTAATCTCAAGAAAAATAGACTATGTATGTCTATACAGTTGTAAAACACTTGACTCCCTGATGGTCTAATCAAAGATAAATACTTTGTTTTGTTTTGTTTTTGTTTTTGTTTTTTTTAATGTGCTGTGTTTGGTCAAATTAATTTCTGTCTCTTAAACAGCCGAGTTTCAGGGCTAGGGAAATGGTTCAGAGGTTGGAAGTGCCCACATAAAGTAGTTTACAACTGCCTGTAACTCTAACTCCAGGGGAATCTTAACACCCCTGGCCTCCTCAGGCACCGAAACACAAATTGCACACTCCAACCCCTACACATATAGTATAAAATAAAACTTGGGAAACACCATCAAGTTTCATTCTACTTGGGCATTTCTTAACATACAAGCAATTCCAGTTTCTACCTATGTACATTTTGCATGAGAGCACAATAAAATCACCCATACAAGGCAACCATTGCCATGTCCAAATGTAACCTTCACTAGTATAGCCAAGAACTGTTGCTCCTCTGAGGGTCTCCATGCCCTATTCCCCTGCTATAAACTGCCTGGTAGATTACCAATGTGGGTGTTTTACTTAGGAGTTTCTATTGCAACAATAAGGAACAATGACCCAAAACAACTTGGGAAGCAAAGAACTTATTTTATTTCACTGAAGCAGAAACCATGGAAGAGTGAAGCTTACTGACTTTCCATCCAGGGCTTGCTCAGCCTGCTTTCTTTTATCACCCAGGACCACCTGCCCAGAGGTGGCACCACACAAGGTGCACTGGACCCTTTCATATCAATCATCAATCAAGAAAACGTCCCACAGGCTTATCTAAAGCCAATCTGGTTGTGATATTTTCTCTATTGAGGTTCCACCTTCTCAATAACTACTCTGTGTCAACTTGACTCAAACTGGTCAGCACAGTGGGCCAACACAAAGATCTTGCTAGCCTAGGGTGACATGCAGGTGCAAAGGACAATTATTACAGTAACAAAAATTGTTCTGTGTAAAGGCCTATATTTTCTTGTAAAGTAAGTACTTTTCAGTACTGAGATTCTCTTTACGTTATTGAATGATGGCCACAAAATTTTGAAAAAATGCCTTCCCATGAAAAATAGCTGGCAAGTCTATCTCTCCATGCACATTCAGAAATGTGAAATCTGGAAATCCAGAGGTCCCAGCTTTATTCCCTTACATTGCACAGTGGTCACCATATCAGGGGAGGGGAAGGAGAGTATACTGGAGTTAAACCAAGGCTAACAATAACCTGTCAAAGTGTGGGAACTGACAGTGCTTACTTTAATCACCATGGTCCCAATTACAGCTCCAGACCCAGCATTTCCAAGATTCTACTTCCCTTCACGACAGTTCAGTCACAATTACTCTCCTGCTACCAATTTCATCTCCTTCACCTGGCAAGAGGCAAATGATGCCATCATGGCTGGCGGTAAAAACTCAATGGGACAGGCTGAGACCTTGTGGAGGTGGCCTCCACACCCGGATTATGAACAAACATTTAGGCAACAGTTTTATTGGAGTACTAAGATATCCTTGGAGCTTTGCTCAAAATCCAGTTTGGTATTCTGTATCTGAACGTTAGGAAGGGCACTCTTAGCTTGATGTTAACCACCAGTCACAGAAATATGGCTACTACGGTGAACACACACTTTCATACCCCTGACTTTACACAGAATCATAGTTGGACTAGAAAGGTTCCTTTCTGGTCAGGCCCAACCTTGACAGTTTATAAATGGAAAAGGGAAGGAGAAGATAGAACACAAAACTAATAGGAGACTCAGCCGGGATTTCTTTCTGGAGCTAGCCTAGGGTTTTATCCACCCACAGATATTTACTTCCCTCCACTGCTCAAAATATTGAATATTAAAAAAAAAAAACCAGTGTGAATTATAGGCTTGTGATCCTTTGTTCTATGTCTAAAATCCATACATGTGTGAGTACATACCATGTTCTTCTTTTTGTGACTGGGTTACCTCACTCAGGATGGTTCTTCAAGTTCCATCCATTTGCCTGTGAATTTAAAGATTCCATTGTTTTTTTCCTGCTGAGTAGTACTCCATTGTGTAAATGTGACACATCTTCTTTATCCGTTCTTCAGTTGAGGGGCATCTACGTTGCTTCCAGGTTCTTGCTATTACAAATAATGCTGCTATGAACATAGTTGAACATAGTCCTTGTTACATGAATGTGGATCATCTGGGTACATGCCTAAGAGCAGAATTGCCGGGACCTGTGGTAGACTGATTGCCATTTTCCTGAGGAACCGCCATACTGATCTCCAAAATGGTGGTACAAGTTTGCACTCCCACCAGCAGTGGAGGAGTGTTCCCCTTTCTCCACATCCTCTCTAGCATAAGCAATCATTGGTGTTTCTAGCTTTAGCCATTCTGACAGGAGTAAGATGGTATCTCAGTGTTGTTTTGATTTGCATTTTCCTGATAGCTAAGGATGCTGAGCACTTTCTTAAGTGTCTTTCAGCCATTTTGAATTTCTCTATTGAGAATTCTCTATTCAGTTCTGTATCCCACTTTTTAATAGGGTTATTTGGTGTTTTGGTAACTAGTTTCTTGAGTTATTTGTATATTTTGGAGATCAGCCCTCTCTCAGATGTGGGGAAACTAGGATACAAGGAGGAACCTAAGAGATTCATACAAGGTCCCTCACAGAAGGGGAAAGGGACAAGATCTCCTGAACATATTGGGAGGGGGGGGTGGACAGTGAGTGGAGAGGGAGTTAGGAGAAGGGGAGGACCTTCCAGGTGGGACCAGGAAGATTGACTAGGAGGGGATGAATAGATGAGAGCAAAAAATAAAAGAGATACCATTATAGAAGGAGCCATTATAGGTTTGAAGAGAAAACTGACTCTAGAAAAATGTCCAGAGATCTACAAGGATCATCCCAACTAACAATCTGAGCAACAGTGGAAATGCTACCTTAATTTAAATGTCCTTCCCTGATAATGAGATTGATAACTAACTTATAAGCAATCTTAGAACTTTCATTTCGTAGCTGTTGGAAACAGACGCAGACACCCACAGCTAAATACTGAGCTGAACTCCTGGAATCCAGTTACAGAGAGGGAGGAGTGATGAGCAAAGGGGTCAAGACCAGGCTACAGAAACTCACAGAGACAGCTATCTGAACAAGGGGGAGCTCATGGACCCCCAGACTGATAGCTTGGAAACCAGCATTGGACCGACTAAGACCCCCTGAATGTAGGTCTCAGTTAGAAGGCCTGGGCTGTCTAAGGGACCTCTGACAGTGGAACCAGGATGCATCCCTGTTACTTTGGGAGCACATTACCCTAGAGGCAAGAGGGAGAGCCTAGAACCTACTCCAAATGACTTGACAGATTTTGATGATCCCTCCTGGAAGGCCTAAGCCTCCCTGTGGAGTGGAGGGGGAGGTGCAATGAGAGGGGGGTCAGAGGGACATGGGAGAGAGGGAGAGGGAACTGGGATGAATATGTAAAATAAAAAATAATAATAAATAAATTTTAAAAATGCATAGTCTTTACAAGCATTTGATGGTCATTACTTCAGGACATTAACTACTAAGTATTCTAAAATAAACACATGAAAAATAATGTAAGAGAATCCTCATTTGGTAGACTGCTGACATGAGGTAAATGCATAGACATATATAAAGTACCTCCACCCTAAACTTCGAACAACCACTGCCATGTCAAACAAGTTTCAGAGTGCAACTAGGCAGATGAACCATACTAGTTGTGGCAGACAGCAACAGAGTCAATACAGCAAAAAGGATGCCAGTAAGACAAGAAAGACACACTATTATTTTACATTAGTAGTTTTATTACAATACACACTGACACACAATTAGAGAAGGAATGTTCTGGCATTTCATGGAAAGCAAAGGAACTCTGTAGGCAGTAGTCATCCATATTTTTTTTTCCCCTAACAAAAAGCAAGTTTTCCATGCGGTAACTCAGGAATAGTCTTCTTATTCCTGTCTAGAAAATGTTGGCTAAAGAAAATGGCTATTGTAACATGAGCTGAAAAGGAACAAATTTCCTTCAAGATGTCCAAGTCCTGCCTCCAGGTTTCACCCAACTACCTAAGTGACTGTTATGACACTTGAGGCTGTGTGTTTGGGAACTACATGGGATCTGCTTATTAAGACCAATCATTATAATGTTACCATAATTAAAAGGAAAAGACAAACTGAAAAGGTAAGTCCTACGCAAAATTCACTTGAAATGTTACCACAAGCATTTTAATTCTATTAAGAGATCATTGGTAAAAGCTTGTTACTATATCTGAAAAAGGACTCTGCTTTTGCAACAGCTTAGGAGTAGACCATCCATGGCATAAGAGTCACTGAACCTGTGGAAGAAGGCATTACACTGTCTGGACTCCACAGGTAGTTTTGGATCCAACGTGTAAAAGACAGAAGGAACCTTGCCAATTTCCCTTCAACAATCACTGTAGCAGTCAGATGTTTAAATTCCTTAAGTGCCCAAATATACAAAAGCAATGGTGGGGGGAGGGGAAAATACATTAGAACAGTGTTTTGAATAAATTTGCTGCACATTACATAACTTAGAAACAACAGGGGCATAAGCCCAAGCACAGCCCTAGTATTCCATATAGAAAAGCACTGGAGAAGAAAAAGTTTGTTTAAAAATGTTAAAACTCAGGTTCATATAAATACAGTTTTGATTTCTCTGTGCTACATCAAATAAAAATTCCATCACATACTCAGTCTGCTAGGTAACACATCTGGGTTTTCATTTTTGGTTGTATCAGTACAAGAATATACACTGTTGCATATACTTCCACATATATGCTTATACATATATAAAAATTCAGATCATGAAAATTTGTTTTAAATACATACACTTAAAACCTGTGTCTCTAAAAATAAATACATTAAGCTGTTTGCTAATAGCTAATTCTGAGTTCCCTCACAAGCCAATCAGAACAGTTTTATACAATGTCAGGGACCATTAGCTGCCTTTGAAACCTATTGTCTATAGCAAACACTGAAATGCAATCGCATCACTGAAATATCATCCCCCAAGCACAGCTTCAACTGAAACCGTGGAAACAACATCTTTGTCTCTTCCACGACCAGTCTCTGCAATGCATTTGCATTTGTCCAGTAGGTGGGAGGACAGCATCTCCTAGAGACAACACCTTGTTCATTACCTTCTAACTAAAGGAATAAGCTGCTATTGCTTCTGATGTTTTGTTTGAGGGAACTAACACAACACCATTTATGTTTGATATCGCTTCCAGAGATCACAGTGAGTGGTGTGTGATTATGATCCCACTGAGGTAAAGCAGAAGGAGCCCTGGTGTCTGAAAAAAGCAATGTTCCCAGGACAGCAGCACATAAAGGACCTGGAGCTCTATATCTAAGTGCCACAAAGTAACTGAAAACCACTGCCAATATGGGAACACCAGACATCTGACACAGTGGTTCAAACAACAGAAATGATAAAACACTCAAAGTAGTTTCTAAAGAAAGAATACAATGCACAAAGGAAAAAAAAAAAAAGAAGAAAAAAAAGCTGTTACTGTTTTACTTTTACATTCCACCCTCACCAATATGTATGTATGTGTATGTGTGTGTATATATATGTGTATATATATATGCATATATATATTCAGACCAAAATGTTTAATATGCATAATAGTTGACCTTGTCATTGTTCAGAATATAGAAAATTCAGAAATACAGGAAATCCATGATAAGAGACAATGAGAATTTCTAACACTACTGCCTACATCTTTAAGAGGAAACTTAAAATCCAACTTCTAAAAAACTCAATGTGCTCACAGTTTCAGATTGCTATGAATCAAATGTAAAGGTATTTATTCACATACAAACAAGGCCTCTATTTCATTGACTTCAATCTGATTTAAACCTTTGGATATTTCAATCTTTAGACTCCACAAGGTAAGGCTGAATTTATCAGGTATAAATAAAATATTTAGGTCCATGATGTACTGTAGTTCTGAGAAACCAAATATATACAGGTTGGCTACATGTCTCCCCTTAAGACATGTGCCAGTACCAAGCCATATTTGTCTCTTTTATTTCTCTGGCTGTGAAAACGAGGCAACAGCATTCTTCCCACTCTTCTTTTCTCTGGAGCATGAGGTCGGAGGCAGGGACTAGGTTGGCCGGTGCAGTCTCTTGGGTGGTGGGGGTGGCATGAGTTCTGTGTCAGGGTCCAGGGGATACTTTCGCTTCTGTCCTTGGACAGCTGCTGCACATCTGTCAATGAACTCAAACAGCATCTCCTTGGTGACTGGGTTTGAGATGCTGTTGCACACAGCTGTGAACAAAGGGGACAACATCTCAGGTGATTTAACTAAGGCAGTAGTCTCACCACACACTGGAGGTGGTCTCCCTGAAGCTCTATGAAACCCTGACATTTCACAAATGGGCTTCAGGTCAGGTGCTTTTCTAGTGGTTACTTCTTGCTGGAGTATTAATTTTAAGCAAGAATGCTAAGGATTTTAGTCTAGTATAGCACACCCCATGAAAGTCCGCACTCAACTAAATCTTATACATAGGGAAGTACAATTTTTAAGCCCTTCTCTCAGAAGGCTGTCCATTCTGTGAAACAGAACAGCACTCGCCCCTGCTACTAGGTATAGGAAGGTTTAATGACAGCTGCCATCCATATTGTTATTTTAATTATTTAGTTGAAGAAGGACACAAAATGTAATAGCCTAATAAACAAAGTATCTTTTCTTGAGTAATCAAAATTTAGAACCAATGCTTTTCATTCCATTTATCGATTTGGCTTTATTTTTTTTGGGGGGGGGAGGACAATGAAATGAACTCATTTTGTCTGAACATAAATGCTACTTAAAAAAAGCAAAAACAAAACAAACAAACAGCCTGAATGTGAAACAGTATCTTTTAAAGTGAAAAGCCTGAACTGGCCACCTCTCTCTACTGTTCTGCTCCCCATGATCACCATCACCATCAGAAATGAACACTAGACAAGTGCACAGTCTAGTAACCTATACTCTTGTATTGTACTTTTTATCTATTTGTTTTTACTCCCTCTATATTAGAATGCCTTATAAACTCAAATGAATTTGTAGTGTTCCTTGTGAAGACACAAGCATTTCTAAATCCTCAGGCATTCAGCTTACACCCAAAGAACATCCTGAAGGACAGCAGGACAGAGGACAGTTTTTATGTTTTAAAATGGTTTTCATTTACTTTCTCCTCATTGTTTGTAAAGTTATTTTAGGAAGTGGAAATTACATTTTCTTTTGCTAATTTTGTTTCTTACCATCTGGCAAACAATGGTTTTAATAGTTTTGAACAGATCAAAAATTATCATGGCTCCCACTGTTGCTGCCATTCATTACAAGTGTGCAGCCACCACCCTGCCCTCTTAGCCCTCCCCAGCCCAGGGAGGACAACTTCCTCTTGACTAGAGGTTAGTAAGGTGCTGGCCTGACCTTCTGCCTCATCAAGCAGGACAGCACCAACAGTACATGTGGGCTCTGATGCCATAATACTCTGAAATTTAATGTAATGGCCACTGTTCATACTCACCCATGGCTGTGTTGTAGGCATTTGGGAAACTTTTGTCTATTCTCTGCCTCATAAAGACCCAGCTGTTGTTCTCAAATTTGCATTCTATAATTTTGTTGTCATACTGTTTTAGTTCTTTTGTCACCTGTTTTAAAAGAGAATTGATGAAAATATTTAAATCATTGAAAGGCTTTTTGCTTCCACTACGTGACAGACACATTAGGAAATGCCAAAAACACCTCAGTAACTCTTCAAGCAGAGCTCTTTGTCATCTCAAGTGTCTAATCAAGCCTGAAGATATGGTGCACACTCCCAGTACACATGCTCATGTATCTGACACTTCAGAGTTGTGAAAATGGCTGTCAATATATAGCAATTAAAAGAAGCTAAGCAGAAAGCTGCCACTTCTGGGCCAAATGCAAATATGTTACCATGGGGACAATGCCTGCAATCCTGTCTGTGTTTCTCTGGCTTTCAGAAACTGAGTACACTGCTTAGGGTTCATCGACTTTCAGAAAGATCTTACCATTTAAATTCCTATGCCAAAACCCAAGAAATTCTCTTTACTGTAGGCAAAAGAGCTACATATTAAAAATAATATAAAATAAAGACTAACATCAACTTCAGGCAGTATGCTTCCTAAATTTTAATTTTCAGGCAGTGATAATTAACCTTAGGCTATTTTTCCCTTTCATCTTTCCAGAGAGTACAGATTTAGAGAGGAAATTACTTTGACTTTAGCTGATGTGTTTCTTGGCTTCTTTACCTCAGATGATTGAATATGGATTACAACATACTCTATCAAAGCCATTGAGTCTCCATGGTAACTATGGTAAGTTTTAAAAGATATTCCATCAGGCTGGGAGGATAGTTTTCATAAAAGGAACCTAAGCTTATCTTTGCACTTTTACAATCAAATGCCAGTCATGGTAATATTTGAATTCTGTCTTCATCCTTCAGAACTAACAGCTCTCTCACACAATATGGTAGATTGTAATCACTAAACTTCATTAGCATTATTTGAAATGCTCCCATTTTCTGCCTACATATTCACTACCACCTAGGAAGATGAAGGGATACAAAATTTTAAAAGCTGCTTTCAATTCACAGATTAGGGAGGGCGTGTCTTCATAAAAAAAAACTTTTCAAACTGTCTTCCTTCCCTCTAGATGAGTGTTGCTTTTGAGCAATCATTTACATTTTCTACACATCTAACAAGTCTAACAGGCCCAGGATGTCTAGCAAATCTGGCTCTCTGACTTGACCTCCCCACAAAAATGACACCCACTGTTAAGCCACCTAGCCAGTGCGTACTCAAATAATCCATACTTGACTCTCCCTCCCCTGACTTAGCATGAGTTCATCTCCTTTTTACTTTTGATTCATCACTTACATGTAGGCACTGGGCAACTCATTCCATCTAGGCAACCACTTCTGGGTTATGCCCCAAATAAGGTTGAACAGAAGTAAGTCTCTAAATCTTCTAAAGTCTACATTTTCTAATTTCAAAAACAAAGGACTTTCTAATATACTAGATCATGGGGAGAAAGTCCCAGATCAGTAAACATGTAACTAAATAAAAGACTCTAAGAAAGCCAACATCCTGTCTTAACCATTATAAGGGCACATTTTAGCAATATTAAGCACATTTACTAGTGTATAGTCAACTTCTCCAATTTATGCACTTTCCAATCCTACAATTATGTACCTCCTGCATACCTAGACCTTTCTATTTTCTGATTGTGACTTTATAGTTTTTCTACTTTAAACATTTCAAATGAGTAGAAGAGCATAGTATTTATGTTTCTAAAGAAGTTTATTTTGCTTTAGCACAACATCCTTGGGGTTCACTCATATTGTAGCATGTGACAGAATTCTTCTTTAGGTTACATAATATACCATTACAGATATGCATTATACTTTTTTCAGTCATTCATCTGTTGATGGACATTCTTTCTACCTCTTTGCTACTATGACTAATGCTGTGAGAAAGTGGGGCATAAATATCACTTTGAGGTATATACCCAGAAGTAAGACTGCTGGATCACATAGTAATTCAAGTTTTTTTATTTTCCAAGCAACTTTCATATTAATAACCAAAATGGCTAAACCATATCACATCACTAACAGTGCAACCCTTAGATGCTGGCCATCCTGACAGGCACCAGATGTTATAACACTATGTTCTTGGTAGAACGTGCTTATTGGTTGTACACCTTTTCTGGAAAAATATCTATTTGACTCCTTTGCCATTTGGGGGTAGGTATGTGAAAATGGGTCCCACTGTGTGGCCCAAGCTGACCTTGAACTTCTGATGTCATCCTGGCCTTAAACTTATGATCTGCCTTAGCCAAGTGCTGGGATAAGAAGCATGTCCAACTACTTTTGCCTATTTTTTTAAAACTCATTAGCATATGTTAACTATAAAAATTAATGTAATTCTGTCAGAGCTTTTCATTTGTGCAAATGACATATTTGACTATAACTACCACTACTCCCATTTCCTTCCCTTGCCCCCCTCAGTGGACTAAGGGCAAGATATCTTAACATATTTCCTTTTACTTTGATGTCCTTTCCCTCTGGATTTCACATAAGAGAAAACTTGTCATGCTTTGTTTAAGTTTCTATTTACCTGAATATATATATACACACACACACACACACACACACACACACACACACACACACTAGTTTGAGCCATTTATTATTTTAACAGGGGATATACAATACAGCACAATCAAGGTTTCGGTATTGTTGAATTTTATGTCTTGCCATTAACTCTTGTCAGACAATGTTTATAATTCTTTTCTTTCATCATACTGATCACTGTAATAATTACAAACACATTTTTAAGTATAATGTCCTCGTTAATTTTTCATTTTGCTGATTGTGATTCTGGTGTCATCCAACAAGTTACTGCCAGATCTCTTTCTAAAGTGTCCCCAATTCTTGTTTTTTGTTTGTTTGTTTTTTGTTTTGTTTAATCCTTTGAGGCTCAATAGTTTAAGGTTTTAGGCTTCAGTTCTTAGTCTACTTAGGAGTTAACTTCTTACATGATATAAGGGCAAGGTCCATCATCTTCTAGATATCCAGTTTCCTCAGCAGTTTTTTCAGAGGAAATCAGTTTTCCCTTGTATGTGTAACCTTGTGGAATATCATTGTCTGTAGGTTGAGGACATATTCCTGGGCTCTCTATACCACTGACTGCTCTATTGCTTTTGCTACTGTTGGAGACATAGACTTCCTCGATAGCTCAGCAAGTCCCCAAATTCATGATTTTGCTGTCAGAATCTCCCACGTACTATGAGATCACAGGTATGTACTAGCACATCTATCTCCCCCACCCCCTTTGGAGCTGAGGGCTATTTCGATAGATCCTGTGATCTACCTGTCTGTGTCAACGATGAGTGAGATTTAAACCACTGTAGGAGGTGAAAGCCATGAGTGTAAGGTCTCCAACTTCACTATCTGTCAGCTATATAGAATCCCTTGAGAGCTCATAAGAATTCTAGCACAGCTTTCCCCCTTCTGTAAAAGGTAAGTTAGCATTCTGATAAGGTTACACAGCATCTGAAGGTTGCTGGAAGTTCTCTGAGTATCCTGACAACATTACACTCTGATCAATCACTACTCAATAGCTTTTCCCTTAGTTGTATCATCTTTTATTTCTTTGAACAAGAAATATTGCTTATTTTCTTTAAGCAACTTTACAAGTAAACTCACTAATGGAATCATGCTGACATAAAAAGGTACACTCTGAAAGCAGCTGTCAACAAAATTATATCTTTGGCATTTTAGAAGACTGCTATCTTGCTTGCTAGTCAAGAAGTGCAATTTGTTCTTTTACTGGCTAGCAACTGGGGGTAAAGTTTCATATAGCTTATCACTTTTCTGTTCGCAGTTTCAGACTTGTTTTAAATTATGTGTGGCTTGATTTGACTACATCAATTAAGAAACATTACTAACCATCTACTGTAGCTGCTTGGCCAAGTATTAGCAATCCAAGAAAATCTTTCCAGAAAATGCATGTACCTACCACGGCTAACTTAAATGCATGTCCATATTCAACAAGAAATGGTGTGTTATTCATTGGTTACACATTATATTCCCACTACAGACAGGCTGCAAGGTATAGATTTGATTGAATGGCAAATATATTTAACTGATAAAAATAATTATCTCTCATATGTGCACAAACTAAAGTTTTTTTACTAATGGTCTCATTGAAAAAAATTGAATGGGGTACAGAGGAGAGATTTAATTTTAGTATCTATATTCATCTTCAGCCAATTTATATCATTATTGACTAAAAGAGGACCCCTGTCGGTCTTCTATATCAGTCTGCTATCTTAGTTTGAGTTAATGAGTGCTTAATAGTAGAAAGAATAAAATATTTATAAATTAGAATTTTACACTGTACCCATTATTATATTAAATTAATTTAATAATCTGAATAGGAACACACTAACAAATCACAAAACCATGCTAAATGTTGGTAACTTGCACAAAGTGGGTGAAAATAGTTCTATTTCTGGTAATAGGACAGGAACTTGTAGATAGCTGCCCTGCTGGTTGGCCATATCAAGTGAGCATCTTAGAGAATGGCTTTTGTTTGCTCTGAAGCCATTAAAAACAAAACAAAATTACCCATATATCAAGAAGGCCATCAGAAGTTTCTACTTTCTTAACATTTAATTTGAAAAGATTTTAGATTGACAGAAAAGTTGTAAAGGTGGTGGTGGGGATTTCCTATTTTCTTCTGCCACTTTTGGCTAACATTTATATTCCACTGATCAGTGTATAGATATCAATTCTAAGAAAAAATTAATATTGGTATAACATAAAGACTATTAGGATTTCTGCCATTACCTGTAATAGGACTCAATCCAGAAAACCACTTGGATTTAATAGCCACATATTAGTTCCTCCCAATCTGCAACAATTATACAGATAGTCCTTAGTTTTTCTATTATTTATTTATGCTCTGTAACCCAGGTTGGCCTTCATGTCACCATAACCCTCCCAGCTAGGTCCTCCCAAGCACTGGGATTACAGGCATGAGCCATCACACCAAGCTCCCTGGATACTTAATGATGCTCAAAGTTGGATATTTTTTCCCCTGATGTTTGCTCACGATAAAGAATTTCTGTGTGTGACAAGGAGAGCCTTTCTGATCTTACCCACACTATACTAACTCTCTGTGTTACTGGTGACAGTAAATGTGATTACTTAGTCAGGGTGGTTATTTGCCAGGTTTTTCTTCTTTATTGGTTGGTTTGAGTCATATGTCTAGTTCCACTTTTGAAAGTCTACTTCCTGGAAAAGGGTTATTAAACAATTGTGGTGTTCATTTATTTTACTTATTTTTGTTTTAGGTGCATTGGTGTTTGCCTGTGTGTATGTCTGAGTGAGGGTGTTAGAACCCCTAATACTGAAGCTACAGACAGTCTTGAGCTGCTATGTGGGGGTTGGGAATTAAACCCAGGTCCTCTGGAAGAGTATCCAGTGCTTTTAACTGCTGAACCATTTCTCTAGCCCCCTACTTAACTTATTTTTAAACTTCATGTGTAGGGATGTCTTGCCTGCATGTTTGTCTCTGAGTATCACTTGTGTGCTTGGTGCCAACAGAGATGAGAAAAAAAGATCAGATCTCATGGAACTGGAGTTATAGATGGCTGTGAACAACCATGTGGATACTACAAATCAAACCCAGATCTTCTGGAAGAGTAGCCAGTACCCTTAATGAACAGGCCACCTCTCCAGTCCCATATGGAATTTACTAATAACACAATCTTTAAATTTCTTAAGGGATATCACCTGAGGCTATACAAATACTTCATTTCTACACGTTTTGATCACTGGCTTTAAAGCACTCATCCATTCACAAACCTGCTTACAATGATTACAAAGTGAAGTGTTTCAGGGGACTTTTCTACTCCTTTCTTCCCTTACACACTCACTAACTGGACTTCTACAAGGAAGACTTGCCCATTTTTCTCTAGTTGGCTAGTAGTATAGACTGTAGATATTTTTTTTTTTTAAAGTGATGACTTATGAAGCACTGTCTTCATTATTTTGCTGTTCAACAATTCCAAGTTTGACCACAGGGATTCTCAGGCTGGCTTGGCTTGTTTCCACTTTCAGGGGGATTCTCTAAGGGAGCTTTCAAAGAACAAATTACTTTTCAACAGTCTAGGCTATGCTAAGGAAGGACCATCACCATTTGCTTTGGCCACAGAGGTGGGAAGAACACTGACACTGTGAATATTGGGTTTGTACTTGAAGGTTTCCATCCATCACCTTTTGTGGAGTTAAACTAAAGTGGTCACTTTTTCTTTTCTAAAGATAAAATTCTACTTCTTGATAATTCAAACTTTACCTCTATAACATGACATAAGATGGATTTTTTAAAAAAACTTTTAAAAATTTTTTGGTTTATGATCTTCATTTACTTTTTAGTATTTATAGTAAGAGAAATTAAAAATAGCTCAGAAATGAAAATGTTTTCCATGTGGTACCAAGAGATCTGAATAAATATGGTTTCCTTTGAGAACAGCTTTGTTAGAGTAGGATTGCCATGGTAGGATTGCCTTTACAAAACACATACATCTGCTGGAGGAAGAACACACTTGGAAAGCTACAGTTTTAATATGCCAGAACCTTTAAATTGACCTCTACTAACTAAGTGAACTGCTTTTAAATGTCACCCCTGTATCTGCTAGGTAGTAGCATAGCAACAGGGGATGAATCCTCAAGAATGATGAGGCCTTTAAGCCCTTCAACCAGACCTTGAGCCACTAAGAGTAAACAATTAAAGAGCAAGACGTTATAAATTTCACTTTATCTTGAAGTCATTATAGATAGATTACAACTTGATAATATGAAATTCACAGTAAACTACTGTTTAATACCCCCCCAATAAACTCAAATCACATTTATTATTCAAAATGTAATCAACTGGTATATAAAATAATTGGACAGGTCAACTGCAACATGATAGCAGTGGTTTCTTTTGTCTCCTCTGTATCTGCTAATTTTCAACATTTCAGCACTATATATTTAATACATTGTTTTAGTAATGATAATAATGATCAGGCTAGCCTTTGAAACAAAGGTACAAAAACCAAGACAATTCTTCATAATTCCCATACAGTAATGAAGACCAAGAGCTGCACCAACTTGTAAGAAAGCACATGAAAGGAAGCTGCATTAACTCACAGGGAGCTGTAGTGCTGAGGAGGGACCTGCAGGAACTTACAGGCAGTTGCAGTAAAGCACAGGAGCTGTGATTGTTTCAATGTTTTAGGAAACGACTGTGACACATGCTTGACATGATGCAACCATGCACATTATTTTCATCACAAGGAATACAAACATATATACATACATACACCACATCACACACACACACACACACACACACACACACACACACACACTTGTATCAAGGGTCCTCGGTACATTAGTAGAGCTCTGCAAAACTGAGTAGCTATTTTGATTTTTTTAAAAAAAATGTATAAAAAAAAAAAACAATGTGGAATAGGATATGAGGATATTGATATTTGATTCCCAGGTTTGAGACATTATTTCAATGCATGCTATGCTGTTTGTTTAGAATACAAATACAAATGTTTAGCTACCTCAGTCTATCTGCTGTTAGGTATTTCTTTAGACTTAGTTAAGTGTTTGTGGGAATGTAAAAAGAGAAAATGGGATAACTTTTGTCTTCAATTGTTTTTGTTGATCCCTTTCCACATTCCAAATCTCTAAATCTACTTACCAAATCTACTTACATACAAAATGTAAGGGAAGGCAACTAATAAAGAAGCTCCACAATTGAGGACTTGCCCAGCATTCCACAGCAGGGAAGGAGACAGTGAAGCAGGCTGCAGAGAAGGCCCAGCAGTTAAGAGTGCCTGCTGTTCTTAGAGAGGACTGGAGTTCAGTTTCCAGCACCCATATCAGGTGGCTCACAACCACTTGAAACTCCAGATCCTAGGTATCTGCTGCCCTCTTCTGGCACATACACAACAAACAAACATTTTTTTTTTTTTTTTTTTTTTTTTAAAAAGGGGAGCCAGAACAATCTTTAAATCTGTTCATCTTTCCTTTCTTCCTACAAAAGTTGTCAGTTTTAATATTCTCATACAGACTCACACTGCACATCTGTGCTCTCTACTGCTGACTGCCTCAGGTGGATATGAGACACCACAGGCTCCCTGTTGGTAATGGCAATGAAGAACATGAAAAAGGCAAGCAGAGATGGACTGGATCACTTGCTTTTACATAATTTATCCACTGAGTATTTGGAATATGTCAAGCATTATAAATCATTAACCCATACTGATTGAAGCACGATTGACTAATTGATCAATCAACCTAACTAACTACTTACCTACTTACCTATCTAGGTTTCACTTCTGTGGTCCAGGCTTGCCTACACCACAATGGCCTCAACCTGCCCCAGTTTCCTTAGAACAGGTGTAAGGCATTAAAATTGGGCTCAACTGAGTTATAATCTTAAATAGTGGAATTAATACTATTGCCCTTTATTTAATAGGTAAATCTTACAATGGCACCAAGAATTATGAAACCTGAAAGCAAGGATCTAAAGCTGTGGGGCAAGCATTCAAATATATGAACCTATGAAAGCTTTTCTTATTCAAACCAACACAATTTGTAACTCTCCCTTTCTTCTTGCCTTCTATGAGCTGAATTCTTACCTGGATTTGAACATCTCCTTAGACTATCCCTCTTAAAACGAGGCACCTCCTTCCCTGTGTTAGATTCTCTTGCACATTCTGCTTTCTTCAAAGACTTTGTCATCAACTTTTACTTGTTCACTGTCTTTGTTTCAGAATAGACTGTGTTCTAGAGAGGCTCCTATTTACTTTATTTACTGTTGTTACTAAACCACAATTTGAGCTCAGTCATAATTGCAAGGATTATTAAAAGACAGGTCTCGGGTTCAGAAAAACATACATTCCAAGAGGTAAATTTGGGAGTTATGCATGTATATATAGTTGGTGAAAATGAAATAAAATGAAAATAAAAACTTGTAATTTGCTTTTACTTATTTGAGTTTTAAATGGGTGTGATACCTTGAATGACAATGGCCATCATAGTCTCATATATATGAATACTTAGTTACTAGTTGGTGGAACTTTGGGAGAAGGATTACGAGGTGTGGAGGTGTGGCATTGTTGGAGAAGGTATGTCTCTGGAGACAAGCTTTGAGGTTTCAAAAGCTTATGCCATTACCAATTAGCATAAGTTTGTGAATATATGCTTTCTCCTCTCATCCCTTCTTCCCTCCCCTGAGCTTGTAGAACAAGATCTAAGTTTTCAGCTACTGCTCCAGCACCATGCCTGCCTATCCCACTACTGCCATGCTTCCTGCCATGGTGGTCAATGGAGTCACTCTCTAAAACCGTAAGCCCCAAATAAGCCCTTTCTGCTATAAGTTGTTGGGGTCATGTCTTATCATAGCAACAGAAAAGTAGCTAAGACAATAGCCTATTCCAAAAACAAGTAAATGCTCCAGTTAAACACAAATTTATAAAATAATTACTAAACACCTACATGGTTCAGAGTGCTGACATAATTATCCCAGGAAGAAGCAATGTATGTGTTTACTATGATGGTGGCTTCTATAGTCTCTCTGAATGTGATTTGCATTTCTTTACTTCCAGGAAATTTTATGCTGAGTTCTGGAAAGATCTTCACATTTCTTCAAATCCTTAGTACTGCCTCAGACAGTTAAAATTTGCCTGTAAACATTACTCTTTTCTAGGCTCCCAGGGTGATGTTCTTACTTGGCCCCTTTTGTCCCTCAATATTAGATGCTGCTGTTCCTTCCAAGCTGAGTTCTCTAAGTTTATGTTGGATTCCTGCCTTTCTCTAGCAATTTCATTTATCTTTGCACTAATAAACACCATCTATATATACATGAACTCCCAAATTTACCTCCTGGAATGTATGTTTTTCTGAACCTGAGACCTGTCTTTTAATAATCCTTGCAATTATGACTGAGCTCAAATTGTGGTTTAGTAACAACAGTAAATAAAGTAGATAGGAGCCTCTCTAGAACACAGTCTATTCTGAAACAAGGACAGTGAACAAGCAAAAGTTGATGACAAAGTCTTTGAAGAAAGCAGAATGTGCAAGAGAATCTAACACAGGGAAGGAGGTGCCTCGTTTTAAGAGGGATAGTCTAAGGAGATGTTCAAATCCAGGTAAGAATTCAGCTCATAGAAGGTAAGAAGAAAGGGAGAGTTACAAATTGTGTTGGTTTGAATAAGAACAGCTTTCATAGGTTCATATATTTGAATGCTTGCCCCACAGTTGGTGGAACTGTGTGGGAAGAATTAGGAGGCATAGCCTTGTTACAGGAAGTATGTCACTCTAGGTGAGCTCTGAGTCTTCAAAAGTCTATGCCATTCCCAATTATCTCTCTGCCTTGTGCTTGTGGATCAGATGTAAGCTCTTAGCTACTTTTCCAACACTATGCCTGCCTACCTGTTGCTATGCTCACTGCCACAATGGTCATCATGGACTCTATGGTAGTATGAATAAGAGTGGCTCCCATGTATGCTTATATATTTGGATGCTTAGCAAGTAGGAAGTGTGGCTTTGGAGTAGGTGTGACTTTGACAGAGGAAAGTATGTCACTTGGGGTGGGCTTTGGGGTTTCCGAAGCTCAAGCCAGGCCCAGTGTCTCTCTATTCCTGTGGCCTGAGGACCAAAATATAGAACTTTCAGCTACTCTCTAGTAACATCTGCCTGCACACCTCCATGCTTCCTGCCATGACAATAATGGACTAAACCTCTGAGCTTGTAAGCTAGCCCCAATTAAATGTTTTCCTTTATAAGGATTAACATGATCTCTTCACAGCAATAAAAACCCTACTTAAGACAGACTCTAACTCTCTGAAAAAATGAGCCCCCAAATTAAAAACATTGTTTTTATAAGATGCCTTGCTCACAATGCTTTCCCATGGAAATAGAAAAGTAACTGAGATATTTGGGAATAGACTGGGAGAAAGAAAAGCGTGCTTCAAATTAGTGATGAACAATGGGTCCAAAGACTTATGATAAAAGCTTACATAATCTTAGCATACTAAAAGACCAAAATGAAGACAACTCAGAGTGTGTGTGTGTGAAAGAGGTCAGCATTTGAAGGAGTTTCAACATAGTTTTGACACATTTACAGCCTACAAATGCCATTCCATATGATTGCATAGTATAGTTTCTTATCTGATATCATTTGGTTTTGTTTTGATTTCCTTTGTGTTAAGGATAAAACCTAGGGTTTCAAGCTTGCTAATACCATAGAAATATAGGCTCAACCCCTATCACACACCTTTATTTGAACACTCCAAAGACTTCTCAAATATAACATGTTCAACTTGTTATCTTCTTCCAAATCTATTTCTTCTTGCAATCATCTAAAAATTAGCAGCATTATTCACCCAGTTCATGACAGAAGCTCAGGTGTCCTGACTCTTCCTCTTCATTTTTCCTTATATTCAATCCATTATAGGACTTACTAATTATACCTATAAAAAAAATCTGTTTTGTCTATTTATTCTACTACCTTGGTTTTAAAATTCATAGTCCAAGACACCACTCTCTCACAAATTGTCTCCCTATCCCATCAATTTTTATATAAAACTAAATTTATTTAGGAAAAATATAAACCTAATTATAATTCCTTGTTTAAGATATAATATCTACCAGGCTGGAAAGAGGGAAATACATTTGTCATGATTCACAGACGGCAACACTTACATAGAAGAAATGTATAAAGAGGTTCTTAACAGTTTTAAGTTTAACAACGACAGGACATAAAGATATAACACAAATGAAACTCACAAAAATATCTGAACACTAGAAACTACAACCACAAAATACTTATATATAAGTCTTAGAAATTCAGCTGGGCATGGTAGTAGACAAGATTTTAAAGTTGCAGCATCTGTACAATTCCATCACAAAATACCAGTGTGTGTGTGTGGGGGGGGGTAGAAAGTAAATAAATGTAGAGATTGATTATAGATTGAAAGATCCAATACTGTTGACATCACTTCTTCCCAAAATGAGCTACAAATTCAACACAACCACAAGGGAAACCTCAGCAGAAATTTTCATTTTCCTAAATACAGGGTCTTACTATGAAGCCCAGGTTGGGCTTGAACATGATTTTCCACCTCAGTCTCTAAGTGGTGGGATTTCAGGCATGTGCCACCATGCTCTGACAACCTAATTTTATATAAAAGCCAAAGGAACTAAGACAATCCAAAAAAAAAAAAAAAAAAATTAAAAAAAAAAAAAAAAGGGGTAGAGAGGTCATACTAACCTTGAAGTTTAACACACGGGGCTAGCAATCAAGACACACAGCATTGCTCTATTAGAAACTACTGGCAATATGAAGGATATAAACAAGTAAATGGAATAAGCTCTCACATATCAGATAGAAAATATCACAAGGAACAATCACTTGGAGAAAAAGTTTGACAGTTGCTTTGTTCAACCCACACTTAACACAAGAGCCAGCAAACTTGCTATCAGGTATTACCCGTGAGAAGAGAAAGTAAAAGTTCACATAAAGTTGTACATTATAAGTAGATTTGTAAATAATCATTTTAAATAGGAACCAAACCTGGCATGGCTGCACACGCCTGTAATCCTTGCATTTGGTAAGTAGATGAAGAAGAGCCAGAGTTTAAAGTCAGACTATCTTAAAGCATATAACAAATACAGCTTTAGCACAGCACAACAAAGGAAATAACATACAAGCCCCTTTCATCTGGTAAAAAGATGCACTATACTAAAGTCGTACAATAAAATATTATCAAGATCTATTGGTGAGTACAATAACATGGAAGAATTTCAAAAGAAATGTGTAAAATTTAAATCATGATACACTGAAAGCTATTAAGTAAATCACTTCACAGGGCATGGTGGAAAAAACAATTACAGAAATAGATCAATGGTCTATTTTTTAGTAATTAAAAACACAGGTAAATCTAATCATAACCCCTGTCAATGGCTTCTCCCTTCACCATTCGGACATATAAATTATCATAATGTACCTTACAGTTTTCATTTATACTATACATCAATATCTATAAATTAGTTGTTCATTATTGATTTAATCTGTACACTAGGATGACTAATAATTACTCTAATCACTTCATTGATATTGAGTACTGTTTGAAGTGCTTTATACAAATGATTTTTTTGAATACTCACAACTCTAGGAAGTAGGTGTTATTAGTAGTCTCATTTTATATAGGCACAAAGGAGTTAAGTAATATATTAAGTGTTTAACAGATAGTAAGTAGTGGAGAAACATACTATGTCTACAAGATTCTTTAATATATTTAATTTAAGCTGTATAAAATTCAGATGAATTCTAGATCCAAAGCCAAAGTCAGAGAAGTTATATAATTTGTATTAAGAACAGAGCTAACTTCCTTTATAATCATAATTCAAATTCTCAAGCTGAGGGTGTGGTTCAGTGGTAAGTACTTTTCTGGAGTACCTGAAAGCCTAGGTTTGATCTCTAGCACTGAAAATAAGTAGGTATATAAAATAAAATCAAGGCCTTTGTACATAAAAAATTTGTGCTTTCTCCCCCCCCCTTTCTCAGGAATCTAAGCTCTAGATGAAAAAAATATTGCAAAACACAAAGGCAGAATACATTTATGAACAATTTTACTTCTGGCATAATAAACTGTATTAACCAATTACTTCCAAAGATAACATTTCACTTGGCAAAGTCTATAGACATGAGATGAACTAATATGTGACTGATGAAGGGTAGTGGACACAACACTGCCTGAACCTCTCCTTTTCTTCCCAAGTGTGTATCATTCTGATCTTTATCATTTCTACTGTTTGGTATTCTACATGCAGCACTACCAGAAATCACAGCAAATTACAGGATTTCTCAGTCATTAAGGATTTACAATAGGTTAATTTTAATATTGGCTACATTTCACAGCTGCAAAGCTTTTGTATGATTTTTATTTTAGACCAAATGAGAAGCCATCAATGGAACAAATGACCTTCCAATGAAAATTGGGAATACCTAGCAAAAAAAAAAAAAAAGATTCCAGTAGAGACAATAGGTCCTTCTGGCTACAATCTGTTCCACTAATCGGGTGAAGGCCTAGAGATTGAAATAAAAGACAGTGGGTCATTCGTTCAACAGGAATGCCAAATGCCATTTATTGAGGGGAAGGTGCGGGTTTATATACTGACTCAGCACAGTGGAAAACAATCAAGAGTCAAGTGTGCAAGTTCTTGAGCTTAGTTCCTCCCCAGCAGATGTGTATTAGCAAATCAGGCAGAGTACCAGTAACAACTCTGGGGCCAACAGCTTCAGGCTTGCTCAAGGTGCTTCAGGGGTCCATGCAGGGCCCTACATTCTGCCAGGTAAGGTTAGTGAGGTAAATAGAGTGCTGAATTCTATGACACAAAATAATGGCTCCCTGTCTGTTTAGTACCAAACATGATGAGAAGTACAAGCAGACTATGAATCTGTTGCAAGCTGAAAATAATAAAACAAACAAGAAAAGCTTTACCTTTTAATATGAGGCTACAACACACCATGCATATCTAACACATTTTTCATTATAAACAACTATAAGTATAATGACTGGCCTATCTGATGTTACTTGGTTTTTAAACATGCCTTTTGTGAAATCAATATATGTCATTCACAAAGTACAGGATGTGAAGGCGATCTGGCTATGACATATGTCACCCAATTGCTTGCCAGGACTGCTTTAGCTGATCTGGCTAATAAGGCAGGTGTCCTCACCCTCCCTCAATGCTCCAAGTGTATCTGCCTGAAGCTGAGTCTGTGGTTAGAGAGGATGACCTTCCACAATACAGGATGGTTCTGCTGTCAAGAGTATATGAATAACTATGCTTCACTGCTAGAACCTAAGAAGTCACTCTCAAGGATATTTGCCATATTGAATTTGATAAACAGTTTATCGATTTATTTAAAAATTTTCTATGTACAATGTATTTTTATTTTTCTCCTCCAATTCTTCCCACATCTGCTGTATTCCCTACCCAACCAATATGTTCATTCTCTCTCTCAAAAAACATAAAACCAAAGGTCAAAACAAACAAAAACATGGAGTCCATTTTGTATTGACTAACTACTCATGGGCATGGGGCCTGACCTTTAGTGTGAGTTTGTATCCAGTGACACTCCATGGAAAAAGCCCAGAAGGCAATTAGCTTCTTAGTTACCAGTGGAGCTTTGTATCTATTTCCCCTTCTCAGTGCTGAGATTTTTGTCTTGTTTGAACTTGTGGAATTTATTTTGAGTGCTGTCATAGTCTCTGTGAGTTCATATGTGTGTCAACACTGTTTCTGGATGACACAGCAACCTTAAGAACCATCTACCACCCATGGCTCTTACAACCTTTCTTTCTGCATCCTCTTTCACATAGATCTCTGAGCCTTGGGGGGATGGGTTTGATAAAGGCATCCCATTTTAGAGTTGGGTACTCCAAAGTCTCTTACTCTCTGTATAGTTGTGAATCTCCACATTAATCACTATGTACTGCCCGAAGAAGTCTGATGAGGGTTGTGTTATGCACTGACCTATGGGTATGGAAATGTCATTAGGAATGATTTTATTATTCTGTTTTTTTAGCAGAGTAATAGTACTGGGTTTTCCCATAGGCCCATGTCTACTCTCAGGCTCTTGGACACTTCAGCAGAGTCAGATAGAGGTTTAATCTCATGTAGTAAGCCTTCAATCTGACTGAGAAATGGCTGGCTACCCAAGACATTTGTGCCATTTTTGCACCACGGTATTTTGCAGATAGGTCACTGTTGTAGCTAGAATATAGTGATGACTGCATTTCTCCTCTAGAAGTACTATGCAAAGTACCTTCCATTATCATGAATGCTAGTCAGTAGGGATAAACCTTTTTTTTTTTTTAATTTTTTATTTTTTCAGCTGTGCATCAATTCACTTTCTCTATGTTTGATGACATAAGTAAGTGGTACCTTCAGCAACATGCCTTGCCATCAGGTTATGAAGGACAATCAATGTAGCATTGATTAGGCTGTTTGGCAGGGTGGGAAGGATGGTGTAAAGGGACCCCTTTGGACAATGACTCAACAAGATGTAACCATTCCTGGCACTAGAGATTTTACTTGGTGACAAAAGCTATCTAGTTGGAGCACTGTTTCCCCCATTATATTGTGACTTGGTTTAAACTATTTTCAAATATGTATATATTATAGGAAGCTTCCACAGTAGCAGGTTTCCATACATCTTTCCAAGAAGCTTTGGGTTAGTTGTTCTTCCCCATATTCCCTCTTTTATCCTGTCTTCCCATCTCCTTCCCCATTTAATCCTTCTAGTCTAGCTTCCCCTTCATATCTTTCTATTCTATTCACCCTTTTTGGAAAATACCCTCCTACCTGTAGTCCTTAACTAATTACCTAACCTCAGTGGTTATTCTGATTGAAACACATAACTAAAGTGTAAAAGGTAACATCATGTGTAAGACAAAATATTCCTCTTCCAGGATCTGTGTTACTTCATTCACAATGATAGTTTCTAGTTTACCAATTTACCTGCAAACTTGGCGCCCCACCATAAGAGCCAGCCTCCAGCAGTTCTGGGATTGAGGGGGAGCCACCAAGTTGTCAAATCACTCAATTTGGCTTTTCTATAAGAAGGAGTAAAACTTAATACTCTGGGACTGATGAGAGGGGTTAAACTTAACTCTCTGGGGCTGGCAAAAAAGGGAAAAACATATACAAATACAGACATCTACAACATGTTAGGATCTCACCTAGGGTGCTGATGAATGGCCAGCCTTCAGCAGGTCAGAGAAACTAAAGAGGAGATGCAGAGTAGACAAACTACTGGACAGACAGACACACAAGGACATTTCTGAGGGCCAAAGCTTAATTTTCCATTTTCTTATTCTTACTGTTGCTTGCTCTACTCTGTTCTTCTGATGTTTCCCTTCTGTCTATCTTGATGTCTTCTAATTTTTTACATCTTTCCTGGTGATTTCCTTCTTTCATGTGTTAGTTCTTTCCCTCACAGTTTATGTAATCTTTCAAGCAAAATAAAAATTACTGCATGGTTACATTGATGGGGGATGTCCTCCTGCATGCTGTGAATATGTGTTTCTCTTATTGGTTGAAAAAATAAAGCTGTTTCAGCCAGTGGACAGGATGTAGCCAGGCAGGAAGTATACGTTGGGCTATCAGACTAGGACAATGCTGGGAAGAGAAAGGCAGAGGATGAGTTGGAAAGATGCATGTAGCTGCTAAGGAAGAGACCCAGACATCAATGGTAAGCCAAGACCACGCAGAGATACACAGATTAATAGAAACAGGTTAATAATTAAGGTAGAGCTAGCCAATTAGAAGCCTGAGCCAACAGCCAGTTTATAATTAACATAAGCCTCCATGTGTTTATTTGGAACTAAACAGCTGCGGGACTGGGCAGGACAGAAACTTACATCCATATTACATTCTATTTTTTAAGTGAATAATATGTTTTTCCATATCCCTTACATGATTAATCATTTTATGTATTGCAGGTGAAAAATAAGTTGTCCCAAGAACCCATGTACATTCATATCCAAGCAACTTTTAGAGTAACAGACTATAAGCAAGCAAGGTATTTTTTTTAGTTCTTCTGCTGGCAGGCTACATTTTATGTTTACAAAGAAAGGACCAATCATTTTATTACTTATCTCAAAAGGTAATCTTATAAGAAATTTTATGGGAATCACAAATCTAAACTTTTATATATGGACAAGAATCACTCGGCTCTATTTTAAATCCTCACGGTGCATACCAACTCATCAACAGTTTCTTATATCAGGAGACTGAGGGCAGAAATGGGTATAAGGAATTAATCATCACCTTTGATCACCAACCAATCCGACCAAGAAAGGCATATTGGCTAATAATATTGGGCTGCTTTGTTCTTGTTCTCTGACCTTAAGGAGTCTCCCTCTCAACTATGTGCCTTTCTAAACTGTAGATTGTTTTCCAAGATTTTTCTACCTCAAAGCCATTAACAAAAACATCTTAACTTAACCTTAAGTCATATTTAAAGCTTTGTTTTAGCTATGATGCAGACTAAAACCTGTGAACACATCACCCAACATTAAGATTAAAAGAACTTGAGCTATCTGGACTTCTGGGACTCAATTGTCTTTCTTAATCATGAACCTAAGTCACAATCCATACAGTTCCTCAAGAGAACAGCTGTGTGACATTTTCTAGTTCTTATTCTCTATCCTCTGCAGCTCCTGCTCTATCAGAAGTGGAGTCAATACTATATCTTGCTTTTATCCATATTCTTCTCCCACTAACATAACCCCTGTCCCCTACTATATTTATTAATATGACACTCTCAATCTCAAAATCCTATTTAAACTAACACTATTATTGTATACAATCATTGCATTATTTAAACAGTACAGCTTAAGAGGAAATCATCTTCATAATCCACAGATAAAAAAATGCCCAACAGAATAGGATATTTCCAGAAAATAATCACACCACATTAAGGGCAATGGAGATTTCCCCATGCCATTCACACCATGCCAGAGAAAAACAACAGTAGCAAACATGCAAAGTATAGCAAGAGACATTCTGGGGCCAAGGATCCTGGGCCCTTGCCTCGCTGAGGTTCACCCATAAGAGCTTTGCTTCCTGGTGGGCTGGCTTCCTGAACTTTAGCTGCTACCTGCTTCTCCTCTGACATGGCCACCAACAGCCCCTCGCCCCTTGGAGACACAAAATCACTATGTAGCTCTGACTGTCCTAAACTTCACTACATAGATCAGGCTAGCCCTAAACTTGAGAGATCCAACTACCTCTGTCTCTAAACTGATAGGATTAAAGGTGTGTGTCACTATGGCAGGCCCAATTTCATTTTTCTCAAACAGATAAATAATATTCCATTAAGTAAATGTACCACATTTTCATTATCAATTTGTCTTAGGGTTTTTATTGCTATGAATAGATGTAATGACCACAGCAACTCTCATAAAGGGAAACATTTCATTGGGGCTGGCTTAAAGCACAAAGGTTTAGTCCATTATTGCCATGGTGGGAAGCATAGTGGCATGCAAGCAAACAAGGTGCTGGAAAAGCAACTGAGAATTCTACAAGTTCCTAAGGCAGCAGGAAGAGACATTCCCACTAGGCCTGGCTTGAGCATCTGAGACCTCAAAACCCATCCCCTCAGTGACCAATGGCATACCTCCATAATGCCACTCCCTATGAGTCTATGAAGGCCATTTTTACTCAAACCACACCATTCATTAGTTGATGGCCATCTAAGCTGTTTCTATAAACACAAATACACAAGTATCTCTGCAGTAATATGTGAGTCCTTTGGGTAAAGAATGGTATTGCCAGATCTTGTGGTAGATTGATTTCTAGCTTTTTGATGAACCTCCACATTAATTTCCACACTGGGTATACTAATTTACACTTCTACCTACAATGAACAATTGCTCTCCTTTACTAGCATCCTTGCCAGCATGAGCTTTATTAATGTTGGCCATTCCGCCTGCATAAAAGTCAAAAAAGTTTTAATTTGCATATTCCTAATGACTAAGACTGTTGAACATATTTCTAAGTGTGTCTCAGCCATTTGTGTTTCATCTTTTGAGAACTTTCTGCTTAGTTCTGTATCCCAGTTTTAATTGGGTTGTTTCTTGATGTTCAGTTGCTTTAGTTCTTTATATATTCTAGATATTATTCTTCTATTAGTAGTGTAATTGGTAAAGATATTTCCCGATTCTGTAGCCTGCCACTTTGTCAGAATGACAGTGTCTTTTACTGTACAGAAACTTTTCAGTTTCATAAGGTACCATTTATTGATGTGCCATCCCTTTTCTCTCATTAAAAAACAAAGAAGATTCTATGGGGATTATTTCTTACAAATCTATACCTGAATCTGAAATCACAAAGATGTACAGAGTTCTTAGTCTACAGCAGCTGTACCCTGACTTTGGTATAAAATAGTCACTTAGAGGAATTTTAAGTCTTTTGATGTGTATGGATCATATTTCCTCTCCAAGTAAGTAATCTAAAGAGTTACAGAGAATGGATGAGAGAGGGGGGGAGGGAGAGGGAGAGACAGAGAGACAGAGGACAGAGACGAGAGAGAGAGAGAGAGAGAGAGAGAGAGAGAGAGAGAGAGAGAGAAGAGAGAGAGAGATCTCCAACAAATTCTACTTAGTGCTCCCTGAATGGCAAATTGTATAGAAACCTACCTCATCCTCCCCAGATACTAGAACTGTCATAAAACATTCAAAAGAGGTTTAGTGTTTAAGGTGATTACAATAAATTAGCTATCAGTATCTTAGTTATGAAATATATTGCTAAAAATGGAAGCATATACCAAAAATCTCATAAAATCAAATACTTTAGAACTAGAACTTGAAAAAGGAATCTAACAATCACCAACCAGACATTCTTATTCAACAATATTCAAGTACTTTAATGCCTAAAGTGCTCTCTATTGTCTTTATCTGTCAGGGAGTGAGGTACTTTAAAAAACAAAAAAACAAAAAAAACAAAAAAAAAAAAAAAAAGGAAAAAGTATAATTTCTTAAGTAATTTGTACTTTAAGGACTTAGCCAAGATATTTAAACTAATTGCTAGTTAGATTTTCTTCCCTTCATGAGGAGAGGGTAGAAATTACTTTTATTAATGTCTATGAGTCAGGAGAGCACTCCATATCTACTATCAGCCTGAGAGTGCTAAGGATTGGACCAGGGACTTAATGCGAGCTCTACTACACTAAGCTGTATTTCCTGCCCCTGTTACTTTTATAATAATGAAGTAAAAGATTGTCTCTTGGCAATAAGTGAGGCATTCAGCATAGTAAAAGGAAGCATTCAGCATAGTAAAAGGAAGCTATTGACAAAATCAAATAACCAAGATATTAACCAGTTAAGGCGGCACATGTCAGTAGTATAGTCTCAAGAGGTAAAGGCAAGAGATTACAAGATCAGCCTAGTGGCAGTCAGATAACTTAATGGGTAAGGGCACACGCTAACAAGCCTGCCCACATATTTGATAATCAGAGCCCACTGACTCCTAAAAGGTTGTCCTCTAACTTTCACTAGTATGCCCTGGTGTGTGCACTACTCCCCAGATAAGTAAAAGAAATGACAGGAGCTAGGGATTCAGTTCAGTGTTAGAGCACTAGTGTATACATGAAGCCCTGACCTCAATCCCCAACTCTAAAACAATAGCAAACATGACTACTCAGTTAAACCAATGAGCTAATGAGATTGAACCAATAAGATGTTTTTCTCCACTGCAAACTTTAGGAGACATATGGACTCTAATAAGTCGTGTTCACTAAAACATAATCTACAACACAAATTATTTTTAAAAAATAGGCTAAAGATAAAGGGGAAATATATCCATAAGCGTTAAGTGCTACATGTTTGCCAGTAGCAAACTTGGACAAAATGATCTCCAACATGTGAACTTTCATCACTCAACTGCTTATTATCAAGTTTTCAAGGTTCTATTGCAAACCAGGGAGCCATGTTAACTTTTATCATTACATTTTAAAAGATTTTTATTGATTTGTGTGTGTGTAGATCAGAGGACAATATGGAGTCTATTTTTCTTCTCCCACTATATGGATGCAAGGTACAGGTAGTCAGCTTAGTGGCAAATGCCTTTACCTTGAACCATCTCTGGTTCCTATTAGTATGTTACTTTCCAGGTACATAAAATGTGGTCTGAGCACAATTAAAGACAATGTAGCCTTTTACTTTCCCATTAAAATTATCTAACATAATCTTAGTACTTATTAAAAGTAATGTATCAGATATTTATCAGGTAAATGTTACATTGGCAAGAAGGAAGCAATTTATGCTTGCTAGACAAAAAAACAAAACAAAACAAAAAAAAACAAAAAACAAAAAAAAAAACAACAACAACAACAAAAAAAAAAAAAACAGAAAAACCAGAGGCAGGATTCAGCATGCCTGAGAAGGGGATATGGAATACAACAAGCCATGGACACCACATCTGAAATCATAAATAATTTGATTTAACAGCTATGTCATGGGCATTCCACTCAATAGATAAGGAACATATCCTTCAGTGGCACATGGAGAGTTTTCTAAAACTGATCACATTCTATACCACAAAGCAAGCCTTAATAAATAAAAAATATAATTTCTTCCATCTTATCAGACCACAAAAGAACATGAAATCTAAAAGTTATTGTACAACAGAGTAGCTTGCCTACAAATGGGAGGAAGTCTATGTCAGGTGTTCATGCATGGGTTTAGATCTAGAATATCCAGAGAATTGAAAAACAAATACCAAAAATAACAACTGGCCAATGAATTAAATACACTTCTCTTTTTAAAAAGTGTTTAACAACTTTAGCTATTAGTAAAATGCAACTACTTTTAAGATTGCTATCTCACCAAAGCAAACTAACTACCATAAAAGGGGTGCAGGAGCTACAAACAAATGACAATAAATGCTAGTGAAGATGTAGAGAAAAGGAAATCCTTGTTTATCGTTGATGACAACAGTGTGGAAATCAGTGTGGAAGTTTCTCAAAATAGAACTTACACATGACTCAACTATACTACTTACTTCTGGCATATGCTTCTTCCTAGTTAGTTTTTAATTGCCAACTTGACACAACAGAGTCACCAGGAAAAGGGGAGCCTCAAATGAAGAACTGCCTCTATTTGACTGGCCTGTGGCCCTATCTGTGAGACTATCTCAACTGACGATTGATATGGGAGGGCCCAGGCCTGTGGGCAGCACCATCCTGAGCAAGTGGGCCAAGATTATATGCGACAGCCAGTAAGTTACACGGTGATTTCAGCTGCCTTTGTTTCCTTTAGAATAACCCAAAAGCAATAATCCTTCAAATACAGCTATCTAATTGGAGTTCAATGAAGGGTCTAGCCTTTTTTCTCTTTAGAAAAAGAGCAGAGTTTCCGAGCCCATTTATGTTTTCACTGTAATGTCATCATTGTAGTTTTTTAAATTCTTGTTTTGTTTATTTGTTTCATTTTTTCGAAACGGGGTTTCTCTGTGTAGTTTTGAAATCCGTCCTGGAACTCACTATATGCAGCCTGCTCACCAGCCTGCTCTCAAACTCACCTACCTCTGCCTCCCAACTGCTGGGATTAAAAGCATGTGGCTTTAATTTCCTTTTATAGTAAATTGATAATTCTATAAAGGACTGTTCTCTTCTCCCACTTTTAATGTTTGTTTACTTGAGTATTAGATGTTGAATCCAGAACCTCTCACATGATAGGCAAGTTCCCTACATTCTCAGCTCTGTTCTGCAACTTTTATTTTGGGACAGAGACTCAATAATGTGCCCAGGTTGACCTTGAATTGTAATTTTTCTACCTCAGGTTACAGAAGGGCATAGCTTTAATACTAGTTTTAAAAACTTCCTATCTTATTTGCAAAAATTTGTTATTTTTAGTACATATTTATCTTTTAGGAGAAATTTTTGTTGTACATTGAAAAAACTTATAAGGCATGCCACTGAGTATTGAAATCACTTCTAAAATGGTGGCTACCTAGTTACTGTTTTTAAAAACACAAACCACATATTTTGTAAACTTGTGAATTTAACTATAACTTTAATAGGAATATCAGATTTTAGAAATTCTTTTGTTTTTTGGGACAGGGTTTTGCTAAGCTGCCTATGCTGGCTTCAAATTCTCTGTTACCTACACTGGGTTTAAACTTGCATTTCTACTGCCTATATTTTGGGATGGTGGGTATCTTAATCTGAGAACACTAAGTGAAACTACCTCATAATCTAATGTAGTTAACTGTTAATAATAGTGCTTTATTAAAATTATATTGCTGGAAAGAGGGGCTCAGAAGTTTACAGTAAACCTAAGTCCATTTCCCAGCACCCATGTCAGGTGGTTCACACCCTCCTCTAACTCCAGTTTCAAGTAACCTGGCCTCCATGGGTTACATATGAAGACATGACACACACATACATTAAAACAAAAATAAGCCTTAAAAAAAAACCCCTGTATTATTAATGTACCCTTTCTTGTGAAATCTAAGTTCTGCTGTGGAATAAATGTCTGTCTTAACCACCACTACCACCCCGCCCCTACACGACACAATTAAATCATCTTAGCTATAAAAAGGTGGGAGGGAGACACTTTTCAAAGGCCTACAACCTAGTGTTTCCCCAGCTTATGAACACTGTGCAGCCAGACTTCATGGCCTGCTATGGTAGCAAACAGCTGAACTCTACCTACTCTCCACTCACTCATGAAGAAAGCATACCTATGTCCAACAGGAGAGAAAAAGCCTGGCTAATCAGGAAGTGACAAGAGCAGCTGTAATCTCTTTCCTCCCCTCTTCTTCTCTTGTCAAGACAAAAACTCAGTTAATTTCCTTTTGTTCATTTTGTTCTTTTAGCAACTCGTTCTTTATCTTACTTTTTTCAAAATCAAGACCCAACACTGAGAACAATTATACTAATAATGATAGGGAATTTGTTTGCGTTGTTAAATTGAGATTCAAAAACACTTCAATTGACCATACATCTGTGACTGCAAGTAATGCCTATTGTTATACCCATTTTAAATGTTTCCTTATTACAGCTTATTAGAAATGTTAAGTCTGAAATGCAGCACCATGGCTGTTTAATTTCCATGCCACAATTTTATGATAATCACATGGAATATATTCATGTGTCAACAGAGCTGCTAACAATGCCCCAAATGGGGCTGCCAGCGGCCCCATAACTACAGACAGTGAGAACTCTTGGAGAAGTTTCACTTATTTTGTATCATGTAGCATTTTACTAACTTAGTTCAGTTTATTTGCTATTAGCTCGGAGAATAGACCCTAAATACTCAAAGAATTAGTTTTCAACCCTTCCTATTTTGGTACCAGGCCCACAGTTCTTATGTTCATTGTTTTACTCAGAGTATCACTTGAGGGGGGAGAGATTTAAATGCCAAGAATTATATACATACATACGTACGTGTGTGCGCGCGGCGCGTGCGTGTGTGTGTGTGTGTGTGTGTGTGTGTGTGTGTGTGTGTGTCTGTCTGTCTTTGGGCTTTAAAAAACAAAACAAAACAAAAACAAAAAAAAACCCTGCAGGATCAAGTTTATTCACAGAATTCTATGAAAATGCTCAATTAACAAAATTCCTTTTTTATACCTAGTTACCTTTGAGAGAGGACCAAGCCTTGAATCTTGGCTGGAAGGGAACATGAAAGCTTATTTACACAGATATCTACACAGAATCTTTTAGATGGAAATCACTAAAGTTTACAGAGTGTACAAAAAGTCTGAAGCATATGCTTCTTTAGGTCTAAGACTTCTGGCATCTTGATTTAAGGGTATTGACTTTTAGCATGGTCTACAGAACTTTCTTGTAAATAAAAGAAGGAACTTTGCATACCAGAGTTTGCTTTGCAGTCACAAATGTTTTGTCAGAGAGAAACACTTGATCTGGGTTTTCTTAGGCAAAGTAACACACCCACACACCCACACCCACACCCACACCCACACCAAGCTACTACAGACACACAAATTTACGATATTTACTTATTTGGCTGAATACATTGTGGTATCTTCTATTTTATTTCATTAAACAAAAACAAAACAGGGCAAGACCACTATAATGTTCTCAGGACAAATCACCAAAGTTGGGTAAGGGAGAGACAGGAGTCTGCTAGCTTTTAAGACCATCACCTCTTGGCCCCTAGACTAACTGTACTGTGAAGAGGTTACCCTTTGGGCAGATCATATCACCCACCTCTTCTGCAGTCCTTTTGCATGGCACACTGGCTAAGTGTAGCTGATACTTTAGAGACTGCCACACCACTGACTGAATAAGTGCTCAATGTTCTCACTGCTGCATCAGCCACTCCTTCCCTGTGCCAGCCACTTCCCTTTTACCAGAATTACTTCTTCTGGAAGTCTCTATGCCTGCACAAGTTTATGTGTCTCACCAATAACAAGCCTTATTCTTCTCTTTCTTCAAAATACAATCTGTTGAATTCTCTCTCTTGACAGTTGCCTCCTTCAAAACTGCTTGTGCTGGATATGGGATATGTGCTTGTAATCTCAGAATGGAGGCCAGACCAGCCTGGGCTAGAGGCCCCATCTCAAAACAAAAAACAAATAAGAAAACCCTTCCTAGCATCGTATGGTAGTATGTGTTCAATTAAAATCTTTGTTTGCATATATGAATAACAAATTGCATACTTTTGGTCCCAAACCAAAACCACACTGGACTTGGTGATAGACACCTGTATTTCCAGAATTTGGGAGGCCAGGGCAGGAGGACCTTCTTTGATTTTGAAACCAAAGACCTATTAAAAAATCAAATCAAACAAAACAATCCTAAACCACAGAGTATCCTCAAGTTAATGACCTAGTCACTGAGAAATCAAGTTTCCTGTGTAGAAATCACTTTAAAACCATGTGCTTATGATTAGGCTCTCTTACCTCTGTGGATGCATGATTCTATCAAGGAAGTACAATATTAACTATGGGAGAGATGAAAGAAACAAGAGAGGCCAAAAGAAGCTACTACAAGCTAAAAGATCACATAGTAATTAATCAGCATCATTTCTCAAAGAACTAAGACTTCTTCTGGAGGATTGGATTAAACCAATATGAAAGTCATATTTGGCATTATAGTCTTATGAATGAAAGTGGCTGTTTCTTGCTGTAGATCCGTCTAGTAACTTATTCCTTTTTGACATTATAGTCTTATGAATAAAAGTGGCTGTTTCTTGCTGTAGATCCTTCTAGTAACTCACTCCTTTTTGGAACAAACTTGAGATTTACTTCCCAGAGTTCAATACTATCTGATCATTTATTTACTGGGCACATGTCTCCCATGTATTTGGAATTTACTGATTGCATTCCCTAGGTATGTGAGAAACCTGTTCTCTATTACCAGGTCCTAGTTTACTGATTACAACCCTTGACTACATGTGAGACCTGTTTTCCCCTATCAGGTCCTTGTCCCCCTCTTGTATGTAATTACAGAGATCTGCCTTCCTGCAATTATCTTCATTGACAGGCATTTGGTCACTGTTTAGGGAGCAGGCAAAAGCATTCCATCTAAGATATTCCAAGATATCCCAAGACATAGAATTACTACAAGCCCAGAGCTGTTGAGTCATAGCTTCCCAGATAGAGGAAAAAAAAAATAAGTATGCCCTAGTTTTAACTCACTGTCAGATAGAGAATAACCTAAACTAACCCTGAAATAAACTTCTCAAACTTCTTGCAACTACCCTTCATCCTAGTTTATTAACCCAAGATCTTGGCTCAGAGATTTACTGCTTGTGTTTTCTCTGAGAAGGTAACAACAAAGGTAATCAGCCCATTTGCTCATCCTCCGGAAAAAGACAATCTTTGTCTTACTCATGATTTTTACTGACTATAAACTTTTAGTTTTTTATCTAACCACTTAAAAATGTAGCATAGCATACTAAAATTCCCTGATGATTTAATCTCTTAACTAACCTTCTCCCTTAAGGAATTCACCAGACTATCACAAGCCACGAGCTGACAGCAAGGACTTCCCCTATGTAAAGATTCTGTCTTTTATGGTGTAAAAATTTCTAGCCCTGGAACCTCACTAGGGCTGGAAAATTGCTGGTTGTAGTGATATATAAACTGGCAACATTTTGTTGTGAGATGGAAAATAATAAAGGGACATGGATAGAAAGATCATGTTGTAAGTAGATTCTTTTTTTCCCTTCTATTTTGGTTTCTTTGCTTATTGTGGCTCCTTTTTTGACTCCTGAGGGGAAATTTTAGAGGCCGGCCCTCTAAAGTTTTTGATAAGAAAGAAGTAAATAGTCTCCTATGCAGTTTTTATCACATGGGAAGCTAACAAAATAATTAAGGCATCCAAAAATATCTTGTTCATACTTGAGATGAACAAGGTTTGTCTCCGTTGGGGGGAGGGGGCAAGGAATAGGGAAAAATGCAAAGACAAGAGAAAATATTAAATAAAGATGCATCATGCCCCTTTCATCACAGGTCTACACAGGAGAAAAGCTAGGTGACACACACTAAGTAAAAACACATTTGAATATTGCACCAGATAGGAACACAACAGATTTACAAACACTAGCCTTTTCATTCTTATGAGTTAGTTTTACACAATTTCTATTTTAAATCATAAACATTAGATTCATGTGTGATGGATGGTTTTAGTTGTCAACTTGGCACAATGTAGAATTACTTATGAAAAGGAATCTCAAGAGAAATTGTGTAGATTATGTTGGCCTGTAGGCAAGTCTGTGAGGATTACCTTTGTTAAATTACCTGAGGTAGGAAAATGGGTGGACTATTTCTTAGGCGGATCCTGAGCTGTGTCTGAGTGAAGAAAGACAGCTAAGTGCAACCACGCATGCATTTGCTCATTCTTTTGTGCTTCCTGATTACTTCCTGATTACTGATGCAACACAACCAGCTGTCTTTGCAGAACTTTCCTGCAAAGATGGACTGTGACCAGGTATTGTGAACAAAAATAAACACTTTCTCCTCGGGTTGCTTTTGACAGAGTATTTTATCACAACAGAAACAAAACAAGACACTGTTTAATAAGAATGAAATGAAAATGTTTCTACCTTAGTATGTTCGTGCTAAAATAAATCTGTATTGCTTCTTTAAATAATTTCTCATAATAAATATTTCCATCAAAATTTTTTTACAAAATCTGAAAACAGAGGGGCCCCAAACAAATCTGTATTGCTTTTTTAAAATAACTCCTTATAATAAAAAATATTTCCATTAAATTTCCTACAAATCTGAAACCAGAAGGGTCCAGGGGCCTCAGGAGTCAGTACAGAGCCTGAGCTTATTTCAGTGTAATCTGGGTTTCCTAAGAGATTGGGGCTTTGGTTCTAGTGGTCTCCACAGTAACTGGGGGCATGAGGTTTAGACTTCTGAAGTTCCAGTTACCACCGCAGAATCCATAGTCCAAACTGGATCATTAAATAGCAAACAAATGAGCTAGGCTTGGGAAGGAAGCAACCAAATTCAACATAGCAACTCAATAAACCCTCGGAACTAATAATACACACAGTAAGGGAAAAATATTTATAATCCAGTAAAATAGAACTTCACTGAACAAAATAATAGAAAAGAGCAAACCCATTTCTACAATAGTCTTAAATGAAATGATCTCAACAGACCACTAAAAAGATAAAGATTAATGGACTGGACTAAAAAAGAGAAACCAACTACACGCTGCCAAGAAATAAACTTGGTTAACAAAGATTTAAAAAAAAAAAAAAAAAAAACCTTAATAACAAAGGGTGAAAAACTACAAGCTAAATGAAAAATGTAAACAAGGCAGAGCTATCCTTATATCTGACAAAGTAAACTTCAAGCCAAAACTAACTGAAAGAGAGGACACAACAACAAAAAGAACAATTCACCAAGAAAAATGTAACAAATGTAGAATTTTAAGCACCAAAACCAGAGCTCCTAATTTCATAAAACACTAAGAGACCACAGAGGTCCCAAAACAAAAATAATGGGAGACTTCAGTAGTCTGCTCTAGTTTCTTCTTTCCTCTCCCTCCCTCCATCCACCACCCCTACCTACCCACTCCCTCTCTGCTGTTTTCTGGATGGGTGGGTGGGTGAGTGGGTTGGTTGGCTGGTTGGCTGGTTGGTTTGTTGTTTTAAAGACAGCATTTCAAAAATGTGTAACCTTGGATGTTGTAAAACTCTGTCAGTGGCTTGCGGGGGGAGGGGGGGTCACAACCCCTTTGGGGATAGAATCAAAATTGCAATTATAAAGTAGCAATGAGTTGATTTTATGATAGGGATTACCACAACATGAGGATCTGTATTAAATAAAGGATTGCAGCATTAGGAAGGTTGAGAACCAGGCAAGCTGATATTGAACTCACCTGCCTCTGTTTCCAAAGTGCTGGGAATTAAAGGTGGATGTGTTTCCTGAACACATACAAAATAACTTTTTTTTTTTTTAAAGCTCTCACTTTAAAAATCATTGTGTATATAGTTAATTTGCCTGCTTGTTGATGCACCACATTTATGTAGTACCCTCAGCAGCCAGAAGATGTTGAATCTCCTGGAACTAAAGTTACAGATGCTTGTGAGCCTCTAGGTGAGTGTTGGGACTAGAACACAGTCCTATGAAAGAAGATCCAGTGCTCTATCATCCAAAACCCCACACTTTAACTAAAATGAAAATACAAACAAATAATCATTTTAAGTAAAGTATGACAAGCTCAAATTTCACATCCAATTCTGAATAACTTCCAGCAAGCATCCCATAGATAAATGCAGAACAAAACTGAAGGGCAATTTTGTAGTATCTTTCTGATCTTGTTCATTTACTGAGACAGTTTGAAACTCTGGAATAAATCAAATTAAAATTTGGAATTAAAAAAGAAATAAGCATGCATTGTACACTATTCCTCATAAGTCTTGTATTAGTCCATGTTTGCTGCAACCTTGGCTGAGTCTCTTACCTAACTACTAATTGTAGTGATCATTTTAAGACAAGATCTCATATAGCCCAGGCTGGCCTTAAACTCCTTATCATTTTTGCCTCCACTCCCTGGGTGCTGGGATTAAAGGCTTGCACTGTGATACCTAGATATTATCCATTTTAAAGGTGTGCAACCTAGAATACAGTAAATAACCTCTGTAAGATTTAGTAACTATTGGGGACATTAACTCTTATTGTGTGTTTTCGCAATATTTCCTGAGTTATTCTGCACTCAACTTATGAAATTTCTTGATTTCCATTTTAAACAGCAAGAAAATACAGCTAAACAATCAGAAAACAAAACGAAACAAAACCCAGTACTCACGTGGTTTACTCATACTTACTCAACATATGATTCGGTGTAAAACTACTAGTAGTGGTAAGTGAAGGCAAGTAACAGTATTTCATTTCTTTTCATTGTCAATCTGCAATGGAAAATGCTGGCTATTCTATTAGGTTATTTATGAATTAAAACCAAAGTAATGGCTTTGAAATAGAATACGGAGTTAATGTTCTGTGCCAGAGACATCAACGCCTAGACATGTTGTCTCATAAACCCTAAGTTTTCTGGAAAGATATATCAAGCTCCAGGGAGCCAGAGTATCCTAAAACAGAGACTCAAAAAACATGTCCTTTAGTTTAGGTTACTTGCTTTCTTAATTATTAATGCCAAAAGTTCTGCTACAAAAGAAAGGTGTATCTGAAGCCCTTTATAAAGTAGCAAGAGAAAAAGACCCCCCCAACTGTCTTAGGAATGACAGAGACAAAGAAAGCACCATTTTTATATAACTTTTGTGGGATTAACATTATACTAGGTACATTATCCACACTACTACATATAATTCATACTTTCTATATATTGTCATTCCTATTCTAAAAATAAAATTCCAGAGGACATCTACTACCAAAATTTACCAGGACCCAATAGTTGCTTAGTTTTAAAGTCTGTCCTATGTGTCAGAGATTAGGTTGCTTTTCCATTGAAAAACATAACTTTTTTATTGTGTTTTAGTGGATACATGAAAATCCATCTCTCTGTGTGTGTGTGTGTGTGTGTGTGTGTGTGTGTGTGTGTGTGTCTGTCTCTCTCTGTCTCTCTCTCTCTCTGTCTCTCTCTCTCTCTCTCTCTCTCTGTGTCTCTCTCTCTCTCTCTGTGTCTCTCTCTCTCTCTGTGTCTCTCTCTCTCTCTGTGCTCTCTCTCTCTCTCTCTCTCTCTCTCTCTCTCTCTCTCTCTCTCTCTCTCTCTCTCTGTCTCTCAAACCTAATTATGAAAATTAAGCCCATACCCCGTAAGAGGCACACCACCAGCTAGCTACCACTTTCCCAAGTGAATCTAAGCTAAAAATTCACTTATTTCTTTTGTCTGTGAATCACATCTGTAACAAATCTTGGCTGAACATATTAATAGTGGCTATTATATTATACAATATGTAATTTTATCAGTATAAGTGTCAGTTGGTTTCTCACAAGTTAAAAAGAGGTACTTCCTATCCTTGTAGGTATTTTAAATACACACTTCCCTCAAAAGCTACAACATGTAATTTTCCACACAGCACTTGTTTTCCAAGAAAGAAACATAAGCAATAGTGTGAACACTTCAATTTATAAAAGACATAGCCTCCTATTAGCAAGAGATGGCATTACCAAAAGTGAGTTGTGCTATTTTTGCTACTGTTGGTAAGATAAAAATTTAAATGTTTACCAATTTTTATTAATGATGTCAAAGACACCTCCTTACCACAAGAAAACATTAGAGCAGACACCTGGTGAAATCTACAAATGTGCACCCATGAAAGAAGAGGTAGTTATCTCTTTTCTTCACTGACATGGGATCCCTTTATTGTATAAGAGGCTGTTAAACAGTTTCAACCTACTGTGAAACTTTAAAATAAAAAACTCATGAAGTTTAGGATTTCAGTACTATTAACCAATAACCCACCTATTTCTTAAATACAAACTTTCATTTACAACATAGAAAACTTAGTAGTGGCTAGACATATACAATCTTTTAAAAAAATAATAAAAAGTTTAGATTTCACAGGTAGCATATAAACACACACACACACACACACACACACACACACACACACACACACACACACACACAGCCTGCTCACGTCAAGAGATTGGTCTCTGACTGCCGTGGGCTTCCCTTGTGTGTCTTTCCTTTTTAGCTATCTCAGTACATATCTTAAGTTGCAGTAATATATTTCACTTTTGTTTTTCACCCTTGAATCCCCACTGCCTTAGTTTCAATTCTGTTGGTATGATATTTAACTAATTATCTACTTTTACAGTCTGTCACTCTGGAAAATTCACAGGGGCAGAAGCTTGAAATATCACAGAGAACTGAATGCGGGCATGCTCTCTTGCTTGCATTCAGATCAGTCTCTCACTCTGATATAGTTCAGCACCACCTGGGAATGGTGCTGTCCATAGTGGGCTGGATCTTCCCACTATCAGTTAAGACAATCCCCTATAGATATGTTCACAGGCCAACCAAAGGTGACAACCCTCTTCCTAGGTGAATATAGGTTGTGTCAAATTGACAATTAAAGCTTACCATCATTGTCCACAATACCATACCCACTCATGGCCAGACTCTGTTCAAGAATTTTACATGCATCAAAAAAAATTGGCTACTGTTAATTAAGGTTAAAGTTCATCACAGCATCAGGAACTGTATTAAAAGTTGAGAACCACTGCTTTAGGTTGTAAACTTAAAAATCTGAGAGTGCCCCAATTATGAAAACTGATGAGGCCATTCTTTAAGATACTCCTTTGGACAGAATGGGAAGTTTGGGTTGTTTTCCTAACAAACTATATACTGCTTCTATGAGTATTTGTAATTAAATTCCAACAGAGTTGTGCACAGAATACTTAACTTGGTGAAAAAGCTCATAGTTTATATTCAATTGAAAATGTTTCCTTCAAGGCAGCCAGAGTGAAGCTGTGACACCATGCACCTCATGATTATTTGCCACAGTACACAGACAGCAGCAATAAGCTCTGCAGTGAAGAAGGAAGTAAACCCCTTCCACCTCCTTAAAAAGGAATGTGCATTATAAGCCACACCATACTGCTACTGCTGAAAGGGCAGAGAAAACTCAAGCAAGTGCCTGACAAGCAGAGCAGAACTAATTTAGTTATTTTGCTAAAGAAACTTATGTTCAAGTTGGAAAAAGAATTTTTAAGTCTCAATTGTTTTTATACACACACACACACACACACACACACACACACACACACACACACACACACACACACACGGTAGCTGGTGAGATGGCCCAGTGATTAACAGCACTGACTGTTCTTGCAGAGGAACTAGGTTCAGTTCCCAACAACCACACTCACAACTGCCTGTAACTCTAGTTCCAGAGGGTCTGGTACTCTCTTCTGTCTTCTACAAGCATGGCAAGCATGTGGTGCACAAACATATGAGCAGGCAAAGCACTTACATGTATAAAATAAAATTAAGTAAAAAAAATTAAGAAATTCAATGTCAGTGAATAAATGTATAAAACAGTTCTACAGGTGACTATAAAGATAACTTTAGGCTTATGGGTCAAATGTTAGAGACATAGAGCTTATACTCGCACAGATCTGGTTTTATAAACATTAGCACTTCTTGGATTACTAGCAGGGAAAAAAAGTTGAAGTAGCATGAAACAAACTGCCAGAATTTGACCTTTAAAAAATGACAGCTGGCATAAAATCTGCAATCATAAAAGGTCATTATAGGCCATTTTTCTAGGCAGTAACTGGCTTTAGAGCACTCAAGTTATCTTATTATAGCACAGAACAGCAACTGGAAATGATACTACAAATGAAATAAATTATCACAGACTTGGTTTAAAAATGAAATTTCTAATACATAACAAAAAAATTAATTCAAAGGCTTACTTTAAAAGCTATGCAGAGAGGCTGGGTAGATAGCACAGTTGGTAAAGTACTTCTTGCCATGTTAAGTGTGAATCCACCAGAAAGCCAGGTGGGTGTAGGGCCTGTAATTTCAGTGCACAGGAAGCAAATACAAGGAATTTCCCAAACAAACTGGCTAGCTAGACTAGTTGAATTAGTGAGCTCTTGGTTCAGCAAGAGACCCGGCCTAATAAGGTAGAAAGTAAACGAAAGACACCTGATTGTCAATCTTGGACCTCTACATGCACACATATACGTGTCCCTACATACACCTGTGTTCATAAGTTTGGACAAGCATATACATAAGCACACAAGACACATACATATGCAAATGTAAAATAAAATAAAACCTAAAAACATAAAAATAAAGGAACACAGAAAAACACTTCCATGAGGGGCTGGAGAGATAACTCAATGGTTAAAAAGAGTACTTGGCTGCTCATGCAGAGGACCCAAGCTCAGTTTACAGTTCTCACAACTGCCTATAACTTCAACTCCAGGAGATCCAATGACCTTTTCTAGCCTCTGTAGGCACATGCACATATATGGATTGCTAATACACACAGACATAAGTAAACAAAACAACAAATCACCTATCTGTTATTGCTTCCTTGATCATGGGCAAATTATTTTATTTCTTTGGGCTTCACTTTTTTCATTTGTGTGTCAGCAAAATTAGTATTTACTTTATAAAGCTGCTATAAGCATTAGAAGGAATAATGTACCTATGACCACATGACATAAATAAAATTACTTCTAATGTCCCAGCCATAAGGTATCTTGTTTTCTTACACAGGTAGTACAATTAGAATCATATAGTTAATTCATGCCAGATATGTTTCTAAAACTTGTTTAATTTCAAAATAAATATCTAATATTTAAAATGCTATCCAATATTTTTTCTAAAAGAAATATATATACACACACATACACACACATATATATGTATATATATATATGTGTGTGTGTGTATGTGTGTATATATATATATGTGCATGGACACACACATATATGTGTGTGTATATATATATGTGCATGGACACACACATATATGTATATATATGACTAATTTTGAATGAGTCATTGTGGAATTATTCTACTGGGTAGAAAGCATCAGAGTTCAAATTTTCATGTAGAAACATGCAAAGTGACTAAAGTGATGATTTGGCACATGCTACACAAGTGATCAACCACGTCTACATCCCCAGCTGCCAAAGAGATTCTGTTTTGTTTTATACAGTCTCAAAGGTAGCCAAGGCTAGCCTTAAACTTATGATCTTTTTCTTTCTGCCTCCTAAAAGTTGAGATTACCAGGCTGTGCTACCAAGACAGCTGGTAACATTTGTAAAAGATTCTTTAAAAATTTTTTATTATATTTTATTTATTCTGTGTACATGTGTGTTTATGTACTGGGTGCTTATGCCACAGCACACACATGGATATCAAAGGACAACCTGTAGGAGTTGGTTCTCATTTGATATTATATACATACTGGGGACTAAAATAAGGTGACTAGGCCTGTTAGCAAACTTTTATCTACTAAGCTTCTTAGCTTAATGTTAGACTCATCTCATTGCTTTCCCTTCCACATCTAGTACTGGGGATTGAGCCTAGAGTTCAAGTATCCTATGCAAGTCTTTACACTCAAATACCAGTTTTTAAAAATAACTTCCTAAAGAAGTTGTGAATGTAACCCTAATGGAAAATTTGACCATTACTAGGGTGATGAATCTTGTCCATCCCCCACCCAACTATACCCAGACTGATGAAGCTTCTATCTCAGTCTCCAAACTGATAGGGTTACAGGGCTGTATTTGTGGTGTTTTGAATGAGAATGTTCTACTACAAAGCTCATGTATCTGAACACTTGGCTTTGGAAGGTTTAGAGGGTATGACCTTATTGAAGGAAGTAGTCACTAGGGACAGGCTTTGAGAGTTTATTGCTTTGCCCCATTTCCAGTTTGCTCTCCCTGCTCTGTGTTTGAGATTGAGATGTCATCGCTCAGCTTCCTGCCCCAGAAGCCTACTGACATGATTCCTCCACCATTATGACCTCTCTCTGACCTATAAGTCACAACAATTTATCTTTCTGTAGGTTGCTTTCATCATGGTATTTTATCACAGCAACAGGCAAGTAACTACTACAATTCAACTATATCCAACTAGTAGTTTCTATCTTACAATGAAAATCTTCATTTTAGAATATAATCCTCTTATGAACAAGTATATCTAATAGATAGTGGCATTTTAATCAGAGACCTAGGATAAAACCAAATACAAAATGATATTCTGATATACTAACCGATTGTTGCCTAGCCCAATAGTCATTAGAGACGCTTCACCCCAAAACTGATGGAAACAGATACAGAGACCCACAGCCAAACATTAGGCAGACCTCAGGAATCCTTTGGAAGTGGGAGAGGAAAGATTGTAGAAACCAGAGTGTTCAAAAGCACCACACACATAAAAAAAAATTCACAGAATCAACTAACCTGGGCTCATAGGGGCTCACAGAGACTGAAATGACAACCACAGAACCTGCATGGGACTGATATAGGCCCTTTGCAAATATGTTACTTGTGTAGCTTGTTCTTGTAGAACTGCTAACAGTGAGAGTAGAGGTTGTCTCTGACTCTGTTGCCTGCTTTTATGACTCTTCCCTGCTACCAGATTGCCTAGGTCAACCTTAATAGAAGAGGAGGTACTTAGTGTCACTGCAACTTGATATACCATGTCTGATTGATATCCATGGAAGGCCTGCCTTTTGCTGACAAGAAACAGAGGAGATGGATGGATGTGTGGGAATGGGACTGAGGGAGGGGGCTGAGGCCAGAATGCAAAAACAAAAATCAATCAATCAATCAATCAATCAATCAATCAATCAATCAAAAAAGATGCAGTTGCCCTGTAGAAATTGTTTTAAATAGGCTACATTAAAAAATAAAAAAGGAAAAATTGTTTTTTAAAATTTTCTACTTTTCAAAACATTAAAACAAAACTAACTTAAATAACACCCATGCAAAAGCAAAATCTTGCACAATTTGAACTGTCAGATTCAAGACAGTACTTAGACATTCAGAAAGATCTACCTATTGCATTCATTTCATGTCAAAACAATGGTTCAGTATGAGCAGTGACAGAGAGAGAACAAGTGAGAGACATACTAACAAACTATTTCTGCATCAGCTCTACTTTTTTGTTTCAGATAATGCAAGAAAAATATAAAAATATTTACCACTTAGGAATCCAGGACTCTCTATTTACTGTCCACGGGCATGCCATTTATTATCTTTAGCTTGGATATAGGCAAACTATATGAAATACTGACTTGAATCACCCAAAAGGGTGATTTCTAAGTTTGGTTCTTATAAACATGCCTGTTTCCTAAACAAATACTCAAGGATTTTCCCCACAAGTTGAAACTAGTGGGGAGATTTTAAAGTGGTGACTCAAGGTAAGAAAGTGGGTTAGAAACTATCTATGTGCAATAGGAGACATGGCTGAGCAATTAAGAGCACCTGATACTTTTGTAGAGGACCTGGGTTTGGTTCGAAGCACCTACATGGTGGCTCACAACCACCTGTAATTCCAGTTTTAAGCGATCTTATGGCCACTTCTAACCTCCACAAACATTAGGTACATAAAATGAGCATACATATTTACAGGCAAAACACTTCCCACTACAATATATATCTTAAGGAGGATATTCTACCTCCGTGGGGTAGAATAACAAAGAAAAGACTATTCCAAGGAGAGAAACAGTAGAAGGGCATTTAGAAATCACAATGGTGACAGGCCTGAAATGTGTTTCAAACTGAAGGGCAGAAAGTAAATAAAAACAAGCAGGATGAAAAACTTTTAATTCAGAACCTAGGGAATAAATCAGGAATGTGGTTAAGAAAATCAGCCTGGGTGTGGGGGGGAGAAACAAAAAAAGAAAAGAAAATCAGCCTGAAATTGGGATTTGGAGTTAAAAATAAATAGAAATGCTGGAAATGAAATGATGAATAAAACAACATACAAACAAAAGTACAATGAAAGATCACCAACAGACCAGGCCAAACAAAAGAGAGTATGTCAAGAACTGAGGACAAGTCAAGGAAATGTTTCATTCAAACATCCATAAGGAGACAAAAACAAGGGCCAGTGAGATAGCTCAGTAAGTAAAGTCACTTGCCGCCAAGTCTGACTTGAATTAGGTACCTGGGACCAATGTGATGCAAACAGAGAACTGCCTCTTCCAAGTTGTCCACTGACATCCACATGTCCACTGGTGCATGCTGGTTATGCATACATGTGTATGTGTGTGTACAGATGCATGCATGCATGCATATGCACACGAAGGTAAAAAGAAAACATGACCACTACTTCTAAGAACTCTGAGATATTCTAAAAGGACCAAACCCAAAAAACCCACAAGGCAAGGGTTAGAGAGATGGCTCAGCAACTAAGAATACTTGCTGGTCTTCAAGATGATGTGGGTTTCATTACCAAAACCTGTATCGGGTGGCTTACAAGTACCTATAACTCCAGTGCCAAGGGATACAACACCCTCTTTTGGCTTCTATGGGCATCCACACTTGTTCAAAATACATACACAGAAGTTAAAAAAAAATCTTTAAAAAAGAATTCATGGCAGAAGAACAGAGATTAAAAATAAAAGCAAAGAAAATCCATTCAATGTTATTACCACAGAAACTTTCCCGAATACATGGGAATAAGGAGACATCCAAGAATAAGAGGCATTAAGAACTAGAAGAATCTTTTCACAATACATTACATGCAAGATGCCAAAACTATAAAACAAAGAAACAATATTTAAAGGCTTTTAGGTCACTTAGCAAATATAGGCTAGTAATATCAGTCCTTGCAACAAAAACTGAAGTAAGAAAAGCACGGAATAACACTTTTATTTTTAAATTTCAAGCACTAAAAGTAAATCAAAAGGATTATGGCATCTAACAAAACTGTCTTTTAACCTCATATAAAATGACATTAGTCACAAGACAGAAGTTTGTAAACGTCAGATATACCTCAAATAGCCTGTTGATAAAGCATCAGAAATTAATAGAAACAGAAACAGAAACAGAAATCCAATCAAGAGGATGCAAACAATTTAGATCTATGGCAATCAATAAGATTGGAGTGATAATGTCATTCTAAAAATGAAAAGTGACAGATTAAAAACTACATAATTCTAACAGAGCTTTAAAGAAATCTAACACCAATTCTCCTCAAACTGCTCCAACAAACAGGGAAAGAACACAAGCAAACTCTTTCGAAGACAGTATTACCTTGCTACTAAAACTGGGTAAGAATAAAGTCAGAGAACTATAGGTCAGGCCAAGGGAGGTGAAACACTTTGAACCCAGAATCCAAGAGAAAGAGGCAGATAATCTCTGTATGTTCAAGACCAGCCTGGTCTGCAGAGTAAGAGGCCCTGTCTCAAAACAAAACACTATAGACCAGTTTCAATAATGAACGAACATACATACATACATACATACATACATACATACATACATACATACATACATACACACACACACACACACACACACACACACACACACCCCAAATTAAAAATACCTGCAAAGGATTAGACACCCCTATCAAATTCATTTCACTCTATGGATGTTATGTGCATGCATGCACATCCCATTCCCATTACGTACAATATAGTATAAAGACTCAGACAGAAAGCACGTCATTACCTCAAAAGATACAGATAAGCCCGTTGACAAAGCTCTAGACCCCTTTGTGGTAAAAGCTCTGAACAAACTAAGAATAGAAGGAACAGACCTCAAAACAGTAAAGGCTGTATTTAGGACAAATCTATAGTCAGCATCATATTAAATGGGAAAGAACTAAATATTTTCTTTGCTTTCAGAAAAAGACAAGACTCTACTTTTTACCCTTATAATCTTAGCTAGGGCCATAAAGCAAGCGAATAAAAAAAGAGATACAAACAGGAAAGGAGTATGTCAGATTATCTATTTCACACAGTATGATCCTATATATATTTAAAGGACTATCAGAAGACTTACATTTTAAAAACAAATTCAGCGAAATGCCAGAATACAATATTAATATGCAAAAAATCAGGAGCTTCTCTACATACCTTTATCTGCTAAAAAAAGAATTAATGAAAAACAATCCTATTCACAATAACTTCTCACAGAGACACACAAACACACACGCATGCACAGTCACACACACCCCTTAAATAAGGAAGTGAAATGTTTCAGAGACTGAAGAAAGAAACTAAAGAAGACACTGGAAGATGTTCACAGAAAGGCAACATCAATACAGTAAGAATTGCTGCATGGCAAAAAATAAAATAAAATAAATCCTGTAGATTCAGTGTAATCTCCCTCAAAAGTTGAATGACATTCTTTAAAGAGCCAAAAAGAAAAATACTAAATTCTTACAGAGAAGTTGGGGATATGGTTCAGTTGATGGATTTAATTCCCCCCCCCCAAAGGCAGGAGAAAGTTCAAGGTCATCCTCAGCTACATAGTGAGTTTGTTTAAGGCCACTATGCTCTACAAGAGACTCCACCTCAAAAACAAACAACAAAAGCCAGCCTCCAGAAAAAGGCCTCTCCTGTGTGCTAATATCCCTGAAGGCCTTCTAGGTGCTGGGCATGTAGCACAATGTTAAAGCACTTGCCTAGCATGTGCAAAGCCTGAGTTTAATCCAAGCACTAAAACCAACAACCTTCTAGGGGTACAAGATGTGGAGGTAGCAGGTAATATGATATCCTAAATCTTTATAGATCTAGACTAATGCTTGCATCTTAGATTCTAAACAAAGTTTCAATTGTAAAAGAAAAAGAAAAAAAAGAAAAAAAAGGAGACTTCTACAGTCATATTTCAGGATATGTACTCTCCTTTTCCTAAATGACTACTAATTTTGTATTTAAATCTTTGTTTTAAAAGCAGCTCAGGGACAGATGTGGTGGCCTTTAATCCCAGCACTCAGGAGGCAAAGGATCATCAGGGTTCAAGGCCATCCTAATCTACACACTGAGTTCCAGGACAGCCAGGACTATAAAATGGCAGAGCTCTGGTCTCAAAAACAAAACAACAAAAACCCCAGAGTTGGAGAGAAGGCTCAACAGTTAAGAATGTGTACTACTCATGCAAAGGACCTGAATTCAGTTTCCAGAATGTCTATCAGGTGGCTTACAACCCCACAACTCCATCTCCAGGGGGATCCAATGCCTTGGCCTGCAAGAGCAACTGGCACTCATACACTTACACACAGAGACACACATACATGTAGTTTAAACAATAAAAATAAATCTTAAAACAGCATTAAAATTAACTTTGCTTCAAAATATAACCAAGTAAATAAAATATAAAAAATGAACAAGAAAATAGCTTACAGATTAAATAAACAAGGGAAATTTTTGTTCAGGTGCATATGTTTTAAGCTACATGTTTCAAGAGTAAAACATTTTTATAAAGTTTTGAAATTGAGAGGAATGACTCACATCTGTTACCCTAGCCTCTTGGCAGGGAAAGCAGGAGGACTGCTATAAGTCTGCAGTTACTTGGGACTACATGGGTTCCAGGCTGACTGAACTGCAAAGTAAGTAATTCAAAACTAGGAGAGAGGGCCTGGAGATTGCTCAGTGGTTAAGAGCAGGCACTGTTCTTCCAGATGCCCGGAGTTTGGTTCCCAGCACTGACACTGAGTGGCTCACAACCACAGCTCCAGGGGAATCCCCCTCTTCTGGTCTCTGAGGGCAGCTATACACATGGCAGCCAAACACACACATGAATACAAATTATACTCTTTTAAAAGTTAGATAAGTCAGTAAAGCTCTTGCTACACAACCAAAAGCAAGTGAGGAAAATAAAAATAACTTTCAGAAAGTTTAACACATGAAGCTGGAGGAAGGGGTCAGTGATTAAAATACTTGTTGTACTTACATAAGACCTAGGCTGGACTACAAGCACCTATATGATGGCTCACAATCATCTGTAACCCCAGTTCCAGGGGATTTGAAACCCTCTTCTGGCTCTGGAGGCAACAGACATGTATGTGGTCTATACACACATGTAAGCAGTCAAAGTACTCATACACAGAAATTAAAAATTAAATGTTGTAATGTATAACATAAAAGAGCTATCAACTAAGTTCTTTAAATCTTCAAGATTTAATTCAATCTTGAAGAAAGAATAGTATTCTAGCCCAAAAATACAGTCTTTATAAAAATCTACAGCAGTGCAGTAGCCTAGCCTTCACATTCACTAGTCACTATTAAGAACCCAGAAGAGCAGGAACCTCACCTCTGCCTCTGAAACACTGAAGGAACCAGACCCTCACCCAGCCTCCTGCTTTGGCAGCCATGACAGGCTGGAAAAAAGACAAAGGCCCCTTACTCATCAACATGTGCTGAGCTCCCGACCTTGCCAGAAGTTCTAGTCACTAAGAAGTTAGATAACCTCCATATGGCAAGGAACCAATCAAAAGTTAACTGGTGGGCTCTGGAAGTGCTTTGTAGAAACAGTGGAGAGTAGCATAGCAACCACCCTGAGAGGGCCTACAGATACAGCAACCTTCTGGCAGCTGCAGTTGATCAATCAACACAGGACAGGCCGCCCAAGCCCAGAGGTGCACCAATCCTGAGACTCTTGCTATGCAACTTGCGGACCCCCAGACACTCCCCTTGTTCTACCCCAATATATTCCCTGACCCACTGCTGCTGGAAGGTCCCTGCCTGGTTCTGCCTGCTTCACAACTGTCTGTGTCAGATTAACAGGGGAACCAAGTTAACCCATAAAATTAAAGACTCTTTGCTTTTGCACTGGATTGGGTCTCTTGGTGATTTGGGGGTTCAGAGTTTGGGTACAACAACATTTAATAAGGTACTGTGTCTCATGGATATGAACACTCCTCAGAGTATCTGTCATCTTGTCTGTCTATGACATTGGGGCCTGAACACTCCTAAAGTATTAGTCAAGCTATTTTTCATGACATTGGTATCTAATAAATCTCTTATCCAAAAGACAGTTCACTTCATCATCCCTTTGGAGGCCCAAACCCTAAAACTTTCATTCATTGCTCCCCAAAACCAACTTTCAGCCCTGGAAGCTTGAATCATACAAAATACGTTTACAGGTATACCAACTCTTATCTTATTTCTTATGATGACAATGACAATGACAAGAGTGTGAAGGGGGCAGATAAATGTACCTTGGTGCACAAATTCAGTACTCTCCTACTTTTATGTGGGTTCCATAGCTTGAACTCAAGTCATGTAGATTGTACAGCTAGTGCTTACTGAGTCATCTCTCCAGCCCCTATTTTTATCTTTTAAATTGTATTGCAGCTTTTAAAAATATTTGTGCTGTTCTTTTGTTACAGTTATAGTAATAAAGCTGGAGAAAGGGGTAGTGGTGTTCCCGTGTGGGGGTCCCAAGGTAAGGGACCACATGGAAAAGCATAACAGGTTCCATAGCAGGTGAGGGTGACCAAGGCGGAGGGAATAACACACCAGACAGATAGAGCTTGAATGAGGAGTTTATTTAGAAAGAGGAGTGAGGGGGGAAGGGAAGAGACATAGAGGTACCAGGAACAGAAGAGAGGAGAGAAGAGCAAAAGAGAAAGCAAAAAAAGTGTAAGTGGGCAGGGGTCTGTCTTTTAAAGGGGTCCTTTACACCTACCTGCAGACTAGTACTCATGGAACCCTGGGCTGACCAGAGTACTGCCTGAGTGCATTCTGCCAAGTGACAGGGGCAGGCCAGTGTAATGCCTGAATCCTTACATTTTGAATATATAAATATCTGTCATTGTTGTTCACAGGAGCCAGGTAAAGTAGTATACACCTCTAATCCTAGCACTCAGAAGGCTGAGTTTAAGTCCAGCTTAAGGTATATGCCAACCTGAGAAACATTGCAAAACCTTATCTCAAAACAAACAAAACCACTACCTATAACATTTCACACAACAAAGTGGGAGAGAGGGAGGAAGAGAGGGAGGGAGGGAGGGAGGGAGGGAGGGAGGGAGGGAGGGAGGGAGGGAGGGAGGGAGGGAGGGAGGGAGGGAGGGAGGGAGGGAGAATCATCAACTACCCATCCCTATATGTTCCCCTCACCAAAACCCCATCTCAGTATATACTCTTGGCTGGCTTCAAACTTGCAATCTCTTGCCTCAGTTGGAATAACAGTAGGTACTACCAAGGTGACTCTGAATTATCTTATTATTATACAGTGAATGACTACATATGTCAATTATTTCTCTAACACCAATTTACCTCTCCGCCCATCTATTATTTCCCTGCATAAAAACCTGTGCTCTTATTCAACTATTACACCTTGCACCAATTAAAGCTTTATGAACTTTTGTACAGTGCCAAGCATCCTCTAACCCAAAAGGAGGAAAACGGGGAAAAACACACAGGCATATAATCATAGCCTACCATGCATATAATCAATAAATCAAAAATTGCTTCCTTTGTGATTCCTTCCCTTCCCCAATTGCCCCAGTTCAAAGCTCTTCCTCAGCTTTTGACATTGACACCTGGCACACATCATCTTAGACTGCACAGTTAATGATTTTATTATGAAAATATCCCTTCCATCAGATGCTAGGTCAAGAAACAAAGTATCTTAATACATTTTACACTTATTAATAAATGCCCTTTCCAACTGCTTGTTTTTGATCATCAGGTAAGATCTGAGGCATGCAAGTCATCAGAGAACATGCATAAAGTTGCATGAAGAGAGAATTGTAAGCATGTTATTATTTAGAAGAGGAAGTTAGAGGAAATAAAAGTACAATGGAAGGAGAAAATCTGATAGAAGGATTTCATATTTGTGAGACTGCTGATTTTTAAACTAAACAAAATCAAATTAATGCAAAATTGACAAATGAAATGTCCAGAAATCCTCAAGTATGAACTGATATTACGCTAGGGTGTGTTATGCCTAAAACAGAGACTATCAAGGAGTGAAGGTTCTGAGCAGGTGAGGCAACACGACCTACAAAGGGGCACTGGGAAGAGGTGAGTGTTGATTGTTGTGGCTGACAGAGCTAACTTTAGAGAAGCCTGGGCTCACATGATATGGCTCTAAAGAAGGGACTCCAAAGAATGAATAGAATGCAAATGAACAAAACAGTCTTATTTCTTCCCAGAGTATAATGTTCAATGTTTTTACTGACTTGATAATACACTCACTCAAGCCAGTGAAGACATTTGAAAATTATTAAGATTTCAGCTATTATGGAAAAAGGTGACTCCTAAAACTGCCTGGGAGGCTGGATGAATGATATACTGTTCATCAGTAACAATACAACCCCTCTTAAAAGAATTTGCATTTCTCATTTAACTCTACCACTTAGTAACATGTGATGACCCATACATCATGTACATGTTGCTTTATTTCATTCATCCTTTTGCTAAGCCATCATCACTATGGGAATAGTAGTGCTTACAGCCTTTTACATTATCCTATTACCCCATGCTATGCAACCAACCTACTCATTCTGAAACTTATAAAAAAGCATCTGTTCCTTCTCCCCTGCAATTCTGTTATAATTCACTTTGCAGCTAAAACCAAGCCCGAGTCATCAAACTAACTCCAAGACACTGGTGGAAAAACTTTAAAACATTTTCATTCCATCTATGCTCATGCTCAACTTTAAGCTAAAAAATGTAAAACTGTTTCACTGTATCTAGTATAATTGTCATACCCTGTTGAAAAATTCTGCAAATAAGATTAACTTTTTGTTTAATTAACACTCTATAAAGGGCATTTGTCTACATGTTTGATTTTCTACCAACTGGCTCTCAAGGAAATGAAATAGATTTCTAAGCTGTTTCAAATTAATAAAACCTTATGACATCTTTAACCTAAACCCCTTAGATATTAAAAATAATACAGGCGTGCCAGAAACAGAAAACTTTAAGGGCCAGTTCACATTTTGACAATACAGCACTGACGTGGATGAATCCGTTAAAACATGGGTGAGACTGGATATGGGGTCTAGCAGTCAGCAGAAAATGGCTAACACCAGATGTCCAGGGAACTCCCAAGTAAACAGTGACATAATGTTATGTAACTATAGAGTACCACTTTTGTGTAGACAAAAATTTCTGTCCCACCTGGTCCTGCAGCTATTCAGTCCCAAACAAACACATAGAGGCTTATATTAATTATAAACGGTTTGATCTATTACTCAAAGTTATTACTATCTAACTCTCACTTAACCCATAATTCTTATCTATGCTTAGCCACATGGCTTGGCACCTTTTCCATCTTGCTTCCTCTGCATTTGGCTTCAGATTTTCTCTCTGCCTTCCTCTCCCAAGAATTCTCCTAGTCTAGTAGTCCTGCCTGTATTTCCTACCTGGCTATTGACCAACCAGCATTTATTAAACCAATAAGAGTGACAAATCTTTACAGTGTACAAGAGCACTATCCCATATCACTTTTGTGTGATTCTGTACAACTATGGCCCTGTAGTCAGAGGGTAGAACCCTTCTTTTCTGTTTTTGTCAGCCTTCCTGTGTTTGTGTGCAGACCTGTGTGTCTGTGGGTATGCCTATGTCCATCTGTATGCAGCATGCATATGCCAATGTATACCCAAGTGCCTGCCATTAACTACCTGATAACCAGCCTACACATTGGTGAATAAGTAGTTTTATATGCTCTCTGCTCCTCACACTATCTTCAATGTCCAGATGTTCTGTGACACTTCTCTTTTCCTGGCATTGGAGCATGGCAGGAAATGTTTGGCACCAAGAACAGGATACAAATGCAGTGAAAAAAAAAAAGAAGAAGAAGAAAAAAACAAAAACAAACCCAAGATGAGCTGAATTAGATCCCCACCCCTCTGGGAGGGATTCCTGAAATCCTCATGGGCCTTTTGCTGGGAGAAGAGTGAAATAGCCACTGAGAAAGTAAACTGGGAGGTTTTCATTGTGCCAAAAGCTTCACCTTGAGGCTACTTTGCAAAAGTTGTAAGCTAAGAGAGAAACTGAGAGCTGAGTATACGACTTAGAGCAAGAACTCATTAAGAGCTTTTATCAAAAGAGAAAAAACACATCAGAGCCAAGAGGAACTGGATCTGCAACTCTGAAGGTGAAAGAGATGAAGAGGTTGGCTTCCCCTTTTTAAAGCAGTGTCTACGGGTCCCAAGATCACAAAACGGAGAACATTCACTAATGAGCTGTGTGATGGCTGGAGTGCAGCTTGTATGGGTTGATGTTGATGAACTGCCAGAGGCTATGAGTAAAAGAACCTTCTTTATGAACTTAACATAGACAATCAAAGAATAAAAATGCCCTAATCTTTTTACACACACAGAGGGGGGGAGAGGGGGGGGGAGAGAGAGAGAGAGAGAGAGAGAGACAGAGAGAGACAGAGAGAGAGAGAGAGAGAGAGAGAGAGAGAGAGAGAGAGAGAGAGAGAGAGAGAGAGAGAGAGAGAGAGAGAGAGAGACACGCCAGGCTCTCAGCAGGGCACCAGAGGAACAGAGTATGTGTTAAAACCTCATGCTCAGAATTTCAGAATTGCCAGTGTTCCCCATGGCCTATTACCTGACAGGGCTACCACAAGTGGGACTCCCAACCCTCTCCAAATGTAAATAAGTACTTTGCACCTCAGCAAGTAGGAACACATGGCTGAGAGTATCCTATGGGTAGGGCTAATATGTTCAGTTAGTGAGGGACCCCAGAATACTGGAGACCTTTCTTGTTGAGTTCATTATTCACTGGTTCCCCATCCTACCCCCAATATACAAGGAGTAGTATTACCCTTTGTTGATGTGGGAGCTAACTATACCTTAGTCCGTGGGAACATGAACTACTTTCCTAAACAGTTGGCATACACAGATAGCTATCATGGCCACACCACCACGGCCAAGCCAGGGACTCCAATCTCAGACATCAGACACTTTACAGATTGGCCAGTTGACCCCTCAGCCATGTCCAATGTTAAGCATCTCCTATAGCTAAATATATTTATTATAGGGGCACACGTTCTGTGAGGACTGGCATCCCTCCCAGCAACCACCAGAGAGTTCAAACTTTGAGTGAGGACTGTGAACATAAGAGAGGGACCACTGTCACTACCTCCTGCGAGAGCTGCCAACTCCTGGAGTAGTGATTTTCCATGCCAGTACTAGTTGCTGAGGGACATGGGAGTTTAACAAGGCCAATACACAGTTCTACAATGCCTTTATGGGGCCAATGCAGAAATCAAATAAAATGTGGAAAGTGACTGTAGACCTCATAGCTGTGGAAATGGCTCAGGTTATAAAATGCCTGCCACAAAAGCATGATGACTGGAGTGAAAAGATGGTGGCCTCCTATAATTCCAGCACTTGGGAACAGAGGCAGAGGATCCCCATGGCAAGCTGGCCAGCTAGACTAGATGGAATTGGTGAGCTCCAGGTTCAGCAAAAGATTCTGCGTCAATAAGTAACAGCAGAACAATGGGGAAAACAAACCAACAAACACAAAAAACTAAAGTCACACACCTGTCATCAACCACGCATGCTTCCATGTGCACCTGCACACACATTAGCAAGTAATAAAAAAAGAAATAAAAACAAAAGGCCCTATATAGGGGAAAAATAAAGGAGTAAAGGCCCTTATCACAAGCCTGATAGTCTGAATTCAGTCTCTAGGCCCCACATGGTAAAAGAAGAGGTCTAGAAAGTTGTCCTCTGACTTGTACATGCTTCCTGTGCTACATCCATGTGCATATATGCATACACACATCCACGCAATAAATAAATCAGGGATACTTGCTAGGAGAATTATATGACACAGTATATAGTTCAAAACATGATGTTCTGGATATAGTATTTCTAAACTATATTGTAATTATTGAACAACTCAGAGATTCACAAATATTCCCAGTGTACCAGTTATCAGCTCTTCCTACTAAGCAATAACGAATGCAAACACTCTCGATTATTAGCTAAGTGTTAGTGGAATACTGAGCTCCTTTATTCCATGTGCAAACAAAACACAATAATTCTCTACTTCAACCTTTGTGGTAAAAATCATTTGCCTATCATCAAGTTACAGAAATTACAGGGATCATTTTGGTCTATTATACAAGAAGAAGAAAGGAACGGAAGGAAGGAAGGAAGGAAGGAAGGAAGGAAGGAAGGAAGGAAGGAAGGAAGGAAGGAAGGAAGGAAGGAAGGAAGGAAGAAAGAGAAAGGACTATAAAATACACTCTATATGATAATAATTCAACCTAAAGAAAAATTAACTACTTTAAAGGAGAATACATTGAATCTGGGCATGGGTGGTGCACACTTTTAATGTCAACACTTGGGAGGTGGAAGCAAGAGAAGCAGGCAATCAAAGCCAGTGTCAGCCTCAGCTACACAGCTAGTTGGAAATAAGCCTTCATAGATAGATAGATAGATAGATAGATAGATAGATAGATAGATAGATAGATAGATAGATAGATAGCAGTATATGCTGAAGTAACGCCCTATAAAGGGCAACATAACTGTCCTATACATTCGCTAAGTGCCTTACCCCATATTAGCTGGTCATCTACATATTCCAAATTTGTGAAACTGAAATGCTAAAAGCACCCATACTTTACAGGTTTGGGAACAAATTTGAATAATGTCAAGCACACATCAACTGTCACTATAACATATTTCCACCTGATAATAATAGTAGCTTTAAAGTTACAAATATACTATGTGTTACAATAGTATTTTGAGGGAGAGGAAGAAGGTCAGCAGATCAAGGTCATGCTAGCTACGCATGAAGTCTGAGGTTAGCCTTGGCATACATGAAATCTTACCTCAAAAAACCTTAAAAGTATAGTTGCTAACTTTTTATTTTAAACAAATAATTTATCTTCTTTTTCTTTTCTTAGAGAGTTAAATAAAATACAAAGAAAAAAGGCCAGATTTCCAAAACTGTCATCAGTTATTAAGGTGCAACATTTCTTAATAAAGACAGTACATTAAAAGTACATTAAATTGAAATATTCTTTTACAGGAGCTTTATGACTCATGAGAAAGACAGTTCCACTTAACCCTCACTAGAAGCCAAGGAGTGACTCTTCTTATTTCTCAATGTCTTCACCCAAATTAATTTAAAACAGAACCCCATTGCTTCTATTTTGGAGACAGGGTCTCATATATCTCAGGCTGACCTTTAATTAGCCAGGTATGACCTTGAACTTCTGGTCCTCCTGCAACCACATCCATTTTATGCAGTGCTAAGTAAGAGTCAAACCTAGGGCTTTGTGCATGCCACACAAACATTCTACCAACTGAGCTTCAACCTCAGTCCCAAACTAATTTTCTACTGATAACTGTTCTTTGTTGACATACGAAAGTCTAAAATACTACAATGTGCTCAGAAGAATCCCAGGATAGTTAAATGACTTAACTAGTCATTTTTTTCCCTGTCCACACAGAACTGTGGAGAGTGTGTGTGTGTGTGTGTGTGTGTGTGTGTGTGTGTGTGTGTGTGTGTGTGTGTGTGTGTGTGTGTGTATTGTAAATATTTTTTTTAAAGTCCCCATACTTAACTACTGGCATAAAACTTAAATGACATATGAGTGTATTTAATATACAATTAAAAGATTTATTTTTATTTTATGTTTGTGAGTGTGTGTCTAAGTGCATGTATGTATACCACAAGCATGCAAGTGCATTAGGAAGCCAGAAGAAGACATCAGATCCCTTGGAGTTGGAGTTATAAGAAATTGTAAACTCTACATGGGTACTCTACAAGAACAACAAGTGCTCTTAACCACCGAATCTCCTTTCCAGCCCCACCCCAAAAGTATTTTTGATCAGCAATAATATTTTAGTAGATGAATGGTCACTTATAAAACTATTTCCTGAATATGGGAAATTTTCTGGCTTTGGTATTTAAATGTTGGTAAAGTATTTAACGTATTAATACAATATTGTAAGTATCTAAACACTGTTGCTGATGTATTTCTGTGGTAGTCTGAATGTAACTGTGGTAGTCTGAATGTAACTGTCCCCCAAAATCTAATAGGGAATGGCACTATTAGGATGGGTGGCTTTGTTGGAGTGGGTAGGGCCTTGTTGGAGGAAGTGTTTCACTGCAGAAGCGAGCTTTCAGGTTCCCCATGCTCAGGACATGGCCCAGTAGACTTCTTTATGCCCGCAAGATATGGCACTCTCAGCTCCAGCATGGTACCATGCTCCCCATCATGATGATAATACACTGAGCTTTTGAAACCGGAAGTGAGACCCCTCAATTAAATGTTTCCCTTATAAGAGTTGTTGTGCTCATGGTGTTTTCTTCACAGCAATAGAAACCCTAAGACAATTTCCAAAGTTAAATTTGTAATACTTTTCCATATTTTACAGTTCATTATGTTTAGCATAATTTATTCCCTGAACTGAACGTTGTCATTATTTTACTTACAGGCAATCAATTCTACAGACAATAAAATTTTAAAACAGGAAATGTTTTGCCAGAAGTTTACAGAAATTATTTCATAAGAATAAGCTTATTTGTTACTGTGATATAGCTCTGACCAAAAGCAACTTGGGGAGGAATTGGTTTAATTCAGTTTGTAAGTTCTATTCCTTACCCAGGGAAGCCAAGGAAGGAACTCAAGGAAGGAAACCAGAGTCAGGACTGAAGCAGAGATCATGTGAGAGTGTTGCTTAATGGCCTGCTCTCCAGCTTATATTAGTTAATGTTCTTATATAAGCCACATTCACTTGCCTAGGAATGTCACTGCTCACAGTGGGCTGGTCCCTCTTACATGATTAGCAGATGTGACCACAGTACAGTATGATCAAGGCTCAACTGATGTTCCCTCTACTTCCCAGGTGATTGTTGGTTATGATCATAATAAAAAACTAGTCAAGATGGTATCTCTTTATTCTTAATGCAGAATTTGTTTTTCATTTTTGAAGCAAGTCTTTCTATGTAGCCCTGGCTGTTCAGGAACTTGCTATGTAAACCAGGATGGCTTCAAACTCAGAGAAATGCATGCCTCTGACCCACAAGGGCTGGGATTAAAGGCAAGCACCACCATGACAGCCCTATTTTAGAATATTAACATTTCCTCTGACTTACTATATATTTCCATCATCATCATCATCATCATCATCATCATCATCATCATCATCATTTGGTTTTTCGAGACAGGGTATCTCTGTATTGCTTTGGAGCCTGTCCTGGAACTAGCTCTGTAGACCAGGCTGGACGCGAACTCACAGAGATCCACCTGCCTCTGCCTCCCAAGTGCTGGGATTAAAAGCGTTAGCCACCAACGCCTGGCAGCATTTCCTTAATTTCAATGAGTATGGCAACATCAAACATCTGATGATGCTGAAATTTAACACTTCTATTATAATTTATGGCAGTGTATATAATTTCTATTATGTAGACTGAGTTTTCTGTGGCTCCTTGTTAAAAAGAAGAGAATAATCAGGTGGCTGGTCTTGTTTTGTTTCCTCCAGAATATTCATGCTGCACATATGGCCTATCAGGCATGATACAACAGTACTAGCCTATAATCCCAACATAGAGGAGACAGAGGCAGAATTACTAAGGCAGATACCACCCTGGGCAACACAGTATGATCAAGATCTGAGGTTCCAGCAGTGGTAGAGCACTGCAAAACCTGGCCTCCATCTCAGCAGCATGCTGATTTGGGGTTGGGGAAAGATGGCTCAGCAGTTAAGAACATGCAGAGAACTTGAGTTCAGTTTCTAACACCCACTTAACTCTAGTTCCAAGTGATCTAATGCCCTCTCTGGCTTTTGAGGGCACTTAAGTCTCTCTCTCTCTCTCTCTCTCTCTCTCTCTCTCTCTCTCTCACACACACACACACACACACAAACACACATAAATTTAAAAAAAATAAAACTTAAGGAATACTGAGATTGAGCAGGGTGACATGTGCCCATTATTAGAATAAGAACTTAAGACCATCCCCAGCTACATAGTGAGCTGGGACCACTGTGAGCTATATGAACATATGTCTCAGAACTAGGAAGAAACCAAGACTAAATTCTGTGGCTAAGGCCTGAACTCTTATTCTATTTTGAGAACAATGCTATCCAAAGCACTTATGCAGGAAAAAAAAAATCAGCATAGTGTACTTTCTAGAACTTTGTTCAACAATTACCATACAATTTGTTCCTAATAATGTGTAATTCTGTGTATACATGTATGCACATATTCACACGTGTATGGAGGCCAGAAGTTAGTGCCTTTCTCAATTACTCTACCTTATCATTTTAAGACAGGGTTTTTTTTCTCTCTCTCCCTGAACCTGGAGCTCCATGGTTGCCCCAGAGATCCCTTTGTCTTCAGTCTGGAATTACAGGCACTAGTACACTCGATTTTGTTTTTAAACAAAAATTTTGAGGGACTAAACTCGGGTTCTCAACATTTGCATGGGCATCACTTACTGTACCATCTCCCCAGACCATGATGTAAAAATTTTAATATCTACAAATTAACAGCTATTCTGTGGGAAAAGAAAGCCTCAGACCAATTTGTTGTTGTTTGCTCTTTTCCTTACTAATCTTGCTTTCAAAATCTAGACAACTACTTCAATCTTTATCACTATAAATCCAAGACATTGAAAATGCTTCCTCACTATTAATAGCTCTATGGAAAATTTAGCCATTATTCAATGAATATGTCATACAAATCTAAATCTTACCCGACTGCTTTCTCTCAAATTCTCACCCACCTTAACTTCTAATTTTTTCATTAAGGGAGATTTGATCTTTATTTCTTTCTCTATCCTCAAAATACATGAAATCATTTGGAAGACAGAGGAGGTGTAGATGGCTCCCGTCTGTTCTTTAAAGTTATGGATTTTGAAACAGAAAAATGGCTTTATTTTGTTTTACAAAACATCTTAACTCAATTCTCATTTATATATCTTCCTGCACTGTCTTCTGCCCTCCCAGCATCTATGCATGTCTTTTCTTCTTTTCCTTCCTCTCCAAGGCCACTCAATTCAGGGGCAAGCAACTTCCTTGTTGTCACAAATGTGACATTTCCATGCTGGAAGCATATGGCAGCATTAGCTGGAGGAGTCTTATCCTGAAGCAGTATTTGCCAAACTGTGAATCAGGCTCAATAAAGAAAATTCCGGGGGCCGAGTCCAGCATTTAAAAAATCAAACCAACAGACAAAATGGCTTAGTGGCTAAAAGGCAGTTGCCACCAAACCTGAGACCTGAGTTCTATCCCCAGAAACCACATCATGGAAGAAAGAGACAACTCTTCAAAACTATCCTCTGATCTCCACATATGCCTCCATCACAATAAGCAAATAGAAATTTTACAATTAAAAAAAAAATGAAAAGACAAGGAAATAAAGTTCAGTTCGTGGCATATGTATAAGCACATGCACAAAACCTGACACGGGCACATTTCTTTCTCTCTGAGGCAGGGTGACATAAAAAATACATCTTTTATAATCCTAAAGTATGAAAAGCATTTTAGAGATTTAAAATATGAATATTTGGGTATTAGTTTATTTAAACAATAATAGTACTGATGTAATACATCAAGTACAAATGCCCATGCCAGCCCTGAGATAGTTTTTCATTCTTTTGATCTCAAACTTGTAGCAATCCTCCTGCTTCAGCCTCTCAAGTGGTAGATTATGGGCATGATCCACCATATCAGCTCCAAGTATCTTTCAAATAACCACTAGCTGGCAAATTATTTCCATTAGTTTAGTTTTTTGGTTTTTTTTTAAAAAAAAAAAAAAAAAAAACAGAATAGTACAAATTAATTTTAACTTTCAAAATTTAATTTAGCCTAAAATTAAAATTGACTTGTTAACTATCTCAAAGGTGTTTTTAAGTAACAATCTCTAAACAGAATACTTTAAAGGAAAAGTATAATTTATATATATATATATGTATATATATATATATATATATACATATATATGAATGAATGAATGAATGAAAAGATTTTCTGTTACTTTTGTGTGCCTCCCACCACCACCACATGTCATATGTAGGTGACCTCAGGGACCAGAAAAGGCATTGGATCCCCTGGAACTAGACAGTCATCAGCTGCCCAATGTATGTGTCAGGAGGCATATCTGGATTCTCAGGAAGAACACAGTGTTCTTAACCTGTGAGACTTCTCTCTAGCCCCAAATGATCTTTAAGAAGAAAAGGCAGAAGATGAAGACGAGATAAATACTTCTTTTTTACACACTGTTTATGTACCCAGTTGCAGAGAACAACCTATATTTCCTCGGGTACAAGAAGATTTTTTTTTTTTTTTTAATGCAAGCTTAGAAGTTTAGAGTGAGTGACTGACTAGGGGATCTCGTCCCTCAAGAGCCGACTGTAAAAGAACTACTTTAGAGAAAAGAATCCTAAGTAATGCTTAAGGCTCTTTTCAGATATTTTTTGAATGGAATTCACATTTAAAACATAGCAGTTTCTTTCTGTAGTGTGATCTGAAAAGTCACACTTAGCCTCAGTGCTTCTCACACCTCCTGGGCTCTAAAAACTGGAACAGACAACTAATATAAAACTGTTCTAGGAGAAGCAACCCGGGGGCCTTCAGTCTTTCAGTAACTACCACTCTTAGCTGACTAAAAGCCACATGGTCAGACTTTCACCCCATGAGAGTTTATGGATTTTTACTGCTAAATTGAGTCTTTAAGATAAGAAACCTTGGAGAATTACCATTAAGATTCTGGCCTGGCAATGTAACTCACTTGGTAAAATGTTTGTATAACACACATAAAGCCGTGGGCACCACATAGACTAGGTATAGTAGTCTGACCTGTATTCAAGGTCATCCTTGGCTACATAGTGAGTACCAAGCCAGGATGGGGGGGACGACGACCACTAGAAAAGGAACTCAGCCTGACCAATGGTATCTATCACAGACTGGCAGGCAAATTATTGCACAGGAAGAGGCAAAATAGAAGTTCAAGGCTGGCTTGGATTATATCTTGGGGTAAGGATATATAGTTCAATGGGGGAGAAAAGAAGAAAAAGGTATAAGATGTAAAATACTATGAAATTTGAATGGTAGTACCTACAAAGTAAGCTCTAAATAACAAGATAGACAGATATTATTCTAGATATTAATCTAGATAGACAATTAATCTAGATATTAGGCAATGATATGACCAATTTCAACCAATCATAAGAGACATCTAGAAAACTTCTGCCGAGTTAAAAAATTAGAAATGAACCAAAATATGATTTTAATTAATACTGGCACACACCTTTAATCCCAACACTCTGGAAGAAGAGAAGATGAAGAAAGACAGGTCTCAGTAAGCTTGAGGCAGCCTCTGTCTCAAAATAACTACTCTTTAAATATGTTTTTATTTTTTTTTAATTTTTGTTTTTGTTTCTTTAGTCTTTATGTAGTTCAGACAGTTATACAATTCTTTTGTTTCAGTCTCCTGAGTGCTGAGATCACAGGTATAGGTCATGTTCATTGGCTTTTCCGTTTCAATTTCAAAGACTGTATATAATTGTATAATAAACCATTTCCCTTAATTACACCACAAGTTAAATACAGTTCAATGCATTTAGAAACTTAAATTACCCATGATTACATTTCAAGTTGTTTCAGTTCTGAGAGTAAAATATATTTTTTTTAATTGCAGAAAACAATAGCTCAAGATCATAAAGCAATGTTGTAAATCATTAAATGATAAATGTTTTATTTAGTTCATTATATTTCAGATAAACATGCGTATTTACAATCCAATTTCTTTGTTGTAGAAAATTATTTTAGGGTGTGTTATATTAGTTTATGCTCTGGAACATTGGTTTAAGGATGTAAAGATGTGGTGCTTTTGTTTGACTCTGTTAAGCTGTTTTACTTTACCTGTCTAAACATCTGAGGGTCTGATAAAGAGCTGAACATCCAATAGAGAGGCAGAGAAAGGACAGGTGGGGCTAGCAGCGAGAGACTGCAAATAGAAGGAGAAAAGGAGGAGGGAAAGCAATGAAGGAGCAAGGAGAAGAAAGTGGACTTTAGGAGCCTGCCATGGGCAAAGTCAAGGAAAAGGCCCAAAGGCAAAAGGTCTTGGGATAATTTAAGATGAGAAAAGCTGACTAGAAACAAGCGAAGGTAAGGCCAGGTATTTATAAGTACTAACAGGTAACTGGATGTGTGCTTCATTTGGGAGCTGGGTAGCAGGCCCTCAAAAGAGTATAGAGCAAAAGAATAAAGAGTAAATAACAACCAACAACAGTCCTCTGAAAATTATTTTTAGGTATTCAATATCTTTTTGGTTAATAGAAGAAGAAAAAAAAAAAAGAAAGAAAAAAAAACCCAGGAAAATACTCTTTAGAATTCTTAATTTAGAATCCTTTATGTTTTTAACAAAAGGTCTGCTGGACCTCACACTGATAACAAATTCACACACCTACATTAATAAAGACACTTGGTATAGACATTTATTTTTAAATAAAACAATGTACTCTCCATTTTAAAAGGTTTTATCTGGGATCTATGATATAGAATACATCATCATTACCTTTAGAGTAATGGAAGAAAAAGTAGACATAACAAAATGCTGATATTTTCAGAAGTAAGCATAGACAAGGTAAAAAAATTAACCTTAAATTTCAAGCATAATTCAATCATTCAAACTATTTTTGTTGTTTCCAATGAACTTAAGCAATTAGTTATAACCAAGGAATTGAGAGATCTTCAACAATTGTAAGGTTAAGAAATCTTCCCTCAGTGAATAAGAGAACACCAAAGGAAAAAGATAACCTAAAATAATGGATTTTTCATTTCAGCCAAGTTGATTAATTGGGTATAGAGAATTAACAAAGGAGTGTCCTCAATCACACAGCCTGTTAAGAAAGACCTAGATATGTTAATGACTCAGGTGACTGATAAAGGAACTTCCTTAACCTCACACATATGTTGTAATAATGCTTTTTGAGATAATTGTAACTCATATGCAAATATGCATTTGCATGAGCTCTCTCTCCATCTTCCTCTCTCCTATTGATTTTCCAGAGTGGGGGTGGTATAGGGAATGAGAGAGGAGAGTGGAAGAGAAGAAGAAAAACAGGAGAGAAACTAGGCTGTCAGAAATGTTCCTTTTGGAACATAGTAAGCTTTCTGACCCTGCTGTTAAATTCCATGAATGGGACAGTGAGGAAAAGTTATAAAAACACTCCTGCCAACCAGCTAGTGTTGTAGAAACACTGAAAAATGAAGTAAAAATAACTGAATGTTTACCATTTCTTAAAATAATCAGAAAATTTAAGAAAGTACACAATTTATAACACTAATGATACACTTTGGAATGTTTTAAGATAAATTAGTATAGTTTTAAAAGAGGTGCTGATACCACAGTAACTATAATAAAATTTCCAGTACAATAATGTAATATTGAAGATGGTGCTGAAAACAAAGAACGAAGCCCCTGCCCCTCCCAAAGCCAAAGAGCAAAGGCCTTGAAAGCCAAGGTGGTAGTGACAAAAGGTACCCAAAATCCAAGACTCTGAAATTCTCTAGGCAGTTTGTCCAAATACCTTTTGGAAGAGCATACCCAGAAGAAACAAGCTTGATCACTACACCATCATCCAATTCCCTCTGACCACTTGAGTCTGCCATGAAGAAGATAGAATACAACGACACACTTGTGTTCATTGTGGATGTCGAAGTCAACAAACACCAGATCAAATAGACTGAGAAGAAAACTCTATGACATTGACTTGGCCAAAGTCAACACCCTGATAAGGCCTGACTGAGGAAAGTTCAGTAGGCTCCTGATCATGATGCTCTAGATGTTGCTAACAAAACTGGGATCACCTAAACTGAGCCCAGCTGACTAATTCTAAATATATACTTTTTCAACATTAAAAGCTGTTAATGTTGAGACCGATCACCTTGTATATTAAAAGTCTGCATATCCTGTTCAGGATAAACAAAAAAATCTTTGTTCTTTCAAAGAAAAAAAATGCACCTAGAAAGAAATTTAAAATTCTCAAATAAGCAAAGCAGCAGAAAAATAACTCCTGAGGCAATAAACATTGAAAAAAAAAAAAAAAAACCAAAAAAAAAAAAAAAAAAAAAACCCACACTTCAAGAGCTAAAGTTGTATTTTAAGTTTTAGCTGTTGTGCTTAGAGCTCTATAGAACAAAAATGCCTCTAACCTGTGAGCCCCATTTTCCCAGAGACAGATAACTTCTTGGGATGCTGGGAGTTGTTGGCCACATAAAATGACAAGTTACGCACTTTCCCTTCTGTAAAGAAGTTTACAGAACTGCCCTGTTTCTTCCCTCTTGAAGTAAAAAGGGTACTTTATTCTTGATATTAGATTTTAAACTACTTTAAAAGAAAATTTAAATTTAAAAATCTGGGATTGCATTTAAAGAACAGTTTATAAAATATTTAAATATAAGGCTAAAGGATGTCTTAAAGTTTTATGAAATGTTTTATATTATTACAATGTCTTTGTTAATGTAATCTTAAAAATAATTAAGTAGCCAACCCTCGCCATCGAATCTGGAGTGCTGCCCTGCTGTAAGAAACTCAGAGAAAGGCATCAGAGAAGACGGCTCTATCTCCAGTACACGTGCCCAGGCACACCTATAATTTCTGTTATTAGAACCTTTAAAAAATATATGAAGATCAAGTCAAGATGGTGGGGCCCACCAACTCTAGCCAGACCACAGAGTATCTTGAAGAGGGCCACAGGCATGAGAGGGCAACTGAGTAAGCCACCAGAAATGTCTTCAAGGGCAGAGAGATGTACAGCAGCCTGGAGCTCTAGAGGATCCTGCCCCCAGATGCCCTGCTCAGACTATACACACTGAATCTGGGTAGCAACAAGATATCTGAGACAAGACTCAGTGATAATCCAGAGTTTATGTTCCTTCAGAAACCAGAGACCTTGAACCAGACCAATGACTCACTGCAGTAAGTCTTTGCATGTAAATACACACACACACACACACACACACACACACACACACACACACACACACAGTGACACACTGCAGTTTGCAATGCCACTTTGATAAATAAAAGTGTGATAGAGAGGTGGGAATGATGATGGGATAGGTGTTGCCAAGAATGTGTTGCCCAGCCCCATAGTCACCCTGGCTCTGAGCAATGGCAGGATGTCTCCAATCGAAACGGGTTCATTTTCTGGATTGGAGCTACTTGAAAAACACAGAGCCAGCAGCACTGTGAGCAGCAGCTCAGTTTGCACAGGCTCTGCTCCTTGACTGCCCTCTGAGCAATTACAGTATGTCCTAGATGGACAATGGTTTGGGCTTTCTGAAAAATCCTCCATAGTCAATGCCACCCAGAGAGGCCATGTGGGTGTCCAAGGTCTGTCCTGGCAACTGAGGTCACATCGATGTCTGTGGTCTGTCCTGCAGCCAGCTGGCATGTAGGTGTCTGGGCCTGTGCTGCCACAGAGGTAATGCCAATGTCTGTGGTTTGGAGCTCTTGCTGGAGGTCATGTTGATGTCTGTGCTACCACCAGAGGCCATGCTCTTTGTGGTTTGTGCTGCAGTCTGGGGCCATCTATATGTCTGTGGACCATCCTGCCACAGTGGGCCATGCCCATGTCTGTGCTGCTGCTAGAAGATATGTTGAAGAGTGTGGCCTATGCTGCTGCCTGAGGGCATGTTGATGCCTGTGACCTGTGCTGCTGCAGAGGGCTAGGTTGATGTCTGTGGTCTCTGAAGCTGCCAGAGGCATTTTCTGTGGTGTAGCTGGAAGCCAAGTAGATGTCTCTGATCTGTGCTGCCATCAGAAACCATGTTAATGTTCATGATTCATGCTGTGACCATGTTGATATCTGTGGTCTACGCAACCATGAGAAAACATGGAAGCATCTGTTGCAGTGGTATCAATGACTCCAACATCCCCCACCACATACACACCCCTCCCTGTACCAAAGAAAAAATAAACAATCTAGACAGGAAAGCATTAAGGAGAGTATTTAAAAATTGTGAAGATGCTAAAGTATAGCTCTTCATAGTTGTTGGTTTCTGATGGTGGAGGAGATGAGAAAGGACTCATTTATGTTTAAGGGGCTGACTACTGGGAGTTTGACCATGCTGCAATGAGTACATGAGCAACGCAAATTGTAGCGTGCATACGTGTGTGCTTGTTGTCTTGCGGGGGGGGGGGGGTGGCTTTTTTTGGCAACTATGATTAGATACATGTATGACATTGCCAAATAATAAAAATGTTATTTTGGAAATATAAATAAGAGGAGGGAGGGAGGGAGGGAGGGAGGGAGGGAGCAAAAAAAAAAAAAAAAAAGTATTAAGAGTTGGGCCACAACTATGTGCACCAAATACTAAACACCAGAAACTGTGATGGTCCTATCTTATGATGCAGTAAGACAATGACTTATAACCTCAAGTCTATTCAGGCAAACAGAGACTGACTTAAGAATGAATGTCTAACCTCTTGTCTTTACTAACTTTAGCATTAGCTATTTTGATAAACTGAGTCACACCAGAAACTGTGATTTTTCTATCAAGGACCAGAAAAGTAAAGCTGGCAGTCTCCCTATGAACTGTACCTATGATTTAAAGTTTTATTTTTATACTAAATTATTTTTTAAGGCTCAAACTTAAGAACGATAAAGCTATAAAATCCTAATCTAATAACAGGTACTAACTTGCAAAAACTGTTAAACATGATTAAGACATTAAGTTAATAGTGAGTCATTTGGATCAGAACAGATCAAATTCTTTAATGTGTTCAGAACTGTATTTGTAGTCATGGTAAGTTCAAATGTAATTAACTACAAGAATAAGCTTTATTTAGCCTCCTGTGTTTTGAGGTTAAGCATAAAGCAAGTAACTAACTCATGTATACTTAACAGATGATCTTCAAACTCTTCAGAGATTTGCTGAATAAGGCATTTAAAATGTTTAATTAAAAAGTTTCCCATTATAGAGGGAAATGCCATGTCCTAGCAGGAACCCTAAGGTCTCCAAAGAAGACAATGTGGCACCAACTACTCCTCCTGGATTGTGGTATAGCTAACCACTGGGATAAGTCCTGGCCCCACTGCCAGGGACTCCCCCCCAACACATCAAGCCACATAACTGTCACCCATATTCGGAGGGCCTAGTTCAGTCCCATGCAGGTTCCCTGTCTTTCAGTCCAGAATCCGTGAAGTCCCACTAGTTTAAGTCAGCTGTCTCTGTGGTTTTCTCATTATGTTCTTGAGCCCCCCTTGTTCATGGCTCCTTCTCCCTCTCTTCAACTGAGCTCCAGGAGCTCAACTCAATGCTTGGCTATGTGGGTCACTGCTTCTGCTTCTATCAGTTACTGGATGTAGGTTCAATGATGACAATTAAGGTGGTCACTACTCTCATTATAGGGAAGGCCAGTTCAGGCACCCTCTCCACTATTACTAGGAGTCTTAACTAGGATCCTTGTGGATTCCTGGGAATTTCCTTAGCACCAGGTTTCTCCCTAATCCCATAATGGCTCCCTCCAAGATATCTCTTTCATTGCCACCCTCTCTCTGTCCCCTCCTTCAACTCAGCTCTCTCAAGCCATCATGTTCCCACCCCGTACCTCCTCCCTTTTACCCCCCTCCCCAGTTTACCCAGAAGATCTTAACCGTTTCCCTTTCCTGGGGCTGGGGTCCGCCATGTGTGTTCCTCTTAGAGTCCTTTTTTATCTAGCTTCTCTGGTGTTGTGGATTGCACTCTGATTATATATTGCTTCATGACTAATATTCACATGAGTTTGTCTTTCTGGGTCTGGGTTACTTCACTCACGATGTTTTTTTTCTAGTTCTATCCATTTGCCTGCAAATTTCAAGGTGTCTGGTTTTTTTTGGGTTTTTTTTTTTTTTTTTTTTTTTTTGGTTTTTCTGTTTTGTTTTTGTTTTGTTCTGTTGAGTAATACCACTTTTTCTACAATGTGGATTTTAGTACAGATTATAAACAGTGGAAATGCTAATGTTATCGATCTAAAACTTTTATTTTTTTATAACCTAAAAAAATCTTGTAAGCTTCAGGGAGTCATAAAACTCAAATCCACCTTTCATAGGTCAAATGGATTCCAGGTAAAATACAGCTTAGGTTTCCCTACCTGCCTATTCCTGAGGATGTGAACTCACTCCCCTCCCCCTCTTGGGACTCCTCTCTTTCTCCAACTAATAATAACTATGGGTTTGAAAGTTGCAAATGTAAGATTTCCCTTTAAGTTCCTAAAGTTTAACTTCTGTCCTATATCTATCTCAGCAGATTTCCACTTAGCTGACAGACACCATCCAGGAAATAGATGCTGACTACAAATTGCTCCAAATGACTACAATTCATGGATTTGATAAAAGCTGACATGAACTAGTCCAACTAATGTAATTGGTCCCTGTTTCTTCAGCTGGGCCAGTCAATCAGATGCTTCTGATGAATGCCACATGGCCTGAATCCCCTCCCAGCCTTTGACAAGTAGTTCAGCGTTCCTGAGCCCTGAAAGACATTATTCTAATTTCAACTACCTTTATCCTCAACAGGCTAGAATGTTATGTCAAAAGAAAACTCCTTGACATAGGGAACAAAGTGCCTACCTAGAATGCCTATGTGCATACCAGGAAGGTACCTATTAAAACCAATGATGTAGCTGTAAGCTTTTATGTGTTTGACCCAGTCCCATAGCTGCTTATAAAATAATCATTCAATATTAATCACAAACTGTTTGGCCAATTGCTCAGGCATATTACTAATTCTCACACTTAAATTAACCCATTTCTATTAATCTGTATATCACCATATAGCCGTGGCTCAATAGTAATGCTCTGGCATCTTGCTCCACATGGCATCTCCCTTAATCCAACTTCCTTCTCTCCGTATTTCTGTTTGGATTTACCACCTGGCTCCAGTCTGCCTGGCCATTGGCCAAATCAGCTTCTTTATTAACCAATGGTAATAAAACCTATTCACAGCATACAGGGGGGCATCTCATATCACAAACAGACCAGATCTACCAACAGGTAGAGTTATTAGCTTAAGCAGTTCTACAATATGATAGGGCATTTGAACTGCTCTATGTAGAAGGAGGTTATTGTGTGGCTTTAAGAAAAAAATTGTTGTTTCTATACAAAGCCACTCAGGAATCATTTGAGATAATTTGGCTATACTCAAATTTAAACACACACACACACACACACACACACACACACACACCAGAAAAAAAAGGGACCCAAGATAAAATAAATGTCTAGTTCCGTTATGATAGTCACTATGAAAGAAGCCACCACAGGTCATTGGCCCTTCTGTTTCTGTTAATTACTATTGTCCCCTGCATCATTAATACCTTAACTAGATATATAAATTCCCATCTGGGTGCCATTCAAGTAATGTTTACCTACCAGAGTCAAGAATTTGACTCAGGATACAACTCAAAGGAAGAATGTGAGAGCTAAAATTGTATGCAATTGAAACTAGATTAACAAAAAACACAGGAAAAAGAATGAAACTGGAGGGTTTATATAATTTGATTTTAGAACTTACTATAAAGCTACAATAATCCATATAGTGGTACTGGTGGAAGGTCAATTGAACAGGCATATGTATCTACCAATGAGAAATACATGATACTTTGCTATCCAAGAGAAAAAAAGCCCATATTCCTACTGAAAAAAAAACTATAACAAATGTTAACAGCAGTGCCTAGCACACACTAGTCACTTGGTTCAATTCCCAATACCACCTCCCAAAGGATCTAAGAATAGTAGTAACAGTTAGTGCAACAACATAGACGAATCTCAAAATAATATGCTGAGTGTAAGATGAAAATAAGAGAAGAAAAAGAAATGTATGATTTCATTCACATAAATATTAAAGTACATAAATTCCTCTATAATAGCATGTTAGTTTAGTGGTTTCTAAGGAACAAGATGACAAAAGGAAAAGCAGGGGAAAAAAACTTTCAAACCATCTGAGTACATTTGTTCAAGTGATAAACAAATTTCATTACTTAAAGAGTTTTTACCAGATTAAGTATATTAGCATTTATCAAACTGGATGTCTAATATACAGTACACTACTATAAACCACACCCCAATAAAGGAGAACACATGCCCTGAAAATGTTGTAAAAGTCAACTGTTAGTATGTGCAGATTTTTAAATGCCAGGTTTGGGATTAAGATTTTTTTTTTCCAACAGACATTAACAAAGTCCATGAAATAATTTCTTCATATTCACCACTATCTTTGATAAGGCTGATGGTTTTACTAACTTTTGGATGGTTTCCAGGTAAGTAAACACCAAAGAAAAATATGCAGAAAATGAATAAGCATACCTTGATTTGTGCAAAGGGTCTTTCATAACCTCCAACATAGAGAAGGCCAACATTCTGAGGAAGCAACCTATAAGGTAGAAAAAAGTAAAATAAAGAAAACATCTTATGTATAAAGTACTCTGCCTTTGCAATAAGGGTGTATAATAATAATAAGTGGGGAGATTGGAAATAGGACTCAATCAGCAAAGTGCTTACTGTACAATTATTAGGACCTGAGTTTGATTACCCATAATCCACGAGAAAAAGCCAGGTGTGCTGCAACAGCCTGTAATCCAGGCACTGGGGAGGTGGAAGCAGGATCACTGACCAATCAGTCTAGCCTAACTGCCAAGTTTTGAACCAACAAAAAGATTGTCTCCTTCCCCTTCCCAAAAGAAATCAAGATAGAAAAGATCTACAAAACAATACCCAAAGTTGATCTCTAGCTACACACACACACACACACACACACACACACACACACACACACACACACACACACAAGAGAGAGAGAGAGAGAGAGAGAGAGAGAGAGAGAGAGAGACAATAAAATGTCTCTAATAGAAACTATGAAAAATGAATATGCAATTATTGTCTTTTGTACAATGAGATAGTAATACCAAATGAATGCTTCTATTCTAAAATAAAAAAATATGCGTAAAATGTTAAAAATGGGGCAGGAATGTAACTCAAGTAGATAAGGTAATTAGAATAGCATATATGAAACCTGGGTTCAAATTCCAGTACAGCATAAAACTGGATGTGTTGTCACAGGACGGTAATGCTAGCACTCATGAGATATAAGCAGGAGGATCAAAAGTAGAAAAAAGGTCAGCCTCAGATACACAGAGAGTTCTAGGCTAGCTTGGGCTACTTGCTTCTTCTACGGCTCAAAAAACTTCATGAAAATTAAATATAAAATACACTTAATAATTCTAGTAAGATTACTAGTGTCTTTGGAAATGAGGTGACAATATTATAATCAAATATTTAATTGAAGAACCAGTGAATGCATGCCTATACCACGTATTATAGATGATAATGACCTTAATTCTGTGTTACCAAAACTGACTAAATACTCCAAACAAAAAAGTGGCCTTGACCCATGGTAAAAACATATCTGTCACTGGAAAGCAGTGAGATTATGGAGAGCTAGGTTAAAGTCTGAATACATAGGAGTCACAGCATGCGTAAGGAGTAAGTCAAATTATATATGGCTTTACTCCCTAAATCATCCTTTCATTTCTTCCCATTCAGATCTCTAGAAAGTCCACTATGTCCTTTTCTTTTGGGTATTTTGAACTAGATGCATGCCTTGTGCCCACAGAGGCCAAGAGAAGGCCTCAGATCCCCCAGAACTTGAGTAAAGAAAGAGAGGGTTGTAAACTCATAGATGCTGAGAGTCAAACCTGGGTCTTTTGGAAGAGCAACCAGTACTCTTGAGCCCTTTATTTTCCTTTCTTAAGACACTCTTTACTATGTAACCCAAAGGGGCTTCTAATTCATGGTGGCCTACTTAGCTTCCCAAGTGCTACCATTATGATCCTGTGTCAATCAGAGGTCTATCATTTGCACTGAAACTCCAGGTGGGTTTTGTTTGTGGTACTGGGAATTGCCCTTAGAGCCTCATATAAAGGCAAGTGCTCTATATAGAGCTAAATTCCTAGCCCATATTAAAACATTATAAATGAAGAAATACTGCCATTAGAACTTTATAATAATTAAAAAAAAATTAGTAGTGGAATAAGCTATGGAAAGGACATAAACACTAACCATAGTGTGGGGAATCATGACTTTGGCCTGGCCTAGCTGCCTTGAGAGACATGTGTCATATATTTCTCAGGTTAGAGTCCATGGCAGGGGTGAGTGGGTGGGGTTGAGGGAGAGGGAGTGGGTATGCCTTCCAGTTCCTGAGAGACCATCACATTCCCTCAGGCAGTGAAGTGTTCAGATGCTTTGTGTTTCTCTGTATATTCCCTCAGACGTCAAGTAAGCATGGAAGGTTGACAGGACAATTGGTAATCTTGTGTACCCTGTGTAGCATACAAACATCATTCTATCCTGGCAACTACAGCTGTATTGATACTGCTAAGTGACACTTATATTCTGTTGCTGATAAAGGTATAAAAAGTCTGAATGCTCTTAATAAAATATTATAGCCTCAGCCTTACTGTGTCTCCTCCAATTGGCTTGGTTTAATTCCTCACAAACATATCTGGTAACTTCAGCCTGCCTGGTAATTAAACATAGCACTTATCCCATAGTATATCTCATTCTTTTACCATAATTTTTTTCCTAAAAGACATGTAAATAAATGGACATATAACTTCATTTTTAGCATTAATCTATGGAGGGAAAGCCTGTATTCTATACCCCAAATCTCCATGCACAAATATATCTAAGAGTCTACAGCTTTTAGGACAGGTAACAGAATTGAAATGAGCTGCAGGATAACTATACATTCTATTGCATGCATCTGAAAACAGAACCCTCAAATATACTTGTTTACTATGTATGTATATATGTTTGTATGTATGTATATAGTAAACAAGTGTCAATTCAAAGCAAGCCAATGGAATCTTCTCAGTGTGCCATACTGGCATAATCACAGAAAATAAGCATACTTAAGATTATTATAGCAATCTCCTTTTTGGGCTGTTTGCTTTTGGTTTTTGAAGCAGAACTATGGAGCTTTCACTGCACACTCCTGGGATATCCTGGAACTTCCTAACTACACCAAGCTACTTCTACCTCCAAGTACACATGCATCTCTGCAAGATCTGACATAACTGTTTCTTTAAAATCCAATTAATAGCTTTAAAAACTCGATCTCAAGAGTTTTGGAATCCACATTTATTAATATCTTTTTTGACAATAGTGTGATCTTTAGATGTCACTGAGGACAGACATGAGATGTTTGTGTGATTCTTCTCCACTGGTATGGACTACCTAGTGAGATGAAGAAAGCAAACATCTTAAAGCATGAAACAGGACACAATTTCAGTCTCCTCAGAACAATCTCTTATACCCTGTAGGGACAATAACACACACTAGCAGAACATTAACAGTGACATACACAATCCTGAACTAAACTCATTTAGTCAAATCCCTTTTTACATTTAGAATATAAGTGAAAACATGTCAATAATATACTATAACAGACATAATAAAGGGCATTTGTTTACTTGAGTCAAGTACAAAGTACAAGATATGTCCCTAAATCTGAGCAATAAAATGAGAAAATTCTTGCCATGCTTTGACAACTAAGAAATTCAACCAAGAAAACCTTGATCCATTTCTGGTAGCATCTATATATAGTAATCGTAATTAAAAATGTTCACAGAAAACAAAGGTTCACATAAACCTCCTTTAAAAGTAAGAATAACCACTGTTCATACAAATAGACAGTAGGAAAGGAAGATAATAAAAGCTGGCTGACATTTAAAAGCCAATATATATATGCCTCTCATTACTACGCACGCACATCTCAGGAAGTTTGCCAATATACTATTTAGTGTGTACCTCCCTTTAATTTGCTATCTAAAAACTACATTTCCTCATCGTTTTCTTAAATGTTACCAGTAAGACTTTATTTTTTACCTTTATGAACATCTATTATTCTTTATCACGTATCTTACTATCTTTACTTGAACAGTTTTGCTGTTGTTTGTTTAAAACAAAGTCTTATTGTATAGCTTTGACTCATCTGAAACTCACAGAGATTGCCTCCTAAGTACTGAGATTAAGGCATGTGGCATATACCATAACTGGCCTCATTTGAATAGTTTTAAATATGTATTATGATTTAAAAGCCTTTGATAATACTTTGCTAATACAGGTTTCCATTTTTAAAGTGGAATACTCCTTTAAATGTTTTTCTCTTCTAAAAGATTATTTTACTAAATTGTATACATAATTACTGCCAAGTAATAAACATCATATACCATGACAGGGTGCTTTACTAGTGTTCATTTTGCTTTTGATTTCCCAAACACAAATAGAAACAACTGTCTATACTGGAAACATCCCAAATTGTTCCCACAAACACCTCTCAATGAAAGGAAAGCAAACACTGGGGGGTAACAGAACAAATACTACATGAACTTCATTCACTGTATGCTGACATCTGACACATACTGACTCATACTTGTGTACTGGAAGACACAGAAGCATCCCTTCAAAAAGCAATCAAATCTACACTTACCTCAAATTAAAAATTTTAAGAAAAGATGGGTGTGGAAGCACACATCTGTAATCCCAGCATTTTTGGAGGCTAATGTAGAAACATTGGTTGGGGTGGGGGGAGGACACTAAAATGAGATCTCAAGGAACAAAAACAAAAAACAAAACAAGAACCTAATAATTTAAAATTGACTGTAAAGGCTGGAGAGATGACTTAGCAGTTAAGAACACTGGCTGTTCTTCCAAAGACCCATGTTCAATTCCCAGCACCCATATGGCAGCTCATAATCTTCTGCAACTCTATTTTCAGGGGATCTGATGTTCTCTGGCCTCTATAGACATCAGGAACGCACATAGTATACACTCATACTACAGGCAAAACACCCATACACATACACTATGTATAATCTGATATGATTTCAACTTCCAATAAAATACTTTGAAACAACATTCAGTACTCTTTCATCTTTGTATGCTTTATGTACATGTATGTTGTGTTCACTTGTGTGAATGTGGTCACATCTGTGTGCAGGTATTGGTGCAGAGGTCAGAGGATAGGTATGAGTCCTTCACTTCCACTTTGTTTGAGACAGGGCCTGGGTGCTTACAGGACATTTCCTGTCTCCGCCCTCTACCATGACAGAAGCCCTGAGGTCACAGACACAGCATCTAACCCAACTTTACTTGGGTTCTAGAAAGTATAGCTTAGATGCTCACACAGAAAGTATTTTATCCACTGACCCAATGTTCCAGGCAACACAGGGTACCACATACATTATTTGCAAAATATTCCCACCACTTAATTCTCACAGATAAACTGAAATTTATTTAATAAAGAGCATACTACAGAGGATTAAAATACTCAAAGTATTTACTTTAAAATAATTAAACTAAGTGGATTTCTAATAAGAGAGAAAAGAAACCACAAATACTCAGAACAGAATCTTTTTTAAAGAGGGGGTGGAACTGGGAAGATGGATCATGAGTCAAAAATATTCCCTATTCTTTCTGAGTGCCAAAATTGAATTCCCAGCACCTACATTAGCTGGCTCCATGGAATCAAATGCCCTATCTTCCAACTTCCAAGGATACTTGAAGACATGTGTTATATACTTACATGGACAGATAAACACACACACAAAATCTTTTTAAAAAACAAAATTGTACAAAGAACAACTAAACATGCATTTTATGCATAAATACTTTTATACCAACAAGCTGCAAAATTCTGAATAAGAATCCTAGGAAAATACAAAAATGAACTGCTAACTATGAAGTCCAAAGCTCCCATAAAGAGCAAAGCTATACTATCTGCAAGAAAACAGTTGGACAAAATCATAGTAAGTAAATTAAGCCAGAAAGACAAATATTCTGTTTTCTCTCATGTGTGACTCATATATTTTATAAAGACATATAAATCATGACTGTATTATTTTTCTTTCATCTGTGGTTTCTGCATTTTGTATAGATACTGCCTGGGAGAACAAAGGGGACTCACAGGAAAGAAAGAGACAGAGAAGGGTAGGTAATATACAAGAGGTAATATTGACACAAATATATACTGAGATAAAAAATGTCCTTATGCAGCACAATACCATGTACACTGAACATATATAATCAAAAGTTTTCAAAGCTAAGTCTTTTTAGATTTATAGCATTTAGAAATGATTTCAACAAAGAAAACAAAAGATCTAGCTAGATTTACCAAATTCTACCAAAGGTTTAGAGATAAAATTAACTCTAATCACACGTAAAAAAGAAATGTTTCATTTTATTAGATAATTAACAGCACAATTCTTGAAAGTTGGATAAGAAGAAAAAATATAAAAAATAAAAAGCAATCTTAGAACTGGCAAGATGGCTCAGCAGGCATAAGTACTTATTTACCACACAAGCCTGATGACCTAAATTCAATCTCTAGAACCCTGTAAAGAAGGAAGGAGAGAACCAACTCTACAAAGTTATCATCTGACATATACACACAAAAGCTAATAACATAAATTTAGGAAGTACAAAATTGACAAGCACTCATACACAGAGAGCAATCTTGGTCCAGAAAATACAAAGTCACAGAATGAGAGAAAAAAATTGCAAAAACCATATCTGAGCTCTAATGCCTTGAGTGTTTAAGACCCTAGATTCAAACCCCAACACTGCCATCTGAAAAAAAAAAAAAAAAAAAAAAAAAAAAAGTACACCACATAGAATATACAAATAGAAGAGGTTTGGGACTTGGGAGATTGCTCAGTTGGTAAAGTGAATGCTGCACAGCATTAGGACCTGAATTGAGATCTCTAGCAACCACGTAAAATGCCAGACACAGCAATACTTGCATATAATCTGAGGGGTTTGCTAGCCAGGTTGATCAGTGAGTTCCAGGTTTAATGAGACCCTGTCTCAAAAATAAGGTAGAGAGTAACAAGAATACAGCATGGAAGTCGACCTACAGCTTCCACTAGCACACATGTAGAGCACACATTCACATGGTGATGATCAATGTCACAAGTCATAAACAAATGCAAACTGAAATAATAAGTACCACTACACATCCATGAGATTGGCCAAAATGATACCGACACTGTCAAATGCTGGTGAGGATACGGAACAAGAATGTACACTGGTCACTGGTGAGCACACGAAACAGCAGAGCTACGGTGAAATATTAGTAATTTCCTTACACTGTTAAGCTCCATTTTCTTAAAGGCAGGAGCTCACTGTGTAGCTCTGGATAATCTGGAATTTCTATGAAGACCACCAGGATGGATGAACTCAGAGAGATCAACATGCCTCTGCTTCCCCAGTACTGGGATTAAAGGTATGAACCATGACACCTGAAGCTAAACATTTTTCCTAACCATAAGATCTAGCAATACCACTTTCTTAGTGTTTATCAAAGCACAAGCATATCTATACAAACAAACACCAGAATAGGAATTTGTTTTAGTTTTTGTTTATTGAAGCAGGACCTAGCACAGCATAAAACTGGGTTGTGGTGATTTATACCTGTAATCTAAGCACTTGTGGTTCAGAAGTTCAAAGTCATCCTCAACTGCACAGCAAGTCTAAGGCAAGCCTGGGATACGTGAGATTCAGTCTCAAAAGACAAAATAAGGATTTGGAGTAATGGCTCAGCTGGTAAAGTGTGTGGCACTTGGACAAAATGCCTGAGTTCAACCCCTACAATCCATGTCCAAAGGCAGATATAGCCATATAAGCCTATTATCTCAGAGCTGGAGAGATTCCTAGGGTTTATTATCAACCAGCCTCACCTATTTGACTAGCTCAAGGACAACAAGAGACCCTGCCTCAAAAAATAAGATGGAGAGAAATCAGGAGACTGAACTTGAGCCCTGACCTCCATACTAATGCACACATACAAACATACACACAGGCATATACTAACACAAACATATATACACCCAATAAATTAATAGCTTAAAACATAAAGGCAATTCACACATAAAAATATAAAACATGCACATTAAATGTAAAAATATTCAAACTTGGAATTAAAGAGGAAAAAGTAAATTAATGCTGGGCGTTGGTAGCACACACCTTTAATCCCAGGGCTCTAGAAGCAGAGGCAGGTGAGTTCGAGGCCAGCCTGGTCTACAAAGTAAGTTCCAGGACAGATTCCAAAACAATACAGAGAAGCCCTGTTTGAGTGGGGGGGGGGGCAAATTAAAACAATATATATCTCATTTCTCACTTATCATACAGACAAAACTTAAAATGTACAGGTAACACATTTCTGTAGTCAAAATCTCAGAAAGGCCCTCATATATACTGTTATTGGAAATGCAAACTAAACCATTCAAGAGGGAAATTTGGCAGTATTAAAAATCTGTCTGCTAATCTCCTATCTAACAATCTGTCTTGAAGGAGCTACACACCCCAAAAACAAACAACTCAGACAAAGCTATGTATTACAGCACTGCCTATAGTTTTGACATGTTGGAGACATATATAGTAGAGTGCTTAAATAAGGATAAATCCACACAGTGAAGTAACACCACAGCTGTGCAATGGAATGTCAGAAATGTTAGAACACAAAACAAAATATAGAGCACACTACCCTCAGTACCCTTGTCAAAGAAGATGTTCATTTATCAGTACACATGTACAAAACAAACACAAGAAAACTAGAGCTGAAAACTAAAGAAGCTGGTTTCCCAGGGGCAGAGAATGCAAAGAAGAGGAACAGAGTATTGGGAGAGTGAAAAGACACTTCTGTGAGGCTCAGGACTAAGACAGTAGCTCCTATACAGAAGAAAGAAAGAAGAAAAAGGAAAAAAAAAGAAGCAAAATTACTCCAAGACAAAAATAATAGAAATATAAATATTACAATAACCCACTTCAGTGGAAGTGGATATGCAAAGAACTTAATTGGAAACTAGTATTTCAAATATATCCTATGTGACCATAAACAAAAACTGGATTTTGTTGTTTTATTTGTTTGTATGTTTGCTCAAGACAGGGTTTCACACAGTCTATCCTAGAACTTAAAGCAATCCTCCTCCTGCAATCTTCTGAGTGCTAGGATTATTTGCATGAGCCACCATACCCAGCTCATATGCTGTTCCTTTTCAAACTTTATTTATTTATTGTTGTGTGTGTGTGTGTGTGTGTGTGTGTGTGTGTGTGTGTGACTGGACATATGTAGAGGTCAGACATATGTAGAGGACATATACATATGTGACTGGACATATGTAGAGGTCAGAACAGCCTTCCTTTATCAAGTAGGCCCCAGGGAACTGAATCAAGAGTATCAAGACTGGCAGTTACGTGCCCTTACCTGTTGCTCTTAAGTTAGTAACTTGCTTCTAGTTATTCTGCAAACATTTTATATGGGGGTTGGTCCATTTGCAATATAAAACTCTTAATTTGGGGCTGGAGAGATGTCTCAACGGTTAAGAGCACTCACTGTTCTTCTAGAAGATCTGAGTCTGGTTCCCAGAATAACTCCAGCTCCAAGTAATCCAATGCTTCTAGCATCCAAGAGCATTTGCAACTTGCATTCATGTACCCACATGTGCACATAATTAAAAATAATAAAAATGTGTTCTTCATGAATTAAGTTGACTCTAATAATTCTAAGTGGACAGCTGATTTGTTATTTCCTGTGTTAAATGTAAATGAGTAGTTTGAAAAGCTTAGTTTAATAGCTAAGTCACTGAAGTAATAAAGTTCCCTACAAAATTGGCTATTTAATAATGCTAACAATTATTGTATGCCTTACCAACCCTACAGAAAGGGAAAAATGGCTTATTAGCGGATTAAACTCCAATTTAAAATCTCAGCTATCATTATATCCATGCATTCACCTCCTCTTTCCTTGACACTAACCTCATGACACTATTCCCAAAAGAATGAAAACAAACACATTACTTCACTGTTGTAGAAAAAAAAAAAAAAAGAATATGTTATAGTTTTACTTTAACTGAGGTGAACTGCCTCACATTTTAGTTGACTAAAGAGATTATGGGATGTAATATAGCATATAAAGAAAACCCTTCTGAAAACAGTTTTAAGAGCAGACAACAGAAATGTTTGTGCACATATCACATAAAATATGTTAAAAGCTTACATGAAGTTCATTTCTGGGATTGAGAAAGTCTGAATGTGGATATCAGTTTTTACTCCTCTTTTTTTAAAGGACCACCCTATATACTCTATAGACAAGACTGTTGACTATGCAGCCCCATTTTCATTTAGAAAAAAAAAAAATACAATGTCGGAAAGCCATTCATGCAACAGGAAATCATATAAGATGTTCTAGAAATCAAATATAGTAAAATGCAAAAGGAATGTATATAACCTATGAATTTTTAGTCAAAATTATAATACAATGTGACATGACACAACTTGCTTCAATAATGGCTATGACAGTCCAAGAGACAAATGTTTGAGACTGCTATAATGTATTCTAATTTTAAAGGCTTCAACAATTCTGAATTTCAACTTCAAAGAATTCTCCAAAAAGTACTGGCTGCCACCTCAACTACAACACAATATAAAGAAATGTTCAAATGTCTCACGGATAAGATATATACACTACACTGAACTTTACTACTAATTTTAGTATGAATACTCCTTCTGTAAGCATAGACTATAGAAATATTGAATTATTTTCATCACAAAACACTGAACCTTATTTTTAAAGTAATTATCACTTTCATGGCTTTAAGTAGAAAGCAGCTCATTTAACAAACAAGCCCTACCTTAATATTAACAGCACATTCTTTTGTTCAACTAAAGTTGTTGGGAGTCTGCAGTCTCCTGACTCCGCCTCTGACAATGGGCGGGACGCCCATGGCCACGTCATCACTAAGTCAGGCTTTACCTGGCTGCGCACGGGACCCAGTTACGCATGTGCAAGCCCCCCTTTTAAAACAAGTGCGACAAGCACATCTCTCTCGCACAGTCTCTCTTTCTCCAGGGCCCCTTCTCTCTTTCTCTCATGCCCACTCTTGAGTATGTAAGACTGTCCTTTTTTTCTTCTCTCCTCTCTCTCTCTCTCTCTCTCTCTCTCTCTCTCTCTCTCTCTCTCTCTCTCTCTCTCTATCTATCTATCTCTCTATCTCCTGTCTCAATAAACTCCACGTTGGGTGCTGAGTCTCCTGTTTGTGTTTCTAAGGCAATAGCTGCAGCAAAAGAACAACAAAAGTAACTACTAACTGGCTAGTTTGTAAAGACCTTGAAGGAACTTTGTGTCTAGCTATAAAGTTCATAGAAAAGAATTTGACTGCAAATTCATTTTACCTTTCCTTTGGGGATCAGCTTGCAACACATTTACAAGCAATAACATTAGATGAGAACTATTTTAATTACTACAGATTTAGAAGTAACAGAAACTCATAGAGATGATTTTTAAAATTTTGCTTTGTCAGGCAGATAGATGTAGTGATACACTATTTATGATTTATCAAAGCTTGCCTGAGGACTCAGAAAGCAAATTCAGCCACAAGCCCTAGGAGTAAGGCATACATCTTTAATCCCAGCAGCCAGAAGCTAGGAGATGGTGGTCCATACCTTTAACCCTAGTACTCAAGATTAAGAAGTAGACAGATGGATCTCTGTGAGTCCAAGGCCACCCAGATCAACACAAGAGAATTATAGCTCAAACCTGTAATCCCAACATTAGGGAAATATAAGAGACAGAAGCAAGGTCTCAATAGATTCACTCATTCTCCAGCCACGCTGAGGAGAGGCAGCAGTTTGAGACTTGGTGAAGAACTCATACTACAAAAACTGTAACATTTCAGAACAAAATAAAATGATGCATGATTTTATACATACTAAAAGCATAGCAGTCCATCAGAAAGCAAAGTGTATTCACACACCTTTAATCCCAAGAGGCAGAGGCAGAAGATCTCTTCGAGTTTTGAGGCAATCCTGGTATACATAATAAGTTAGCTCATAGCCAGCCAGGGCAATATAATGAGACCCTGTATGAAAACACAGAAACAATCAACCACAAGAGAAAGAATAACAAACTTTCAGCTGCCCCACTGCCACAGTACTAATCTTAAAAGCATAAATATCCCAAACACATCAGACCAGCTTGAAATCTATCAAAATGTCACACACTAGACATGGGGAATCATGAAATGACAGCTTCATTTACTGGACTGAAACTTTTACTGGACAGTGCTGGCAAAATTACACAGTTGGCATAACTTAAAATGTTTTCACAACCAGAGCTAAAGAGGTGACTTAGTGTTTAAAAGCCTGACTATTCTTTGAAAGTCCTGAACTCAATTCCCATCACCTACATGGCAGCACACAACTGTCTCTAACTCCAGTCTCAAGGGATCCAATAGCCTCTTCTGGCCTCCAAAGGAACACACAGATAAATGTGCAGAAAAAAATATGCATACACATAAAAAATTATAAATAAAATTTAAGAACTAAAAATAAAATGTCTTAAAACCATGGCTTGAGTGAAGAGAAATGAGCTACACTCCTTAGTCTGACAAGAATTTGTGAAATAGATTATGATCAATACAATCTCAGAATCTCAAAGTACTCAGCCAAAACAGGACTATATTATCTTTTACTTAAATTAATATTCCTTTGGGCACAATGGTGTAACTAAAACATTAAGCAAAGCAACAATTAAGCAAGAACAAATATTATATGATATGCAGAATATGGAAACTCATAAAGACAGGAAATGAAGTAAAGGCTATCAGGGGCTTGGGTGAGGAAGAAATAGAGAAATCCTATTGAATGAGTACAGTTCAGTCTATTTTTCCTGATTTGCAGAACTGAGGATTAAACCTGGGGCCTTGCACATGCTAAACAAGGACTCTACCACAAAAGTCCACCTCACTTCCAGTGACTTTCCATTTGGGATGATAGGAAAGATCTGGTAGTGGATAGTTGAGATATTTGCATGTCATATAAAATATACTTGATGGCACTGATTTGCACATATTAAAATGATTAAACTGTGTCTTTACTTCTGTTGCTGTGATAAAATATCCTGACAAAGCAGCTTAAGGGAGAAATGTTTATTCTGGCTCCCAGCTTCAGGGCATAATACGCACAGTGTAGAAGCCGAGGTGGCAGAAGCTTGAAGCAGCTGGCCACATTGCGTTTTGTCAAACCATCAATTGTACCGCTCAGCTAGTTCTCCTTTTTATTCATTTCAGAGCAACATCCCTAAAATGGTGCAGCCAACATTAAAAGTCGATGGATCTTCCATTTCAATTATCCTAATCCAGATAATCTCTAACAGGTTCCCAGAGGATCATTTCTTAGGTGGTTCTAGACATTGTCAGGTTGACAAATACTAACCATGACTAGTGGTAAACTCATTTTATGTACAATTAACCCCTCCTCCACTCAGTACAACTTAACCAACAATTTTCAAGAGTTTTTTTCTTCAAATCTTTTAGCCCAATCTCCTTCTTGTCTTGCATTATCTCTCTCATATATATATGTAAATATATAAAGTAGATATGTATAAATATTTTATATAATGGAAAATAGATAGATACATAGATAGATACATTCATTCATTCATTCATTCATTCATTCATTCATTCATTCTTAGTTTTTCTTCTTGCTATAATCTCTCCTAAAACTTCTGGTACTTTTCCAGATTCAAACTTTTCTTTATTCAATAATTTTTTATTTCTATTTTTATCCCATTTTGACAGCTAATAAGTATAGTTACAAGATCAGCAAAAGATATTTTGAAGATGAATCCACTAAAAACCAGCACAGAATGGACAGCATTTGCAGAAACAGTCTATTCTGAGAGAGCTGACTCATTGTACAATTTGTAGATGCTTTCTGATAAGGCTATTCTGATGCTGTGGAAAGTTGATCATTGAGAAAGGCAACTTCTAACTCTGGTGATTATTAACTGCACAATGACAGGCAACTCATTTAACCCCTATTTACTCCCAGTATTTTGTAAGGCATATTAGTAAAACATACTTCACAAAGATGTTTTGAGTATTAAATAAAATACATGGTTAGTCTATGTTTAAACTGAACTAATTAAAAAAGCCAGCATATATTCTTAAGATATATACTTATTAAGTAAGAAAAATTAGTTGTATCATATGAAATATTGGAGCTTGTGATCAATGACAACACTGTTTAAAATTAATTTTAGGCAGGCTCCCATAGAATAGCCTTAAACTCACAGCATTCTTCTGTTTCCCGAACCCCATGTACTGCTATTACAGTTACAAGACAGCTATTGTGTCCATTTTAAGAGCTTAAAAATATAATCTTGTCAGAATCTATATGGCACAAACAGGTCTTGCATATGAAATACAAAGGCTACAGAAGCAGGTGGCCAAAGGGAACCCAGAATATATATTGATATATATAATTAGCAAAGATGAATTCTAGACTAGTAGATTTTCAAAGTCTTATGATCCAGATTTTTAAAAAAGATCATTCACAGACATCTAATTCTTTTGTGTTTATTTATTCACACATTCACAGAGGCCCTCTGATGATTGATCAAGAGTCCAGAGCAATCAGATTAAAAGTGTAAATATCAGCTTAGTAGCTATGCATATATGAGTATTAGTAAAGTGCTATAAATCAGAACTGATAATTATAAAAGCAAAAATAAGAAAAACTATGGACTTAAACAATTATGGACTTACACAAACCTTGTACTGGCTTATCTAACTACTAAAGACTTTTAAATGGTGAGAGCTAAAGCTTGCATATTCTCTTAGGAACACAGTCATGGACTACTGGCAATGCTTTAATATTTTAATATTCTTTTAACCACCTGCCATTAGTAAGGATTTGCCCTAGATGGAAATAGTGATGTGAGTCTGTGAAGCATTTTAGAAGCTAAAGCAGGAATACTGCCATGGGTTTATGATCATCTGGGGATACAGGTAAAACCCTATCACAAAGAAAAATAACCTGAAAAAAAAATAAATAAAAGGGATGATGACATTCTTTAAATGAATTAATTAAACTTAATTTAATAAATAAATCAAAAGCATTGGCTAGCACTTGAGTGGCAAAGACAGACAACCTCTACATATAAGTGTGAGGCTAGCCTAGTCATTAAGTTCTAGACCAGCCAGGGCTACATAGTAAGATTGTTCCAAACACAGAGAGTTACAATATCAAATTTCCAGTAAACTATCAGGTAAAGTATCAGGTGATCAATGGCTACTTGATATACAGTCGAAAGGGAATCAAAACAATTTTTTTTAAATAACGTAACCTTAGGAATTACTGTGATCTTTTTAGTGAATAGATATAAAGGAAATTTATATGTAGATTACTTTGCCATAAAATATTGATACATGAGCAGGGTGTGGTGTTGCATACCTTTAACCCTGGCAAGAGGGTATCTGTGAATTCCCACCAGCTGAGTCTAGAAAGAGCCACATAGTGAAACTCTCAAAGACAAACAAATCAATACAAAAAGAAAGAAAATAAAAGAAGCAAAGAAATCCAAAGATTCAACTACAAGCTAGACAAGGTAAAGGCAACCTGAGTATCAGAAAGCCTAAAGGATTTGTATAAAAAAGACAGTGAATGACTTTAAGTATGAATACAAAGCTCAGCAGAATCCCAAAATTCTCCCTTGATCTAGTTTTGGAAAAACAAAGGTATTCATGAAAAATTCAGAAATGTTCTTATATGCTTATTTGGTAGTAAAACATCTGAAATCATCTTGGCAATGTAGCCAACAAACACTTGCAGATGTTCTGATTATGGTGAAAGTGACCAGGGTTAATATCTCTAGGATGAAACTTGAATATTCCACTTCATTTCCTCATGTGTGATTATGCTTATAGTGCTAACAAGCTCCAAACCTTTTACTTCCTAGCAAGTAATATTTAAAATATTTGATAAGTCTGAGTCTGTCGAAGACTAGAATCTGCTTACAGAATCTAGGTGGGCTATAGACAAGAAGAGATAAGTCAAGGCTTCAATTAATTACCCAAGTTCAAGTTTCCCTTGACTCCAAAATCGAGGGGAGGGAGGGAGAAAGGGAGGGAGGGAGGGAGGGAGGGAGGGAGGGAGGGAGGGAGGGAGGGAGGGAGGGACGGAGGGAGGGAGGGGGCAAACAGCAAGCATCATTAAACAAGTTTTAGGATTGTTAAAAACACTGATCATGTCAGCATGGAACTGACACCATCAATAAACAGTTCATCAATGCACTGAAAAGCCTGTATTGGGTGGTAAACTAAGGTAAGACAATGTGTTGTTTCTAACATCAGATTGGTTTTACAAAAGTTCAAGTATCTTTGTATTTTATTGTATAAGGTATAACCTCTAACATAAGTTATGAACAGTGGCTAATAAATAAATTTATCACATAATTTAGAGATGGATACAAGTATCCATCTTATCAGGTAAAAAGGGCACATTATTATGATTATGTAATTTAAACAGATCCAAGCAGAAATTTGAAATTTAAAACACTGCATTAAGCTATTCTTTAAATGTAATTCTATCATAATACCTGGAAATGATAAACACAATGTTTTCAATTACTTTCCTAGGTGAAAAATATAAGCTAGTAAAGCAAATATCAAGGAAGACTAAAATAAAATTAAACAATTTCCGAGGTCTACAAGTCACAAATAAATATGCACAGTTCCTGCAAGTGGCCTCAAACCTGTACATGATACCATAAAGTATAAAGCGCACACACACACACACACACACACACACACACCCACACACACACACACATATAAAATAGCTTTTAATTATTTTGAAAGTTACAAACATGGTAGATATTCATCTAAAAACATCAAAATCCACATCAATGTCAATGACCTAAATAAAAGAAAAGACTACATAAAATAAAGACTGAAGTAGAAAAGTCAAGACTTACAACATTGTCTTAAGAAACCGCTTTAGATTAATCCCAGCACTGAGGAAGCAGAGGCAGATGTATCTCTGAGTTCAAGGCTAGCTTGGCCTACATGAAGCAGTTAAGAGCAGTTAGGAGAAATCCTGTCTCAAAAAGCAAAATAAAACAAAACCATAAAACAAGAAAAATAAACAAAAGGAGGAGAAAAAAAAAGAAAAGAAAAAAGAGAGAAACCACTTTAAATATAAGACGCAAATAATTAAAAATAACAAGATGGAGGTGGGCAGTAGTGGCACACACCTTTAATCCCAGCACTTGGGAGGTCGAGGCCTTAGTTCAAAACTAGTCTGATCTACAGAGCTAGTTCCAGGACAGACAAGGCTACACAGTATCTAGAACCACCCCCCACCCCATAAGCAAATAAATAAATAAAGGAGTGGGATCCACAAAATGGCTTAGAGAATGAAAGCATCTGTTGTAAGGCCCGGTGTGAATTTGAGTCTATCGTAATCCACACAGAGTTCCAGCCCTGTCTAAAAGGCATGTGTTGTACAAGTTTGACAAACTGTCAATCCTCAGAACCCACACAAGATGAAAACACACTCCATAAATAAATATTGTCCTCTGACTTCCACATGGTGCATGCGTGCGTACTTACATACATACGTACATACGTACGTACCACACACACACACACACACCCAAAATAAGTTTTTAAAGTAAATAAATAAAATGTATAAAGAAATAAAGCCAGAGAACATTGTAGTGTGGAGTACCCACACTAATTTCAAAGCAAGTACATTTCAGAGCAGGAAATTGCCAGAGAAAGAGGAAGACAGTACATAATAATAGAGGGGTCAATTCTCCAAGAAGACAAAACACCCTAAAAGTGTGCTTTAACTGGTATGGTGATGCATGCCTATAATCCTAGCACTCAAGAATCAGAAGCAGAACTAGGATTTCAAGACCAGCCTGGGCATATGAGTCTGCCTCAAAAATAACACAATTTAAAATAGAAACAAAAATGATAACTAAAATACATGTACCCAAAATTAGAACTTCAAAATAAAACCAGAGCATCAACATACTGAAGCAAAAATTAATGGAACTAAAGGCAAAGACACCAATTCTACCACACTGCCATATGCCTCAACACCCAAGGGTACCACTAGGCAGAAGAGTGCTCAATTGGAAAATTTACAATTCTTTTTTTAGTGATTCGTGGATCTAAGGTAAGAAAAATGAAGCATTTCTAAATAGCAATATCGGTCAACTAGATTCACGTAATATGTACAGATTATATTCAGTAACAGAAAAAGTGGTTTCCAAAATTCATATGAAACATTTTCCAAGAGAGACTATGTTCTGAGCCATACAAACACAGTAACATTAAAACAAAGGTGATCTGTTTTTAGACCATAATTAAATCTGAACAGAAATCAATAATGAAAGACAGCTGAAAAGCCCCCAAATATCTAGAATTTAAACAACATACTTCAAATTAATATGGAAATAAAGGGCTAAAAAATAAAAAATATTTTGAATTAAAATTAAGACATAATTTATCAAAATTTATGATATGTAAAGGCAATATGTCTTAGTTGGAGTTTCTATTGCCCTGATAGAACACAATGACCAAAAACAACTTGGAGAGGGGGAAAAAAGTTTTCAACTTAAAGTTTGCAGTCTATCATTCAGGGAAGCCAGGGCAGGAACCTAGAAGGAGCTATGTAGAGACCACAGAAAAGTGCTGCTTACTGGCTTTATGGCTTCTTCAGCCTACAATTTTATAGAACCCAGAACTACCAGATCAGGGTGGTACCACCACAGTAAGCTGAGCCTTCCCACATTAATCATTAAAATGACCTACAAACTTGACTACATGTAAGTATTATAAACTTTCTCTATTAAGATTCATTCTTCCCAGATGAATCTTAATGATTCATCTTGATGAGCCAATGTAAAAGCTAGCCAGAATACATGAGTAGAGAAAAATTTATAGTACTGAAACAATTTTTGAAAAAAAATAAAATTACTAAGCTTTCATCTTAGAACATTCTGGAGAATGAGAATTAAGTTGTTAACGAATCAGAAGAAATAACAATTTCAACAGAAACCAATGATCTTGAAAACAGAAAATTAATGGAGAATATCAGTGAAATCATAAGTCTAACATAAGAAATGAATGAAAAGCCATCAATACTGATCTTAAGAACAAAAAAGGATAATAAAAGAATATGATTGGGTGAGCAACATGGGTCAGTGGATAAAAGTACTTGTGGTACAAGCCTCGTTACCTTAGTTGATTCCCAGAACCCATATAAATTTAGAAGGAAAAAATTGACTTTTATGAAGTCAATTCATAAAAATTGGCTCCTCTGATCTTATACACACACAAAATAGTAATTTTTAAAAAGTTAATTGAAAAGAATATGATAAAGAAAAGGCAACTACAAGTTATCACTTCACCCATTAGAATGATTATCACTGATGTGGAAAACAGGAAACTCCTATACATTGTTGGCATATAAATACAAATTAGTATAGCCATGAAGAAAAACAGCTTCAAACATTGCTCCAAAAAGAGCAGAAGTATCCCAAGATCCCATCAATCTACTAGTAAGTATAGTCTAAGAGTTGACTACAAACACAGTAATTAATTCAGACTTCAAAAAAGCTAGCAAAAAGGATTTTGGATGCTTTCACCACAAACCTAGTGTTTGATGAGACACATATGATTACTCGGATTTGAACATATATAATCTATACATGGTCTGAAGTATCACATAATACTCCTAAGTTATGGGAAACGTTAAATATTAACTTAAAAACTGGCAGGATATAACAGTCCCCCCCCCTCCCTTAACTCAAACAACAGGGGGAGAATGGATACTATGAACTGCAGACTCCCAAATTCACTAATTAGGATGAGATGGACGATTTTTTAAAAACATTCAAGGATATGGACAGAAAGGAACCCTTGTTTAATATTAGAGAAGTAAAAGATTACAGAAATCAGTATGGAGATTCTTCCAAATAGTAAATATAGAACTCCCACATAACTTACATGGGCATATACCCAGAGCACCCCACACCTTATCCACCACTGAGATATTTGCAACCCTACATTCCCTGCTGCTTTATTCACCAAAGCAAGGAAATGAACCAACCTACTTGTCTATCAACAGATGAGTGGATAATGAAATTCTATATACAATGTATACCAAATTTTGTAATACTGTATAATATTATTACACTACATAAAGAAAAGTGAAATCACAAATTTTTCAGGTTATAGATGAATGCAGAATTCCATTAGAATGTGTAACATGTAAACAAATACACATGTGCACTAACAAGAAGAAAGGAGACCAGGACAGAATAATATTGACGATAATAATATTGATAAGAACAGAAGATGATTAGAAAGATGGTTAAGAACACTAGCTGCTCTTGCAGATGACCTGGAGTTCAAGTCCTACCATTCACATGGCAGCTCACTACCATCTGTAACTCCAGTTCCAAGGGATCACATACCCCCATCTGTTCCTACCAGGATGTATTAACAATTAATACTTTACTCCACCTTGCTTAAAAATCATTAACTCTCTAAAGTAAGTCTTAATTCTCTGGATCTGTCACAATCAAGAACTGCTCTACTTTATTCAAATCTCCATTCCCATGAACTCCATGATCACAGCAAAGTTTTGTATTTTCTTGCCCACTACATTTCTTTTTTGACTTCCAACATATTTATAAGGTTCTTTTCAACAAAAGCACCTTTGTGTTGTCTAACCAACTAAAATATTTTCCTATTTCATTTTTATATATTCTAAGATACAGATTTGCCTGGCCATCTAAAGTACTAAATTCACAGCAGCAGTCTAACATTTTTCCGTGCTAACACTTATTTGTTAGTCTTATACCATTCATTCCTTCAGGATGGGTAGATGTGTCTTTCTTTCTTTCCTGTACATAACAATACACTGATGGTTCTCAATGGGTACTTAATGAATAGTAATAACTCAGCTATAACTAGCATTTCTACTTACACTTAAAGTTTGAAAGACAAACAGAAATAGTAATTTTTTTTTTACTCATAAATTATATCCTGAAACAGATGAAAGGTCTTTGTTCCTTACTAATGAATTCATGTAATTTACAGTTAATTTATTCTAAATTCCCTTGAGACCATTAGCAGCCCTATACTTCCTATAATGAATGCACACTTAAATGTCCATGCAAATTTTAAATATAGATAAAATGCATTAATGAGGACACTAGTAAAAAGAAATTTTATATCTGAGGAACTTACATAACTACAAATGGTCAAGTAAAATTAATCTAAATTCTATACAACTTGTCATTCTTAAGCAAATTAATGAAAAAATTTAATTTTTTTTTAAAAAAGTGTAGGCTATGCTTCTTTTGATGAGTCAAAGATGGTTCTGTGATCTGAAGTAGATTCTGTTTATCAATATGAGTATGAAGTATCTTTCAACCGTAAATACAGCTACCGTAACCATCAATTTTACAGATGTTTCTAATTAAAAGAACACAAGGCAGTAATTTAATAAAAACACAATGGTTAAATCTGTAGTGTTCTTACCAGACAACACTGTGTGGTAAACATGTGCCTAAGAACCAAAGCCTAAGTTCCTACTGTAGTGAAATACAGTTCTTATGAGAAAGTATATTTTTTTAAAACAAAGGTTATAAATAGCAAGGACCAACATAACAAAATTAAAGTACTAGATACTACTGACTCCACCACTGTGCATAGTCTTGCAAAAATCTTGAACTGTAACTGTCCCTATTACCCTTTATTAAAGACCTGGCAGTCTAGCTTGCTAAGAGTCTTCTGATGTACATAAAGAATAAAGCTAATCCCTCCCCCATATACTCTCCCCTGAGACTCAGGCTTGATATGAGTTCCAGTTCTGAGAGATAAAGACCTGCATTAACAATGATGTGCCCTTTCTTTTCATAATAAATTTCCATATTTATATTTTGAAGTGGTCATATGTTAGAGGATATTAAATATCCTCCCATTATAACTAAGTCTTTAGCCAAAATAAATGACCTTATTCAAAACAGACATTGAAAGTTAAATGAATATAATTATCTCGCCAATTATTTTGAAACTATTTTAATAATTAAAGCTATTTAACCTATGTTTGATTTTATGTTAGAAATGCACATTGGCTAAAAAATTCAAATCTCTTTCCCTTTTATCTTAACATATAAACAGGAATATGAACTTGGGGTATATAATAACTAAAATCTGACTTTAGGTCTAAGCTTAATAAACCAAAACCAGCTAAAATTTTAAATTCCATATTCAGTCATATCAAACATAAGACTAAAACATGGGTTTTACTTCACTAAGGTCATTCTAACAACTGCTTTTGTAGTAAGTTAGTGTAATGCCACAGAAAATATTTTACCCCTTTAAAAAATTAGAGAAACACATTTTAGGAATAAATAGGAACTCTTCACTTTCAAAACTAATATATAAAATAACTTGGTTTGGATAACCTAAAGATTTCTGGTAACCCAAAAGAAATCACTGAAATTCTAAAACCTAAAGACAGAATGGTATTTAAAGTTAACTTACAGGGAAGGAGAGTAAAAAGTCTGAATGAAAGCAGTATCAAGATTAACATACCTAAAAACCATTTGCAAATAAAGACTAGAAGCCTTTTCTCACTTGGATGTCTTGTCATGAACAGCAATGATGTGAAAATGCCCTACATGGGCCATGTACCTTCTTACCCCAGGGGTTTCTGGCCTTTACTTCAGCACACATGCCTGATGCCTGCTCCTACTTTGGGGAGTCCATTCAATTCTCTGAAGTCTCTGGTCCCTTCCTCCTTGCAGCTGCACTGCGGGACATGGCAGATTTCTTAACTGAAAAGGCACAGCTAAAAAGAAACTCCTCCTCTTCTCCTGCCTTCCAGATTTCCTGGCTGGCCGTTTTTTTATGAAAATTTAGAAAACAGTCCCCAAATTTCCTTAAGAACAAGGGCAAGTTTTAGGAGTCTGCACTTCACTTCTACCAATGGGTATGTGGGGGTAGGAGTCCCAAAGATTACACTTGGTCAAAAATACCTTTATATACAAACTCACCTCACTGGTTCTGCTTTTAAATTCTTTTATTAATGACAGTAAGAACTCACAAAACGGAACCTGAATTCTCCCCAATAACATTTGGATTTTTATAAAAAGATAAATCAGTGAGATGTATTATAGGGTAATCTCTTATTTCCCTGAAACACAAAGATTATTATACTTTGATATAAATTAAATTTTGTTAGCAGCATTCTTAGTTCTTAGAATGTCTTTTTAAGTGGACCCAGAAGAAAACTTGAGAACAATTTTAATGGACTTTGAGAGAAAAACAACAGGGCAGGCATGCTACAGAGCACAGCAGTTGCAGGGAGGAGAAAGAAGGAGACAGAAAGAGAAAGGCATGCTTTTTGAGGTATAATTGGAGGACCCAGGTAGGTTCAGCAATAGAAGTAAGTCTTCAAGTCTATAGAGAGTGAGACTAAGCAAAGTCAGGGCAAGCAGGGCAAGGATTTGGGGTGCTGTATAAAAAAGGGGGAAAGGAAAGAAAAGGCTGCGTTTTCTGAGTCTGAACACAGAAAGCAATCGGGCTTGCTTACAGTGAGAAGCAATACACACAGCATTGGGAAGGGGCTACTATAAGCATGTGTCTCGTTATTTGTAGAGTTATTTATCCCATCTCTGCAACATGTCATTAAGTATCACATCATGGTTCTTGAAAATACAATTTGGGGGTAGAGGGTTCTCTGTCCAGAAAACTGACAGGCCCATTAGATTTAAGTGAAAGGAAAGTTTGCCTTTCTGATTTTGATAGGGCACTTCATAATCTATATTATAAGAAGAAAGACATCTACACATACACAAAGGTTTTACTTTGAACTAGAAGGCACACTGGAAGAATGCAAGATTCAGTAACGTTGGTATTTATACACCTCTCTGTTGGAGAGTGAGAAAAGGAGAAACATCGCCATAAATCTCAGAGACACGACTGACCACATGACCAAAGGAGTAAACTAAGCTTTGAAACAACTATGTTCTCCTGTCCTATACCATCTGCTAGCTAAAGATCAGATGAAAAAGAGTTAGGATGCTAATCCACTGCCTTCTCTACATTCTCCTAATATAGACTACTACCATTTAAAAAAAACTAGATGAGCACCAATCAAAAAACAAGAATACTGATCAGTAACCCACAATGAAACAAACACAAATGATATTATGTCAGTAAAGCACTTGCTTTTACAGCGTGAGATCCTAAGTTCAAATGTCAAGAATCCACATAATGCTTATAATCCCAGTGATGGTAAAATGAAAGTGGAACTTGCTGGCCAGTTAGTCTACTTGGTGTAGTTCTGTGTGATACCTTGTTTATATGCTAACAAATAAAGCTTACCTGAAGATCAGAGGGCAGAGGTAGCCACTAGCTAACTAACCACAGATGTCTGGAAGGTCTGTGTGTGATGACTGAGTGGAGAAAGGGATATGAGTAGAATAATACAGGAATTCAAGCTCTTTACTCAAACTCTTTTCAATCTGAGGATTTCATAGAGGCAAGAACTCTACTAGCTGACTGTTCTGCTTCTCTGGCCTTTAAACTTCCACCCCTTAATATGAAACTCCCAGCTTTATTATTAAGACCTATTAGAATTCGTGTTACACAGTTCTGTGTCAATGAAAGACAGAAAGTATCTAAAGAGTAAGACACCTCAGATTTTCCTCTGACCTCCATATATGAACACATGCATGCTACTACATGCATGTACCCAAACACACACACACACACACACACTGTAAGTTTAAAAATAAATACAGTGCCTGTCACACTAGCTGTTCTTTAAATAATAGAAAAGAAAATTTACTACATAGCCTAAAACAAAGTAACTGTTAACTAAAGTTCCCAGGGGATGGGGATAGAAGTGGGATTGAGTTCAGAGCTAAGAGCTCCAATGATACAGGGAATTAGAATATTTAAAATGTCATATCAAAAGCTAAAGTATCTTGATCAATCTTAATCCTTTAAATACCCATTTATTGCTTATCTCTGTGTGTTTAATATCCCTGTAACTATTTCATAAGTCTTTTAGGAGAATACAAGAACAAATCCATATCTTCCACCATCCCATAAAATCTAAGAATATCATCAGACAGCATCTGAGGCCTATAGCAGAAGTTTTCCTGTTTTGCTATAAGCTGCCTACCTAATATAACCACCAATAAATAAATATATACATACATATATATATATATATGAAAAGTGTGTTACGTTATAACTCTTGTTCCTATTACTATATAAAAAAAAATTACAGTTGTTACAAGTGCAAAATATAATATTTGGTATAGCCTGAATCTGTGTCCCTGAACCATTATGTCATATTTGGTTCCAGAATAAACCATCTCTTATTCATTAGAGGTGAAAACTAGGCTTTATTTATTTATTTATTTATTTATTTATTTATTTATTTATTTATCTACAGTGACTTACTTTCCTATTGCTGTGATGAGGCACCAGGACCACAACAACATAAAAAAGGAGGAAAAGAAAAAAAAAAGGGGGGGCATTTAATGGGGGCTCACAGCTCCAGAGTCCATGACCATCATACTAGGGAACATTGTGGCTGACAGGCAGGCATGGTGCTAAAGCAATAGCTGAAAGCTTGTATCTTGAAACACAACCATAAGGCAGAGAGAACACAATAGGAAAGACATTGAGTCTTCTGAAACATAAGAAGTTTATATAGAGTAAAACATCTCCTCCAACAAAGCCACACCTCCTAATTCTTCCCAAATAATTCTACCAATTAAGGACCAATCATTCAAATACATGAGCCTATTGTCATTCAAATAACCATATAAACTAAGGTCTTAGTTATACTTACAAGGAGTGTTTGGGCTAAAGGTGGCAGTAAAATTTTTAACAAGATGTAGAGGGAATTAGAAATTAATATAAAAACATGGCTAAGACTTCTTGATTAGAAGGAAAGGCAAAGTCTTAGATATAGCTCCAGGTATGATGCAGAACAGTGAGCAATGGCAAAAAGGCTGCTCTTTTACTTTCAAAGAATAAAGAAGTGCATCTAATTATTAGTACAGGGAAGGGAAAGATGCCATTAACTTAATGGAAAGTTCATATAAGTTCCAAGTAAATATGAAGGAAAATGCAACTAACAACAATGTGATCATACAACTTTTAAAGGTTAGGTTATAAAAAAATAAATAAATAATAAAAACAAGGCAGAAGGAATAAAGAACATAGCTTAGCACAATGATTCTAAACAGAAGTTAAATTATCTTGTTAAAGATAAGAGGTAGGCCAGCAAGATGGCTCAACAGGTAAAGACACTTAAAGCTTGACAATCTGAGCTCAAACTCTGGTACCCATATATACACCACAGGCTGTATGTGAACACTCACACTCATATAAATAAATAGCTAAATGTCATTTTTAAAAAAGACAAGAAGCTAGGGGCAATGAGGTGGCTCAACAGGTTAAAAAAAAAAAAACAACTTACCATGCCCAGTGTGACAACCTGAATTCCATCCCTGTATCTCACACAAAGGTTGAAGGAAGAGAACCAACTCCATAGATTGCTTCTGACTTTCACAGGAGCTAGGTTATATACACTTGCATTCACATAAGTTTTAAATTTTATATAAGGGGATGGAGAGATGACTCAGTAGTTAAGAGCATTTGCTGCTCTTCCAGAGGACCTGAATTTAGTTCCTAGCACCAAGATGGCTCACACCTTGTAAGGAATATGGACTGGCATGAGTCTTCTGAAACCTCAAAACCCACTCAAAGTAACACATCTTCAACAAGACCACACCTCCTAATATTTCCCAAACAGTTCTACAACTTCTGGACCAACCATTCAAATATATGAGCCTCTGGAGGCCACTGTCATTAAAATCATCATATATACTAAGGTTTTATTCACATTTACAAGGACTCATAAGAGGCCACTGGGCAAGATAACACAGTATATCCTCCCCTTGTGACTCTAGCTCCAAGGAATCCAACATCTCTGGCCCCAGGCACCTACATTCATACACACGCCCATATACCCAAACATACATACATATATACATACATACATACATACATACATACATACATACACACACACACACACACCGACTTAAAAATAATAAAAAATAAATTCTAATTTTTAAAAACAACCTTCAAAACTAGAGGCTATATATTAAGGTAAATAAAGCCAACCACATTTTCACAAACACAGTTTAAGTTACAAAATATTTCCTGGTATAGGAGTTAGTTCTCTATAAGCAGTACAGAGCATAAGCTCTGGGTAAATTATAAGCTAAACACAATCTGAAAACAAGAAAGGAAATGACTTAATCACTAGCCTATGGAAAGAGTAAAGTGAGCTCATGCAGATAATAGGCAAAGGTGACCAAAGCATATAACCACTCTCTTGATTAAGCAAGCAACTTATGATCACCTCTCAGTTCCCATGAGTCACTCAAAGAAGGGTCAATCTCAATAAAAATTACCCCAGTCCCTCTATGTTCCCATCTTAAGACTCAAAAGCTGCCACTGGGCAAAATGGCACAGTACTCTCCCTTTAAGTAGAACCACCCCATCTACTTAAGAGCTTTTCTCACCTTTCTTCAATAAATTTATATTCTTATCTTCTCTATGCTTTCTTAGCTTTGTTGGATATGAGACAACAAACTTGGGGAGCCACTGTCTTGCATGCTTTGGCAACTGTAATCTTTTGGCACCTTAGCTCACGCTGACAGAGGCTCTGACACTCAAAGAATCTTGTTATTCCAAAAGGCTTAGACTTAACACTTAGAAAAAAAAATCTCTATGGATTATAAATGAATTATACTTTGCCATATTGTCTTTTAAAGCTAAAATGGCAAGTTAGGGGAACACAGTTTGAGGGTTTTCAGCTGGTTTGTTATTTAGAACTAAGTACTAGAAATGTGGGGTTAATTATATTGCAGGAAAGTCATGGAAGTCATGCAGGAAAGCTAGGCAGAAAGGGAGGAAGAAGGGATATCTGGCTTATTATGACTCTCATACCCCAAAATAGAAGCCCAGGACCAAACATCTGAGAGGTTTCATTTTGGCTTTTTTTGTGTTGGTTTTGTTGTTGTTGTTATTTACTGCTGCTGCTGCTGCTATTATTGTTATTATTATCATTATTATTATTATTATTATTATCAAACTGGGTCTTGTGTTAATGGGAGGAGAGAGACTCTAAAAGGCTAAGAAAACACAGCCATATGGACTGGTCAATGTCTCTGTGTTTATATGCTTGCTGGATGGACGGTAATACCCACCCCACCCCCACTGCACCCACCTATTGCGATTTAATAAGGATCAGGATAAACAATTAGGCCGAACAGAAGTTTATTAAGGGAGAAATAACTCACAACATAGGCAGATGTACGCTGTGGGTTCCACCGGATCCTAAGCCTTCCCGCATCCACCACCAAAAAGGGGCGGCCCGACCCTTTCCCAGCCTTTTCTCCCAGCTCCCATCCGGCCCTGTCTCCGCCCCAATGGGCATGGCCTAAGCCACAGGTGCAGACAAGGTGAATATCTCGCTACACCCACCCACCATTTTGGACATGGAAACTGACTACAGCTCACTCCTTTCTCAATCTGTGCCAACTAGTTTAAAGTTCTTACTTTTGGACATTAATCTTACCAGCCAGTACAATAAACTATTTCCTGGTAAAAAGGAGTTTGGGGGTCCTGTTTCTTTGGACTAGAAAGCCTGTTTATGGTCTCATGTAGCCCAGACTATCCTTTTAACTTCTGGTCCTCCTGCTTCTACACCTCTAGTGTTGAGGTTTGTAGAAGAAAATCCATTCATAAAAGACAAAAACAGAGCATAGGAATCCCAAACTTCCAGCCTTAGAAGGCTGCAATCTGAAAACACAGAAACACAACCCCATGTCAGGACCCTTTGGCCAGAACTGAATTGGAATCAAACAGGACTGCCATTATTTGTATGACTTTGATTTATGTAAATTCTATTTGCATGACAGAGGTTACATAACTAGAAATTACTTGTACAACAGTTCAAGCTAACTCCTCAGAACCATATAGTGCCCAAATTGGACTATCCATTAAAAAAAAAAAGTAAAAGTAAAAAAAGCTCAAAAAAGAAGCCTTCCTATTTTAGTATAAAAGATAACAGTAAATGGATACACAGCCCACTATAGAATGCTAAATGTTAAAATTTCAACCTGTCCAGAAAGAGGTGACCACTGGTGCTAAAGTGACATGAAGGTCAACTGCTTACTGACTGGATCTGAGTCCTCTTCTACCAGAAGAATCCATGCATAGCATTGTAAACCTAGTCAAAGGCCTATGGCTTAGAACAGAAATCACAGGTCTTAGTGTGGAAACTACTACTACTGTTTTGCTAAGTGGACATGCACATTTACAGAGATTAATGCTTCTCTCAAAAGTCAATCAGAGAACATCTTTTGTGATGTGAGTGCCAAGACTCATAACTGGTCAAAAAGCTGAGAATAGGTGACTACTGAATGCTCAACCCTAAATAGGTTTATAACAACAACTCAAGACTCAGAGAAAATGTAAAAGGGGGTATAAAGAATGATAAAGAGTATGGGAGGAGTGCTATGAAATACTGCTTTTTGAACACAACATGTTTACACTTGTGAATTCACAGCAATTACAGTTACTTCCAAAAGACTGGCACCAGTCAACATTCTACCAGGAATGCAAGAGGGTCTCATTAGGCTCAACCCCTGGCTGAGGAGCTATTGGCAATGGATGAATGCTAGTGGATGGGAAATCATTTTCTTCTAGGGTATGGCCAATGAGTTATAAAACATTAAAAAAAAAAAAATTAGGAGGAAGAGGATTAGAAGAAGAAAGGAGGTACTGGATATGAAAGGGAAAGAAAGTATGGAAAGAAAACCCAGGGTTGGATATGAAAACCAAATAACTAATATTTACTAACAAATTACTACAAACACAGTATTACAGAAAAAGAAAATATTAGTAATGAAGCAGTTTAATAAATGATACTTTCTTATTAAAACCTTAACTTACCAGTGTTCAGGAGAGATGGCTGAGCTGTTAACAACACTTGCTACTCTTAGCACCTGCTACTTGTATGCAGGGATTGAGGTTGAGTTCCCAAAATCCATAGAGCAGTTTACAACTACCTATGACTTAAGATACAGGGGATTTGATAGCCTTTTCTGATCAGTCACCAGGCACACTTGTGGTGAAGACAAAGTTTCTGTTCCACCCAGTCCTGCAGCCATTTAGTCCCAAACACACAGAGGCTTATAAACTGTTTGGCCAATGGCTCAGGCTTCTTACTGGCTAACTCTCTCTCTCTTATTAACCCATTACTATTCATCTATGTATTTCTACATGGTCTTGGGGTACTGGTGATGTCCAGTCCCCTTTCTTCCTTGGCAGCTACATGGCATCTCTCTTGCCACTCATTCTCTATGTCCCTCTTCCCAGAATTCTCCTAGTCTGGTAACCCTGCCTGTATTTCCTACCTGGCTAGATCCTGCTTGTCCATAGGCCGAACAGCATTATTCATCATCTGGTAAAAGAAACATATATTCGCAGCATATAGGACATTCCCCATCACATGTAGTACACATATAGAGATTTAGACACTCATACATACACATTAAATAAAAAGTAAATACATCTTTTTAAAAAAATCTTACTTTCCAAGGCCAGATCTGTGGTTCACACCTAAAATCCCAGCACTAAGGAGGCTTAGAGAGGCTCTAGGACAGACTGGCTGGAAAGGACTATCTCAAAAAAGCAAAGCAAAGTAAAATATAAGTTTGCAAACAATCATAAACATCTGTTCTTTGAAAAATGGCCCCACTAGAATATCTCCATTATGCAAAGTTTCTGAAGTATGATGGTCTTTCATAAGTCTCCATTCTTGCTTACTACAGTAGAGCCTCCACAGGTAAACAGAATGTTCATACACCAGACATTACATCAGGAAAAAAAAAATAAACCTGAGTCAATATTTACCAAACACTTAGAAAAAAAATAAAGCATTTTCATAAATAGCCTCCCAATCATGCAACTTGTATATACAGGTTGTATATGCAGGTTGTATATACAACCTGTTCCCATAGTCTAAAATTACCTATATGGGGCTAGCTAGATAGCTTGGTAACCTGTTGAAACACATTTGAAGAACTAACTTCTACAAGTTGTCCTCTGAAAACTGTACACATACACACAGGCATATACATACATACATACATACATACATACACACACACACACACACACAGAGATAGAGAGAGAGAGAGAGAGAGAGAGAGAGAGAGAGAGAGAGAGAGAGAGATAAAATTACCTATCTATGGATTAGAAACAAAGAGATCTAATATAAACTCTAGAGTGAGAGAAAATGATTTTTTAATTTCTGCTATTGAGTACAGTGGCAAATTAAGTCACAAAAATATAAATTATTAAACAACTGAATTTTAAAAATAGCATTAATGTATATATTAACCAAGATTACACAATACCTCATTTTGAATATTTGTATTTTCTTATATTTTTGGTTATGAGCCTAGCCTTTAACAGCTGAGCCATCTCTCTAGACCAAATATTTGTATTTTCTCAAAAGATTAATTCTTAAACTTTGAGTCTGGACTTTTACAATCAATAATATGTCCTTACCTCCAGTATCTACAAAGGTGCATCTGTACTTTACCTTTGACAGGCAAAACAAATTTCAATGTCATGCCCTACAAACTTTATCCCTTTGCTATCATTCTCCTATTTATTTTCTCTTTATCAAACATTTCCTATTTTGTTGTATTTGCTTTGATAAGTTTTTTGTGGAAATAAACAAGGTTTTGAAAATACAATTAACATTCATACTCTTTACTCTTTTGGCCTTTTGAACTCTTTGGGGGCCTACCACTCAGCTCCCAAATAAATCACAATCAGAGGCTTATTCTTAGTTATGAATATCCGACCTTAGCTTGGCAAGTTTCTAGCCAGATTTTCTTATCTTAAATTAACTCATCTACCTTTTCCCTCTGGGCTTTTATCTTTCTTAATTCTGCATATCTTACTTTCCTTCTTATTCCCTGGCTGTGTGGCTGGGTGGCTGGGGGGGGCTAAGTGGCCCCTGACATTCTCTCATTTTCTTGTTGCTCCTTCCTCATTACTCCTTCTATCTACACTCTCTGCCTGCCAGTGCCACCTATCCTTTTTTTCTGCCTTGCTATTGGCCATTCAGCTCTTTATCAGACCATCAGTTAGACAGGCAAAGAATGACAACTTCACATGGGTTAATCAAATGCAGCATAAACATAGTTCACACACCTTAAAATAACATTCTACCACAATTCACACTAAAGCATCTTTTACAATAGGAGTCAAAAGTAATCATAGGCAGTAAATTAAAAAAGTGAATATTGTGAAATATCTAGGTAAATAATGAAAAACTTCCCCTAATAAAGCATATACAAAAGCCCTTCAAAGCAAAAGCCCCACTGATTCAGTGACTGTAATTATAAAACCGATGATCTCATATGCAGAATTTGATTGATGAGATTTTTAGTAACATCAATATTTTATATTGAAAACTTTAAAATTACTAGTTTTGTCAAAGTCTTAAGCATATACATAAAGTAAATGATATATGTAAAATATAGAATATTTTACTTTCATTTTTCAGAGTAATATAAACTAGCCTATAAACAGTGAAGTCTTATATGAAATATGATTTCATGCAAATCAGACAGGGTGTGGGGAGAAAGTTCATGAAAACAGGTTCATAATTCCAAGACTTGGGAAGCAAGAAGATCTCCAGTTTTAAGATTAGCTGGGCCTACAGAACAAGATCAGGTTTCAGAAACTAAACAAAACAGATGGTGGTAGTATATGCCTTTAACACCAGCACTTGGGAGGCAGAGGCATGTGGATCTTTCTGTGAGTTCGAGGTCAGCCTGGTCTACAAAGTGAATTCCAGGACAGTCAGAGCTACTACACACACAAACAAAATCTCTATTTGGGCCTGGAGTGGAGTACACACTTACCCTTCTCCTCCCATTCTTGTTATCTTAAGTCGAAAATCCACAGAGTTCAGACTGGGAGGTTTCCATTTCAAAATATCATCACATCGACCAGGTTTATATTTCTAAAGTGAATTAAAATAAAAGCAGTAATTAAAAGGTAAAATTTAGGATTTAATTCATTAAGCATAATATTACTTTTCATCAAGCAGCATTGCTAATTTTTTTCACTTTGGTTTTTTAATTACTTATTTTGTTTATTTATGTGTATACAGGTGGGTGTTCACATGCTAAGGTTTTCAGGATGTTGAGTCTCAAGAAATTCCTTTTCCCAAAGCCTGGCACTTTAGTAAAAAGTCAGCATTTCCTCAGAGACCTAAAAAGATAGTTTTTATTGCTAAAAGGAATCATTCTTCTTATTTGTGGAAAAAGGGACATATGGCTCCTCCATTAACCTATGCCCTAGGTGCCCATTTAATATCTTTCTCAGCATCACCAATACCTGTTATAGTCATCTGGCTAGCATACCCCACCCCCTAACCTCAGCCTGCTTCTCTTCCCTATATAACCCCACCATTTTGGCTATGTGGGTTCCTGACCTCTTGATCTCCTGCCTCTCTCCTAACCTAGTAGCCCCCCTTTTTCCTCTCTTCTCTTTCTCTCTCATTGCCCCCCCCAATGTCCTGGTTAAATCTTGACTCTTCTGCTACAAACCGCAAAAATCACACAGTAACTTATACTGCCATCATATCAAGAGATAACTCAGATGAATTAAGGATTCTTGTGATGGATACACCAATACAAAAGCTGTACTTGGCATTATAATCCTGTGACTGAATTGGCTGTTTCTAGCTATAGAGTCTTCCTCTAGCTTATTCATTTCTGTAACAAACTTCCCACAGTTTAGCAATACCTGATCATTTAATGGAAACAATTTCTCCCGTGCACTTGGAGTTTACTGGTGTTATTTGTAAAACCTGTTCTCCATTAACAGGCCCTAGTTTATTGATTATATTCCTTAGCTATGTGTGAGACCTGTTTCCCACTATTAGGAGCTTGTTCCCCTCTCCATTGCAATTGCAGAGATCTGCCTTCCTGCAATTATCTTTACTGACAGGCATTTGTGGTCAGTATTCAGAGCCCAGGCAAAAGCATTTCATCTCAAACACTCCTAGATACCCAAGAACATAGAATTACTACATACATGTTGCCCAAAGTTGTTAATTCATAGGTGCATAGATGGGTAGAAAAAATAAGCATGCTCTAGCTTTCTTCACTGGCAGATAGAGAAGCAGTAACCTAAACTAACCCTGCACTAAAAGATGCTCAAAGTTCTTGTTTTATTAATTCAAGATTTTAGCTCAGCAATTTACTGCTCCCTCCAGTTTTCCCTGAGAAGATAAAGGCCTTCAGTCCATTTGCTCATCCTCAGGGAAAAGTAAACTTTCCTGAAAGCATGTGCTGCCACTGAAGCTAGAGCACTAGAAGGGCCAGGTTTTATTTCTTGTGCAAATTAAACTTAGACCCTCTCTCTGACCTACAGCCCTAAGTAATTGATGCTAAAACTTCTAGCGGATTTAGTTTACTGCTCTGTATGTAAATCTTATCTGCCTCACATTGTATTGTAAAAAGAATTACTGTTGCAAATGTGTATATACCTGTACCCCCAAGAAAACAGACAGAAACAGAACAGCAAGAGAGAGAGCAAAAATATAAAGGAATATGCAGAGGGCAATTGTGAGAGTCCATTCCTTATTCCCTCAGATTTTAGTTCCTTCACTTATTTATAGCTCCTGTTTATGAACCCTGAGCAAAAACTCTAAAAGCTAAACTTTTAAAGTTTTCGATACTATTCCAGAAGCCTCTGGCTGAATTCTCCCTAATACCTATAGCAAACCTACTGTATCACCAAACCTAGAAAAGCAGTTGTATCTCCCCTCCTCTTTTTTTGTACATCTGGTGCCAAAACCTAAGAATTGGCACATATGATTTCCCTTCTATGGACTCAGCCACTCCACAAGAAGCTGCTGATTTGACTTTCCTAGGGTATGTGTGGATCATTTGTTTCTGCTGGCCCCTACTGCCCGTCAAATTTGACACCAAATTCTAGAGTCCAACTCTTCAGCTGCTTTTTTTCCTCTATCTGCTGAAACCCATTTGCCTCTCATCTACTCTGTAAGTATCTTCTTAAAGACACGTACCTATCTCCTTCCATTGGAACTCTCCCTTTCCCCAAAAGCCTCTCCTGGTTCCCATAGGAGCTGTCTTCTCCTGTTCAGGGGTTCTCTCCTCTCCTCTTCTGAGTGTCACCCTGAAGCTGCCTGCTTTGTCTATTAATATTACAAAAAGCCACACTGTCAGAAAGCTCCTCTCATCCTACTGAGCCCATATCACCTGGAAAGAGATACCTCTCCCTTATACATTGGGATATCTCTCTGACAAGTCTCTCATTCCCTTTGGGGATGCCCTGGATTGAAATTCTTAACCACTGGCACTTATCTCCTCAGCCCTTTGTTCTCAGATCCTTACTGGAAATTCATCTCACCTCCCTCTAGGAGCTGCCGACAGTCCCATAGCTTCTCAAAGACAATCTGGGCTATTGCACTCTCTCTCATCTTCTGCTTGGAGCTTATAGGAATCCTCCTGTGAAATTCCATTCTTTTCTCCTTGAACTTAATTTCCTCCATGGATTCACTACCTTACTATAAACAGTTTGGCTTCAATACAAATGAGTGGCCAAAGATTTACACCCTTCATTTCCAAATTCTCTCATATGGTAACATCATCTGCTACCACACAAACAAATGATCCCAAAATCTCTTATATCTAAACTTGCTCTGTTCTACATTCCCAAAGGGATCTATCTCTAAGGTTTTTTTGTGGTTTTTCTTTTTATACTCTTAAAAATCTTTTCTCTATGATTTCTTTGCTCTCAAAAAAAAAAAAAAAAAATCCAAAGAATTTATGCTATAAACTATCTCTGGATTTGTAAATTCATTGGGTACAATTAAAAAATCTGAAACAAAATTAGCTTAAAACTTTTAACACAGGCTTATAATTTAAAAGTCCGTACATAAGTATTTTTAATTTGCTGAAACATACTATATATGCACATTAACTCTTGTTTAAAATAAACTGCATATGTAACTTGGGTTCCACTTTGAATTAAAAAATAGATATCTTAAATAAAAACTATGTGTGGTTTGTGTCCATCTTGGCTGATGACATACAATGTAACTTTACCACCATCCTGATTAAAATGACCATGTGATATAAACTAAGGCAGCACCTAGAAAAAAACTACTAAGTCCTACTGAGCTCTTGGTTTTTCAATGTATCTCCTTTTTTAGACTAAGGAAACAGCGGGTCTCCAAAATATTTTGGAATAGTAAGGATTTTTGTATAGTGATGAATTCCTGAAGTTATAAAGTTATACTCATGTTAACAGTAATTAACTTCTTAAAAACAGATGTCTAGCCCCTTAGCAAGATTAATTTCTTTTTCTGGATTTTCATAAGCAATAGTCTGCCATTTTGTATGGAGGGGAAAAGATCATCAATGAGCAGATAGACTGGTCTCTTTCCTGTTAATAAAAGATAAGAAAATCAAGTTCAGAAAAGAAGTGGCAGGCCATCAATCAATGGTTCAGGGGTAAAGGTGTTTGCCCACGAGCCTGATAACCTGAATTTGATTCCTGTAACATAGGTGGTTTAAGGAGAGAACGGAGACTGCTGTGAAGGAAATATGAGGTTGTGACTTCTCCTAGGTATGGGTTGAGGAGGCTTTTATTGTAAATATGAGGGAAGGCACAGCCAGAGGCATCTGGAAGGGTACAGACTGAACTTGGCTATAAGAGGAGAGAGGGATGAGGACAGTGAGAGAAGCGGGAAGGGGGCTAAGAAAAGAGCTGCTGACCAAGAGCTCAAGAGAGTATGTAGGAACCAAAAGGGCACACAGTCAAAATGGCTGAGGTTATATAGGGACCACAGACTGAAGAAAAGGGAATGAAGCTCAGGAGTTGAAGAGCTTGAGGGTAGTAGGTGGGATATGCCAGCCAGGACGACTCTGTAAAAGACATTGGCATGTTGGAAGATCTGCTGGACAGTGTGTCTGATTTGATGTGTTAAACAGGCACCTCAGCCATAGGTTAACAGAGGAGCGATATGACCTTTTTGCCAGAAATAAGGAAAAGAACTCATTTTAGCAATAGGAACTATCTTCTTTGGTCCCTGAGGAAATGCTGGCTTTAGTCTAAATGCCAGATTTTGGGAAAAGGAATTTCTTCAGACCTAACATTCCAGCCTTTCTGTTGATGATAAAGGGGTGACAGAATCATACAGGACAGCATTACATCTTCAGCTATTTGCACAGGAATGCATTGACCTTAGGCTATGGTGAGATGTAAAGGAAGAGTAGGATACCAGGGAGAGTCCTCTCAGAGAGTAAAGGCACTGGCCATGCAGGCCTGACGACCTGACTTTTATTCTCCACAACATACATAAGGTGGGAAGAGAGACGCAAGTCCACAAGGCTGTGCTCTGACTTCTGCACACATGTGCAGCTCCCATACACACGGTATGTATATACAATAAACAGTCTTCAAAAATGGACAGCTAGGTTCACTGGTTGGCAGATAAGTACCCTATTCGTCCAGTATCATGTGTGAGAGATAGTGCTTCCTCGGTGACTTGCTAAAGCACCTTTATCAAAAGAATAGTTGTCCCAGATGTACTTCTGCCCTCCCTCGTCTGCTACACTGCTGAACATGCCTTCCATCCTACTAAAGAGCAGAATCTAGTTCACAAGCACTGTATCTCCATGTGTTAGGTCTCCTTGAATGAATCTCAGCAATGTTCTATAGTTTTCAGTGGACAATTTTTGTTAAATTAATTCCTGATACTCTTGGTAAAATGCCTAACACAGAGATACAGTTTTGCTTCTATACATCGGCAATAAAATATCTAGATTCCAGAGCTAAAAGAAAACACAAGAATAAAAATGTACATCAGCCGGCAGAATGCTTACCCATACATGAAGGCCTGGCTTCCACTAACACACTGCAACAACAGTCTACAACTAGAGTAACTGATAGAATCAATGTAATCTCAATCAACTGTCTTTTTACAGAAATGGAAAAGCCCACCTTAAATTTCATATGAAACTTGAAGGGACCCCAAAGAACTAAAATAATTTTAAGGGAGGGGGAAAAAAGTTAGGAGACATATTGGGAAAAAAAAAAAAATTTAAGTCAAGATCGCATCTGTCCTAAATTAGCCTCAATGTTACTATGTGGATAAGGATGGCATTGAATTTCTAAACTTCTGATCCTCTTGGTTCTATCTCCCAAGTATTGGGATCACTGGCATGTACCACACAAAGCCATTTAGTACCAGGATCAAACCCAGGGCTTCATGCATGCTAGGCAAAAGCTCTTCCAACTCAGCTACATTCAAAGTCATCCATTTAAAAATTTACTACAAGGCTACAAATCAAACAGAACGTTACTTTACATAAAGATAGACACACAGGTAAATGGAATAGAATTAAGAGTACAAAAATAATCTCTAAGTGTATAATTAATTGGCATTTCACAAGGGTACTACGTTTATTCACTGGAGAAAGAATATTCTCTTCAAGAAACAGTGCTAAGCTACTGAGATGATTCAGCAAAGGTGCTTTCTGAACAAGCCTTCAGACCTGTGTTCAATTCCCCAAAATTGTTCTCTGACTTCCACACCTAACTCCTTCTCACCCTCTTCACACACACACACACACACACACACACACACACACACACACACACACACACCAATGAAGGACCAAAGGCACGGCAACAGGAACAGCTGGGGGCTCACATCGCAAAGGCATCTCAAAGGGGCAAACAAGAGTCAAACAGTATACTAAGAGTGACTCAAGTCTTGAAATCTCAAGGCCCATCCCTAATAACACACCTCCTATAGCAAAAGGCCACACCTCCTAATCCTTGCCAACAGTTCCATCAACTGTGGAGCAAGCATACACACATAAGAGTATATAATCATTCAAACCACTACATGAAGGTAATGGGCCAATGTTCTAATACAAGTCTATTGTGTATACCAAACAAAAATAATGAAAGGGGCTAGAAACACTCAATAGTTAAGAGCACTCGTTCTTGCAGATGACCCAGTTGGGTGATTCATAACCATCCATAAGGATACGCAAAGTACACACAGAGACAGCCAAAACACTCATACACATAAAGTAAGTAAACATTTAAAAATTTAAATAGAAAGGTACTGCACTAAATTCTTTTCACTATTATGCTAATGTCAGAAAGTGACCATTAATTTTCACATGCAAAAATGACATTAAAAGCTGAGTGTGGTAGTACATTCCTATAATCCCAGCACTTGAAAGATGAGACCTAGTCTTAAAATAAAACAAAACAAACAAAAAAAAAAATAAGGATCAGTATTTCTTTTAACTATTGTTTTCACACAATAAGTATATAAAAGAGATCTGGGTATGTTAAAAGAGATGCTTCAATCAAGCAAATTAAAGAGTATGCAATAGAAAAAAGTAATGCTGAGATAGTAAAATTTCTACAAGCCAAACAATGAAGTTACAGAGTCCTTACCACACATCATACTCAGAAACCAATCAAGAATCTAAATATGGAAACCCATTTGGAGAATTATCAAAAAGCTAAAAACAAATCTACCATAAGATCAAGCATATTCCCAAAGGTTTCTACATCATACTCCACATATACTTGCTTAGCCATATTCATTGCTTCTCTACTCAAGATAGGTAGAAAATGGAAACAACCTCAGTGTTTGTTCTACAACCAACAAATGGATAATGAAAATGTGGTGTATACATACTACTATTTAGCTGTAAAGAAAACTGAAATCATGAACTTTGCAGATTCATGAATGAAAATAGAAACATTGTACTGAGTAAGCATGATCCAAATCTAAAAAGATATCAAATCTTCTCTCTTATTGGAGGCTCCTAGCTCCAAATCTTGAGATGTGAGTACATGGCCTGTAGTAACTACAGAAACCAGGAGAAAGAATGCAAGGATAGGGGTGTTGGAGAGCAATAGTGAGGAGACTAGCAAGGTACACTGGTCTAAGCAGGAAAACGGGGTAACAGTGTTCCTTAGGGATGGGGAGAAAGGTAAATACAGAAGGTGGGAGGTGAGTAAAGGGGAATAGCAAGATACAAGTGATCTAGTAGGAGAAATGGGAAGGGAGGAAATAAATATAGAAGGTGGGAGCAGGGCAAAATAACAATAAGATATCTGAAAAAGTCACAAGGAATCATACTATTAATTATCTAGGGAAGTGGGGAAAACCTTTAAGGGTTGTTGTGTGTGTATGTGTGTGGGGTTGAGTGGATGGATAGATAGGTGTGTGGGTGTGTAGGTGTCTAGATATGTAGATGTGTTAAAACTAAGTATGTATGTATAGTTTCAGTAAACTTTTCTCATCTGGGCTGGCAATACTCCATCCAATAGCCAAAGACCACCTAAAGAAACTTCTAATACCAAACATGAGAACCTCTCTTTTGAGTTGTTGGCCAAAGCTGTCCACGAGACTCCTAATAAATTCCTGTTGCTGTTGCCATTGGTTACTCCCTACTGTGGAAGTTTAAGTCTTTACTGCAGAAGATACCATGTACTTCAGAAACAGGACCCAGACACCCCAAGCTGAAGCTGACCTGAATATACCCTCCCTGAAAACTAGTTTTCATGGTACCAGAAGACACCATGCAAGCTTTCTAAGGAAGGAAGCAACCAACAGTCCTACCCACCTATAAACCACCCCATCAAGGACCAGCACAGCATGACAACCCTAAGGATATACTAGTATTAGCATAAATACCTCAGTGGTAACAGCTCTCTAACTGGACTTCGGATCAGCTCAACAAGAGGGATACCATGGTTGATACTGGAAACCTACTTAACTGCTCAGTACTTGTGAAGTCATGGTTACTGGAAGAGAATCTAGAACCACACATTTACCAAACTAGCATAATCCCTAACAGTAATCTATAAACATCTATCCTTATACCCACAGGTTAAGTGTAGTTTTCATCTCACAAAGGAACTCTGTAACTGACAGAAAACCACAATCAATCAACATACAGAGCTGGGGTAACCAGTCCCAGTGTCTACATATACAAAGCACTTCCACACCCAAGGCTCATGGAACACTGAGAAAGAGGGGATCAAAAAGATTCTAAGACCCCGAGGCTCAGGGAATTTGCCATGAGATTTTGTCTCCAAGTAACATCAGAAACTATAACTGTGAAGTCTCACCAATATAACCACCCAAGTGTGAGCTAAACAAGGATGACACCAATGGACATGCCAACACAAAGGGGAAAGAGTCCATGAGTCCTCAACCCTACACAAAGACCTATAGGAAACTGAAGAAAGCTGGGAGCAGTACAGGTGACCTACCTCAAAGAAGAACTTTGTCTAATGCCTAATGGTCATCCCTGAAAATACATATACAAGTTACATATGGACCGAACAGGTTATATTTAGGAATAACTGTGAGTGAGAGAGAGAGAGAGAGAGAGAGAGAGAGAGAGAGAGAGAGAGAGAGAGAGAGAGAGAGAGAGAGAGAGAGAGAATATCTTCATGCTGTAACAATTAGTGAAAATGAGGCCATGAATTTGAAAAAGAAGGGAGGAGAATATGGAAGGATTTAGAGGGAGGAAAGGCAAGTGAGAAATGTACTTAAATGGTAGTCTCAAAAATCTGAAAATGAACAAACCCCAAAATAGAATCTTAAACAGTGGTATTTTTAAAAATATAATTTTATGTTTTATCATTTTTAACTTTTAAAATTCATTTATACACATGAATGTTTAGCCTGAATGTATGTGTGTGCACCACATGAATACCTAGTGTCCATCATACTCAGAAGAGGGTGTCAAATCCCCTAGAGCTAGAATTAAGACGGCTGTGAGCTAGTATGTAAGTGCTGTGAAATGAACCCAGGTCTAAACTGCTGAGAAATCTCTCCAGTCCCTAAATGTCATTCTATTTATTTTAATTTATGTATATGTGTGTATAAATGCTACTTGTACAGGCATTTACATAAGTCAGAAATGGACACCAGAATCCCTGGTTGGAAGCCACCAAATGATCTAAATGCTGGTCCTCTGAAAGATCAGCAAAGGACTCCTACCTCTCCTGCCCTAAAACCACATTATCTTAGAAGAAAACACAGAGTAAATCTTCATGATTGTAAATTTAGCAAGGGAATTTTAAACTGAACTTCAAAAGCATGAGTAAGTATTAAAGAAAAAAGGAAAGACAAATCAGTATCATTGTAGAATTTTTATCCTTCATGAGGAATTTAATAAGAGGAAGACTGGAACTACAATTTGATACCTGACAAGCATTTAGCATCTATAATACAATTTTAATATACATTCCAACAAGTCAAACAACACAACTTAACAATAGTAAAAGAACTTCAACAGTTTTCCAAAGAGCATAAATAAATGATCAGTAGCTACATTGACAAATGCATTTTCATCATCTATTCAGACATTCAAGCAGTTTCTACTCAGCTAATATTCTTTTGTTATAATGTTAACAGCATATTTGGTTAATCTGTAATAAAGAAAAAAAAAAAAAAAACTTCTATACTGTGATACTTCACTGGAGGGCTAAAAGTATCCTAAGAACTTTTAGGATACAAAAAGAACAGTGTTTTATTTGAGTGAATTCAGGCCTAATTATTGAAAAATTAGTATTTTAAGGCTTATGGCAGGAAATAAATCTTAGCGAAAACACAAGAGCAGAACACAGGTAAAGAGAAGCAAATATGTGAATTCAGTGACTATGTAGAATGGGAACAGATCATGGACACATTCAGGACGGAAAAGGAGCTAAGCGACTGACTGACTGACTGACTGACTGACTGACTGACTGACTGACTGACTGACTGACTGACTGACTTCCTCTCTTCCCAACATCCCCACCCTCCCATCCCTCCTTCCTTTCTTTCTCTCATTTTTAAATGTTGAGACAGGGCATCATGTAGTTCAGGCTGGCCTCAAACTTACTATGTACCTGAAGATGATATGAAATTTCAGATCCTCCTGCTTCTACCTCCTGAGACGAGCCCTTACCCTTTTGCTTAGCAGGCAACACTCTACCAACTGATCTGAATCCCCATACCCATTATACGTATTATTTTCCACAAAAACGCATAGAACAGTTTTTATAAACTGTAAAAAAAAAAAAATTGCAAGATACCCAAGCCACAAGAGCACAAATTTCAAACCCAAGGCAATGACAATTTACTATAAATTTTTTGTTATAAAAGAGAAAGCACTAGAGTTTCTAAGAAACATTTCTCAGGCCAGGGGTGGTAGTACACATCTTTAAACCCGGCACACAGGAGGCAGAGGCAGTTGGATCTCTATGAGTAAGGGCTACATGGTGAGAACCTGACTTTTGAGGGTGGGGAGAATACATCGAACCCCTTTTCAATGTAGCTCATTTCTTTAAGAACAAAATTAATAGGGCTGGAGAGATAGCTCTGATTAAAAGCACTTGTTCTTGTAATATACCTGTGTTTGGTTCCCAGCATTCACATAGTTATAAGCATCCCAAACTCTGGTTCCAGGGAACTGATGTCCTCTTACGACTGTTGTGGGCATCAGACAAGCACATGGTGGACAAATCCACATGCAGGCAAAACACACAGACATATAAAATATTTAAATCTAAAAAATAATTTAATAAAAAATAATAGAGTACTTTCTCAGGTATTATGATTAAAAGTGAATAAATTTAAAATCAAATATCTACTGCTTCAATGTGTCAGTGCAACCCATGCCCATACTTGCCACAACAGATCCACTTAAATGGCACACACACTTAACAGTGACTGGAAAACTCTTTAGACTAGCTTTGCATAGAGTTTTCTTACTGCTCAAACTGGAAAATGTTTCCAATTGTCAAATCAACTCTGAAAAGACTATGAGTTAAAAAAAAAATAGTTATTCTTGCTAATTAAGGCTATTTGACAGAAATCTCACAAAATGGATCATGAGGTAACAAAGAGATAGAAAGGAGTGTCTGCAGAAAAGACTGAGCTGAAAAGTACGAGAGCAAGCCCCTGTGCCTCACAATGCCTGTGCCGAGCCCTCCTGAATCTATCCACAGCCAAGGGAATTCATACTTAGAGACAAATAATCATTTATTCATGTTCATTTGTTTTATGGTGTTGGCAACAAAAAAAAGTAAATAAAAAGAATTCTTTTTTTCACAGTCTCCAAATAGGGCCAAAACAGTATATTAAAAGGGGTTGTTTTTGAAAGTAAATATATATGACTGACCACGTTTGAAAAATGAACTCTTGCTGAAGTATACAAGTATATACATATCCTAGTGCACAATAAGGAGTGGTAAATTTTAATAACACTGAAATCACCAGCATGCATTCAGATTAAAATCTAGTTAACTGATAAATATGATATCTATAAGTAAATATGATTTTTTTTTCTTGGTTTTTGAGACAGGGTTTCTCTGTATTGCTTTGGAGCCTGTCCTGGAACTCACTCTGTAGACCAGGCTGGCCTTGAACTCAGAGATCCACCTGTTTCTGCCTTCCTGAGTGCTGGGATTAAAGGCATGTGCCACCACTGCCCAGTACATAAACCTGATTTTTTTAACGAGTACTGTTTAAATCTTCTGTTTGCATACAAACCCAATATAAAATCCATAATCTCTAAAGAAGCAACAATGCAATCAACATAAATATTAAAAATATTAGAATATGAAGGGCAAATATTTAATAAAACACAGCAGAGCCTCTATTCAAAGTGTAGTTGAGTGTGGCTATAAGGAAAAGAAAGTCTAAAATCTAGAAAGAGGGAAAACTGACAGATATTTGTAATGGCATGACAAAGGTATGTTACTGCCATCTAGTGGCACAAGCCAGAAACACCACTCCAGACCCTACACTGCCCAGAATGGGCAAAACCACAACACAAAAGTCTGTGAAGAAAGCAGTATGTTTAATTCCTCTTTGGCCCTACTAACTAAATAACGTTAAAGAACTTTAAAGTTTCGCCTCCCTAAAAATAGTGTATTGAGACCAAATTTCTGTGCTCCTGTAACAAAATACAGCCATGTTTGGAAAAATTTCAAGCTTTCCACATGTTATCTCTGCTAGTGAGTGGTAAGAGGGTGTACTCTTACTACTTGCTGTTATTCCACCCTTTACTTTTAAAGGAATATGTTCTTTGTGCATTTTATCCCCGCCCCTTGTTTTTATTGATTCTCACTGTAAGCCACTCCTAGAAGACTCCACACGTACTCACAAAATTACTTCCAAATCTTCATTTCTTAATTACTCTCAATAAAACCTAGGTGCTCCTTTATAAATAGGAGTATGTCAAGCACAAATCCAACACCCTTCAGGTCCAGGCAGCACCCTAAGATTTTTAAATGTAAAATGGAATCATTCATTTGCTTAATCCGGAACCTCCTACATAGTCAGGATCACTTTCTGTACAGACCACTCTTGAGCCTCTATACACTCATCAATTACCCCTAGAAATTTCCCTCACTACTGTGATTAACCCAGCTGCTATCACTACAGCCAACAGACCCTGTCAAATGGAATGGATTCTCATTGAAGCTGATTAGCTAGCTGACTGAATAGGATTCAAGCTTCTGAGGCTAAGAGCCAAGACCCCAATCTAGCCTCCTTTGTCTAATCGAGTTTTCATCATCTTCTAGTCTTTATATAGAATAATAAAGATAGTAATAATTTCTAATAACTATCAGTTATTGTACATTTTTCCAAAAAGCCAAAAGGCTATCAAATCACTAGCCTTAGAATATTCTATAAAGTAGATTAATTCATCATAATCTCCTGTCTTCATGGATCAAATATGATAGAAAATAAGAAATGCATCTAAACAGAGTAAATATTCAAAGCAAGATATATTATTCCACATTAAAAATGCATATTAACCTTTATAGTGAAATGAGCCAATGGAAAGACAGAAATTCACATATCTCTCTCTCTCTCTCTCTCTCTCTCCTCACACACACACACACACACACACACACACACACACACACACACATACACACTACTCAAAATGATTAATGATTAAACCTCTAACTGTAAAACTAGGAAAAACCATAGGGGAAAATCTCAAAAAAGATCTTGAAAATAATTTTTTAGATACAGCACTAAAAGCACAAGCAACAAACATTAATGTAAAAATCATGTAGCACTCTATCACAATAAGAAAATTCTGTACAGCAAAGGAAACACATTACGGGGTGACCTTTCAGGGGGTAGGAATCTAAATATCTGAAAACCATGGGTCTACTCTAATAAGGTATTTAATATACAAAATATATAGTAGACACCTAACTCAAAACTGAAATATAAATAACCCAATTAAAATAGGGAGAAAGAACCTGAGCAAACACTTCTCAAAGGAAGAACAGATGTTAGCAGGCATGTAAGGTACCTACCAAGCCATCTCCAATCATCAGGGACTGGAAACCAAAACCTTAGTGGGAACTCACCTCATATCTACTTGGATGAATATGAACAAGAAGACCAAAAAAAAAAAAAAAAAAAAGCAAGCATTCTTGAAAAATTGAACAAAAAAGAAAGCACTGAACACCTGTTAAAAAGCACTATGGAAAACTGTGTAGAAATTCCACAATGAAACTACCAAATGAGCCAACAATTGCATTTCTGAGTGCATCCGAAGGTGCAGACAATGGGATCGCTGAGAGAAACCTGTGATTCCACATCTCTGTAGCGCTGCTCACAATACCCAAAGTACAGTAACACTTAAGTGTCTTTGATAGATGCATACATTTTCAAAAGGTAACAGATAAAGGTACTATATTTACAGTGCAATATTATTCAGCTTTTAAGAAGACGGTGTCCTGCCATTCTCCACTGACAAGTCAATCTAGAAGACAGTCTGTAAAGCAAAGAGAAAATGTATGTGATCTCCCACATGCAATCTAAAATAAGCCCTCGTGAAAGTAGCAAGAAAAAATGGTGTTGCCAGTAACTGTAAGGTGAGACAGGCATGATGTTGACCCAACAATGGCACAAAATTAGTAAATTAGAAATGATTCACATTAATGGAATGGGTTGATCGTTTTACAATGATTATCAAAACAGCAAGATGCACATCTTAAAATATACAATTTACAGGGTAAAGAGATTGTTTAGAGAGGTTAAGACTACTTGCTGCTCTTGCAGAAGACCCTATTTTAGTTCCCAACACCCACATGATGGTTCACAGAAACCTCTAACTCCACTTCCAGGGCATTCAACACTATCTTCTGGCCTTCTTGGGCACCAGGTCTCCTTAGATACCAGGCACACAAAATGGGAGCAAAATACCCACGTGCATGAAATAAAAATAAAACTTTTTTAATAATGCACAATTTGTGTAAGTCAAAAATGTCACAAAATAAAGAATGTTATCTCTGATATCTTCTAAAGTTCTGTATGTTTACAAATGAATTTAAAACATTATAAAGTATAAGGATTACCAAAGCAGAGTGCCCCGCCCCCTACACCAAGGCTGCTCTGAAGGCTGTTCTGCACCTGGCACCACCTCCGCAAGCACCACTCCCACAGATACCATTAACTACCATCCAGGAAGTAAGATTACCCAAATACTGACCTAAAGTATGCATTCATTTACTCCTCACCCTCAACACTTACCAACCAGGCACAATACCAACCTCTGCTAGAAGCCAGAGGCATAAAGGCCAGAGGGAAGTCCACACAAAAGTTTGTTAAAGCAAAGTGAATAACTTAATGACATGAGAGCATAAGACACAGCATTGTCCAGAGGACTGGAGTTCACCAAAGGAAGTAAAATATAAGCTGAGAATTAAAAATTAAAAAGGTGGGGAGGGGGATAAGAGCAGATAGAAATGAGAGAATGCGAATAAAAATGTATTCAATGTGCACTCATGAGAAAGTGTTCAACAATGTCTCTGGAAAGCAACCTGAAAAGGCACCAAAAAAGCAAGGCAACCTCAGTATCTGTCTAGAGGACACATGTAGTCTACTTAAAGAAAGAAAGAAAGAAAGGAAGGAGGGAGGGAGGGAGGGAGGGAGGGAGGGAGGGAGAGAAGAAAGAAAGAAAGAAAGAAAGAAAGAAAGAAAGAAAGAAAGAAAGAAAGAAAGAAAGAAAGGAAAAGAAATTTCAAACATCACTGAACTTCAATAAATTAAATGCTCTGGGGCCAGCACGGGGGAACTCAAGCTTATCTGTCAGCAAGGCTTGGTAATTTCAGTACCAAGAAGCAGAAAGTAACATGCCTAGTGAGCACATGAAAGAAACATGAGCCACTTATGCAAGCACATGACTAAACTACTTCAGTTTATAACTCTTATCAAACACAATGGCCTACCAACAGCATGCACTAATAAAATTTTAACTTCAAAAGTAAAGCATGAGGCTGAAGATATGGCTCAGCAGCTAAGAGCACCTGCTGATCTTCCCATACAGCAGCTAAGTGTAACCCCAGTTCCAAGGGGATTTAGTACCCACTTCTGGACTCCACCAACCCTGCGCATAAGTGATGCACAGAATGCAGGCAGAACAACCAAACCCATAAAATAAAAGTAAATATAGAAAAATGTCCCAAATAAACACATAAACTACTACCTGGGAGTCTGAGGCAGATAGATCTCAAGTGAATTCATGAGTCAACAGTCTACACAGTCAGCTAGCTCCAAGCCAGCCAAGCATACACAGTAAGATCATATCTCAAAATAAATTAATGTAATCAGATAAAGCACAAAATCCAATTTCTTCTTTTAAACTTGTACAATGTTGAGTTGGAGAACAGGGACTTAGCAAGCACAAGACCCTAGGATGTGGCCACCACCGCAAGTTCACTAGCAAAGCAAGACACCACTAAACCATGTATTCAATCACCAGTCCCAGAATAAAAGGAAAAAAAAATCATACATTATCTTCAAAATGTTTATTTTTAAAGACCTCCTAAACTGTGAAATTGTTCCAAGCATAAGTGACAGGCAAAGTAAACAACAAGCCCTATCTTTTCATTATGATTCTACTATGACCCCATGGATGCTAAAAATCTTACCATTAGCAAAGTATATTTTAAAATAGAAATAATCTAGATTGAAAACAAAAAGGTAAAGTGCAAAATAATAGGAGCTTTGAAAGTGGAGTAGAAATATGAATGCATTAATGTACTAATAAATGCTCAGGTGTGAATAAATAAACATGCAAACATAGGAAATAACCTAACTGGAGTTGACGGCATGAGGGCACATGCCTTTAATTTCAGTACCAAGTAGCTGAGGCAAGAAGATCTCAATGAGCTTGAGGCTAGCCTAGGCTACACAATGAAACACTATCTAAAACTTTAAGAAAATAATAATATTAATAACTAATGGAGAGAAAAAGTATAAAGAGGCCTGTCCTACATATCACTTTTGGATTCATTGTTACACTTTTGGGAATATATTATCTAGTGAAAAGTTGAAACTAAGCATACCACTGAAAATTCTTCCTTTAAAAAAAAAAAACTACCATTGTTTCAACATTAACAATAGAGTACCAATAAAAAAAAAAAAAAAAAGGCTATCCAATTCCTTAGGTGTTTAGCTGTCATCTACATAAGAATTGACTTTGTATGTTCTGAATGTCACCCTCAAAGAATTACTGATCCTTTCATTTTCTGAAGTCATTATTTATGTTTACTTCTCCTTTCTCAGCCTCCCAACATGTCATCATGACCAATTGTTATAACTGTAAAACAGTACAGGAAGAATATAAATCTAAATCCAGCTAAAACTGGCTACAAATTAATCATCTGTAACTGTTTATTTGTCAACAAAATTTGCTGGAAGGCATATATTATTTATGAATTATAAAAACTAAAAAATTCTGTTTTTCTCCTTGTTCTTCCTTACACCAAGCAGCTAAGAAATTCCATGCTCTGAAAATTGAACAAGGAAAAAAATGTTTTAAATGAACAAGGTGTATTTTCTTTCCTGACATTTTTCTATTACAATTCCTCAAAAATGATTATATTTCTCAATTAAAAAAATAGCACAGTTTCAGGGTGGAGGTAGGGAGATGACACTTTTCCAGTCTGCCAGGAAACAGAGCCCTTCTTCAGCTGAAGACCTATCAAAATATGCAAGCAAATGTCATGGAAACAGAAACTCTCACCATGGCAACACCACCCTGCTAGAGAGAAAAACCACTGTAATTCGTCATGTACTTCAAGACAAGACATTTAGACTAATTCCAGCTTTCATTTCACAATCTATCTATAACAGTCATTAGACCTAGCAGTAGTAAAAATTTAATAAAAACATTAATATTTTACAAGAATGAAATATTAAAACCAAAGCTGACTCTAAATTTACATGCAAATTGATTAATGCCAGCAACATAAAATCAAACTGCCCAACTTTGAAAAAACACATTATAAAATATCTGTATCGCTACTACTTTAAACACTCTAGACTCCATCTTGAAGCAATTAAGTGTTTTACTAACTGCCATATCTCGTAACTACACAAGTAGTTTTTCTAAAAGTAAACAAAAATACTTGCAAGATTTCTATCCTTACCTCAATTATGAATATACTCTATGTAATTCTTTTGTTTTTTAATTCACTGCATAAAAATTCTAGAAATATTAAGTATTTCTACCAGATTAAAGTAAAACCAAGCCAGGCTTGGTGGCACATGCCTTTAATCCCAGCAGAAGCAAAAGGATCCCTTTGAGTTCAAAAACATCCTGGCCTGGTCTACAGAGGAAAATACAGGCTAGCCAAGGCTACATAGTTAGATCAATGAATGGATGGGTGGGTGGGTAGGTGGGTGGGTGGATGGATGGATGGATGGATGGATGGATGGATGGATGGATGATAAATAGGTGGATAGAATACTGAAGACAGTTTTTTTAAATATTAAATTATTATCACAATAAAAAGTATAATAAACTACCTAAATTACCATTAAAAATAGCCTTAAAATCTAATAAATAAGATTTAATGTTATCATCAACTTTGGAAATAAAAGACCTACTACTTATATTAAAATCTCTAGTTACTGTTTAAAACAGCCATTCTTTAGTAACAAACCACAAAGTAATGAGCGATTCAAAATGGCGATTAAAATGCAAAACTAAAACCATAACAATTAGCAGTCCAGTAGGACCTATTTGATTTATGACACAGATTGATAACAGCAAAGGGGTTCAATTTGAAAATGAATTTTTAAAACAATTCCAGTTTAAAGGGCAGAACTATAAACCTTAGGCAGAAAATGTAATTTTTTCTCAAAATATTCAAATGTTTTTTCAAGTATAGCTTTATTTTTAATGTTGTAAGGGGGTACATGATGTAAGTGTAGGTGCCCATGGAGTCCAGAAGAGGACATCAGATCCCTGAAAGGCTGAAGTTACACATAGGTCTGAGCTGCCTAACATAGGTGCTGGGAACCAACCTCAGATGCTCTTTAAGAGCAGTATGTATTTTTAACCACTGAGACACTCTCTAGCCTGACATTTCAAATTTTCAAACTGGTATTTACAGATTATTTGTGTCATCTTCAATTTCTAGAATAAAACCCTAACCCAAACATGATAGCATATGAAGGTATCAGAAGATGAGATCTTTGGAAAGAGAGGGCCAAAACTGTCCTCTGGCCTCCATATGCACACCTGACTTGTCCTTGCCTGACCCCCCCCCACACAAACACACCCATACACAAAGAACTGAAACACAGGATAAGACCTTTCAGGCAATTAAACAAATGATGTCATTAGTACTCTTTGTGAATGAAACCAGGTCCTTCTCATACCTCAAGGGGCACTGTCAGAAGACAGATCTCTAGGGACCAGGCCAGGGGCCGTCGCCAGACACCAATCTGTCAGCACATTAATATTGACCTTCTTAAGCTCCAAAAATAAAATTCTGCCCTTTAAAAGCAATTCACCTTCTAAATTAAAACACACTGTTGGTATATCATACAAGAAAGTTGCCTTTAAATTAAAAGAAAAAAAGAAAAGAAAAAAATGATTCTTGAATCAATAACAAAACACATGGGGAAACAAAAAGGTAGCATCTAATGAGAAGAGAGCAAAGAAAACTACCTGGGAGGCTAAGGCAGGAGGACCACAAGTTCAAAGCTTGTCTGGGTTATAGGGAGACCTCAACTGGACAAGCAACTCAGTGAAATCTGTCTCAAAATAAAGAGTAAAAGGCAGGTGAGACTACAGCTTGTGTAGCAGCGTACTTACCTGGCATAAAGGAGGCCCTACCTTCTACCCCTGATACCAAAAATGAAAAGACTGGCACTACATCTCAGTGTTAGAGTAATGCTTACTATATGCGAGGTCTGGGTACCACCCAAAACCCCCACTCTCAAAGAAAAAAATAAACTAACTCTGCTGTAAGGACAATAAGAAAGCACTAACAATTAAGGAAGCCTGGTTGCTGTGAATATAAAATAGAGATTGGAGGGAGAGACAAGAATGTACATACCAACACCAGATTGAATATCCCTGTGGTTCTCCAAATGAAAGACAATTAACACAAACAGAACTGCAACTGTGACAGTGATAATGGACATACAGAACAACTTAAACAGTTGGAAGGAAAGCAAGACTTGTGATGGTAAGAAGGCAGTGTCAGAGATGACATCTATATTTCTGGTTAAGTCATTGACTCACAAGAAGACCAGTCTATATAGTTTCTATTTTTGCTCAATAGAGAACTAGAGATAAGAGTTAGGCTTTAAGTGTATCAAGTCACCAATCAGAAAGCAATGTCTGAGTAGACACATACCTAAATCTAAAGTCTATATGGAAGTCACTGGCTGACAGGAGATAACCAAAGCCATGACTGTAGATGCGATAACTAAACAGAAAGAACAAAAGCCTCAAGACACTAAATTTGAATGTTGTAAAAGATGAAGAGCTGAATGAGACAGAAGAAATGGCAAAAGACTAAAAGAGAGCCAGGAGCTTGTGGTAACACCAAAGAAATACTAAAAGAAACAGTAGGCATATAGACTAACACTAGAGCAGAGCAGTGGTTCTCAACCTTTCTAATGTCCTTTAATAACAATTCCTCGTGTTGTAGGAACCCCCAGCCATAACGTTATTTTCTTGCTACTTCAGAACTGTACTTTTGCTACTTTCATGAACCATAATATAAATATATAATATGTAGGATATCTGATGTGGACCCCTGTGAAGGGGTTATTCAACCCCATCCTCCAAAGGAGTCTTGACCCACAGGTTGAGAACCATTGCACTAGAGGGTGGAGTTTAAAAAAAAAAAAAAAAAAAAAAAAACTAAAAAGTGCTCTTGATTCTGTATTGAAGAGACATCACTAGCAACCTCTCAAAAGAGCAACCATGGGTGGTACTACACACAGAACTAAGTCTGAGAGGCTGAGGTACTCAAGACTTCTCCCTACTGACTCCATGTGGTAAAGCAATTTGCAGATGCCTAGAATTTTGAAGGTTTGGGACTAATTTGAGAATCAGCTGACTAAACAAATAATCCTGGAATTAACATTTTAATTCTTTCTACAATTTTGCAAAATTTAGCCTGCTTTGAGTCAGGACTATTGTGATGATTAATAACTACTGTGTTTTATTCAAAATCTGATACTGGCACATTTCTTTGTATGAATGGAGAAATATTCTAAGCTTTTGTTTTTTGATTAAAACCTCGATTCACCTTTTTCTTATAAACATTATAAACAACCCTCTGGATTGCACTTAGTCATATTTCTAGAAGTATAGGGCTGCCAAGATGGCTCAGTGGGTAAAAGCAACTAGTTCCAAGTCTGATAACCTTAGTTTAATCCCACGGCTCCCCACTGTCGAAAGAAGAGTGAACCCTGCAAGTTGTCCTCTGACCTTCACAAGCATACTATGTACATACACACACTCTGGTGCACATACACATGCACAAATAAGTAAGAGGAAGTTAAAACTGCTCTTAAAACATATATCAAAAATTAAACATTTTTTTCTAAGCTCACTTTTGCGGCCTTAGACTAATTAGAAATGTTAGTTTGCTTAGCATCAATGCCAGTGCCTTCCATATTCCATCAAAATTTACAGCAGTTATCTTTTTTTATACCAGAACTGGCATCTACCTATAAGTGACTCAATACAATAATAATGTAACAGAACAGAAATAATTCCTTGCCACATTTTAAGTAACTAGCACCAAATACACTGTAGCCAAGCAATTTTTTTTTCCACAAATGTGGATGGACAGACAGACAGATGGACAGACGGAAGAAGGGATGGGATGGGATGGGATGGGATGGGATGGGATGGGATGGGATGGGATGGGATGGGATGGCAATGGATAGCAGACAGATAGGATAGACTGATTACAGATAGATGATAGATATATAGATGACAGATGAACAGACAGACGGACAGATAAACCGACACATACATATATTACACATATCAATAATATTCATCTTTCAACATTCCGTTGCCTCTGGAATGTCTCTGTGGTACCAGGGGAAACACTGCAGTCCCTGTCTCAATCAGAGAAGAAAAGCAAAAAGTATGTCTATTCCATGCAAACATTCAAGAGTAGAAGTTTCAGTCCAGAAACTCAAGCACAGGAAAACAAAGTTTAACCTTACAAAGAATAGGACTATACCCCTCTTCCTTCCTTACATATCTTTTAATGTTTCATTTTTTAATTATATGTATATTTGTATGGTTGTGTATGGATATATGCATGTAAGTACAGAGCTCTCTGGGGCACCTCTGGGACACCACTGGATGTTCTGGAGCTGAAGTTACAGATAGTAGTGAGCTCCAGCATGGGTGCTGAAAGCTAACTGTGAGAATAGCATTCATTCTTAACCTCTTAGACATTTTTCTTACTCCAAGAATACTGACAACAGAGAAATGCCATCTGACAAGAGACTAGAGGAATGGTCACTAGACAAAATGAATTCCCAAGAATAGAACTAAAGGGTCTGACATTTAGGACATTAACCAACTCAAAACCAAAGGTTAAGATTTGCTACACAACTTAATATTTTATACTTTAAAAAGAGCACCAATAACTTACGGCATATCTTATCATAATAGTGAATCTGAACCCCTTTTCAATTAATAAAACTAAGTTCCTCAAAAAGTTCTACATATTTCTGAAAAATATTAAGATTGGCAAATTTTATATTAAAAGTTATTGACTTTTCAAAGCCACAAACTTCTCATTTAAAACTTTTAATATAATGCCTAACATTACAAATCTTACCAAAACAGAGTCAGAAATTATACTGGACATTAAGACTAATGTCTAATTATTATGACATAATTAGAAATATCAGATAACCTATAATAATGAGGGTAAGGTTAAAAATAGCTCCCTAAACATGCCAAGTATCCATGGATTTTATATTATATAAAGAACTTTGACATCATTTTTAACATCACATTACATAATACTCTTTAGCTGGGGAAATAAGACTAGCTCATAGCTGTGCACACCTTGTGTTAGGTCCTCCAACCTCCCCAAGTGGCAATGCTGGTGACACTGTCCTAAACAAAAGGACTTTGGCCAGGTATACAGGAGGAATGTTACCAGGTAAACAGGCAGGTGTCTGTTTATTAGAAAAGCAGTAGGATGGTTTTGTTTTGTTTGGTTTGGTTTGGTTTTGATGGTTTGGTTTTTTTGTTTGTTTGGTTTGTTGGTTGGTTTTTGGTTTTTTTTTTCCCCCTGTCTCTATGACAGGTAGAAGAGAAAAACACAACAGCCCAGGAAAATACAATGTGTGCTTTAAAACTGCTAAAAAAAATAAAACTACCGACAACAGGGATTACCTTATACTCCTGCTTCTTGATTTTAACTCTGTAAATACTGCACTCTCTTACACCTCTAAAACTTTTCCTAAAGTATAAAGTGTATCTCAAGGTTTGTAAGACCCCTGTGTAAATGTTCTGTTTCTCAGGATTTGAAAGTTCATTTGGGGGTGGTTCATAAAATGGAATCTGTAAAATCTGTAATAAAAATTTAGCCTAAAACTTGTAATAGAAAGGATAAACAAAACTACACAGGTTATCTTTCCATTGTTGTTTTAATTTGTTTTGTTTTTCAAGACAGGGCTTCTCTGTGTAGTTCTGGCTGTCCTAGAAGTTATTCTGTAGACCAGGCTGGGTGGGGGATAGAGTAGTGGAGGGAGGTGACCCAAGAGGCACGGACTCCCACTTCCCCACCCCGGGACCTCTGTCTCCCAAGGAGAGACAGCTCTCCTCTGAGTGTGCTCCTTGGTCCCCCACCTATCCTGCTAGCCCCTCCTCAGAGAGGAAGGGGAAAGAGGGAAACATGGTCTCTCCTCCATGTGCAGCAGTATATCAAGTGCCAAACAAGGGGGCAAAGACATAGTTACCCAAACAGAACTCATAAATGCTTAGAAACTAGCCTAACTGAACTTAAAAGAACAGAAGGCCAGTAAGAACATGATTTAATATTATACTGACTTTCTGCAAACCAAATTCAAAGCTATTCCCACCAAAAAAAAAAAAAAAAAAAAAGAAAAAAACAACTTTTTAAAACAAATATTTTGGGAATTTCTGAATATTTCTGAAATAGCTTACTCCATTTCATCTTTCTTCAACCTCAGAAGATTTATCCTCCTCTATTTAACAAAGGAGCCTGAAAAACACCATATTGTACCTAAATATTCATTAAAGGTTTTACTATGTATTTATGGTACATATAAACTAATAATATATGCCTGGTGTTAAGAGTTACTAGCTCCTTTTCTTTGCTCCAGTTACCTCATTTGATGCCTCTCTAACTTCTCAGTAGTTGAAACCCTAATTTCTAAAGACAGAGTGAATAAAAACAAAATGCAGCAAATGGGAGGGTGTTCCAACATGGAGTAAACTTTCTGTTGAATAAGTAGTTCTTCAACATTCAAAGAAATTTCAATACATGTTAAATCACAAGTTGCTCAATGCCAGCCCAAGGTTTTATTTAGTACTTTATCTCTAGCCATTTCCTGAGTATGTCAATTTGAAAAACTTGGCTGTATAAAGAACTGGTTTTCAAGAGGTGACTTAATGGAAATTTATGGGGAGTCACTGAATTAGTGAGTAGAGAACAAGAGTACTGCCTAACAGTCTATACAGTGACTAGACAAAAGCACCAAAGAACTATCAGACCCAACACATCAGTGCTGAGTAGGTTGAGAAAGCTTGCAATAGAGTACACACCACAGCTTATTCCACATGTGATCTGACCAATAAAATGATGAAGGTCCATATGGAATAAGGATTCAAAACAGCAACATTTCTTCTTTAATAACCCTTTGACTTTTTCTCAACTACAGCAAATGGAATGTTTTGAGACACTAATACTTAAATGATGTAACAAACCTCAGGAGGAAATAAGTTTACATAATATTATTGGTATATTTCTAGCAAAGAAAAATGAATATTCATTTCATATGAATTATAAGGTAACACTAATTTCCTTTAAAAACTAATTTCCTTTAAAATTAATGATGACAGGGTAGAGGTTAATGATGACAGTGTTCAGAGGTTAAGAGCACTGACTGCTCTTCCAGTGGTCCTGAGTTCAATTCCTAGCAACCACATGGTAGTTCACAACCACCTAAGATGAGAGCTAATGCCCTTTTCTGGTGTGCAGGCAAAGATGCAGACAGAGCATCTTTTTTTTATTTTTATAAAAAAATAAAATTAATGATGAAATGTTCACATACTTACACCCATGTGCGCGTGCGCACGCACACACACACACACACACACACACACACACACACAACACACATATGTAAACACATGAACTTACTCCAATAGGCTGAAAAATAAGTCCATCCATTTCATGGCTGACTTCTTTGGCAAAATTTCCTTCCAGGAGCTATAAAATAAAAATATATTGTTTAGAAATATAATGATAATTCAAAAATTATTTTAATTTCTTGCTAAGATTTATAAAATTCTCTGCAATGTGTAAGAACTGAGAAACGGGAGAAGTAGAAACACTGGAATCCAACTTAAACTAGTGATTTTGGGCCCTAATTTGTGACTTCATCTTTGCTGGCATCTCTTCCAATATCTATAATTTCTCTAATGTGAAAGCAGTTTATATTAGAGTTCACACATGCTTATTTCTTATAATGTTAATATAAAGTCTTTTGTTATACTCAGTGGCAGGAAATCTAAGGAGGGTTAAGATGACACACAGCAACTTAAGTGTTTAAGTTCCAGGGTTGTTTCCTTTGCTGCTGGTCTTGAGACAGGATCCCAAGAATCTCAGGCTGCAAGATGTTCCTTAAGCAGGAAGGTAAACAACTCAAAATAGCTTCAGAAAGTCTCTGAAACTGACCAGCTTCATTAAGCCCCTCCCTGCCAAAGTAAGCAATAATAGCCAAAATCTCCCCCCCCACCCCACCCCCGTCCCGCAACAGAAGGAAGATGAGCTATAAACTTCTTTCTTAAAACCAGACCAAGTGCCTGAAGAAGCAGAAATCAGCCAGGCTGCCTGGTGAAGAGGTTTAAACTGAGTCACTTGCAAAGGACACTCCCCCAAACTGTTCAGTTGCCTGTGAGCTGGGCAGCTTGTTCCAAGTTTCCCAGATTTGATGAGCTGCAATCCATACTGGAGTGACATTTATTGATACAGCTCTCTCTCGCTCTCTCTCTCTCTCTCTCTCTCTCTCTCTCTCTCTCTCTCTCTCTCTCTCTCTCTCTCTCTCTCTCTCTCTCTCCCTCCCTCTCCCTCTCCCTCTCCCTCTCCCTCTCCCTCTCCCTCTCCCTCTCCCTCTCCCTCCCTTCCTCTCTTCCCCCCCACCTCTATGTTAAAAACTTCAAACTGGAGAAGATAGGTCAAACCAGTCAGGCAATCTCCACAAGAAGTGCCAGTGTGAAAGACAGGCACTTATTTCTGATATTACATTCCTAAATGTCTCTAAGGTCTTTCCTCTCCTTATCTATATTTTAAGTCAAACCTATTCATGAGTCGTCATGGTTTCCTAAGGTAAAACATAGTGACTTTAATTTCCTGGATGATTAACAGCCAAGTAAGGACTGGTGATATAGCTCAGTGGGTCAACCTAAGATGGATCCCAGAACTCCTTTTATTTATTTTTTTTTAAGTGCATTTTTTTAAAACTTAATTTAGAAATTTAGAAATTTAGATCTTATTTTACATATCAATCCCAGTTCCCTCTCCCTCCCATCCCACTATGTGCCCCACATATTTCCCCATCCACTCTCCAGGGAGAATTAGGCTTTCCAGGAGGGATCATTAAAGACTGTCATATCATTTGGAGCAGGGCCTAGGCCCTCCCCCATGTATCTAGGCTGAGAGAGTAGCCCTCCATGGGGAATGGGCTCCCAAAGTCCATTTGTGCACTAGGGATAAATACTGGTTACACTGTCAGAGGCCCCATAACTGCTCAGGCCTCCTAACTGACACCCATATTCAGAAGGCTCTGTTCAGTCCAATGCTGTTTCCCCAGGTTTATGACTGGGGTCCATGTGCTCCCACTTCATCAGGTCAGATGTTTCTGTGGGTTTCTCCAGCATGGTCTTGACCCCTCCAGCATGGTCCTCCCTCTCTACAACTGTATTCTAGGAGTTCAGCTCAATATTTAACTGTGGGTGTCTGTTTCTGCTTCCATTTGGCTGCTGGATGAAGGCTCTAGGATGGCATATAAGGTAGTCTCAATCTTATTATAGGGGAAGGGCATTTAAGGTAGCCTCTCCACTATTGCTTAGATTCATAGTTGGGGTCATCCTTGTGGATCTCTGAACACTTCCTTAGCGTCAGATTTCTCTTTAAACCTATAATGGCTCCCTCTATTATCGTATCTCTTTTCTTGCTCTCCTCTATTCTTCACTGGACACAGTCTTCCTGATCCCTTGTGTTCTCCTCTCACTTCTCTTCTCCCTTCTCTTTTTCCTACCTCCCTCACCACTTCCAACCCTCCCAATTTGCTCAGGAGCTCTTGTCCTTTTCCCCTTCTCTGGGAGACCGTGTATGTCTCTCTTAAGGTCCTCCTTGTTTCCTAGCTTCTCTGGAGGTGTGAATTGTAGGCTGAAGAAATCCAGAGAATCATCAGGTCCTACTTTGAAAACCTGTACTCCACAAAACTGAAAAACTTAAAGAAAATTGACAATTTTCTGAAAAAATATCACTTACCAAAATTAAAAAAAGATCAGATAAGCAATTTAAATAGACCTATAACCCCTAATAAAATAGAAGCAGTCATCAAAAGTCTCCCAACCAAAAAAAGCCCAGGGCCAGATAGTTTCAGTGCAGAATTCTACCAGAAAATTCAAAGAAGAGCTAATACCAATACTCCTTAAAGTGTTTCACTCAATAGAAGCAGAAGGGTCATTGCCAAACTCTTTTTGCAAGGCTACAATTACCTTGGTACTCAAACCACATAAACACACAATTAAGAAAGAGAACTACAGACCAATATCCTTCATGAACATTGATGCAAAAATGCTCAATAAAATACTGGCAAATAGAATCCAAGAACACATTAGAAAAATCATCCATCCACCATGATCAAGTGAGCTTCATCCCAGGGATTCAGGGATAGTTCAACATATGAAAATCTATCAATGTAATCCACCATATAAACCTACCATATAAACAAACTAAAAAAGAAAAACCACATGATCATCTCACTAGATGCTGAGAAAACCTTTGACAAAATCCAACACCCCTTCATGATAAAGGTATTAGAGAGATCAGGGATAACAGGAACATACCTAAACATGATAAAGACACTATACAGCAAACTAACAACCAACATCAAACTAAATGGGAAAAAAACTCAACTGGATTCCTCTAAAATCACAAACAAGACAAGGTTGTTCACTTTCTCCATAGTTCTTCAATATTGTACTTGAAGTTGAAGCTAGACCAATAAGACAACAAAAGGAAATCAAGGGAATACAAATTGGAAAGAAAGAAGTTAAACTTTCACTATTTGCAGATGATATGATACTTTACAAAAGTAACCCGAAAAACTCTACCAGGGAACTCCTACAGCTGATAAACACCTTCAGCGAAGTAGCAGGATACAAGACATACTCAAAAAACTCAGTAGCCCTACTATATATATAGACAATAAATGGGCTGGAATTCCAGAACTCTTATAAAGGCAGAAAATGAGAACATACCCCATGAAGTTAACCTGTGACAGCCATAGGCACATCATGGCAAGCATGTGCATGACCCCACACACAGCACATACATTTAAATATGCATCATACACACACACACACACACACACACACACACACACACACACACACACCCACCTAATAAAAATTTTTTAAAAGCTAAATAAAAATAAATTTTCATTCAGTATTTTCAGATAAGTATTTCCTGACTGCCTACCAATGGAAAGAAAGAAAGAAAGAAAGAAAGAAAGAAAGAAAGAAAGAAAGAAAGAAAGAAAGAAAGAAAGAGAAAAGGGGGGAGGGAGGGGGGCGGAAGAGAGGGAGGGAGGGAGATTGGGGATGCTTTAATAATATGTCTCAGCCAATGTACCTAATTAATACCTTAATTTTAACAGGAATATTTAAATATAATGGTGTAAATAAGCCATTTCTCCCAATCTTTCCTCAAACACACAATTCTATGTAAATTATCTAAGATATATTTAAAGCATTTCAAACCAAAAAATTTTAAACCCTCAAAGAAATTTTGCTGTGGAATATGCAGTCATTTGTCCTAAGCTACTGTGGTGTTAAGTCTAAACTGTCAGCTAGACACAATCTAGAATCCTAGTTAGTTTTTCTTAATTAGAAACTATCTAAACACACCTGAGATGGATTTTCTTAATTAGGTTAACTGAGGTAGGTAGCACCATTCCACAGGCTGAGCTCTAGACTGAATGAAAGGTGGGAAGAGAACTGAGAGCTGGCAAGCATGCAAACATTCATTTTTCTCTGTTCTTGCCTGTGGGTGTGATGTGATTGGCTGTTTGAAGTTCCTGCTACCTTGACTTCCCTGCTGAGAGTTGTCTGGGATTGTGAGCCTGAGTACACCTTTCTCCCCTAAATTCCTTTTGTCGGGGTGTTTTATCATAGCAACAAAAAATAAAGCCAGCACATTATCATACATTTTATCTTCCCTCTAGATAAAATTCAAAGATAACTAGAAGAAAAACAAAACAGTAGACACATCAAATAGTGTGAATCAGAGCATAGTAGTGTTTTATAAATTTTTCACTTACAGAACTTGAATTTGTTTAATGAGCATAATCTCACATAGATATCTATCTGAAATACAAAAGGCATACAACTTTACACTGACCAAACATTTAAAGATTTTCTCTCAAAGGATATGTTACGTGTCTATGAATCATTCAGAAACCAAATCACTATAAATGCATAAGCAGAAAAAGGAAGTGCTTAAAATTAGAAATATGAGAAACAAAACAGAAGCTGTAAATTCCAGTGCATGGAAAGGAGAATCTTAGAAATATTTTTTAAAATAGTAGTGTAAGACTATTCATCATTAACAACATCAATTAGAAAATGATATTATGTAATACTTAAACAATAAAAAAATAAATTCTAGTTTATTCTACACACAAACATTTTTCCCCCCCTTGGAACAAACAACCCACACAGGTTCAGTTGACTGCCTGAGGGAGATACAATACAGTATCTGGTGACTTTTTATGACACCTCACTGTTCCCATAAAACCTAAAATTTAGCTTTAACAATCCCCACAAAATGGAAATTTAGGCTTACCTGAATATTAATTTTTAATGTTTTTCACTCCCCAAGTCTAAGTTCATCCACTTTGTCTGTATGTTAAATATCTATATGCTAAGCAATAACTATCACAGAAAAATTATCTTTGCTGCTCACCACAAAACCAACATTACTATCTTCTCTAAAAAGGAAGTTAGCTACTAATATTCATACACAGGTTTTACATCATCATCATTACTGGCTTTCTTTCATTAACGTGATTATGATTAAATTTATAATATCTAGTAAATCTCAACTGAAAAGATATAAGGAAATATAGTTCTATGACTGGCAAATAGGTGGGATCCAGAATTATGTACAAACAAACCTCTGCACATTCTGTGAGATAGTATGTAACTGGGGTAACTGAGGTGGGCAGCACCATTCCATTAGCTTGGGGATGGGGGGGGGGGGATCACAAAAACAAAAAAAAAAAGAACAAACAAAGATGGATGATAAAGAAGGGAGGGATGGATCTGGGAGGAGTTGGGGAATGGAAGGAGTATGATCAAAATACAATTGTATTAAACTCCCAAAGAGCTCAAAAAATTAAAAATTAGACATGCATATGCAAAAATTTAAGGAACCCTACCAAAACACTAAAAATCTCAAACTAACTATGAGATACATACTTCAATTGTAATACACAGATAAAATGGCAATCTGTGAGACTATAAAAATAAAGACTAAAGGCCATACAGGGCTAATTAGATTTAAGATCCACTCAACAAGAGGGATACCAAGTCTGGTACTGTAAACCCAGCCCGCTAATCGGTGCTAGTGAAATCAGTTATTAGAGGAGAATCTACAACCACTAATTTACTACACCAGCATAATCCCTAAAAATCTATAAGCATTTGTTCTGATACCCACAGATAAGTGTAGCCTTTACCCCTCACCAAGTAAACTTCTCTTTGCAACAAACAGCAAAAACTACAGAAAACCACACCATATGCAGAGTTGTGGAGCCCAGTCCCAGCTAATTCACCTACAAAACACTCTAGGAACCTAAGTCAGGAAACACTGCAAAAGAGGGGACAGAAAGTTTTTAAGACCAAAGGATCAGCAGTTTGCTATGAGCCTATGTTGCCTAGTAGCATTAGAAGCTATACCTGAAAAGTCTCATCACATTACTACCTAAACATGAGCCAAACAAAGAAAATATTAACAAACAGATGTCAAACTGCATGGCGGAAGAGAGAGGACTCAAGGCCTCAAACCTACACAAAGAACTACAGGCAACTGAGTAAAACTGAGTAGGAGAAGTGGTCCTTCCCAGGAAAGAAAACACCAATGGGTTGTCCAGCGCCAAATAGTCAGCCATGTATGTATGTATGTATGTATGTATGTATGTATGTATGTATGTATGTCTGTAGTCACATTATATGGACTCACCAAGTTATATTTGAGAATTGTGTGTATGTGTATATACATATATTTATGTATATGCACACAAATACATATTTGCATTCAATAACAAGTGATAAGAAAAGTTCATAAATTTAAAGAAGAAAAGGATACATAGGATGGTTCAGAGGGAGAAAAAATTGTAATTAAAATACATTCTTAAAAATAAATAACACTTTAATAAAAAATAAAGGACAAAGTATAACACCTCTCACCTAGGATGAAAGGATTCAAGATAGATGGTCAGGCTAAAAACTGAATAAAAATAAGAAATATAGAATAGCCTATAAAGAATTATCTCTTGCTGGGTGATGGTACACCCAGCACTCAGGAGAGAGAGACAGGCAGATTTCTGTGAGTTCAAGGCTAGCCTGGCCTACAAATCAAATTCTAGGATAGTCAGGGCTGATATACACACCAAAAAAAAAGAATCATCTCTTGATTAGACCGTGCAAGACTATGAATAATATATGTATTTAAACAGTATAATAGAATTCTTCCCCCAACCTAATACTTTTATTAATTATTCAGGAATTTCATACAGTGCACCCCCATCACATTCATTTCCCATTCCTCCCAGGTTCACCCGCCCACCCTTCATTCCCACCACCATCAAAAAAACAAAACACCAAGTCCAATTTGTGTGGCCCATATACTCATTGGAGCATGGTCAAACTTCCAGTGGCCAACCCCTTAAAGAAAACTGAGTCCTTCCCCACAAGTCCCCTATTTCCAGAAGGCAACAACTATGAAGAGCTACACTTCAGCATCTTTATCAGTTTTTAAGGAGTCTCCACAATAGCTTCCTGTATGGATTCTCATACTTTCATTTTACCCCTCGTTCTCTCTCTCTCCCTCTCTCTTTTCTTTGGAGAATGTCTCTCATTCTCAGTTATGAGTCTACAGCCATCAATACCACTGCAAAAGCTTCCTTGCCCATGGCAACTAGAGGCAACACAGATATGATTACTTCCAACAATAATTCTAAATACACTAAAAGCTAAAAGAAGCTGTTACTTTTCTGACTCAATTAAAAAACAAGTTCAGATATTTCAACTAAACTTTTTGCTCTATGCTTTTAAAAATTTGTCAACCACATTTAATCTATTCAAATAATTCCGCTTTAAATTAGCCTTCAAACTGAAAATGTAACTAGAATAACTGAACTCCCTACCTGTTACAGTTATTTGTAACTATGTATATGAATATAAACAGTCAATGTCTCATCACACATTCACTGTTGTGGCTGTTTTAGACTAAACATGAAGACGATGTTAACAGAGCTAGGATAAGTCCTCCTTCTTTCCTCTTCTTCCTCTTCCTCTCCTTTCTTTTTCCTTGCCTTCCCTTTTTTTTCCTCTCTTCTTCTGGGGTTCATTGTAAATAACTCAAAGTGAGCTATATAGCTTTTTTTAAATGAGAATATGGACCAACGATCACTAACCACAAACTATTCTAAGAAATAGGGAAGCACTACAGTGTTAAGTGCACACTGAGAACACTACTGAAGATGAGGCCCTGAGCATTACCTCTCATGAGCTGAGCAATGGAACTTGAATTACCAACTAAAAACGTACGTGTGTGTGTGTGTGTGTGTGTGTGTGTGTGTGTGTGTGTGTGTGTACATTACCTTTCTTGAAATGTTGATGTCAAAAAATTGTTTAGGTCTGACACTAAATGGTTCCTGTGTTTTGTCAATGAGCCCAGTCTTCATTTTTTCATGCCGTGGACTTATGATTTCACGTTCAATACACTGCAGACGAATATTAAAATCACAGTCTCCAACTGGTTGTGCCTGGATGAAAAAAAAACATTTTTTTTTTAATACTAACAATTACATTATCAGCAATACTGCCAAGGCTGCAATACTATACACAATACTATACACTATACAAATAACAATCTTTTGGAGATGTCCTGTGAATAGCACATGCCCATTCCAATAATTAGACTAACAATAGCTATTTTTAAATTATAATTACATACAGCGCCAAGAGAAAATGGCATATATCTATTATAAAATGGATCAGATTTCAAACCTGAATTCATATATTAATATAACTACTATATTAACTATATTAGTAAAACTAAAACCCAAACACTGTGATCAGACCTCATAGCATCAGTAAGAAGACACTTACTATACAGATATATCCTCAATCTGAAACTAGTTAAGTTTACATATGTTCATGTCCTATCCAGCCTCATGGTGTACCAAAACATAGAAACACATCCCCTGGTTGACAACTCCCGAAAAACTGTGACACCATCACTCCCTTCTTGTTCCTCTGCTCCAATCTCTATTGCCCAACCTAATGTTTCACAAGAGAGTTACACATGCTTCAGGATATCTTTCAGTTTTGGAAGGATGACAACTTCTACACTCAACTATGAACATGGAGTGAAAACATACTGAGCAGGAGCTAGGTACAATTTCTAAGATCTGGTGTCAGGAGTGGGATCCGGATTTTCACGGGACCTGGGGAATTAAGGTTTCACCCAGGTGGCAGATGCTGCTCCCTTCCTTCCCCACCCCAGCTACTTGGCAATCTCTTACAGCTTACTTCCCTGAGTAAATATCGTGGTTTAATAAGGAACAAGAAAAACATATTATGCTGAATAGATGTTTATTCAGAGAGAAATAACTTACAACAGAAACAGATGAACACCAGTAGGTTCCTGGTCCCAAGGATGCCTCTGGATGCTCTTCTGTCCCTGTGCTGCAAGCAAGAGCAAGCTCCAGGGCCCCTTACCCAGACCTAGTTCTCCCAGGTAATGTCCACCCTGTCCGCACCCCAATGAGCGTGGTCAGTGCCACAGGTGTGGACAAAGTGAATATCTCACTATACATTTAGAAGAAAGATGGACAACCAAACAGAAAACCTAAGATTTTAGTTCTTTCACAGACAAGCACATGCACACACATGAATACACATACACATACACATACACACACACATACACACACCTCTCCTGAAAGAATACATCCCAACAGTGAGAATTGTCCTAGAGAAACATGCATACAAGGAAAAACTTCAGAGTAAAAGCAAACCCTGTTGCAAATCAAAACAAAGGATCAATTCTATTATAAAGCATAATGCTTAGCAAAATTCAAGTGAATGGGTTAACTCTACACACACCAACCAGTAGGTCTCAAGAACATAATGGAAAAATTAAAATTAAAAAAAGGTCACAGAGTATATAACTAACACTAGAAACCCTGTAAAAGTTTGCAATATGCATTCAGAATATACATGAAGGTGGGTAAAGTGTTTTTAAAAACATCATGGGAGCAACAAACATTAAATTCATAGCAGAGGGGTACCCTGAAAAGAGAACTGATAATAGGATAAAACAAGTGCACACAAGTTTGCTCTTGGATTTATAACTATTTCTTATTTAAAAAAAAAATAGTATAGGGCTGTTGGAGACCATCACCATCCTCACTACCTCAGGCCTCTGAGATAGAAAATTACTGTCTCTTAAAGAAATAAACAGGATGTTCAGCAGAACATTCCAAGGTACAGGCTTGCAGTTTCATAGCCAGCTAAGGAATAGTTAAGGGCTATCTATCTCTCCTACAGCAATTTACAGCCAATTACAGGTTAGCTAAACAACTTAGGGCATTCCTTCTACTGATGTCACTCTGCCTATGTGCCAGTGCCAGTGCCCATGCCCTGGCTACGTGCAAACCCCGCTCACATCCTGCCCACAGTCCTATCTATATAAGCCTCCCCTGAGAAAATAAAAATTTATCAGCTTGATCAGCATACTGTCTTGAGGTCCATTCTTCGTGTCCCTGCCCCGCCCCTATTTTCTTCTAGATGTTCCCCAGTTTGACGTTGACTGCCCCACGGGTCGGGGCAGATAGGGCTGAGCAGATGACTCAGTAGATAAAATGCATACTGCCAAAGCAAGGTCTCCAGCATCACATGAAAAAGCAAGTCAGGGCACTACATTGGCTGTGACCCTGACACTGGAGGAAGCAAATCCCAGGGCTCTCTGGCAGCCTGCCTAGCTAAAATAAAGAGCCCCAGGTTCAGTAGCAGCCTGTCTCAAAAACTAAGGTGGGGAGAAACAAAAGACATCTGACAACAACCTCTGGCCTCCACACTCACACACATGGGCAAGCAAGGGAGCACGCACACACACACACACACACACACACACACACACACACACACACACACACACACACACTTGCACGCACGTACAAACTCAAAAATTACAGAATGAGTATTATGATTTAACAAATCTGGAACCAGGGAAATGGTACCTGCCACAAACCCTGACACCTAAATCTGATCCTCTGGCCCCAGTAGTGGAAGCACAGAACTAATTCCTCAAAGTTGTCCATGAGCCTCTACACATAAGGTACAGCATGTACTCACATAAATGAATAAATGTTAATATTCATATTGCTCTATACATTTCTGCATGACCTAATATTTCTTTTTCTTTTCAAGTATTTCAATCCATTAGCTCAAAGAGAGTTTGTAGGCCAAGAAAACTAACTACGGTAGTTTGAGTAAGAATCCCCTCCATAGGCTCATATATTTGAATGCTTAGTCATCAGGGAGTGGAACTGTTGGAAAAGGATTAGGAGATGTGGGCCTGTTGGAAATGTGTCACTGGGGTTGAGCTCTGAGGCCCAGTATCTGTCTCTCTCTGTCTCTTTCCCTCTCTGTGCCAATCTCTCTTCCTACTTCTCTCTCCCTACTCCCACTCTCTCTCCTTCTCCCTCTATCTGCTCCCCATACCATGAAACTATAAACAAGCTCCCAATTAAATGCTTTCCCTTTTAAGAGTTGCCTTGTCATAGTGTCTCTTCAGAGCAACTCAAAATCAGAGTTAAAACAAGACAACAAGAAAACAAAGTCCCCCCTGGTCTGTAGGTCTAGTTGTAGATCAAGAAACATCATTTGCTAATAGGTGGTAAGAGTCAACAATTTTGCAAAGTACTAGTTTTAAAACTTATAAATAGCAATTTTTTTAAAATGGTTGGAGAGATAAAACGGCTCAGCAGTAAAAAGCACTTGTAGCCCTTGCAAAGAACTCAGGTTTAGCTCTCAGCACCCAGTTCCAGAGAATCTGAAGCCCTCTTCTGGCCTCCATGAGCACTGCAAACAAGTGGTGCTCACTCATTCAGGCAAAACACTCATGCACAGAAAATAAAAATAAATCTTTAAAAGAAAGAACAAAATGAAAAGTTGATGTTTCCTAACTTAGTTCTTAAGTTTGAAATTTAGTTTTAATTATAGAAATTCAGCCAAAACTTCAAATTAAATGCAATGAAATTATTCAGAAAAAAATGCAGAAAATTAATGTAATCCTAAATTTTAACACTGTGGCTTATTAAAGTAAAATATATTCCCCCTAAAATTGGCTTTTTAAATACTATTATACATCTTCAACTAGTAAGTAATTTAATTCCAAAAATCATAAAATATTCTCAGTATGGTTTAAGCTAAATGACTGTCATTTTTGATTCTTCAAAACAGGATCTCATGAGGATGTCATCAAACTCCTGATCCTCCTTCCCCGCACCCCAGACTGTATCACCTTATCTGACTTTAAATACTTTTCATTTAAAAACATTTGTAATTTTATTACTGGAAGTATAGCTCAATGGTAAAGCACTTGTCTAGTATAAGTAAATCCCCCTAGAACCACAAAAATATTAATATAAACATATACATTATCTCAGTGACAATTCTAGTAATTTCATAAATTATAAAAGGTACTTACATTGAATTTAATTATGTCATATATCAAATATCTTGGAACAGCCTGTCCGTTTACTTTGTCAATGATCATTTCCTTGAAAGAAACAAAGATTAATTTTTACTTTAATAGCAATTTATTTAATTTGATTAGAATGTAATACACACAGAATAAAAAATATAAATCTTCAATATATGCCTTGATGACACTTCAAAGGGAGCACACTTGTACTTACATCAAATCAAAATTTTCAGCATGTCAAAACTCTTAACTATGTATTTATAATATATGTTGAAATAATCTCTGATGTTATCTCCTTGTGTTTTGGGTTGAGGGTGGGTAGATTTTTATGGAGGCAGGTCCTTGCTATGTAGCCCTTGGATAGCCTACAGCTCAAAAGGTAGCCAAAGCTAGTCTAGAACTCTCAGAAATCCTCCTGCCTCAGCCTTCAAAGTGCTAAATTATAGCACTTTGCACCATCACAACAAGTTCTATGTTTTGTTTTGTTTTTTTTTATAGTTGAATAATCTGCTTTATGTTTAGATTACTAGCAATATTTAAGAGTAAATAACAAACTTTGAAATTCAACATCATTTTGATAATTATTCTTAATCACAACTGTTTAAATTTTGTTATATGCTAATTATTTTAGTCTTATTATAGACTGAACTCCTACATCACTTTTTAAATTTTCATCCTAAGATCACTTTACATCCACCACAGTCATTAAAAAGTCAAAAGAAATATTTCATGAGGCATAATGGAACACATGTAATCCTAGCATTTGGGAGGCAGAGGCAGGAGAATGAGGTTCAAATCAGTACTATGATTATAGGTGTATGCCACCATTCCTTAGTGATGCAGTGCTTTGGATGGAATCAGGCAGGGTCCTGTTCATGATAAACAAGTACTCTCTACCAACTGAGCTACAGCCCCAGTCTCAAATTTGTTATTTTAACCTGTGTAATCATTTGCATCTAAACAACTGATGTAATAACAAGTGGCACCAAGATTTTTAGTTAATGGTTCTTTTTAAAAACTGTGACTAGAAAAAGTAAATTTTTAAGTTGGATAGCAAAGAATTCCCCTTACAAATTATCTGATAAAATGGGGGGAGGGGAGGGAAGGGACAACTTTCCCTTAAACAGTGATTTAAAAAGGAAAGTGTATTATCAACAAAGTGTAATAAGCAAATGAGCAAGTGGTTTTTTTTTTTGGTTTGGTTGGTTGGTTTTGCCTGTTTAACAACACAAAACACACTCTGATAATACACAGGAAAAAAAATCAAGCTAAACTGGGCTGGAAGCTTCCTGCCTGCGAGCTAACCTGAAGAACTCTATAAGGTACTATTCCAGTGGCTGAGGGGAAATTTGTCAATAACAGACTTGCTCAGCTATGGACCCTATGTACAACACTACAGACAAGCCAGGCAAAATGTGCACAATGGTACAATAATCAACCACTTTCTTAGTGGATTTGGGGTCCCTTTCATGGGAGGGTATTCACATCTGGTTCTGTAAATCCAGTCAACGGCAGATGGCTGGGGAAGACAAAGTTACTGCTAATGATTTGCTAAGTCAACGTGCTATGTCTATCAAATTGCCTTCCAAATAATTACGTTTTATGCCCACAGTTAGCACTATTGTCAGCTTTAGTCAGAAAAGCTTTCTGCAGTGAGAAAATACTAACTGGTCAAGTCGATGAGAATAAGTGACTGTTCAACTTTCAGATATAAACAAATTCTTTCACTCCTCCTTGCAAAAAGAAAAAGAAAAGGCAGAAGGAATCTAAGAGTTGCTGAGTATGGTGGGGCACACCTTTAATTCCAGTACTCAGGAGGCAGAGGTAGCAAGCTTTCTTTGAGTTCAAAGCCAGCCTGATCTACACAGAGAATTGAAAGACAGCCACCCACCAGGACTACTCAATGAGACCCTGGAGACAGGAGAGGGGGAGGGAAGGGGAGAAGGTAGAAGGGAGAGAGAGAACATGCTAGAGACAGATAAGCACTCAGGTAAGCACTGCAGGGCATGTAGATGGGCTCCTTAAATATGCAAGGGAGTATTCTTCACTGAATGCATGTGGGGAGACAACTCAAAGCCCCACGTTCTAACCAAGAGTCATGGCCATAATAGCACTTGATACCCAGTGTAAGCATAGGACCAATACCTGTTACCATCATCCAGATCAGGAAAATCTCAGTTGTTCAGCATGCTACTACACACTTATAATCCCAGAACTCAGACAGATGGGGCATAAAGAGGTAAGGCCAATTGAGTGTGGTGATTTGAATAAAAATGGTCCCATAAATTCATTCTATTAGAATACTTGGTCCCTAGTTAAGGAACTGTTTGGGAAGGATCAGGAGATGTGGCCTTGTTTGAAGAGGAATAGTCTTACTAGAAGTGGTTTGTAACTGGGGGTGGATTTTGAGGTTTTAAAACCCCACATCAGGTCCAGTCTCACTCTGTCTGCCTGAAACTTGGGGATCAGATACGAGTTCTCAGCTACTGCTTCAGCTCCACGCCTGCCTGCTATCATTCTCCCCACCCTCTGAAACTATATACAAGAACTGAATTAAATGTTTGTCTTGGTCATGATGTATCATCACAGCAACAGAACAGTAACTAAGGCAATGAGCTACATAGAGACACCCTGGTTTGAGGAAGACAGGAAGGAAGGAAAGGGAGGAGAGGAATTCCTAATCCATAGAGTACTGGGTACTGAGAAGAATATGGTTTCAATAATGTGAATCATCTCTCATTAAAAACTACTCTGGTCCTAAATAGTGAACATCAATGTCCACATCCATTTCAAAAATGTGGATTATCTTTGGATATGTTTGTCTGTGTTAAAGGTGTTAGATCCCCTAGTACAGGAGTTACAGACAGTTGTGGGCTGCCATGTGGGTGCTGGGAAATGAACCCAGATCCTCTGAAAGAGCAAGCAGTACTCTTAACCACTGAGCCATCTCTCCAACCCCTGGATTTGGAATTTAAAACACAATTTGCAAATGAAAATGTAAAATAAATAGCCAACTACATTGGATTTTAACTGGAAAAAAACAGATACGGCAACCATAATTCTGACCCAAGTAAATTATCAGCATGGACAACATAGGTATTAAGGACTTCACAAGAGTGGTTAGGTAAAGAAGAGGGCTCTAACAGGGACTCATGATCTCATGATAAAAGGCTATAATAGATTTTGTGGGTGGATTGGAGGCAGGAAAGGAAGGAAACTGGAGGGATGAGGAGGCTGGAATTAAAGGGTATTTGGCGGACAGTGTGGAAACCTGGTGCAGTGATAACTTCCTGGAATCTAGTGAGGACTACCAGAAATGGAGGATACAGAGTCTGAATTGGCCATCTTTTGTAATCAGGTAAGGCGTCCAGTGGTGAGACTGGATTGCATTTAGTTGAATTACTGGCCAAAGGTACCCCATGAAGATCCCTAACAGCCAAGGCTGAGGCTACATTGGGTTGTTCTCTAAAAACTGACAGTAGGGCAGAAGACTGCTGAGGACAAGATCCACGCAGCTTGCTACAAAGAGAGCTTGAGCTAAAGCCTGCATGGAGCCTTCACCCCGACATTCTAGCCTCTTTGGTGCAGAAAGGCACTCTGTAGGCTACTGATAGAGAAACACCGATACCAACCTAGACACAAAACCTCTGACATACAATCTGTCCTGTTTGCAAGATATGCTGGGACAATGATGACACAGAATTTGTGGGAGTGGCCAACCAATGTCTGGTTTACTTGAGATCTACCCCAGAAGATCCTGCCCATGCCTGATTAGTGCATGCAAGCCCAAGAACTAGAGACTAGACAGCCCAGGGATATGGAGGAGAGGGGGACTGACAATGAATCAATGCATAATGATATTCTACTATAGTCATGGATCAATGCCTTGTCCAGTCATCAGAAAAAATTCCTCCAGCAGCAGATGGGAGAGGGTGCAGAAACCCATAGCCAGACATTATGTGGAGAGAGACTCTAAATTGGAGGTCTCTATCAGATCCCTCTCCTGGGGAAGAACAGAAGGAAAGATTGTAGGAGTCAGAGGAGATGGAGGATGCCAGGAGAACACAGAGCTCTGAATCAATTGAGTATGACTCATATGGGCTCATAGAGACTAAAGCAGCAAGCATAGGCCTGCATAGTTCTACACCAGGTCTTCTGTATATATGCATGGCTATTAGCTTAGTGTTTTTGTAGGACTTCTAACAAGTAGGTGTGTCTCTCATTCTTTTGCCTGCTCCTGAGACTCTTTTCCTCCTACTAGGTTGCCCTGTTCAGACTTGATATGAGCGCTTTGCCTTGTCTTACTGTATCTTGTTTTGTTCTGTTTGGCTGTCATCTCTTAGAGGCCTGCTCTTTTCTAAAAAGGAAATGAGGATGAGGGCACAACCCCTGGGAGAGAGGGAAGCTGGGAAAAGTGGAAGGAGAGGAAACTGTGGTCAAGATATATTGTAACTGAGAATCTATTTTCAATCTAAAAAAAAACAAAGTTGCCAGCACTCAGGAGGCAAAGGTAGGTAGATCTCTGTGAGTTCAAGACCAGCCTGGTCTACAGAGTAGGTTCCAGGACACAGACATATCTAGTCTGGAAAGAAAAGACTTCACTGATGCTCTCAGTTATCTAAGTTTGAAGTGAACATAAATAGTATTATCAAGTTAAATCTGCAATAGTTGCACATCTCATTCTGAGGCATTCTTTCCTACATGGACTAGACTCAGAATAACAGAAATCTCCATAATATCCATATTTCATTATGTATAAGTGTACATGTATGGTTTAAGTGTACACATATGGGGTTCCTGCTCATGCTTATGAAGGACAGAAGAGGATATCACGTGTCTTCCTCTCAGACTTAGTCACCTGAAATATGGACTCTGATTAAACCTATGGCTAGGTTAGCTGCTAGCAAGCAAGTCCCAGTCTTTCTGTCCCTGCCCTCCACAGCCCTATAATAATAAGCACTCAGTCAAAATTATCTTCACGTGGATGTTCAGAATACAAACTCAGGTCCTCATGCCTGCAGAGCAAGCACTCTTCCTCAATGAACCATGTCTGTAGTCCCCATATCTTCCATCTTTAATCCAAACTTCCACTTAAAATAGATTCACTCCATCATTAAATGAAATTAATTTCTCCTCCAAATGACCACAGGACTTGTTTTAAATGCACCTTAGGGCTACTGTTTCACTTAAAGGTAACCTTGATTGTTGCCAATCTTTCTCTATTCTTCCCAATAAAGTTTCCAGAGAAAGGCAGCTTATATGCTCTAAGCAATGCCTGCACTCGTAAGAGATACTCAACAAATACTAGTTCAATAAAAACTACCTCAATCTGTAAGAAATACTCTTTTAATTTAAAAGTATTCCACCCACTTTACCCTTCACTTTCCAGTGTTGATATGGTAGGAAAATCAATCATGAGGAACCACAGCAACCAAAAAAGTAAAATCTGAATATAAGCCTCACAGAATTTTTCTGAAGAAAAAAAAGCTTACTGCCATACAGACCAACATACATTATATATCACATAGTGAATAACATAACAGTCTAGTCTAACTTTGTTATGTGTAACTGATTTACTCAAACAACAAAGAAAGGAGTAAAATCTAATGGCAAACAGGACAGGAGAGTGGGTATACTCTTGCTCTTTCCAGCCCTAGGATGTGTATTAAACTCATAAGATTCAAAGAATCTAAAACTATCACTAGAAGAACCAAAAATTAATGGGATAAGGAAGTGAATCAAGAAAGCAGCATCAGCAACCTGCTGTGGTAACCCACAATGTAATCTCAGCATTTAGGAGACAAGTCAGAGACAGGGTCTCAGATTTGATGTCAGCCAGGCTACCAACCAGGCCCTGAGAAAGGAAGAGGGGACGAACAGAAGAAGGGGGGGGGATATTGGGGTAACAATGGAATCCAACCAAAAGAGTTATTGAGGCAACAATCTAGATAAAAAAACATCTGCACCTTACTGCTTCTATTAAGAGACAGAATAAATATTCAAATGTATAAATGACTTGTTATTGGGGGGGGGGGGTTTGTACACATGCATAATCCCACCACTTGAAGGAACAGAAGGTTCTTGAATTCAAGACCAGCCTAGACTACTAGACTACAGAAAAACCTATCTCCAAAAAAGAAAAAAATCAGTTCTCAAAAGTTGATGTTACTGATACGAATGTGCTGTATTCAACACTAAATACCTTGCACAGAGCAAAGTCCACAGTTACAGCCATCAAAATAGCAACATAAGTCATTCAACATTAGAAGTTTCAGTGATTTATTTTTTATTAGCTTTTCCTTTGTCTGGCTTAATTTCCTTTTGTTGTTTGTTTTGTTTTGTTTTGTTTTGGGGGGCTTTATTTGTTTTGTTTTTTAGAGACAATCTTACTATGAAGCCGTGCTGGCCTTGCATTGATATACTCCTGTCTCAGCTTTCCAATTGATGAGATTAAAAAGAATGGGCCACCATGTTCACCTTTTACAAGACTTTTTGTTGTATTCTGCATTACTTTAATTTTTATTTAATATATCCTTTTTTAGGGATGTGGGGGTGGAGAGATGTCTTGGTCCTGCCTCAATGAGATGATGGGACAGACTTGGTAGACTTCCTAGGGGATGACTTATCCTCTCTAAGGAGCAGATGGAGTGGGGTTGGGGGGGAGAGAAGGAAGCAGGAACTAAGATTGAAATGTAAAATATAATTAATGAAAAAAATCCTTTTTTTCCTAAGAACTGAGTAGGGAAAAGCAATTTGCAGGGAAGTGAAAAGCCACTTCATAACTTCTAAAAATAAATAACAACTACTTTTCAATTTGATTTTGTTACCTTATGATTAATACCCTATTTATTTAACTCATTTTCTATATCATGAACCATGTTCTCTACTAAAGAAATTATCTGAAAATTGCTGTGTAGACTCAAACATAAATACCTGAGGTTTGTTTTGTTTTTGAGATAAGATCTCATTGTGTTAACCCTTGATGGACTTGAATTTGCTATAATCCTTCTGCTTCTGCCACCCCAGTGCTAAGATTATACAAGTGCACTACCATTCTCATCTAGGTTCATCTTTAAAAAGGAATTTATTCACTATAAGTACAGATAAAAAAGTAAAATTCAGCATTCAAATAATAATTGCATTTGATTCTAAATTAGACATACTAACAATGACTGCACTACATATAAATAAATTACTTACTCCATCCAAAAGGGTATTTGATAAATGCATCCGGAGATCTTTACGAAATGGAAATTCCAGATTTGAAACATGAAACACTGAATTATCTCTGTCAATCATAAAAACTTCATTTGTGCCATCAATCAACATCATGTAACTGTAATAAAACATTAAAAAGGTAGTATTAACATATGGTATCAAGAACAGGGTCATTAGAACAGCAAAACTTGTTTTCCCTAGACTGACAACATTTTCACTAGTACAGTCCCATTTTTTTTTATTTTACTTTCTATAGGGAACATAAAAATAGAAAAATCTAATTGTTATGAAGATAATGCGATGTCAGGAGTGCATATATGATGTATAAGAAGAAATATTTCTCTAAGTTTTTATGTTTATATCAATGAATTTCAAAGTTAAAAACACAAACATATATATATATATATATATATATTGTATTTTACAAATTAGATAGTACCTTTTCCATATCAAAGACGAAAAAACACTGAACTCAAATTATCCAATGCTCTTTTCTACCATACCAATTGCACAGGTTCTCTTTGAATCGAGATGGTGATATGCAAAATATCAGAATGTTATAATTCTTCTCATTCATAACAACAAAATTAAAATATTCTAAACACAGCTAGAATTTTTCATTAACCTTTATCACCAATCAACATATGGGGATATATGTATGCTTAATAAAGTAATCATTCTTCATAAGTCAAGTTAAATATATGGTGTCCGCAGGTCAAGAGCAGAGCTCCAGTCCAGGCATGGAGCTCATGTTTCTAATTCCATGATTCAGGCAGGCATAGTGGTACACATCTTTTATCCCAGCCATGGGGGGGAGGGGAGGCAGAAGCAGGCAGATCCCTGAATCTGAGGCCAGCCTAGTTTACAGAGCAAGTTACAGCAGAACCACAGTAAATAGTAAGACCCTGGAGGGAAAAGTGAAACCTCTCTTATTAAAAAAAAACAAAACAAAACAAAACAAAAAAAAAAAAAATGGTGGGTAGAGACACCTTGAGCAACCCTGAAGCTGTTGGCTGGAACATCTTGCCGGGCCTTGGAGTTGTTATTGGTACATTTCCTGTTTCCCTGCCCTCCAGAATTGTTATTGGTACTCTTCCTGGTTTGCTAACACATATCTGCTGCCTGAAACCCCTGTTGTTTTCCACTGTGCTGTGAGTCAGTATATAAGCCCACTCCTTCCCCCTCAATAAACAGCATGGGACATTCTGACATTCCTGTTGGGAAGCTGGGGAAACAACTCATTCCGTAAAATGCCTGCTATGCAAGCATGAATACCTGCGTTTGATCTGTACTACCTATGGTGACCTGAATGAGAATGGGCACCCATAAGCTCATGTTTAGCAAGTATGAGAAGGTGTGCCCTTGTTGGAGGAGGTGTGTCACTGAGACATCAGCTTCAAGGTTTCAAATGCTGTGCCATGCCTATTGCTCTCTCTCTCTGCCTCCTGCTTGAGGTTCAAGATGTAAGCTCTCAGGAACTGCTCTAAACATATACCTCCTGTTCTGCATCATGGGCCCTAATTCCATGAAATAAATCCTTTCTTCCATAAGTTGCTTTGGTCTTGATTAGAGCAACAGAAAAGTAACTAAGAACCCCTTAAGAAAACAGGTGTTAAGACACACTGGTAATAGCAATGCTAGGAAAGTAGAAACAGGTGGAACCCTGGGACTAACTACCCAACCAAGCTAGCCCTATCAGTGAGCTTCATGTCCCAGTGAGAGATGCTGTCTAAAATACAAAACAGAAAATCAACCCTCCATACATATCACATATACACACATGTACACAAAAATAAAACCAGTGCTCAAATTTCACAACACATAAAAATAAAGTCTAGGAAGTAAAAGTAAAATGATCAAGAGTTGACTGTTTCTCTAAGTTACATAGTAATATCCTGGCAAAAGCAAAGTTCAGCCAAGCTATTTTTGTTTGATGTCAGAAAAGGTAGAAGTAGAAAGTGTAGTTTAGTAGGTAGAATATTTGCCTGGCATACACAAAACCCTACCACAGAAACCCACAATGGTGGCAGAGGCTTGTAATTCAAGCACATGAGACATGGAAGGAAGCAAGATGATCTGGTTTAAGGTCAACTTTGGTTACAGAGTGGTTTCCAGGGGACACAAATGTGGACGAACATTTAAGATAAAACACTGAAAACGAAGGAAAACAATGACCCAACCAACCACCTACCCAAAGAATATAGTGTGTCAGCAACAAATAAAAGAAGGAAGGGAAGCAAACTAAAATCAGGAGACAGAAGAGACATTAAATGAATAGATAGCAGCCAACACAATAATGTGTTTACTGTGTTTAGTAAGGTAAAGATAAATAGGAAAACTGACTAAAGTACAAGAAGAATACAAGAAATAGGAAAAGGAGCAGCAGTGAACATCAAAGGCGCTTGTAACTGAGGGCTAGCATGGTATTCCTGACTGTTCCTAAAATAATTATTCCTGAAATTACTTTGTGTTTGCATCATGTGTGTGCACCATGTTCCTGTGGTGTTCATGGAGACCAGAAATTGTATTAGATCTCCTGGAACTTCAGTTCAGGGTGATTATGAGCCACCATGTGGGCAATGGAATTTGAACTCAAGTTCTTTGGAAGAACAAGTTTGGAAGAACAATTTCAGCTGACCCTGAAACAGATTGTTCAGGCCCTTGTTACATATGGAAATAGCTACAGCCCTAATAGATGAAAAGGGCAGAAACTCAGTTTAACTAAGAAAAAAATCAACCTCAGTCTGGAGAGAAGAACTGGTGAACCAAATACAAATCCAGCAGGCTCAAAAGCAACAGGAATACTTAATACTCAAGGCTCTCTTACATATGCTTCTTAAACATAGTAATTCCAAGTTTAGATGAAGGAATTAGGCTTCTTGAAAGAAGAAATGTTCTACACTATATTTCAAAAGAAATTTAAGTCAACATAAGAAAATGTCAAAGAGCAATTATGACAATGTCTACAAATATGCTATATACACAATCCACCATATTTAAGGTCAAAGGTGTTTAACAGAAAAACAAGTTAGAAAAACAATTTATCATTCTCTTAGAAAGTCAAGATATACACACATATTAGATTATTTTAAATCAACAGGTAAGATGTAGAGATATGTAGTACCAGCTCTCAGAGGTATTGCAGAAGCAGGAGATTCTGGAGTTCCAAGTCAGCCTCAGTTATATAGCCTGATAATCAGTATCAAAAAATAAAACAGGCTGGAAACATGGCTCAGAGATTTTCTCTGGCAGAGAACAGAAATTCAATTCTTAGCACCCAGATGATAGCTAACTACAATACCAAGATATCCAATGCCTTCTTCTAAACTCCCTAGACACCAGGTACTATTATTCGTAAATGCAAGAAAAACAATCATATAATACACACAAAATAAGATTTTTAAATCCAAACACAAAAAAAACTTTTTTAAAGAAGTTAAATAACTTTCTCTTATTGAGCCAGATTTCTAAACTTAACCCCAATTCAAAACTCAAAAAAAAAAAATAGGCTTTATGTTAATACATTTTCAAATTTGCAAAAGAAATGGTTTGCCTCTTCTGTGCCTAAGGCAGATATTGTATTTCTCTTTACTTGCTACTCATTAAGAATTGATGTTCGTATAAAATAAATATTCATTTCTAGAGTAGCGATTTACTAACTTGAGAGAGATACAGACACAGATACACACACAAATCTATGTATCTATCTTATGTGCTGAACTTACTTTCTACTTTGAATAGATATGTCAATTTTTTTTTAAATACTGTAGGAACTTAAGAGATGGCTCAGTGTTTAAAAACACTAACTTGTTCTTCCAAAGAACTTGAGTTCAATTTCCATTGCCCACATGGTGGCTCATAATCACCATGTGGTTATGAACTGCAGTTCCAGGAGATCTAATACCATTTCTGGTCTCCATGAACACCACAAGAACATGGTGCACACACATGATGCAAACACAAAGTAAAAAATAAAAATACTATGTACATAAAATACTGTGTACCTGTGCATTACCAACAGGTTTAAAAGACCAAAAACAAAAAGGCTTTGAAAGATAAAATTTACTACAAAGCTCATGTGAAAAAGTTTTATTTAGAGAGAGAGAAAAAAAAGTTGTATGTTTGTTTGTTTGCTTGTTTTTTGGTATCTGGGGATTCCTCTGAATGTATTATTACATTGAAACAAGTGACTGAAGTACAATTTTTGTCCTCAAATCTAATCATTCCAAATAATACATCTTTCTATTATGTGATAACTACAGAAGAAATGAGAAGTGCTAAGAATACATGTCAGTGGTTGAGTACTTGCCTAGCACATGCAAGGCCCTGTTAGCATGTGCAGCACGATAGATAGATAGATAGATAGATAGATAGATAGATAGATAGATAGATAGATAGATAGATAGACAGATATAAATAAATAAATAAATAGATTGATTGATTGATTGATTGATTAATTAATTAATTAATTAATTAATTAATTAATAGGTAGCTCATGCTCAGGAACAAAGATTAAAGACTGTAGAAAGTAGTTATTCTCACATCACACCCAAGACCATGAAAGAAAGAAAGATCATTTTTGAAAGAGACAACTACCTCACATAATACTACATAATGGCTCAGGACCTAACTACATATCATGGTTCACCAACCATGATAGTAATATAATTTCTCTCTAGGAAATTATTTCAATTGCAAATTTAGTATTCAGAATTATTCATGATCATATGTATTCTCTTTAAGACGCAAAATTTCACTGAATCCTTTTCTCTTCCTGTTATGCTTTTTGTTGTTAGTTTTTTTATACAGACCTCACTGTGTAGCCCAGGCTGACCTCAGGCCCAAGATTTCCACAATGCAAAACCCAAGGAAGCCTCCCCAGTCCAGGGTTGGGACCATAAACAAGCATCACCACATCTAGACTTGGTAGTGTTCCTTCTATAAAAGTACACACAGTCATAGATTATAGAAAAGTCATAGAGATTGAATGTTTTACTATAAATCTACTCTTTCCAGCTGACCTAGAAACAATCCAGTTTTATCTTTTCCATCATTGATATTTTATGGTCAAGTGATATCCCCAAAATATGCATTAGTAAAAATTAGGAAGTACAGAGAAGAGGAACAACAAAGTTGTAAGCAACAGCACATTAAAGTCTTAATTCACAATAACACTGATTATCTATCACCAATTCACAACTCTAATAAATTTACATTTCAAAATATTTATCTTAGGCTTTGAAAGCAATGATCTGTCTTTTATTTATTCTTTATAGACCAGGTCTATTTAAATATACACAAGATAATTAATGTTCAAGCAAGGCTATGTACAAGGAAGTTCATCACATTATTTGTACTAATGAAAACTCAATATTCATCCCTGAACAAATACACTAAATAAATTCAGCTCATCCACAGAAAAGCATGGTATTCTGCTATTTTAAAACATAAACACATCATAAATATGGAAACTCCATCCCTGATCACCTGTTTTATAAAACTCTACCCATGTCCTCTTTAACCCAAACCTTTTAGATTTCTTCCCAACTTTTAAAATGAACTGAAACTTTAAGCATATTTTATACATGTTTTATCCTCATCTCCTTTACTTAGTTCCAGTCATGAACTAAAAGTTCCAGTAAACAAATTAAAATAAGCTAGTGGCATTCCATTATTTCCTACCCAGGAGCTAGAACTTCTGAGAGGGAGAACAAAACTGATAATAAAGCTGTCAAAACACAACATCTTAAGATGAGATGGAAGCAGTTAAGAGCACCAGCTCTTTCTGTGCTCCTGAGTTCAATTCCATCAAACATGTATAGTGGCTCACAACCACCTGCAGTGAGATCTGATGCCCTCTTCTGGAATGCAGGTATACATACAGATATAGCACTCATGCATCAAATAAATAAATAAATCTTAAAATTAAAATCATTACTTCTCTCAAGAGGCTTGCAACACACTTCTTTAGATAAATTAGTCAAAACTGATTTGCACCATCAAAACTGCTACTAAGTATACTTGTCTCCTCACCCCATACTAGTTGTATGGGTTTGTCTTTTTCCCCCAACTCTCTTCAGCTGAGTGGAAATTAAGTGTGCCTATGACATAACATATTCTCAATACCAAGGGTTGCATAATACTAGCTAATTATATAGAATAACCTCATACCAAGAGGCAAGACACCTACATGTCATCCTTTACAGAGACAAGTGCATAAGACTAATCTGAGTTAACCTTCCCTGTGGGTCTTTTCCCTCACAAGACTCCATTACCTAACCACTGCTATCTTTCTATTCACTTCTAATCACAGTAAACTTGTACACATCTTAAAAGACAATGCAAAGCTTAGAGTTATTTCACAAAATACAATTCTGAAACTTTTCTGACATAAGAAAAGTTAATCAGACCTACCTTCTCACCATTCTCACATTTTGTTCTAAAAATAATACAAAAACAACTGATTTGCCAGCTTCCTTTCTTCGCCATGGATTGTATGCACACTGGGCCTCTGTGTCTCTTACTAGATCACTGTTCAGTAAACTCCATCCCTGATCACCTCTTTTGTTTTTTTAAAAAAAAAAAAAAAATCTATACCATGTCCTCTTTAACCCAAACTTCTTTAGATTCTTCCCAACTTTTAAAATAAACTGAAACTTTAAGGACTTTTTTGTTTGGTTGATTTTGTTTTTGTTTTTCAAGACAGAGTTTCTCTTTATCAACATCCTTTGCTGTCCTGGAACTTGCTCTGTAGACTAGGCTGGCCAGAAGATCTGCCTCTACCTGGGAGGATTAAAGTCGTATACCCCCCCCCCATCCTCTCTTCACCCCTGCCCCACCACCCTGCACATTTTATATATTTTAAATTCTTTGCTTCTCATCTCCTTTACTTAGTTCCATTCATGAACCAAACCAAGCAATATCTGCATCAAACAAATACTAAGTTTTATCCCCTGTAGATAAGAGTTCCTAACTTCCATGGGAAATGCTTCTTCATCTCATAAAATCATATTTTCCCTAAGAGTTTTTAAAGTGTCCAACATAATTTTTATTAACTTCTAATGCTGCAATTATGTTGTTTAATTAACAGTGCAACTATAGTAAAGTTTCACTGTCTTTGTGACAGACATACAAAGTAAGTAATTTAGCTACCTTAGGAATTAAGTATAATTCATAGGCGAATTTGGTAATCTAACTACTACTTAAGCTAAAATTCTACAAAATACAAATTAAAGTTAAGGAAACACAGGAAAAGAAACCCAGGTAATTCAAAATCTTGTTTCAGGTATCTCCACAAAAGAAAGAAGTTGCTTAAACAACATAATCTAACAAACGAGTTTAAATTCAAACCTGTGACTACTGTGTTTACCTGCACACATGACATTTCAGCACCACAGAGCAATAACCACTAGGAAAAAATCCATTATTTAAAAAACTTAAAAATTCACATTAAGGTCTTCATTTTCTCAAGAAATACATAATACACTAACACCACAGTGTATTAATACCTGTGCAAGTATGCTCATGCAGGCGTGTGTGTGTGTTCCAGAAGAGGATCTTTGCTTTATCACCCTGTCTGACTCCCTTGAGACAGACAAGAGTCTCTCACTGAACCTGGAGCTGGGCTAGCAGGTAGCACGCCCTACAGTCCTTCTGTTTCTGACCCCAACTCCACAAGCTGAAGTTATAGGTGTTTTCAACCACACTCAGCTTTTTACCTAGGTGCTAGGATCCAACTCAGGTCTTCATGCTTGTGCAAATGAATGATCTCTCATCTCTCCAGCCCAACCATTTTTTTATTGCTGCTATTACCTTATATTCTGCAAAAACTATCCAAGTTTTCACTGAACAATATTAAAATACCCCAATTCTACAGGTATTTTAATTTTTATATATTGAGTCTACATACACGGCAAAATACTTTACAAGGATTAGCTTTCCTTCGATCCTCAAATAACATTTTTAGTCATGAAACAGATGTGATCTAAAATTCATGACAAGCCATCAGCTTCATCCTATTATAGGATGACCTGCATGTATGGAGTGATTAAACAGACAACACATTCTATTTAATTATAATTGCAAAGCCAATTACCTCCTCACTAACTGAAATATCAATTCTTTCTTTCTAGCCAATCTCTTATCTTACAACAAACTGCATATTAAATGGAAGGCTAGCAGTAATTGAACAATTTTCCAATACTCCAATTCAATATTTCAAATAATTTTTACTTCACATTTTGTGTCCTACTATATCTTGGTAAACTTTGTCTAAAGAAAATAATTAGAGAAAAAGTAACTTTTGTTTCAATTTTGGCTAATTTACAACTAAATAATGAATTTAAAATGCCTACAGTAAACAGCTAAATCTCTAAGCATTCTCAAATGTCATGAGTGTTCTTCTATCAACAGGAATTGATCATTTCCAAAATTATAAAAGCTTCTATTTCAAGAAAGTTCCTTCAACCAGAAAAAATTTAGACTTCTACAAAGCATAAAATAATCAATCTCTCTCTCTCTCTCTCTCTCTCTCTCTCTCTCTCTCTCTCTCTCCCCTCTTCTACCACACACACACACACACACACACACACACACACACACACACACACACACCACACACACACCACTGACCTCAAAAACAGTGAGATAATAAATTTTGATGTTTTAAACTGCCAAATGTTGGGTAACTTTGACACATTAATAAAAACAGTAAGAAAAGAAAAAAAATAAAAAAGTGTTGCATTGCAACAACCTTCTGGATCACAAGCAATGGACAAAAGTATGCACAGTGGCAGCAATAGTCTCCACAGGAAAAACTGGCATTTTAACACATCCCAAGAGTACCCAGACCCAACATCAAATGAAAGAATGACAGAGCATATGCACTAAAAAAAAAGAAATGCATTTTTAATTAAAATTCTCAAAATTCATACCTAAGGCACACAAGTAATCAAGGTGATAGAAAAAGATGCTCCTCTAGCACAAACAGCTATGTCAAGTTCAAGTCATAAGCCCATAGTCCAAGAGTTTCCAAGAGGCTTTCTTCCTCTTGTCTTTGTAGTTTTGAGTTTTGCTGGGGGAGGGCTGGGGGGGCAGTTATTTAGCCCAAGCTGACCTTGACTTTGCAGCAGTATGGGTTCCAGTTCCTCTGTGGAAGGTCTGAGTGACAGCTATAGTTACTACCACAATAATAATCACACACCTAGGAACAGCCCTCCTCCAGCAAACAACCCATGTGCTAACCAGGCAAGAAGAGCAGTAACAACTCATAATTTCACTGGGACCCTTTCTATCTTTGACCTCACTTTCAAATGTCATCTCTCAGAGTCAGAAAGGCAGATAGATTCTTGAGAAAAGCAGGTGCCTCACATCTCTCCCCTGGACTTGCAAAATGTCCTGGCACACTTAAGTCTCAGGGGGGAGAGTGACTTGTAACTCGTGCTGTTAACTCATTAAAGGGGACTTTTCCCAAGCTACATCAAAGGGAAAACTAAGGCTATGTAGTATGAGATCTGGAAGCTGCAACTCTTACTGCTGATGCCCTGGAGAGAAGGAATTTATTTCTCTAGGACCTATTTGAGAATACAAAGCACCCAGTATCAACAGCAACAAATATTCTGCAGTTGATTCCTAGAATAGTAATCGCTACTTCTGTAATAAATGATAGAGGCTTGCAGAGTTTCGCTGTATAGTGTTGGCTGCCCTGGAACTTGCTCTGTAGACCAGACTTGTTTCAAACTCAGAGAGAGATCCACCTGCCTCTGGAATTAAAGACGTGTGTTGTTGCCACCATCACCACCGCCACCATGCTATAAGATTTATTTTGTGTCTCAGTGTGTACATGCTCAAATGCATATGCAGGTGTCCTCAGAGGCCAGAAGCAGATGTCAGACACCCTGGAGCTGGAGTTACGGGCAGTTGTGAATTGCAAGTGGTTTCTGTCCTTTGGAAGAGCGGCCAGTACTCTTAACCACTGAGACATCCCTCTAGCCCGTGAGCAATCAGGTTTTTAACATGTCATTGCAATAGAAAATATCCATGTTCAGATAAAAAGAAGCTTCAAAGGCTAGGCTATAAACTAGTAGTTCAACATGTGCCAAGTTACATGCCCAGCCCCACAATAAAATAAAATAAGCTATCACATTATATAGTTTAGTTCTAACATTTTCAAAGAACAGCAAATCTAACATATTCTCTAGCATAAGGCCAATCTTGAATAACCACCGACTGACATGAGGGAAGAGAGATAAATTCAATGTCTTCACTCTATCTTACCTGTTTCTTAGATATCTGGGTTCATCTGCCTACTCTATTTTTAAAATAAAGCTCAGAAATACGAACCAAAAACAGCCATTTGGTTGTGGCACACACTTTAATCTCAGCATTCAGAAGGCAGAAGCAGGTGGATCTCTGTGAGTTCAAGGCTAGCCTGGTGTACAAAGCAAGTTCCAGGACAACAGCCAGGACTGTTACACAGAGAAACCCTGTCTCAAAAAACAACAAAACAAAAACAAAAACAAAAAAAAAAAAAAAAAAACAGGATTTTTGTAAAGTATCTCCAATCTTAATTTTGCTATCCCTAGAATATAGGAATCTAAACTTTCTCAACTAGAATGCTATCTTTGTGTGTAGCCCAAGTTTTACTTGTGTCTATTTAACTCTAAAGAGACTACCAGATATTAAATAATAAATCTGATTTACATTTGTTTCAAATGCCATTTCAAAGAGTTTTTTCTATTCAGAACTGAGAAATAGAACTAAAGACTGAATGCTTGCTTGCTAAGTTCTAGACCTGTTCTAGATTTACCACAAATATCATACAGTTTTATCTTATTTGATTCCTAAGTTTGTTTAAGATCAGTATCATTGATGAAAATGCAGTTATCCAGAGGTATCTAGAAAAATTGTAAAAATAGAGTTAGATGTTTATTATCAATAATTTATGATTTACTGCACTATGGACTGCAAAGGTTCTAAGCTTGTACTCATCATTCTGAGCTGACAAAGTTTATACTTATTTGTTTATTTACTTACTTACTTATTTACTTACTTAAACTTATGTGATGTTGGGGACTGAATCCATATGCCCAGTCCTTTCAGTCTGTTCCCTAACTGCTCCCTGCTGTCTCATTTTTTTTTCTTTCAGTAAAAACCTTCTACAATGATATATAATTGTTATCTGTGAATTGTTCTAAAAGGTATCATAATAAACTGAAGAAAAAAAAAATCCCACTCAGAATGTAATGCCAGAAAGAAACTAAGGCTAAGCAGAAATATGTATTTGAGCTAATGTCTTGCTTTGAGTAGAACTCAAAAAGAGCTAGGCGAGCAAATATAAAAGCATTTATACAATGGCTAATTAACTAAACTTTGACTGGGCCATTCATTCTATTTCTACATAGTAAAAAAATCAGTTTGTAAATGATTGAATATTATCCCAGAGACATCATAAGCCTCTTTAATATTAAAGTCTAGAGTCTCATTACCTTATCCACATCATTCCTGTCCGAGCATTTACCTCCACTCACTAGAATAAACGTCATATACAAAAATTACTGATGAAATATCTATTTCAAGGTATTCAAGCAAACTACCTAGGGTAATTGCACTGCTCTATACAAAAACAATTACAGCAGCAAATACAGAATCTGTGGCAATATAATTAGTTTATTCATATAACAGCTAGTTCTAAAACAGGATAGTCACAGGTCACTAAATACTTATATCAGCACATGTAACATAAACCAGAAGACAATGAACACCATGTTATAATCAAGCAATAGAACAAAGTCTTTATGGGGAAAACTGGTCCTATTTGCTTTTTAAATACATAACAGTAAGTTACACTTTGAAAAACAACCTGGGACTGGAGAGATGGTTCAACAACTAAGAGAACCCCCTGCTTTTGCAAAGGACCCCAAAATTAAGATTTATGAAATACATTTAAATAAGAAAACTTAAATAAGGGAAGATACAACTGGCAACTAAATTATGAAATAAGAGTAATAAAAAGAGATCCCAAGTGTGGGCACAGGGGCACATGCCTATATTTCCAATACCCAGGAGACAGAAGTAAGAGGATCATATGCTCTTTCTATACATTCAGTACATGCCAAGTGTGATCCCAGCACTTGGGAGGGTGAAGAAGAGGATTGCTACAGGTTCACCAGGTGTTTAAGACTAGCCCAGGCTACAAAGAAAAATTCTGTCTCAAAAAATTAAAATAAAAAACTTTTTCATAAAAACTAACAAAATTCTAAAACCAAACTTCAGCAGAATGAACTAAAGCTTTATATAGCTTAGAATACCAATAAGATGAAACACATTTATTTTGCTGTTCAGATCAGCAGCTCACACTATGAGGATTATACACTTTCCCTAACAATGTAATATTCTTCAAGCATGATAGTTATTTGTGAAATTGTTTTTGAGTAGTCAAACTTACCGAGTACCATCTGCTTTCCAGCTTACTTTATATGGCTTCTGCTCTAAAAGTCTAATATTTTGCTTGTCCATGGAAACAGGTTGTGCTCCAGGGAACCCAGACCTTAAAGAAAAAATATTACTCTGTCATGGCTACAACCCATATAATGTTATCTTTGTGTTAAACCAATTTCAAATGGCTCACATGTTGATCACAATGTTCTTCCTATCATGAGATTAATTTCAAATGGAACAGCACCAGCTGTCACAAAAATTCTAACAAAGACTCAGCCAGGAATAGTGGTCCATTACTTTAATCTCAGCGCTCAGAGCAGAGGCAGATGAATCTCTGTGAGATTGAAGCTAAGATGGTCTACATAGTGAGTTCTAGGACAGTCAGAGCTACATAGTGAGACCCTGTCTCAAAAAATTAAAAAAAAAAAAAAAAAATTAAAATAATACTCTCTTTGCATTTTAGAATACAAGTTTACAAGGTACTAAACTGCCACTACTATAATATAAATATTGGGCTAATTTTAAAATGTTATTATGCAGGACTGGAAAGAGAGCTCAGTGACTAAAATGCTTCCTATGTATGAGGGCCTGTGCACATGTAAAAAGACAAGCTTAGTAACATGCTATAATCCCAGAGCAAGGCAGGGAGAGGTGGAAATAGGAGGATTCTAGGATCAGGAATTGTTAAGGTAACTAAGCCAAAATTCAAGCTTTTCCTGCTTTATAATTTAGATCATGCATACTAAATTATGGGGAATGTGTGAGCACTCAGCCCACACATGCACAGTGGAGGCAGAGGTTGACCCTGGAGTCTTCCTCTAGTCTTCTCCACTGGTAAAACCAGTCCAACATTAACCAGCAACAGCAGAAACAAAGAGATCAAAGAAAACATCTCTGATGACAACAGTAATGTAGTCTTGAGGACAATGTGAGTCATCTGATTAACTTGACTGTTACAGATTACCTTAAAAAACACCTGACATCCTCAATGTACACACTAACTTTAAGAAACAAACCAAAAAAAAAAAAAAAAGTCCAGTTAATGTCCATATCAATTGTATTATATAAAAAATAAATTTTATTTAAAACTTGAAAATATTCCTTACCCTTCCCAGCCACAGAACTGATGACATTTCTGCTGTACTTCTCCTAACTTTGGTTGAGTTGTTACTTGAGTTACACCTTTAACAGTTATACCTTCCAAGAAAATAGCACCCTTTAAAAAAAAAGAGAGAGAGAATAAATGATAATAATAAATATATATGTATATACACACTATATAATTAAAGGACAAATGTATTTACAAATAAATGAATTAGTTTATTCTCACAAACCTAGGAAACTCATACTAAACAGAAATGATCTGTTCTACCTGCTATACTAGTAACATCAATAACCCACCAGTCAGGGAGCTCAGGTAAAAAGATTCTGAGGCCACCATAGACTATATAGCAAGATCCTGTGTACTCCAGGGAATTCTATAAAATTTTATGTGCTTGTTTTTAACACTTCTTAAAACCAAAACATTAGTCTAAGTGTATACTAAATTAGTTTCAGGCCCATCAGAGAACTTCTGGCATCACTTTCAAGTAAAATCTACCCAACAACTCTAATTGATAATGTCATTAAAAAATAAAAAAAAAAAACCTGGTCTACAATTTGCAAAGGTAAAACTTCTGACCAAGATGTGGCAAACAATCCACTTGAGAAGAGGAAAAAAAACATTCAGAGTTCATCACATATACATCACTGTCAGGTTCACACAAGTCTTAAGTCTTTCCAGCAGACAACACTCCTACATTCTGCCTGAAACTCAGAATTAATATGTACAGTCTTCAACTCTGACTGCCTTAAAATAATGACAATGTAGGGATCCCATGACCTAAGGATCAAAGATGACCAATGCTTTCCTGTCATTCCATTACCTTGACTGAACAACAAAACTGCTGTTTCAAAACCACATCTAGAGGGCTGAAGAGAGGCTCAGTGGTTAAGAACACTTGCTGCTCTTGTAAAAGGACTGTGGTTCAATTCTGAGCACCCACATGGCAGCTCACAACTATCTGGAATAAAAGTCCCAGGTGATCTAACACACTTTTCATACCCTCAGGGGAACCAGATACACAGGCGGTACACATACACACATACAAGCAAAATACTCGTACACATAAAATAATAAATCTTAAAAATGAAAACACTTCTACTGCAACTACCATTCCAGCACTATGGAAGCCAAAGGAGGAAACCTACAAGTTTAAGGCCAGCTTGGGCTACACAGTAAGTTTGAGGCAAGCTAGACTATATACTGACAGCCTATTTTTAAAATATTTTTAAAATAAAGCCATTTATATTACTAAATACTGAAAATACATCCTGAAAGCAAATCTCTAAAACTTGTAATACAGTAACTAAAAATACCCAAGTGATGTCAATATCCCTACACGCTATAATCTTAAATATGCCCAGCTGTGCCTTATACCTGAGAGCCCCTTTTTGTTCTTAACTAGCATGCTTAAAGTCAGTATTAAACATGTCTTTAATAAAATCCCAAATCTGGGAGCTGGAGAGATGGCTCGGCAGTTAAGAGCACTGGCTGCTCTTCCAGAGGTCCTGAATTCGAGTCCCAGCAACCATGTGATGGCTCACCACCACCTGGTGCACTCTTCTGGCCTGCAGGCATACATGCAGACAGAATGTTGCATACATAATAAATAAATATATCTTTTTAAAAAACCACACATACAAGCAAACAAAATCCCAAATCTGCTTTTAAAAAGAAAGAAATTACAAATGCTAAGCTAGCACTCTAACAATCCCTTGATGTAACTTTTAAGGTTCTTTCCACTACGTGGGCATGAAAATAAGTAAAAATAAATAAATAAATAAATAAATAAATAAATAAATAAATAAGCAAGCAAGCAAGCAAGCCTTTAAGTTGTGTATCATTGTGCAAATCAGTAACTATTAAAATCAAAAATTCAAATATTATTTTCAAAAATGTATTAAGCATATATACTCAAGATTAATGTTGCTTTTAAAAACTGTGTTTGAAAAGTAAGGCAAGGTAGAACATGACTATAAACTGAGTCATCTATGTATTTCAATTTCCTTACAAAAATGTACCATAAAGAGCAAGCCAGCCATGTAAGGTGGCTCAGGGTGTAAAGGTCCTTTCTACCAAGCCTAAAAATATGAGCTTGATGTCCAGGGTAAGATGGAAGAACAGACCCAACTCCAAGTTGTCCTCTGACCTCCACAGGTGTAGATGGATGTACACATGTGTGTCCATGGAAAGAATATCCAAAATTAACAATCAGAAAAATAAAAAGGGACATAACACTTGACACCAAGGAAATCCAGAGAATCATAAGAATATACTATAAAAACCCTGTACTCTACAAAATTAGAAAATCTTAAGTCTCCCAACTGAAAAAGAGCCCAGGGCCTGATGGTTTTAGTGCAGAATTTTATTAGGCTTTAAAGGAAGAGTTAAACACCAGTACTCCTTAAATTATTCCAAAAACTAAAAAACAGAAGGAACATTGTCCAATACCTTTTATGAGGCAACAGGCACCTGATATCCAAACCACACAAAAATTCAACAAAGAAAGAGAACTACAAACCAATTCCCTTTATAAACATAGACATAAAAATACTCAAAGAACTACTCGAAAACCGAATAAAAGAACAGAGTAAAAAGATTATGCACCATAACAAAATAGGTTTCATCCCAGAGATTCAGAGATGGTTGGACATGGGGAAAAAAAAAAAAAGTCAATGTAATCTACCATATAACAAATTAAAAAGAAAACCATATGATCATTTCATTAGACACAGAAAAAGTCTTTGATAACTTCCAACATCCCTTCATGGTAAAAGTGTTGGAGAAGAGTCAGGAATACAAAGAACATGCCTATACATAAAAAAGCAATTTTAAGCAAGGATATATCAATCATCAAGTTAAATGGAGAGTAACTCAAAGCAATTCCACTAAACCCAGGAACCTAAGACAAGGCTATCCATATTCTATTCAATATAATAAGTGAACCTCTAGCTAGAGCAACAAAACAACTGAAAGAGATCAAGAAGATACAAATTAGAAAGATAAAAGTCAAAGTATCGTTATTCACAGATGATGTGACAATATACATAAGTGACCCCAAAAATTCTACCAGGGAACTCCTATAGCTGGTAACCTTCAGCCTACAGGCTGGATACAAGATTAAGTCACAAAAACCAGTAACCCTTCTATATACAAATGACAAGCAAACTGAGAAAGAAACCAGGGAAACAACACCCTTCACAATAGTCATAAATAATATAAAATATCTTGGGGTAACTGTAACCAAGCAAGTGAAGACTTAAAGACTTCAAGTTTAAAGAAAGAAATTGAAGAAGATATCAGAAGATGTAAAGATCGCCCATGCTCATGGACTGATAAGAATCATATAGTAAAAATAGCATTCTACCTAAAGCAATCTTTACAGACCTTGAAAGAACCTTACTCAACTTCATATGGAAAAACAAAAAAAATCCAGAATAGTTAAAACAATCCTGAACAGTAAAAAAAACCTCTAAAGGTATCACTTTCCTTGATTTCGAGCTGTACTAAGAAAAAAAAAAAAAAAAAAAACCTTATATTGGTGGCATAAAAACAGACACATTGATCAATGGAATCTAATTAAAGACCCAGACATAAACCTACACACGTATGGACTACATGTATATATAGATAGATAGATAGATAGATAGATAGATAGATAGATAGATAGATAGATATAGATATAGATATAGATATAGATATAGATATAGATATAGATATAGATATAGATATAGATATAGATATGACAAATACAAAATGAAAAAGAACAAAGCTTCTTCAACAAATAGTACTGGTCCAACTGAATGTTGACATGTAGAAGAATGCAACTAGATCCGTATCTATCACCTTGCATAAACTCAAGTCCAAGTTGATTAAAGATCTCAACATAAACCCAAATACACTGAACTTGATAGAAGAGAAAGTGGGGAATAGTCTTGAATGCATTGGCACAGCAGACAACTTCCTGAACAGAACACTGATAGCACAGGCACTAAGATCAACAATTAATAAATGGGACCTCGTTAAATTGAAAAGCTTCTGTAAGGAAAATGACATCATCAATAGGACAAAATAGGACAAAATGACAGCCTACAGAATGGCAAAAGATTTCCATCAACTCCACATCCAATAGAGGCCTAATAATAATCATAATATATAAAGAACTCAAGAAACTAGGTATCAACAAACAAAATAATCCAATTTAAAAATGAAAAACAAATCTAATCAGAGAATTCTCAATAGTGGAAATGCAAATAACCAAGAAACACTTAAGGAAACATTCGACATCCTTAGCCATCAGGGAAATGCAAATCAACACTACTTTGAGATTCCATCTTACACCTGTCAGAATGCCTAAGATCAATAACACAAGTGACAGCTCATGCTGGCAAGGATGTAGAGCAAGGGGAACATTGCTCCATTACTGGTGGGAGTGCAAACTTGTGCAAAATGGAAATCAATATGGCAGTTACTTAGAAAACTGGGAATCAATCTACGTCAACACTCAGCTATACCACTCTTAAGAATATAGCCTAAAGACAATAGCTGGGTATTGGTAGCACTTGCCTTTAATCCCAACACTCAGGAGGCAGAGGCAGGTGAATCTCTGTGAGTTCGAGGCCAGCCTAGTCTACAGAGCAAGTGCCAGGACAAGCTCCAAAACAATACAGAGAAGCCCTGTCTAACAACAACAACAAAAAAAAAAAAAAAAGACAATCCATCCTACCATAAGGACAACTGCTCAACTAAGTTCATAGTGGCCTTATTCATAAAAGCCAGAGACTGGAAACAACCTAAAGGTCCCTCAACCAAAAAAAAAAAAAAACTGGGTAAAGAAAGTATGGTACATTTACACAATGGAGTATTGCTCAGCTGTTTAAAATATGTGTGTATTATGAAATTTGAAGGGAAATGGATAGAACTAGAAAAAAGAAAATCATCCTGAGTGAGGTGGGAGATAATCCAGATTCAGAAAGACAAACATGCTATGTACTCACTTACAATTGGATATTAGATGTTAAGTAGTGGATAATCATGTTGCAATCCACAGACCCAGAAAGGCTAAGTGACAAAGAGGGCTCTAACATGGACACATTGGTCTCCTTGGGAAAGGGAAATAGAAGAGATGAGTTGGCCAGGGATGGGTGGAACGAGAATGGGGGGGGGATGGAAGACGAGAGCATGAGGAGAGATGACTAGAACTGGAGGGCAACTGGGGATGTAATGTGGAAACCTACTGCAGCAGAAACTCTCAGGAGTCTACAACGGTGACCTTAGGAGGACTTACAGGGTGAGAGGATTTAAAAACTGGACTGGTCAGCCTTTGTAATCAGGCAAGGCTACAAGTGGTGGAACTGGGACACTAACCCAGCCACAAAAACTTCTGCAAGATGTGCTGGGGCAATGGAGGCACAGAATTGTGGGAGTGGCTAACCAATGTCTAGTCTAATTTGAGGCCCAGGCCATGAAAGGGAAACCATGCCCAAGACTGCCCAGATGACCAGGAACTGGAGGCTGGATAGCCCAGAGACCTATGATAGAAAGGGGGGAGGACGGGACCAACAAAATGATTCCTAATGATATTCTTATATACTTATAGATTGGTGCCTAGCCCAATTGCCATCAGAGAGGCTTCTGCCAGCAGCTAATGTGAACAGCTGTAGAGATCCACATTCAAAATTAGCAGAAAGAGAATCCAAACTAGAAATCATCATCAGGTCCCCCTCTCCTTGGAGCTCAGGGAACCCTGTAGAGATGAGAAAGAAGAATTGTAGGAGCCAGAGAGGTCAAGTATACAAAGCCCACTGAATCAATTAATTAGAGTTCACAGAGATGGGAGCAACAATTATGGAGCCTGCATGGGTCTGTGATAGGTGCACTGCATATATATTATGATTGCTAGCTTGTGTTTCTTTTTTTGTTGTTGGTCTCCTACAGGGGGAGTGGAGATGTCTCTGTTCTCCCTCCTACTAGGTTGCCATATCCAGCCTTGATATAAAGATCTGTGCCTAGTCTTATTATTCTAAGAGGCCTGCTCTCTTCTGAAGAGAAATAGGGGAGAAGTAGATTTTTTTGGCATATGTCCATCCATCGGAGTCCCTGGAACTAGAATTATAGTTATGAGATTTGCCTTTCGGGTGCCAGCAACTGAATCTGAGTCCTCTATAACAATAGTAAGTGCTCTTATCTGCTAAGCCCCACTTTGTAAATTTTACATGAGTGTTTGTCTGACTGGCTTTTTTATGTGGTGCTGGGAACAGAACTCTGGTTCTCATGCCTTGTATAAATACTTACTGGATGAGTCATCTCACTAGCCTGAGAATAAGTTACTTTTGAAAATATTTCTCTTTTAAAGCAATTTACAGTTGTGGATGGCCTTATAGTCTTCAAGATGGAAATGTGTAAACAAAATTAAAGGTTTCCCAACTAAGAATTTAAAGAAAAAAAAAAAAAACTAAACAAACAGCTACATAATTCATAAAACAATCAAGGCATTTTTCCTCCTTGTTTGTGAACCACTGTCAACTAATACATGAGTTGTAGTGTCTACTGGCCAACCACAATATACCTTAATTACTAACTTCTTAATTACTAACTTCATCAACGATTTTCTCCACATTTCTGTAACTTTCCCTTGGTCTATACCAAGTATGTCTGTGCACAAATAAAAGAGTACTATCTTCTCAACAGATCTCTTGTCATTGCAGGAAAGAGGAGGATAACTCCACTCTCCGCTTTTAATTAAACACAGGGTCATATAGGTCCTTGCCTACAACTATACCACAGAGGGTGACCTTGAACTCCTGAGTGCTGGAATCAGCATGCATCACTATGCACCATTGCTGAGAAATGAACTCAATGCTTCATGAGTGCTGGGCAAGTATCCTACCAACTGAGTTGTAGCTACAACACAACTCCTAGCATTTTATTATACTTTTAATCCTAGAAGATTAAAGAAAAGTTGACTAGGGAAATAGAGGTCTTCTAAACTGTATACAGTACAAAGGAAATAGCACCTATGGCAAGGGACAGTTACATTACCTGTACGACTATTTTGTAGAAACATTCTCACTGGTTATTAGGTAATATACTAAATATACTAAGTCTATTGTTAATACTAAATGTAGTTAGTAGTTTATTAGCTAATGTCAATCTAACATCTAAGAGGTTCTTTGGTTTACATAAGAAACAAAACCAGGATAAAATTTCTTAACTCCAGCTTTTCTTGGGGGGGACCAGGGGGGAGCCTGCTGGGCTGCAAAATGGCTCAGCAGGTAAAGGCACTTGTTACTAAGCCTGACAGCTGCAGTTTGATCCCAGAAAGCACAAGACGGTTGGGAAGGAATGAGACCCTCAAGTGGCCTCACATTCCCACCACAATAGGCAAGCCCCTCTAACCTAAACAACAAATAATTTTGTAAGACAAAATTTTAAAGACAAATTGGTTGGCTAATCTTTAGAAGTGAGACATGGTGGGGCAAGCCTATACTCTATCTCAGCATGAAGAATATTACTCAGCACTCTGGCAGGAGAACTGGGAGTTTAGGCAAGCCTGGGCTTCACAGTGAGACCCAACCACACCTGACTTGAGGTCTCCATCTGGTTCATGATGTCAGGACTTATTCAATGGGTTTCAGGTAGAACCAAAATTAATTTCATAAAACCAAAGGCCACTATTATGCTCTTTAACAGAAAGAGAGACGGGGTGGGAAATGGAGGGAGGGACGGAGGGAGGAAGGGAGGAAGGAAGGAAATAGAAATATGGCCAATATCCCTCAATAAGTTAATAGTATTTGGGGCCATCAGAATGGCTCAGCAGGTAAGAGCTCCTGCACTTAGCCTGGCAACTTGACTTTGACCCCCAGGACCCACACATAGTATGAATAAAGAACTGACTCCCACACGTTACCTTCTGATCTCCACATGCATATTGTGCCATTCCCTACCAAGGCACATACATTCAAGCATGCATATATACAAAATAAATGAAGAAATGAATGTAATTAAAAATAAATTATACTTTTAGAAGAATAGTCAGTATTTGTAACATTACCAATTTTAACCGTTCTTTTCTCCTTTTACCAAAGGAAGCACTTGAGCCTGGTTCTGAGTCCTTTTTTCCATCTTCATCCTCATCATCTTCATCATCATCTTCAAAACACCAATCAGGCAATACAGGTGGTGGTGGTGCTTCTTCTATATCACCATAGCGACGAAAAAGTTCCTTCAAATAATCACCCTTATAGATTCCTGGTGGTCTGGCTTGGGCAAACGTAGCGACTGCTGCTTCAATACTATGGAAAACAATCAACGCAATTTTCTCATTAGTGTCCATTTATGTACACTTATCAACAACTCATACTCAACATACCACAAAAAGTACAACAGGCATATAAAACAGACAAACTAAAATCTTTATTTATCAACAAAGCTTTCCATCAATGATAAACTGATTCTAAAGACACACACACACAGTATACTGTAATATGTGGTACACATAGATCATTCACTTATAATACATGGTCCACTATAATATACAGCCAGTATTTTCTAATATATGATACATTATAAATGTCTAAAGCACATTGCTATGAGTATTTATGACAGACATGGATAGCCAATGAAAAGAAATATTAATAAAATATTGAAAGTCAAAATCTTATAGATAAAAGATCAGTCAAGATAATGTGAACAGCCAAGTGAACAAACATTGATTTTTAAGAAATTACCAACAGACCCAGGCCCAGGCATCAAGAATACACATCTTGAGAGGTAAGCATTAGCTGAGTCTGGCATAGGTGTCTAATGTTACTGTATATAATATTGTATATAATTTTCAACCAAAGCTGAAAAATACACATAGTAGAAAACCACTGAGTATAAAAAGAATAGAAAACAGTCAGAACCATGTTTTGCCTTACTGCATTCCAAAAAAGGACCAACTGGGTAAAAGGTTTTAGAAACAAACTATGAACCTAGAGCAGTAATAAGAAAATCTAATCAGCAATATCCAATCCTCACAAGATTTCAGGTAACTAGGTTCTAATCCCTCAAAATCTAAAAATATAATTTACAAGTAACATGTTCAATAAAAATAAGATTTGTTTAAATGAAGTAATGCTACCCTAAAATGCTTCCTTCATATAGCATTATATGCTTTCCCTAGTAATTAACAGCTATAAAAGATAAATTTCAAAGGAAAACAACAGACACTTCTAAAGCTGAATACAAACACGAACTCTGGAAGACCCAACCTCCACTAATTCTAAAATACAAGAAAAACATGAAAAAGTAGGTATACCATTTACAGGATTCATAAGCACCATGAATTGCCACATACATCTTATCCCATTATCATAAACCTATATACCTCCAATCCATTTTCTCCACCAAAAAGGCACATATGAGGAAACCAGTACGGTTGAACCCATGGGTACAGTGTACACCTAGAAGAGAAAGCAGCTTGGGTTAAACTGAACTGCTCCAAAGGCCACATTCTGTTTTAAATGACAACCTGCTTTCCAAACAGTTCAGTTACTTAATTACACTATATAGTTATACATTCTAAAAACTCAAAATATTGTTTATTAATTTAAGTTGTTTAGGATCTAACTCAGAGCACTAGACAAAAATTCTAAACTAATACACTGGTTTATTAGTCCAAAACTTTCCACCGTCTGAAATTTATCATTAAAATTTTTCAAGAATTTTAGTTTTAAACACACAGGTCAGAAGAACACACACAAAAATAAGACACCTATATTCTACAACTTTAATCCAGTTTTTCCAGCCCTCCTTATGACCAACATGAAAAACAGTCAAACTGTATTGGGAAAGAAAGTCAAAATTCAGACCCAAAAAAAAATATATAGATATAAAATCATCTGGGATTAACAGTAGTTGACTACAATCAACTAAAGTGATTGGCTGCTGTAGTGGTTTGAATAAAACTGGTTCCCATAGACTCATAGGGAGTAGCATTATTTGAAAGGATATGGACATGTGGCCTTGTTGGAGCAGAAGTACCTTGTTGAAGGAAGAGTGTCACTGGGGATGGGCTTTGAGGTTTCAGAAGGTCAAGCCAGACCCAATGTCTCTCTCTTCCTGCTGCCTGCCATTCCAGATGCAGAACTCTCAGCTATCTCTCCAGTATGTCTGCCTGAATGCCACTACACTCCCTGCCATGACAATGAACTAAACCTCTGAAACTGTAAGCCAGCCCCAATTAGATGCTTTCCATTGTAAGAGCTGTCAATGGTGATGGTGTATCTTCACAGTAACAGGACACTGACTAAGATAGCTGCAGATAACTGATTGACTCAATATAGTAAACCTGTATTATTTTGAAGTGCTTTATAAACCAACTGAGTGTATCTTCACATTGGGACTTACATTATTTTAAAATAAATTTTTACAAGAAACATGTGAAGAAAATAAGTTTATTTTTCTTAAACCCTCTTTCAGAATATACTTAAGTTTATTTTCCTGGGCATGGTGATACACTCTGGAATCAAAGCACTCAGGAAATATAAGGAAGATGATCAGAAGTTCAAGGTCATCTTCAGCTATACAGCAAGCTAAAGCAAAGCTAGGCTACAGGAGAGAATGAGGGATGGACAGAGAAAAGAAGAGAATTGGAAGGGATCATTTTAAGTTTTAAGCTTTCATTCATGTGAAGAGCCTGAAGCAGAATCATTAATTAATCATTAGTCCAAGAATAATGCCAGTCTGGGCTACATAGTAGGACCCTGTCTCAAAGCACAAAGCAAAAGAGTTTGGAAATAGTAATTAAAGCCTAGCCACTGCACAGTACTCCATAGGCAGAGGCAAGCGGATCTCTTGAGTTCGAGGGCAGCCAAGGCTACAAAGAAAAACACTGTGTCAAAAAAATAAAAGAAAAAAATTAAGAGTACTATGGCTTTACTAACAATATTGCTGCTAGATCAACTGACTCTCCTGGAGACTCAGAATGAACTCTCACAGAAGCCAAGTGTGGTAGCCCACACCACAAATCCCATTATTTAGGAGAATGAGGCTAGAGTTTGGTGAGACCAGCCTAGAACATAAAGCTACATACTAATTTTTTTAAAAAATATAGAGAGTAAGAAGGTAAAGGTGCTTACCATAAAGCCTAACAACCTGAGTTTAATACCAGGAATCTGCATGGTAGAGGAGAGAACCATCTCCTGTAAATAGCCCTCTGACCATCCCATCCCCCACATACCTGCTAAGCAGATGTGCACCCAGACATTCTCTCTCTCTCTCTCTCTCTCTCTCTCTCTCTCTCTCTCTCTCTCTCTTCCTCCCTCCCTCCCTCTCTCTCTCTCTCTCTCTCTCTCTCTCTCTCTCTCTCTCTCTCACACACACACACACACACACACACACACACACACACACACACACAATGTTAAAAATATTTGAATAACAATTAGGTAGAATATTTAGGCCCTGAGTTCAACTTCCAGCATTGTGGTACATTCTCATAAACACAGCCCTCAGGAAATAGAAAGAGAAAGATCCTGAGTTCCAGGCCAGTATGAGCTAAAAAGAGCCTATCTCAAAATCTGAATAAGGTAAACACCATTTTCATCTCATTTCTACATGTAAGATTTCTTTACAAGTGTTTTTGTAAATTAAAATGACAGTTTTGAAAATGACTATTAGCTAAGCCAAACCAAATATTTCCACCTTTATAGCATAATATTCATTAATACTAAAATAAAATCTTTTACATGAACAATTCTCATAAACAAGGATACAAAGAAAAGTACAGGTAGTAAGAATGTGTTCAAATGTAAATACTGTAATCAAAAAGCACATAGAGCAAACTATCAATCAATCAGTGGCTAGAGCATGGGATAGCCTAAGTAATGCCAAATGAAGTTCAACAAAATCCTCTGGAGGCCAGTAAGATGGCTCAGCAGATCAGTTCGTAAAAAGGCTTGCTAGGCAAGCCTGACGGCTGTTTTGTTTTGTTTTTTTTCTTGTTTTCTTTTGAGTCAGGGTCTCTTTATGTAAACTTGGCTGCCCTTGATTTGCCACATAGATTAGGCTAACCTCAGTGATAGAAAGCTCCCTGTTTCTGCTTCCCAAATCTGGGATGGGATTAAAGGAGAACATAGCAATACGCAGGTCAACAATGCCTTTCTAAAGTTATTTTCTCAAAACGCAATCTAACAATATTCACATATGGAATTTTAATGTTGTATCTTGCCTCTCTGGTTTCTCTTTTTTTCAAGCTATTAAAAGTTTCTTAGACAAAAGTCATTTTGTTATAAAAGTATTCTACATTCTAAAGTCCTCTGCTTGCTTTCTCATGGTATTAATCATGGTTTATACAAAATGCTTGAGACCAGAGGTGGTTTAGGTCTTGAATTTTTTTTTCCCATTTTTGAAATATTTATTTTAGGGATAGAATTCATGTCTAAACATGAAACTAATTTATGTTACATACAAACCTAGCCTGAAAGTAATATTGTAGATAAACAGTTTATAGATTGAAAGTCCATAATCTTAACATCCAAAATTTACAATATTTTTAAATCACAAACTTTTTGAGTATAGTTAGGATACCACATATAGCAAATTCCATCCCATGAAACTTCGTTTAAAGATTTGTTAAGAGTAGTTCTACAATATTACTGAATTTAGTCTAGAAACATAATTAAATTCATTTCCAAATGCATCCTAACACTTCAGACAGGAATACTGTGTAAATGGTGTGCTTCATAGTACACAGGAAACATCCAATTTCCAATTATTAGGTTTTTATTTTCTTTTTCTGTGTGTGACTATGTATGTAGAGACCAGAGGTCATTCCACACCCCGTCCCAAAACAACAAAATTTAAAAAGAAAGTTTAGTTTAAGTGAGAAAATCTGAAAGTGGACTGGTTTTAGATAACATTAAGGAATTTGTAACTATTCTGTTCGGTATACTAATTAATTACATGGTGATTATATATAAAAACCAAAATCCCTTAACAGTTAGAGATACTGAATTAGTCTTAATGAAATGACATCTATGATTTCCTTTAAATACACAAAAAAAGTCAGGGAAGACAATCAGTCAGCGAATACCTTGGCACATGAGCATGAGAGCCTGAGTTCAGACCCCCGAGACCCACATAAAAAACTGAGGTCAGTACACATCTCTAACCCCAGCACCAAGGGATAGAAACAGGTATAGACTCCTGCACACTGGCAACCTTAGCCAAATTCATGTGTTCCAGGTTAGTGGGAGACCCTGTCTTGATCTACACAAACACACACACTCACATAAACATGTACTTATAATACACACATCTATTAATTAAAAATAATAATAAAATTAAATACTAAAGTAAATGAGCGGGAAGATAAAAAAAAAAAAATCAGCAAATGGTAATTACTGAATATTCTCATGTTTGTGAATATCCTCAACAGAAAGGAGGTGTACTGTCTTAAGGAAATCAAGCATACCTATAAGTTCAGGTGGGCTTCTTTCATTAAACCTTTCACACAGGCGAATGAATGTCTCGGTATTCTCAGTCGTGGGGCATTCACCATGTCTGAGAACACAAAAAGAAGTTGCTTAGAAAAGAGATTATAAACCTCAATAAAAGTTTTCAGTGTTAATAACTTACAACTTACCCTTTACACTGAAGTTTGATATACTTGATTCCTTCTTTTTCTATGTCATTTCTGTCATAGAACCTTGAAGTATTTGTCAGATCCACCAACAAGCTCATTTTAACCTTTAAAAAAAGAAGGCAGATTTGCTTGTTACTACATTTATTCCAAACCAGATGAGCAGATGTCATGACTAGAGCTCATCCACTCCACTGAGCAGGATGCTCATTGCTACCAAGCAGCTGATAGTGAAAAGTGCCTTCTAAACTGAGAATTCAAACATACAGAAATAAGAGATAAGCAGGCACTGGAAAATAATTCTAACTAAGGAGGAGAGAAAATATAAGCAGAACAAACTCCACTGTCAACCATGTGAATTCAAAGAGGCAGACACTGCCACTGTTTTTAGTATCTACCTCTGGGAGCCTGAAGCAGGACAGAATTCTCCTGAAAGAGTTGAGCTCTAGCCCCAGGGACACATCACCCAGGTCTGAAGTAGCCACCACAACTAATACTTAAAGCTATTCAATATACTGTATCTCAGCCTTAAAATAGGTAAGAAGCCATTTATGCAACAAATGTGTGCTCCTTTTTTATTTAGTTTATTTTTCTATTTTCTAAAAATACACTAATGCCTGGAACTATATTCCTTATAAAGCAGCAGAGGAAAAAAAAAAAAAAGGAAAGAAAGAAAACAGAAGCCCAGTGTGGAGGCACACACCTCTAATCCCAGAGGAAGGCAGAACTCTGGTCTACAGATGGAGTTCTAGGACAGCCAGGGCCACACAGAGGGAATTAAAAAAAAGAAAACAGACTCTTCTGCAATTCTTATATGCAATTCCCATGCTGAGGAGATGGCTCAGTGGGCAAAGAACTTGCTCTGCAAGCATGAGAACCTGAGTTCGGATCCCCAGCACCCACATAAAAAGGCAGGTGTGGTTAACACACACCTGTAATCCCCGAGCTGGGAGGTGGAGACAGGATGATCCTCGGGGTTTTGTTGTCCAGCTAGTCTAGCCAAATCAGCAAGCTCCAGGTTCAGTGAAGGACCTTGTGTCAAAAAAATAAGTTGGAGAATGACAGAGGAAGACATCAGACATCAACCTCTGGCCTCTGCACGTATACTCCTCTTCCTGGATATCAGAAAGAAACAAGATAAGGGTTTGAAAATGAATTAAAATCCTAACTTCATTTCCAATAAAAATGAGAGGCATATATAATGTAAATGGTTATTTTTAAAATGTAGCTCTGAAGCCTAGTGTAGTGGCTCATGCCTAGTACATGGGAGGTAGACACAGGAGAAATAGGACTTCAAGGTCATCCTCAGCTATACAGCTGAAGCACATGAGACCCTGTCCAAAAATAAAATAGAGGGGAAAGAGAAAGAAAGAAAGAAGAAATGTATGTCTGAACTGAGCTCCAGAAAGAGTTAATTCACATATCCTCTACAACATTCTGTCATACAAAATTTAGAAGAATAACACAAAAATATAACCAATGAAACTGAAACTGGACTGAATTACCTACAAAGGCTTTACATTATATATGAGTGTAAATCCACCACATAAACAGACAGAAAGACAAAACCACATGATCATCTCATCAGTGCAGAAAAAGGCTTTGACAACATCCAACAGTCCTTCAGGATAAAAGTCCAGGATGGACTAGTGACACAAAGGACAAGCAAGGCAGCAGCCAAGATCAACATAAATGGAGAGAAACTCAAAACATTTCCACTAAAATCAGGCACAAGAAAGAAAAGGATGTTCACTCTCTCTATACCTATTTCATAAAGTACTTGAAGTCTTAGCTAGAATAATTAAACAACTTAAGGGGCTATACATAGGAAAGGGACAAGTCAAAGTATCCTTATTTGCAAAAGATATGTTTTATTTATAAAAGACCCTAAAGATTCTGCCAAGAAACCTTCACAGCTGATGAACATTTTCAGAAAAGTAGCAGGATACAAAATTAACTCACAATTAAAAAATATTCCTATATGCAAATAACAGACATACTAAGAAAGAAATCAGGGAACTATTACCTTTCACAGTAGCCCCGCCCCCAGAGAAAAAAAATCCATCTTGAGATAACTCTAACAAAGCAAGTGAAAGATTTGTATCATTAAAATTCTAAGACACTAAAGAAAGAAATTTGGAAAATAATAGAAGATGGAAAGACCTCCCATGTCCAGTAAAATTAATATTGTGAAAATGGCCATCCTACCAAAAGCAATCTACAGATTCAATACACTCCCCATCAAAATTCCAACACAATTCTTTTCACAGAAATTGAGAAAACATCCTTCAGTTTCATATGAAAATACATATATATAGACAAAAAAAACCCCACAGGATAACAAACAATTCTGAATTGAATATTAAAAGCACTACTGGAGTTATCACCATTGTCTATCTCAGCTTGTACTAGAGTTATTGTAATAAAAAACAGACATGTTGATTGATGGAATTAAAGACCCAGACATATTTCCACACACCTTTGGACACCTAACTTTTTACAAAGAAGACAAAAAAAAAACCACACTGGAGAAAACACAGCATCTTCAACAAATGATGCTGGTCACACTTTATGGCCACATGCAGAAAAATGCAGATAGATCCATACCAACCTGCACAAAACTCAAGTCCAAATGGATCAAGTTCTTAACATAAGACCTGATACTCTGAATGTGACAGAAGAGAAAGTGGGGAACAGACATGAACTCACTGGCATGGGAAAGGACTTCTGAACAGGACACCAATGCAACAGGCAGTAAGGACAGCTAATAAATAGGATCTCATGAAACTGAAAAGCTCTGTATGGCAAAGGACACTGTCGTTTGGACAGAGTAGTAGGTTATGAAATGAGAAAAGATCTTTACCAACTATACAACTGATAGAAGGTTAATATATAAAATATATGAAAATAAATTTAAAAACCTGAACATCAAGAAAATAAACTAATTAAAAAATGGGGTACAGAACTAAGTGTAAAATTCTCAAAAGATGAAATACAAGCTGGAAAACAAAGAAATGTTTAATATCCATAGATATCAGGGAAATGCAAATTAAAATGACTTTGAGATTTTTATATTACACAAGTCAGAATGGCCAAGATCAATAAAACAATGATACACATGCTGGCAAGGATGCTGAAAAGGGGAAATTACTAGTTCATTGCTGCAGAGAGTGCAAACTGAAACAGTCACTACAGAAATCAGTATGTCAGGAAGCTGGGGCTTGCTCTATGTTAAGATCCAGCTATACTACTCTTGAGCATATAACCAAAGAATTTTAGATCCTAATATAGAGATTAAGTACTCATCCATGTTCAGTGCCTTTCTATTTATAACAGCCACGTATTGGAAACAACCTAGATGTCCATCAACTGATAGATAATGAAAATGTGATACATTTACACAATGGAATATTATTCATCTATAAAAGAAATGAAATTTGCAGGTAAATGAATGGAGCTAGAATAATTCATCCTGAGAGAGGTAACCCAAAACCAAAAAGATAAATGTTACACTATTCTCTTATATGTGGATATTAGTTTTAAGCTTTCAATGTGTGTGCTACAATCTGAATAGCCACAGAGATTAGGTACCTAGTAAGGGACCAGGAGGAGGAGAGAATCAGAGAATCTCCCAAGAAAGAGGAAATAGAATATAGAGTTAGGGAGAAATAAAGGGGAAGCTAAGAGGATTAAATGGGGGATGAGGGGCGGGGGAGGGAAACAAGGGAGGAAAAAGGAGGGACTATCATGTAGGAAAACTAACAAGGCCATTTCAAAAATCATATGGAAACCTACTACTGTAGAAGCTTCTGAAAATAAATATACATATATGAAAAGACTCTACCAATGAGAAATCTTATCTCAAAAACAAAATGGTGAACAGCACCTGAGGAACCATACACAAGGTTGTCTTCTGGCCTGTACACCCATGTGTACACACATCCCTCACAGAACAGCCTTTGAAGGATAAAGCAGGGAGGGTACTACATTAGTAGCAAAGAGCTTTGCTACTTACTTCTTTCTTACCTTCAGACTCTTTAAATAATTTGAGAGCATGCTGGGATGGAACCGGTTTTCTTCAGCAACTTGACTATCGTATCTCGGCCCCAACATTGTCTTCAGAGGTAAGAATCTTCCTAAACATTGAAGTAAATAATAATTTCCATTATTTAAAGAAAGGATTAAAATTCTATAACTTGCTATTTCAAACCTGCTTTCTTAAAAAAACATAGTCTCGCATATGCCAGGCTGGCTTCAGACTCACTGTGTAGTTGAGGATGACCTTGAATTTCTGCTTCTCTTGTACCACTGACCTGGCTTTATGTAGAGCTGAGTATGGAACGCAGGGCTTCCTGGTGGTAAGCAGGTACACCCCAACCTCAATTTGTTAATACCTTAATATGAAACTCAAAATCACTTTCACTCTAAGCAACATTTTAAAAGAGCACTACTTTAATTCTAGAACTGGATGATATCAACAAAGGAAAATTATCAGTGAATGAAACTTCCATAAAGAATCTAACCTTGGGGCTAGAAAAATGGCTCAGCTGTTAGGAGCACTTATTGCTCTTGAAGAGAATCTGGGTTCAATTCCCAGCACCCATATGGTGATTCACAACTGCATGTGACTACAGTTCCCAAAGGTAGGATTCCTTCTTCTGGCCTCCAGACTCCTGCACACACATGGTGCACATAAACTCATACAGGTTCACACACATATACGTAAATAAAACATAAATGAAGAAATCCTTTTTTAGGAATCTAAACTTTAAACCACTAGAGTCATCTGCTCCTATAAGCAGTAAGTCCAATAAAACTCATTAGCTCACCAAGTTGGACTATAATAAAATCCTTACTTCTTGTCTATTGTCATTTAACTAGCTGGGGTAAGTAAGAATAGATGTTCACATCTACCCAGGAGTAGTATCTCACAGAATATCTCAATCTCTCAAAAGTTGGAGTTACAAGTATGTACCTACACATTCAATTTAACTCAATTTATTTCAAGTTCCTAATTTCATGGCTCTCATACTTGGGGGTTTCCTTTTTGTTGTTGCTTATTTGTTGTTATTTGGAGTAGAGATTATCAAATTTAGCCTCAAACGTGGTATGTAGTTGGGGATAACCTTGAAGTCATGATTCTCCATATCAATTTTCAGAGTACTGGGATCATAGGTATTCCCCCAACAGAACTGATCTTATGTAATGCTAAGGATCAAAACCAGGGCTTTGTGCATGCTAGGCAAACAACCTACTAACTAAAGGACTTCCCCAGCCCTGGCGATATGTGAGGATTGTTAAGTATTTCCATCTTTGAACCTTACCCACATCTTAGAAAAAAGATCATGGAGGATTTGTTATACTGTTAAAATGATATTAACCAAAATCACTTACTAAAGACTGTGTTTGGCGTCTTTTTTTTTTTTTTAAACAGTATAAACCCAGAGAAACCACCTTAAATAAACAATTTTTAAATACCTATTTGTCATGGTTTAAATTTTTATGACTACTTTTAAGATAGAGTCTCAACCCCAGCAGTAGTAGCACTCACCTTTAATCCCTGTAGTAGGGAGGCAGAGGCAGGCAGATATATGTGAGTTTGAGTCCAACCTGGTCTACCAAGTGAGTTCCAAGACAGGTTCCAAAGCTATACAGAGAGACCCTGTCTCAAAAAGCCAAAAAGAAAAAAGAAAAAGACAGTTTCATGATGTAATCCAGGCTATCATTATGGATAAAGGGGCCTGAACTAGCAATGAATTTCCTGCCTATGTTACCAAGTGCTGAGATTACAATACAGTTGATCTGTAGTTCTTAAATCTCTCTTAGATCTCCAGTGTTGAAGGTTTATTCCCTAATGTGGCAGTGTTCACAGATACAATATCTGGGAGGTGATTGAATCATGAGGGTTTTGACCTCATGAATAGATTAACTCACTCACAGATTACAATTCAATGGGTTACTAGGAGATAGCAGAAACACTAACAGGAGTTGTCTATTTGGAGGAAGTCCCTGAGAGAAGCATACACTTAAAGGGTATACCTTCCTTTCTGGACACCAAGAAGAGAACAATTTGTTTCACCATACCCTCTCTGTCAAGATGTTCTGACTTACTAGAGGTCCCAAGGTCCAAAGGAGCAGGGTCATGTAACCACAGACTGAAACTTCTCAAATTATGAACCAAAAAAAACAGATTCTTTCCTCACCTGAAATTGTAGTGCAGGCCTGTGATGGCAGCACTGAGGACACAGAGCAAGGACCATCACAAGTTCTACGCCAACCTGGCTTTATAGCAAGAACATTATCTCCAAAAAAAAAAAAAGGCAATCATCTTCTTTTTTCCCCTTATTGTGGTAATATAGCCTATATTTAGGGCTCTGTGCATACTAGGGAAGTAGGGAAGTGTTCTAACACTGGACTACATCCCCAACCCTTTTGGTTTTGTTTTTCATTTTGAGACAGGGTTATTATGTCACGCAGGCTAGCCTTAAGCTTGTGATCAGCCTCCTGAATAGGTGGGATTGATTACAAGTGTGCACCACCAGACCCAGACAACCTTTCTTCTTTTATAAAGTATTCATTTTTATGTATGTTTGTTTACATGTATTTATGTGTACCACATGATGGCTTGGTGTCCTAGGTAACCAAAAGAAAAATCAAATCCCTTTTAACCTACACCAAGTGGGTGCTGGGAACCAAACCTGGGTCCTCTTTAAGAGCAGCAAATGCTCTTAACCAGTGAGGCTAAAACCTTTCTTCTTTATTATAAGCTGATTACCTCAGGAATTTTGTCACAGTAATAGAAATATAAATAAAAGACTAAATTATTGCCATTAAGTCCATAAACTGGAAAATTAGATCTTGTCAGGTATGGTGGTGCATGCCTTTCATCCCAGCACTCAGGAGGCATAGACTAGGGATATCTAAATTCAAGGCCAGCCCAATCTACATGTAGAGTTCTAGGCTTCCCAGTACTACATATAAGACCCAATCTCAAAGAGAAGGTGGAGACACTATTCCAATTGAAACAAGAAATCACTAACAACCTTAGCCTAGAATAAGCAATGAAAATGAAGAAGTGGTAGCTCCTCTCATGCCAGTGGTAAAACACACTTGCAATCTCAGCACTTGGAAGGCTGAGGCAGAGAGAGCACAAGCCAAGCCCTTTCTGAGAGACAGAGCAAGATCCTTTCTGCAATTAAAAAAGAAAAAAGAAAAATCAAGGTCTTAAAACAAAGAAAAGCCTAAGTACTGATAGATTCACTACTACATTCTTCTTTGAAGACCACTAGTGCTGAGTAAAGTAGTGGGTACAACTTTAATCCCAGGACTTAGGAAGCAGGCCAGCAGACTTTTGTGAGTTCAACATCAGCCTGGTCAGTGTAGACAGTTCCAGGCCAGCCAGAGCTACCTAGTGAGATTGAACTAAGCTGGAGAGATGGCTCTTACAGATAACAGGTGTTCAATACCCAGCACCCGCTGGGCGTTTGTTGTGGACTCCTTTAGTCCCAGCACTCCGGGGGATGGGGCAGAGGCAGGCAGATCTCTGAGTTCAAGACCAGCCTGATCTACAGAGCTAGTTCTAGGACAGGCTCCAAAGCAATACAAAGAAACCCTGTCTCAAAAGACCAAAAAAAAAAAATCCCAACACCCATGTTGGGCAGCTCACAATCACCTGTAATTTTACCGTCAATGTTCAACACTCTGTTCTGGCCACACTCACATGCACATAAACACACACAAACACCCACACATACATATAATTAAAAACAATTATTTTATTGTTATTTTATTTTAGTCTTTTTTAATTAAATATTTTAAAGAACACTAATACTCCCTGTAGTGGTTAGTGTTGTCAACTTGACAGAATCTAGAATCACCTGGGAGATGGACTTCTGGGCACACCTGCAGTGGATTACTGAGGTAGAAGAGCCAACCACTATAGCTGAGATCCTATCCTGAACTGTGTAAGTGGAAAAATGGAGCTAAGTAGCAGCATGCACTCATCAATCTCTGCAACATGACCAGACAACAGAACAAGCCATACTCTGACCAGCACACCTTCCCTCCTTGCTGTCATCTTCCCTGACATAATGGACTGTATCCCTCTGGAATTAAAAGCCAGAATAAGTCCTTTCTTCCTTGAGTTGCTTTTGTCAAAGTATCTTATCACAGCACAGGGAAAGAAACTAAGACACTCCTCAAAATTCTGTAAGTAGCACAATCAGAATATTTATCTTACTAATGAAAATTAGTAGACACTAATTAGTGTGGCGGTTCCTCAAAAAAAAAAAAAAACCTCACCTAAAAATAGACCTACCATACCATTCAGCTATCTCAACCTTGAGAATATATCTGAAAGAAGTCAGCATACTCACGGCTTTTGAGACCCTAAGTTACAGAATTAGCCTAGGCCCCATGGAGAGGTGACTACATAAAGAAAATGTGGTATATATACACAATGGACTATTTTTGCACCTTAAAGACTAAATCATGGGAGCTGGCAAGACGGCTCAGCAGTTAAGAGCACATGTTACTCTTGAAGAGGACATGGGTTCAGTTCCCAGCAAGCATATGGTGACTCACAACCATCCATAACTCCAGTTCCAGGAGATCAAGTCCCCTTCTAATTCCCACTTGCACAAGCATACACGTAATGCACGCACGCACGCACGCACGCACGCACGCACGCACGCACGCACGCACGCATGCACGCACGCACGCACATATACATATATGCAAAAGACTCATACACATAAAATAAGTAATTCCAAAAACTTTTTAAAAAGGAACTAAATTACAGTGTGAAAGAAAATAAGTGTCACTGGAGTCAATCATGTTAGGAAAAATAAGGCAGATTCAAAAAGCTAAATAGATGCTTTCTGTAATATGCAAAATCCAGATTTTTCTTAAAGACATAAAAGTAGAAATTCCAATATTTAAGATAAGGAAGAAGAACAGTGGAAGGGAGAGGGGAAACAAGACAGAACAGCAGACCAATGAACATGCTCAAAGTACATTATTACAAAAGAAACCATCATATAAAATCAAAGTGGTGGATGCCAATAATCCCAGAACTTGAGAGGCAGGAGGATTACTAACAAGTCTCATGTTAGGCCTTCAAAAGGAAGCCCATTATTTTGTAGTTTTTATCAGTAAAAGAAAAATATTCACAAATCATACAGTAAATTACTTTTATAAGCCCAAAATGGAAAAATATGGAAAGAAATCAGGAAAATGAGATGGGAATGGCTGAGCACCTTTATAATCCTAGCTCACAAGAGAATGTGGCAGAAAAATTGTTGAATATGAGAGCAGCTTGAGCCATACAGCAAGTTCCATACTAGTTTAGGATACACAGTAAAAGCCTGCCTCAAACCAAAATAAATAAATAAATAAATAAATAAATAAATAAATAAATAAATAAATAAATGATAAATAAGTGGGTGGGTGGGTGGGTGGGTTGGTTAAATAAAATGTAACCTCAGGAGCTGGCAAGTGGCTCATTGTAAAGGCACTTGCCACCAAACCTGACTAAACTAAATTCAATTCCTGAACCTACAAAACCAACTTTCAGAAGTTGTACTCTGACCTCTACACTGCCCATGTATAGGCATGAGCACATATGTATACACACACACACACACACACACACACACAACATACATTATGTAAAATAAATAAGTAAATAACTCCAGCAAACAGAAGTCAAGTTCAAAAAGGCTCCAAAATGTTAAGAAAAAGGGTTTCAGAGGAAGTGGGAGGGGAATGGGAAGGAGGGATGAGAGGGAAGAATATGGCCAACATACATTACATACATAAATGAAAATGCCAAGGAATAATTTTTTTTAATTTTTTATGGGCATTTATGGGTATTTTGCCTGCATGTATCTGTGTAAGTATGTCAGATCTTGAAGTTACAGACAGTTGTGAACTGCCATGTGGGTGCTGGAACTTAAATCCTGGTCCTCTGGAAAAGCAGTCAGTGCTCTTAACCACTGAGCCATCTAGGATTAAAGTTGGGTGCCACCATGATTGTAACTAAGTATTTCTTAAAGACTCAGAATAGAACCAGGTGATCTTTAATCCCAGCACTCTGAGGCAGAGGCAGGCAGATCTCTGTGAGTTTGAGACCAGCCTGGTCTTCATAGAGAGTTCCAGGACAGTCTCCAAACCTACATAGAAACCCTGTCTTTAAAAACCAAAACAAAAAAAAAAAAAAAAAAAGACTAACTTGACTGAAGACAATAGGATAGGACTTAGGACTATACTTATAAAAGTATGGTGAGAATAAAAAGGATTGCTTTTTAAAAATTTTTCTCACACTACAACTTGCTCTAATTATCTCTTTTATTCAAGGGACAGGGCTTTTTAAAAGTTTTTTTTGTTGTTGTTGTTTTTTTTGTTTTTTTTTATCTTTAAGACAGGGTCTCCCTATGTAACCCAGAATAGCCTCAAACTTTTGACATTCCTACCTCAGCCTCCTAAATGTTAGAATTAAAGGCCCAGGCTACCTATATTTTTTTCCCGACAGTCTTACTAGGATACTGTGTATTCCGGGCTGGCCTTAAACTCACACCAATCCTCCTTCCTTGGCCTTGCAAATGCTATGATCACACACACCTGCCATAGTCTCTATTTAAAATCTTTCAAGTCATTTATCAATTGTTTATATGGCTTTATTAAGTGAGGATTTCATATAAAATCTTTAAAAAAAAAACCTTACAAAGTAGAATCAACATGAACAAGTAATGAATCTCTGCTTCTATAACACTGTAAAATATGTGTTTAAAATTATGTACACATAAAATCGACATCATTTAAAAAAAAAAAAAAAAAAAAAAAAGGCTTTAATCCCAGCTCTTGGGAAGCAGAGCCAGGCAGATCTCTGTGAGTTAAAGTCCAGACAGGGGGTTACACAGAGAAACCCTGTCTCAAAACACAAAAAAAGCAATAAGTTATAAATTAGTTAAAATTTTAAACTTTCACATTTTCTTTTTCTATGTTTTGAGGTAGGGTCTCATGCATCCCTGGGCAGCCTGAAACTCACTATCTAGTCCAGGCAGCCTCAAATTCACAAGATTCACCTACCTCTGCCTCTTTAGTAGTGGCACCTCACCCAGGAAATGTGAACTGTTAAAATAAAAAGACAATCTACACAATAGAGTTGACAAATTTTAGGAACTATTCTAACAACTCAAACTCTCTTTAAAAACTGGCAGTGGGGCATGGGAGATGGGAAGCATATCTGTTCCCAACATCTGAGAAATGGAAGCAGGAGGATTGGGAGTTCAAGATCATCCTCAAACTACATAGGCCATAGTTCAAGGCCAACCTATACAACATACACTCATGATAAGTACACGATGTCTGTCACTTATTAGAAAATGCATGTCACTGATGATGACAGAAAGCAGATCAACAGTTGTCTGAGAAAGAAAGAACTGCAGAAGTTTCACAGGACAGTGTAGAAAAATACTATGCAGAAGCTGTCATATTATTTTTCCTATGTCTGCATGTTGAGTCTATAAGCAGTAAGACTCAACATAGTAAGTTGTATAAGAAAAAAGTATATTAAAGATATTTTATGTAAACTAAATAGAAAAATACACCAAGAGCATGAGTTTTACATATATATGGGCTTCATGTTAAGACACACTTTTTAAAGGTTTATTTTTAAGTGTGGGTGTGTGTGTTTATATGAGTATATGCTACATATGTGCAGGTACTGGAAGAAGCCAAAAGAGGGTATCAGATGCCCTAGAACTAGAGTTACAAGTGGTTGTGAGCCACTTTTGTGGGCACTGGGAATTGAACTTGTGACCTCTGGAAGAGCAGCAGCACTGAGACAACTCTCCAGCCTTGAAGCTTACATTAAAAGCTAGTCACCTCACTTGACCATCACTATAGACTCTTTCCCATTTACTTGTCATCACATAATCGGTGTTGAATGGAATTTCCCAAAATGGGGTAAGAGTGTTTGGCTGTCTTTTCCACATAACTGAAGCACAATAACATAAACAAAATAAGAGTTGGGGGCAGCAGGAAACTTTATATTTAATTACAAATGCAAGATGGCATCAGAAAAGATACTGTTACCACCACATCCTGACCCAAAACAAAACTGTGGTCTTTCTAGATATATACTGAAATATCCACATATGCGCCATCCTAAAACTTGCCTGCTTTGTGTTTTGCTTTGTTTTGAAGCACAGTTTTAGTTTAATAAAGCTATTTTAATAGATTTTAGCTCAGAGTTAAGCCAGGACAGGCTCAGAGAAACTCTGTCACAGAGAGAGAGAGAGAGAGAGAGAGAGAGAGAGAGAGAGAGAGAGAGAGAGAGAGAGAGAGAGAGAGAGAGAGAGAGAGAGAGAGAGAGAGAGAGAGAGAGAGAGAGAGAGAGAGAGAGAGAGAGAGAGAGATGCTCAGAAGATTGACAACCAGAAAGCAAAGGTATGGGCTTCTCAGAGGAAAATCCCAAGTATAAGTACCACCTCCTCAGTGGAGACCAATCGCTCATTGTATTTGTTGATACTCCAATAGCTAGCTAGGAAGAGGGAAAGTAAAAAGTTCGACTCAGAAACGAAGGCTTAGCAGAGAAGATCTGCAAACAACTTTCCGATGATTATTCTGTGACAGAGTAAATCCAGTATAAACAATTCGTGTATTCCTTTCTCAATTTTATCCAAAAAAACAAACAAAAAAACAATCTTTTTGACATAAGTCCCGAACTGCTATCTAACCTTGTTGCTGGTAACTGTGGAATCCAGTCCCTTCATGCTACCATCTGCAATGCCACCACAAATTCAGAGAACGGTGTCTCAGCTTTGTCATGTGTAGTCCCTGGAATATGTGTGTGGTCCAAATGTATCAAACTGTACACTTTTTTTTTTTAAGCCACTGTCCCTCGGCCAAGCAGTGGCACGCAGGTACTCTGGAAGCTGGAAAAAGAAGTTCTGAAGTTCGAGGGTGAGGCTATCCTATGTCAAACTCAGGATGGAAACATTCCAGAGAAGTCCATCTAAAAGAAAACCCTCAAGTCCCCCGCTTCCCAGCCTCGCTTCTCTTCAAGCTTTCCTCAGTCTCGAGACTCGCACTCCGCCGCAGTCCTCGCCAAGACAGCGAGACCCGGTCTCAAAGACACCAGAGAGAAAGGTTCACAGATCTGAAGCTCCGGAAGGCCCCCTCCTGCGCACCTCCCGTCCTCACTCCTCAGCCTTGCGGGAGCCCGCACTGGCCGCCGCCGGCGCGCGGTCCCCAGGCCCGGCCCGAGTAGTGGGATTCGAACCCGCCAGCAGCCCCCTCCCGGTTACCTGCCACCGGCTGGCCGCGCCGCGGACAGTTCAGCCACCGCGGCGGGATCTTGTTGTAAGCCATGTCGGCGCCTCACACCGCCACCTAGCCGACCGCTCTGGAGCAAGCGGCCCGAACGCCAGCGCCAGCTACCCCACCCGGCTAGTCAGAGGCGCGCCACTTTCATTCAGGTTCGACTCCGAGGTTCCCGGCGAGCCCACAATGCATTGCGACTTCCGCCCCAAGGGCCCGCCCCCTTCCTTCCGAGGTCAGGCGAAGAGGAAGCTCCGCCCAGGTGAGCGAGTGGAAGCGGCTGCGAAGCAGAGGGGCGGTTCCACCTGGCCCCGCCCCCCAGCCCCACCCCCTGGATCCCATGCACCCGCCTCTGGCCGCCCCCAAGCCTATTTTGCCTTTGTGCATACGCAAATGACAGGCTTCGTTTTTTTGTTTTTTTTTTTTAAATCTAAACAAGAGAAACTCCTAAAATAGAAAGAATCCAAGTTTCTTTCCACCTGTGGGCTGACCTGACACTTTCAAAGGATATGTTTTACAGGTGAGAGTGCTTTTCTGCGCTCATTGCAGCTCAAGTTTTGTGTCCTCATTGGATCTGGGTTTGAAGTAGCACTTGAGAATCCTCCCTTGACTGGATCAGGAAATCCTGAAAACCAGAGACTAGGTTATTCTTTTTTGGGAAGGAGTAAGGGGACATGATCCTGAGGACCCATGAAACATCAAAAATTAATTCCAGGAGCCTTAAGACTGCCATTTCTGTGGCAGGCGGTTTTGATGTGTTTTGTTTGGTTTGATGGTTTTTAAGGTTTTTGTTTTCTCTGTCTTTTTGGAAAGTCTGTCTCGAAGGAATCGCTAATAATGTGTAATTGACAGAGGTAGGAATTAACCACTTGGCTACTACTAGGTCAGTGTAGACCAGGAAGCCTCGTGTTTCCCCCTTGAGATTTAAAACACCATATGGAAAGGTCTCGGCTTTATCCAAGCTACTTCCTCCTCCTAATAGCTTCAGTTGTCAACATAATACACCTAGAAAGAGGAAACCTCAATTAAGGAATTGTGGCCACATCTGTTGGGCATTTTCTTGATGTCTAGTTGATGGAGGGAGGGGGGGGTGCTGCCATTCCTGAATCAGTGGATCAGTGTTTCTCAACCTTCCTAATGCTTCGAACCTTTAATATAATTCATGTTGTGGTGACTTCCAACCATAAAATTATTTTCATTGCCACTTCATCATTGTAATTTTGCTACTGTTATTTTGAGAACAGAGGTTTGTTATGGGCTTTATGATGCACTGGTTGAGAACCACTGGCAGGACTGTCTAGGAAAGCTAAGCAGGGATGTCAGCCATTAAGCAGCACCCCTTCAACAGCTCCTGCCTTCAGGTTCCTGCCTGAGTTCCTGCCCTTGTTTTCTTTCTTGATAGACCAATAAGCCAAATAAATTCTTTCCTCCCCCAAGATGCTTTTAATCAATGTTTTATTTATAGCAATAAAAAAAAAATGAAACTAGAACACTCTTGCTCAAATGAATAGAATCTAAATTCTACCTCTGGCTTTAGGTGAATAGAGACATGTCATAATCTGTTCCAAAATCTATAATCTCTTTGTGCCGTTGTTCCCTCCCTTTAGAGTTAATCCCACTGAGTCTGTCAATCATGTGACCCCCCCCAGCTAATTTGCCTAAAGACATGCAGAGGAGATAGAAAAAGTAATTATCTCCTTAATGAAATAATGTACTTAAATGCACACCCCAAGTTCTTCCTCCAATGTATTACTTACAGATTTTCACTAATTCTGCTCTGCTTTCTGTGGTTTTGTTAGGATGGAAAAATTTAGCCTAATTCCCCAGAAAACCCAGGAAGCTGGGAGTCTTAAATCCCAAGTTGATGGTCACCTACTTTAATGTTTATGGTGGCCTGTGAGTGAATGGATACAGGAAATGAGCCATGTTGCCAAGCCCAGAAGCCTGTGCAAAAGCAGACTTCCTGATCTAAGAGCGGGCTTGGATGCTTTAAATTAATTGGTCCGTACTGGATACTACGAGGTGATTGGTTCACGATGCATGGGCATTGTTGTAACCTTATAAAAGCCGTCTCAATTCTGTGCTGGGGGTCGTTCATTGCTGAGCCTACCACCCTGCATGGTGTGTGTGGCCAATGACCTCAGTATACTGGAACATAAAGAACCTCATGCGTTTGCATCAAGACCACTTCTCGTGAGTGATGGGGGGGGTCGCCTTTCCTGAGTGGGAGCGTGAGGGACCACGCCCTCGAGGGTCTTACTTTTGGTGTGTTGTCCGGGAAACGAGACCACCCCTCTCACACTTGAGAGGTTCCAGTGGGATCCCTACGTGTCTATATGTGTATGAGTTGTGTGTGTGTATGCGTGTATGTCGCCGGCACCTCTGTTCTGATCTGGTTCTAGGTTTCGGTTTGCAGCTGTTCTCTTGGGCCGTAAGGGACCAGAGGACGGTGACCAAGCAGACATGCTTAGGATGGTCACAGGCTGTGGCCCTGGAGGAAGCTCCAAGGTTATATGGGAGAGCCTGGGGACGCTCAGTTAGCTCCCATCTGTGTCTGAATCTGTTTTGGGAACACATGGGCAGGTCACATTCGCCTGAATCTGTTTGCCGCCTCGGGGGACACCCCAAGAGGTGAGGGGGCCATTGGCCTCTGTCTGTTGTTGGTCAGTAGACCAAACTCTGTTGTGTTCCGTTGCCGTTTGTCTGGCGCCTTTGTCTGGATCTGTTTATGTTTTGTGTGTTTTTGTTCTGTGTGTCTTTGGTGTCTTTGTAGTTTTATCATAGGACAGACTGACTGACGACTTGACCTTAGTTTAACTCTTGACTACTTGACTGAAGTAACAAGTTTTTGATGTGTATGAGGGCTGGCAGGGCTGTGGATCGCAGTGACTACATCTCCAAGCCGGCAGCATGCTTCTGGATGGCAGCTTAGACCATGGCAGTGAGTACAGCTCTCAGTTCTGGCGATAAAGGTAGCCGCCACTCTTGGATAGATCACGCCAAAAACAGCTATGGCTTTCCTGTGAGCAATGTTGTTGGTGGTTAACAAATAAAGACTCATGGCCAGAAAAGAAAAAAGATTTACAGTAAAGACAGATTCACATTAAGAAAAACTGCTAGAGGTTTACAATGTGTTTTAAAATATATGTAGGCTTAAAAAAAATAAAATGGTTTTAAAAAGACAGAATATGGCTGGGTATGGTGGCACGCGCCTTTAATTCCAACACTTGGGAGGCAGAGATAAACAAAAACCTGGATAAAATGGTTTTAAAAAGGCAGAGAGAAGCTGGGTATGGTGGCACACGCCTTTAATCCCAGCAGTCGGGAGGCAGAGGCAAGCAGATCTTTGTGATTTCAAAGTGAACCTGGTATGCAGGGAATTCCAGGACGGATAAAAGTTATACAGAGAAACCCTGTCTCAAAATATGTAAAAATAGAAGTAGAAGAAATAGAATAATAAAAAAGCCACGTAAAGATGGAAAGCACAGAGAAATCTTGGATACTATATGTGATTCTGCTGTCTTTAAATTATTTGCTTGCTGAGAAAATAACAACAACTGATAAAAGAAATGCTGCTGGACTAATCCAATTTGTATATTTTAAAAATGCTTTGACTCCAAAACTTAAGCCTAAGGACAAGTTACTGGGGAAAAGGATTTCTATTTTTGTTTCCACAGAAAATGAAAAGCTATGGATTTCTTCCAGATTAATGTAGTTTGATCAAGCAAGACCCCCTGAAGCAATGTCTGCAGCCAAGATTTGTGCATCTTAGGATCCCCCATGACAGCGCCCCCTACCAGCAGGAAGTAGTTTGGAAAGAACGACGCCCAAATTCCCAAATATTGTTTATAAATGTTTGTTTTCATTTAAATGGGCTTAGTTATAAATGGCTATAACCACAAGCAATCTTTTTAAAGGTAAAAGGGGATTATGGTATAGATATGAATATTTTGCTTTGGAATGGATTTTCTTTTACTGATACAATTTAAGGTCAATTTTGTGATATGTATATTTCTCCTCTTGTTTAGGTATTGTGTTTATATAGCTCATTGGAAAATGTAATGTATAATTTAGTACAGTACAGATTAGATAATTACCTATGATAGTCAAAACTTAGAGTTAAGTTAGTTAGGATTTCTAAATATGCAGAGATGTATTTGAGAGGAATAGGCATTCTTCAAACCTTTCAAAGACCTACAGAATATGGCATTTAAAATGGTTTAGGGTTTTTCTGGACAGTGAGGCACAACTGCTCTTGGTAACACCACCTGCATCAGAAAGGAAGATGGACATTGAAGAAACTCGTTATGAAGTTTGCTTCTAATATGTCAAGACTAGCCATTTGAACAAGGTACTTCTCTTGTCTAGACTGTTAGACTTTATGCTGTAGAAACTGGACATGCAGGACCCACAGGAAAGTGATGCTGATGCAAGATAGACAGTGCTACAGGATTCCTGCTTCATGAAAGAGGCTGCCTGCCAGACAGTCTACAGGGCACAAAGAAAAATGACTGACAAACTGTCAATACAGGTGGACAGTTTAAAGTTTCCTGCTTTGTTGAGGAGTCTGGAGACACACTATGGCCTATGGACTGAAGATGGAACATTACAGAAGAACTTCGGGTGACTGACCAGGCAATGAATTGTCTCTGTCATTTCTAGAGTTTATATATTATCCTTCTATGGTTGGAGATTCCAGGTTGGAGATTCGGTATATGTAAGGTGCCACTGGGCAGGAAACCTTGAGACTCGATGGAAAGGACCATATCTTGTGCTCCTGACCACGCCTACAGCAGTGAAGGTCGAAGGAATCCCCACCTGGATCCATGCCTCCCATATCAAACCAGCGCCACCCCCTGATCCTGAATGGAAAGCCGGAAAGACTGAGAATCCCCTTAAGCTCAAGCTTTATCGTATGGGCCCTGCTTCCCCAACCAGGTGACTCCACCAAGTTTACAGAGTATGGTTCTATTATTTTTACAGCAGGGGGCCCTCGGGGTTAAGGGATAGTTCAAAAAGTCACCTATAGTCATCCCAGTTTTAAGATTAGAACTATTAACAAGAGAAGAAGTGGGGAATGGTAGGATGGAAAAATTTAGCCTAATTCCCCAGAAAACCCAGGAAGCTGGGAGTCTTAAATCCCAAATTGATGGTCACCTACTTTAATGTTTATGGTAGCCTGTGAGTGAATAGATACAGGAAACGAGCCATGTCGCCAAGCCCAGAAGCCTGTGCAAAAGCAGACTTCCTGATCTAAGAGCGGGCTTGGATGCTTTAAATTAATTGGTCCATACTGGATACTACAAGGTGATTGGTTCACGATGCATGGGCATTGTTGTAACCTTATAAAAGCTGTCTCAATTCTGTGCTGGGGGTCGTTCATTGCTGAGCCTACCACCCTGCATGGTATGTGTAGCCAATGACCCCAGTATACTGGAACATAAAGAACCTCATGCGTTTGCATCAAGACCACTTCTCGAGAGTGATTGGGGGGGGGGTCGCCTTTCCTGAGTGGGAGCGTGAGGGGCCACGCCCTCGCGGGTCTTACAGTTTAAGTTAAAAAGCAAATGATATGTTTCTGCCAACACAAAAGGCCAGATCAGACCAGATTAAAAACAGATAAATGCAGGTTTATTGGTTGTGGCCTCCAAGGCAGGTTCACTGGTCCCAAAGAACCTGGAGCCAGAGAAGCCATGGGCCCAGAAGAATTCAGGGAGGTTTTATAGACGTTGGGTGATATGCCAGCTAGGAGCTGGGACTGTACCCAAATATGGTCAAAAGCTAGATTCCTGGGTGGGCTCTTGGAAGCTATTCCTTTGTTCAGAGTTTTCTCAGCACACACAGGGGTGGGGAAGGTAGCACACATAGGGTTTTCCAGCTTGTGTGAGGGGGAGCAGGAGTTCCAACACAACAGCATAACTTGTCTTTCTGTCTGTCTTTTTTTTAATATTGGCCAAAATCCTACACAGTCTTGCCCTAACATTGTGGGCAATCTCATTCCCTCTGTGAAGCCCCCTCTTGGTAAGACAGACCCTACAACATTCCCTTCAAGTTGAAGAATTTGCACCAGGAGGAAGGGGAGGCCCTTGAGCCTCAGGAGGTAAGCACAGTGTTATCTGAAAACAGGAACTTGGAAGCTTACTGAGAGCTGTTCCCCAACATTATAAAAAGAGGTAAAACTATTACTGAGAGGTGGAAAAGTCTCCACAAGCCAAACCATGGGATAAAAAGAGAGTTACAGAGTTGCAAGAGAGCTACATAGAAAGCTTCAGAGATGTAAACTTTCTGAGCCATTACCCATGTGTGGTAGGCTTTCTGTCCATGCAGCAGCTGCTTTTGAGTTACATTATGCCTGCTCCCTGTCAGTTACCTCCCCCACACTCCTGTTAGTAACCCCAATAAAAAGCCTCATTGGTTCACCAAGAAACTTGTGTAGTCATTACTCTGTTGTGGGTTCCCCTTTTGAAGTGAATAGATGTATGTGTTGTGTCTCCCCATCAAATATCCATCACACAACACCCGGAAGCTGCTTGCCAATCTCCATGGCCTAACCTTAATGCTGCTGCTTTCTTACTCTCCTTCATGCTGTTCTCCAACACCCTCCTCCCAGCAACCACTAGTCCCTTAGCTACCTTCAGTATACATTTTGTTAGTCTGTTTTTAGTTTGGGGATTTTGGTGGTTTGGGTTGGGGGAATGGGATTGGAGACAGGGTTCCTTTGGGTAATGCTCTGGCTGTCCTGGAGCTAACTCCGTAGACCAGGCTGGCCTCAAACTCACAGAGATCTTTCCTGCCTCCCAAATGCTGGGGCTAAAGGCATGAGCCACCACCACCCAGTGTCCATTTCTAAATCCGTTTCTGCATGGCTGACTCAGCTCATTAAAGTCCTTTTCATTCAGTTAAGTAAAGATCCAGCCATAAAATGGTCCCACCTACATACAAAATAGGTCTTTCTACCTCAATTGACCCAATGTGGAAAGTCCCTCGTCCTGACTACAGGTCAACCTAATCTGTAGAATTGCTCCATGAGGGGCCCATCCCAAATGATTTTAGATTATATAAAGTGGACAAGACTACTAACCATATAGTGGCAAATTAACTGTACTGTTACAATTTGACTTTACAAGCACCGATGCTACCGTTGAAATACAGGCAAGGCTGTACAGATGGTTCCTGGGGTCAAACCATTTGGCACCCAAGTCTGACAGTGAATGAGGAGAACTAACTCCAAAACTTGTCCTCAGACTTTCATATCTGTGCCATGGCATTTGCATGCCTACACTCAGATACTCATCTTAGGCACAGACACACTTTTAAAAAAATCCTTTCAGTATAAGGAATTTCTGCTGGGTGTAAAGATTCATACCTTTAATTCTAGAACTTGGACAGACCGATCTCTTGAGTTTGAGGCCAGTCTGATCTACATAAAAAGTTCCAGACTAGCCAGGTCTACACAGTGACTGGAACCAAATATGAGTGACCATGGTCTAATTAGATCATTTAGTTTGCCCCAAATTCCATGTTCTAATGTGGTTAACAGTTTTTACAGTAATGGAACAAAGTCATAAATCATTGGACTTTTCAAATCCTGGGTAGGTACCTCAGGTAGGCAAGTGTATTACTTTTCCAGTTGTTATGATAAAGTACCCTGACAACTTAAGGCAGTCCATTCTATGCCTGCAGCTTTCCTTGGTAGATATGGTCCTAATATCACCAATATCCTGGATTCTCCATTGCAGTTGGGTATTAACCTTCACAGATTCTCATAGTGGCCTCTCAAGGTCTGCTTGCAAAGACTCTGATCTGGTCACAAGTTGTCTGACTTTAGCTGCACTCTGAAACTGTGACAGGACTCCAGGCCTATTGAGAGCTGGATCCAGCCAAGGTTTTCTCCAGAACACCTATGACAAACAAAGGAACATAGTCCTAGGTCCTTGCTCAGGAGCAGACTGGCAAAGTCTGGATTGGGGCTGGGCCCAGAATCTCCAAAGATTTCAGTACTTGGGAATTTGGCTCTTCCCCCTGAAGGAACTGGGAGTTACCCACTCCCAAAGTTCTGTGCTCAGCTTTTGATGCTGTTGAGATGTCCCGTGTTGCCCTTCATGCAATATTGCTTGATTAGCTTCATGCTTACTTTCTCTTGTTTCTCTGCTGAAAACTGAATATAAGGGGTTGAATTTCTTAGTTGTTTGCAAGAGCCATCAACTTATGTAAAATCTGCTAACCCCAAACCTTCCTGTCTTCTTTATCTTCTCATATTTTGGTCCTCTCCCATTAATTACCTTGTCACTGAAGAATGACCTTCTGGTCAAGGTCACATGGTCACCTCAATCTTATGTCTTTCATGCCTGCAAGAGTACCAACATAGGCAGTGCTGCCACCTTGGGTTGTGCCCTGGCCCCATAGACCACATTGTGTGCTGACTCTTAGGAAACACATCACTGAGCAGGGGACCCTTCAACTTTAGAATTTCTTTCTTAAGATGAATTCTGATCTTCATAGGATAGAGCCTCTGATGATTCAGGACAGATTCCTATTGTCCCAGTGCTGTGTGGGAGGTTTTGCTTCCATGGTGTTATGTCTTCTCTCAGTATTCTTGTCTTCCCAGATGCCCCCTTAATCTCTGCTTCTTTTCTATACCACAGTACCAAGCACTTCCATATTCTAGCCACAGAACAATCCCAAATTCTAAGAACCACATAGTAATGTGTATTGCATCCACAGCTCCATTTCTCAGCACCACTTTTCTATATTAGCTTTCTTTTCCTGTTGTCATAAAATACCCTGATAGAAACAATTTTAAAGGAAAATATTTTGTTTTGGCTCACAGCTCAGAGTTACAATACATCTTTGCAGGGAAGTCACAGCATCAAGGGCTTGAAGCAGCTTTCCTCTTTGTAGTTAGTGGGTTAGTCTTACCACCTCAGCTTAATGGGGATAATCCCCAAAGGCATTTCCAGGGGCCCATCTTCTGGGCAGTTCTATATCTCATCAAGTAGACAATTGACATTAACCATCACAGCAAAGTAGGGGAAGCTTTGCTACATGTAGGCCTCAGATGCTGCTATCCAATGACACTTTCACCTTTTTGGTTAGTGGAAGCCGTCAGGTTAATATATCCCCAAAGGCTTCCTGTGATAGTCATAAATGTTAGGTCAGACACAGAAGTGGGCAATGAATAGCTGTTAAAGGATCTAAAGATAGCTGGAAACAATCTGGCTCTAGATCTTCAACTTCCCAACCACTCCACAGTCACTGAGATTCTAATTAGTGCAGTGTTCTCAACCTTCCTAATGCCATGACCCTTAAACGCAGTTCCTCATGTTGTGGTGATCCCCCCAATCATAAAATTATTTTCCTTGCTAATTCAAACTGTAATTTTTCTGTTATAAATCATAATGTAAATATTTTTAGAGACAGAGGTTTGCCAAGGGAGCCACCACCCACAGGTTGAGAACCACCGAATGTTCAGTGGTTCAGTGGAATATAACTTCTTTCTGGGATGTTTAGTTCAAAGGTCCTACTCTCACAGTTGGCGCTTGTGAAGGCCAAATGTTATCCTAAATATTATTTCAAGTCCCCCATTACTAGGAAAGCTTGAGACTAAGTCATAGGCAGGAAAGTGGTGTTTGGGAAAGAGGAAAACCTGGTAAGGCCATTATGGAAGAAAATTCTGGATCATGTTAAGTCTATGAGCAGCCACGATCCAGGTCTTGTTTTGTGATGGGTTCTAAATAAACAAGCAGTCATAACAAAAATACAATTAATGAGAGGAGATATCTTCATCACTTGGAGGTTTTTCTAAAATCAAGACTAGTATTATTTTTACCACTTAGCAAAATACTAAATAGATTGGACAGATTTTCACAACTGAATATATTTAGAAATATTTAGTTACTTGGCACACTTAGCTATTGATATTGTTGATGAGTGCACCTAGCACTTCTGAGGTCTATGTGGGCGTGTCCTCAGAAGAAACTGAAACAAGATTGGAGTGGGAAATAAAGCCTGAGAGTTTATGTCCTGAAGTTTGGCTGTACTGATACTGGCTAGTTAGTTGTGAGCTGGTACCTGAAAGATCCTTTTCTCTCCAGAAAAAGGGAATCTTTGATACAATGATCTTCTTTGGGATCTGCGTCCATGGGAGCCTTGGCCCCACCTACACACAGGGAGAGGTGAGTGCTGGGCCTTCTCTTGCCCTCACTCCACCAAATCCCCAGAGAATAGTCATACTAGAGACTTAACAACACACCTGAAAGCTCTAGAACAAAAAGAAGTGAACTCATCCAGGAGGAGAAGATGCCAGAAAATAATCAAATTGAGGATTAAAATCAATAAAATAGAAACAAAGAAAACAATACAAAGAATCAATGAAACAAAGAGTTGATTCTTCAAGAAAATCAACAAAATAGACAAACCAAAAGGCAGAGAGAGAATGTGCAAATCAGCAAAATCAGAAATGAAAAGGTGGACATAACAATAGACACTGAGGAAATCCAGAAAATTTTCAGGTCATACTTTGAAAACATGTACGCCACAAAATTGGAAAATGTAAAGGAAATAGACAATTTTCTGGATAGGCATCACTTACCAAAATTAAATCAAGAACAGATAATTAAATAGAAGCAGTGTTCAAATGTCTCCCAACCAAAGAAAGTCCAGGGCCAGATGGTTTCAGTAAAGAATTCTACCAGAAATTCAAAGAAGAACTAATACCAATACTCCTCAAAGTGTTCCACACAATAGAAGCAGAAAGGACATTGCTACAATTACCTTGGTACACAAACTACACAAAGACACAACTAAGAAATCTCTCTTTGGTTGGGCACGGATGCTTTTTCATCTCTTGTGGAGGTCACTGTGCAAAGACTATGACCAATACTGCTATTTTAGTTATTTAAAAGTCCTGTATAATAGTGTAGGATTCCCTTTGATACAGCTCATATAATTTTAAATTAACTTTTTATAAGACACTGAGTACTTATTTTATAAGGAGATAATTAATGTTTTCCAAAAGGGATAGAGACTTAGAAGGACTAATGCAAGTGTCTTAGACTATAAAAGCCAAAGTCTTTAGTTTTGCTAGTTGTTTATTTTCTTTCTTTCTTTTTCTTTTTAATAGTGCCATCTGTTCACTCAACCAATCCAGAGGATTGAGGATTGTAAACCCAGTGGTAATAAATAATAGGCCAAATTTTGCCGATAGATTCAGGTGCTAGTCCAATAAAACAAGTTTTGCAGCACAATGTGATATACCAAGGCCCAATGTTCCTAACAGAATGGTGGTACTGCTGATGGGTGGCTTCCAGAAAGGGAAAGTTCTAACCCAACGGGAAAACATGTGAACTAGCATTTGAATAAAATCCCATCACAAGTTTTAAATGTTTCACTTAGTAAAAGGTTAAAATAAAATTCATAGGTTTTTTGTTTGTTTTTTAATATCTTTTTACACCATTTACTGCTTTTATTTATTTATGGTGTGTGTGTGTGTGTGTGTGTGTGTGTGTGTAATATGTGTGGACATTAGAAGACAGCTTGCAAGAGTCGGTTCTCTTCCTCTGTAGATCCCAGGGATCAAACTGAGTCATCAGGCTTGGCAGCAAGCAACTTTACCCACTGAGTCCTCTTTCTCGCTAACCCAAATCTTCTTTTTAAAGCCAGTTGTTTGCATTTTTAAAAAAACTTACTAAAAAATTAATGTTCAAGAAAATCTTGTTATAAACAGGAAACCAGGCATTAGTTCTATCTCAGTGTTTTGAGCTTTAACTTTAGGAGTGAAATGGCCATTTGTATATATGTTGCCTCACTTTATGTTTTAACTCTCACATACAACATACTTAAACCTTCTTATAGTCTTATCTATTTTAACCTTCTTTTTTTTCTTTTTTTCAACATCTCACTATGTAGTCTTGGCTGGCCTAGAGCTCATGTAGATCAGCCTGTCCTGGATCTCTGAGATCTGCTTTCCTCTGCCTCCTGTGTGATATGCACCACCACACCTGACCCATTTTAACAATCTTTAGGACCAATTTTCTCCATTAAAGCCTGTCTTATCTAAAAACCTAAAAGCATATCCTTTTCCTTTAGCCATCTTTAATTTAAAAAAATATGTCTTATTATATCTATAACCTTTGTATTTTTCTTTTGGTTGGTTGTTTGTGGTTTATTATTATTAAAGCTTACCTGAGGATTCAGAGAGCAAAGCCAACCACAAGTTATTGAAGTCAGGCAGTGGTGATACACACTTATAATTCCAGCAGCCATACTAGCCAGCCAGGCAGTGGTGGCACATACCTTTAATCCCAGGACTCAGGAGACAAAGGCAGATGGATCACTGTGAGTTCAAGGCCACCCAGGGGTGCACGAGCTCATGCCTTTAATCCCAGGACTCATGAGAGGTACTTAAGACAGGAACAGAGTCTCAGAGCTGGCATTCATTCTCCAGCCATTAGGGATAGGAAGACATTGATTCTCCAGCCATGCTGAGGAGAGGCAGCTGTCTGAGACTTGAGCTCATGGAGAGAGGATCAGGGCTTTTATCCTGAGGTAGAGGTAAGAGCTACTGTCTATGATGCTTTGCTTTTCTGATCTTCAGCTTGAAGCTTAAACCCTAATATCAGTCTCTGGGTCTTTTATTTTTCATGTTACATTTACTTGGGGCTTTTTGGGGGGGTTGTTTTTTTAAGACAGGGTTTCTCTGTGCAACAGCCCTAGCTGTCCTGGCACTCACTTTGTAGACCAGCTAGCCTCCAACTCACAGAGATCCTCCTGCCTCTGCCTCCGGAATGTTGGGATTAAAGACGTGGGCTACTACCACCTGGCTGTATTTTTTCTTTCTTTCTTTCTTGATGGTTCTTGTCTTATTTTTCTTTACAATGTTTAAAAAACATTGTTTTCTTTGTAAATGAACTCTATTTTAAACAGAAACACAAGCCTGGCCAGTTGGTCTCCTAGTCCTGCCACCATCCCTTTCCTGTCATGATGGACCCAACCCCCGGAACTACACAGAGTGGCCAGTTTCTTGCTCTGGCTGCTGTCCCTTCCTTGACATGATAGACTGTGTCCCCTTGGAACTATATGCCAGAATAAACTTATCTTGGACTTTTATTATGAAGGGGAGTTGGATGTTGTCAAAGGTCTTTTCTGCACTGATGAGACAATCATGTGGTTTTCGACTTTCTGTCTGTTTATGTGGTGGATTATGTTTAATGAACCACCCTCACATATCCAGTAGGAAGTTAATTTGATCATAATGAATAACTTCTGTTTCACTGATTTTGTCTTGTTTTTTAATGATTTCAGCACTCAGTTTAATTATTTCTTCCCATCTACTCTTTTGGGGCATTATTTCTCCTTTTTGTACTAGAATTTTCTAGTGTATCATTAAACTACTAATTACAGTTTTGATGTAGGCACTTAGTACTAGGAACTTGACTCTTAGGACTGCCTTCCTGTGTCCCATAGGTTTGGGTATGTTGTGTTCTCGTTTTCATCCAATTCTTAAAAGTTTTAAGTTTCCTCCTTCATTTAAGTCTTGCCCTATATTCAGTAGAGTGTTGTTTAAATTTGCATATCTTCTGCCATTTATCTTGTTGTTGATATCCAGCTTTAACCCATAGTGGTCAGATGGGATGCAAGATGTTATTTCAGTTTTCTTGTATCTGTTGAGACTTAATTTGTATCAAGTATTTAGTTAATTTTGGAAAAAGTTCCATGAGCTGCTAAGAAGAAAGTTTATTCTTTTGTTTTGAGTGACATGTTCTGTAGATGTCTTCTAGGTCCCTTTTGTTTAGGTTTTGCCCTGTCTATTGGTGAGAGTGGAATATTGAAGTCACCCATTCTCACTGTGTTAGGGTTAATGTATGATTTTTATCTACAGTGGTGTTTCTTTTATGAACTTGGGTGCCCTTGTTTTTGGTGCATAGATATCAAAATTACAGTATCTCCTTGATGGACTTTTTTTCCCCTTTAATGGGTATGTAGTATCCTTCCATGCCTCTTCAGATCTGTTTTGGTTTAAAGTATATTTCGTAGGTATTAAAATGGCTCTGCCTATTTGATTATGGGGCTCATTTGCTTGCAATAGCCTTTTCTACCCTTTTACCCTAAAGGGTAAAATGTGATATATATCCTTGATGGTGAGCTGTGTTTCTTAGATGCAGCAGAAAGATGGATCCTGTTTTCACAGCCACTCTATTAGTCTGTGTCTTTTTATTGTGGGAATTGAGACCATCAGTATTGAGAATTATCAATGAACAGTGTTTACTGATTCTTGTTATTTTGTTGTTAAGGTGTGGAGGCTTTCCCCCTTTTTGATTTATTGTTCTTGATTTATTTATTTCCTGCATTCTTTTGGCTACAGTCAACCTCTTCAGACTGAATTTTTCCTTCTAGTACCTTCCATAGAGATGGAGTTCTTGATAGATACAGCTTAAATTTAGTTTTATTATGAAATGTTTTTCTTTACCCATCTATCATGATTGATTATTTTGTTGATTATAGTAATCTGTGCTGACTGGCAACTGTGGTCTCCTAGAGTTTGTAGATAGTCTGTGCAGGTCCTTCTAGCTTCCAGACTCTCCACTCAGAAGAAACATATTATTCCAGTGGGGCTCTCTTTATATGTCACCTCATCTTCTTGCCTTGCAGCTTTTAATATCCTTTTGTCGTTGTTGTTCTGTACATTTAGTGTTTTTATTCTTATGTGTCTAGATTAAGGGAAATTTTCATCTATGATTTGGTTAAAAAAGAATTCTTTTCCTGTGCCTGGTTTTCTTCCTCCATCCCTGTTACTCACAGGGTTGATCTTTTCTTGGTTTCCAAAATCTCCTGGACGTTTTGTGTTTGTATCTTTTAGGACTTAACATTTTCTTTGACTAAACTATTTCTTCTTCCTTGTCTGTAACAATTGACACTCTGTTTCCCATGTCTTTTAATCAATTGGTGAGGCTTACCTCTGAGGTTTTTGTTTTGCATCCTAAATGTTTTATTTCTAGTTTTTTTTCCTTTTCTTTTTTCTTTTTTTGTTCTATTTTGGGGCTTTCTTTAGTTATTCTATTTAGTGATTCTATTTCTTTGTCAAATTCCACTTTTGTGTCTTGAAATATTTTTTCATTATTTCATTCAAACTTTTGTGTTTGTATTCACAGTCTTCATTAAGGTATCTATTCATATGCTTTTAAGATTCTTGAATATATTAATAATTGCTGTTTCGAAGTCGATGTCTTGTGCTTTAGCTAAACTGTATTTCTCGGGGTCTGTTGCAATAGGGTTGCTGGCTTCTGGAGGGGGCATATTGTCTTGGCTGTTGGTGTTTGTTTTTGCCCTGGGATCTAGGCATCTGGAGTTATGAAGTTGGAAGTGTTTCTTGGTGTAGATATCTGGTCTTGTCTTTGCTAGAAATATGTTCTGTTCTGTGGTTTCTGTTGCCAACTGTAGATCGTAGGCAAGTGTGGTGGCCAGGGGGTCCCGGGTACAGAGTATTTCTGCAGGTCAGTGGGTATCACAAAGGAGTAGATATGGACCAGAAAGAAACTCTGAAAGGGGCTGTGGGAAAGAACTAGGCAGACCCTGAGTCCTCACCAAGAGGTGGAGTCCCCAGGCGATGACGATGTGTTGGGAGGAGAGGATCCTGTGGGCAGGCTACAACAGGATTAATAGCTAGTCTAGAGAGACCAGAATGAAAGACCAGAAGGATACTGTCCCTCTATCTTTACATATAGTGGTGGTTTGAAAGAAAATGGCTCCCACACCGGGCATTGGTGGTTCATGCCACTTGAGAGGCAGAGACAGGTGGATCTCTGTGAGTTTGAGTCCAGCCTAGTCTACAGAGCGAGTTCCAGGACAGGCTCCAAAACAATACAGAGAAATCCTGTCTAGAAAAACCAAAGGAATAAAGGAAGGAAGGAAGGAAGGAAGAAAGAAAGAAAGAAAGAAAGAAGAAAGAAAGAAAGAAAGAAAGAAAGAAAGAAAGAAAGAAAGAAAGAAAGAAAATGGCTCCCAAAGGGAGTAGCACTATTAGGAGGGGTGGCCTTGTTGGAGGAAGGGCGTAACTGTAGAGGTAGGCTATGAGGTCTCATATATGCCCAAGTTATACCCAATGAGCCAGTGTACTTCCTGTTGCCTGCATATCAATATGTAACAGCATCTTCTCCAGCACCATGTCTGCCTGCACTCAGTCATGCTCCCTGCCATGATGATAATGGACTGAACTTCTGACACCGAAACACTCATTTAAGTGTTTTCCTTTATAAGAGCTGCTGTGGTCATGGTATCTCTTCAAGCAATAGAAACCCTAACTAAGACAATAGAGTCTCCTTATGCAGCCCTTGCTGGCCTAGAATTTAATATGTAGACCAGGCTGTCCTCTAACTCAAAGAGATCTGCCTTACTCTGCATCCAAATGCTAAGATGAAAGGTATGACCCATCATTACTGGTTTTATCATTAAGGAAAAAGCAACAACACAATTTTTCACAGGATAATCTTAACTTACTCTGTAGCTCACGCAAGGCTTGGACTTGTGATCATGTACCTCCGTTTCAAAGCAGCCATAATTACAAGCCTGTGCTTCCAGACCCAGAAGCCATCTTATCTTCTGTAAAGCAACTTAATCTGGATTCTCCGTTAAATTCCTGGTGCACAATTAGAAAACCTCAGTTCTGTCACTCTTGAGGAGCCGGTCTCACTTCTATCCCTATAATTAAGAATATCATACATAGTTCTATATACTCAAACCATTTCTAACAAACTCATTTGCTCATGTGGATTGCACTGTTCTGGAACATGGTTCCCTACTGCTTGCTTTTCAGCCACACAAAGAAAGAGCATCTTTTATGAGGTTCAAAATCCTACTGGTCCAGCCTTCCCTTGCTGGATGCCCCAAGCGACTCCTCTCCAAGGTACTTTGATCAAAATCTGCATTCTAGAGGACTATCCCATTCCTTCCTTCACTAATCAGACAAGGGGCACCAAAGATGCTCTTCAATTAAGAGCACCTGCTGGTTTCAAAAAGGACCTAGTTCGATTCCTAGTATGCATGCTGGGTGGGCACCTACAGACAATAAGCATAAATGAAAATAAAACCTTTTAACAACAACAGCAAAGCCTAAGCAGGAAAACTCAAAGGCAACATTAAACTAGTACTAATGACATGAATTCTGAGAAATTCGTCCTCTTACGACTTGCTGACAGAATGGATTCAACAGTGTTATTATTGCTTTGTTTTTAAACACATGATAGTATGTATTCAAATTTTCTATGTACCCTGAAGATGCTCTTGAACTTCTTACCTTCCTCCTGCCTCTGCCTCCATGTCTGAGTTATGCAGTGCTGGGGAACATTCCCAAGGCACCATGCATTTGAGGCAAGTCCTCTCAACTAGTTCCATCCTCAGCCTGGCTATTACCTTAAGTATCACAAACAGAACCAAACTGTATACAATGAATGCTGAGAAGTTGGATATAATCACATGAAAACAGAAAACTATAGTTCTTAATTCCCTTACCATGAAAGAAGAATATTCCCCACATGGCTCCACCAGATGGTGCTACAACCCAAGGAATCCATTTTCTCACTGCTCTGGCAATCAAAAAAAGTCAACAAGTCATGTTCTTGAATTCAGTTCCAAACTGAACACTGGATTTGACCCCATCACCAAATTCAGAGTAAAAGAGGTCAGTCAGCCTAACCTACCTCAATTAAGTAGCCATGACTAGTCCAGTACTCGGCTATCCAGCTCATGCCAGTGGCTTCATTGCAAAATACTCAGATTGTTGGGGGAGGGGGCTTTCTAAACACTGCTGTCAAGAGATTGGAATTACCATTAAAAAAAAAAAAAAAAATGAGTTCAACTGATTTCAGTGATACGGGATGCTGGTTGTTATTTGAGAATACCACAGATTTTTCATGAACTACTTTTCTGAGATTATCAGACACGAGGTGGTGTGCGACCATTTGGACTTCGTGAGGAGCAGGCTGCGCAGGCCAGGAGGGATGTACAAAACTAGAAACTGCTAGGGAACCTTCATCCAGCCCAAGCTCTGCCACTTAACATATTTCAGTTTTCTTTCCTTTTGAGAAAGGACTTGGCTTTGTCACCAAACTAACCTGGAACTCCTCATCCTCCTGCCTAAGCCTCCTAAGAAACAGGATTATAGACATTCTCCACAAGGCTCAGGTCAGTTTTATTTTTGGGACAATCTCTGGTATGCCAGGTTGGCCCTGTGTATGTAGTTTGGGCTAGCCTTGGACTCCTTATTCTCCTGCCTACACCTCTCAAGTATTGGGATTATGGTGTGTGCCAACACGTACAACTTTAAAATTAACAACAAATTTATTGACCCTCAACCTGGATTTATATTTCAATTTTCTGGGAGCTCTGTGTTTGTTTGAGATCAAGTCTCATATAGGCCTTTGTGGCCTCCAACGCCATGAGTATCCAAGGGTGACCTTCCATATTCTACCTCTGAGTCCTGGAATTAGAGACTTGCTCCATCCAGCACACCTCATTGTATGTGGTTCTGGGGCCTGAACTCAGAACTTGTGCATTATAGGCTGACTACACTACCTGTAAACCTATATATTAACTAACTTCAGTGTTTTTAAGACTTAGACTTACTATCTATCCCAGTCTGGCCTGGAGCTAGATGCAGATCCTCCAGCTCCAGCCTCAACCATGGTGTCCCATTACCATAGTCCCTACACAGCACAAGCATTCTGCCGTTCTTCTATCATACACAGTGAAAACTTCTGTAGTAGCCTCAATACTCCAGAGGTCAAAGCAGGAAAACCTGGAATCCAAGGCTGCCCCAGGCTGCACAGTAAAACTTGAAGGGGAAAAAAAATCTTCCAGGGCCCAAGTTTTTAGTTTTTCTCCTGAAACTTAAATGGGCAAAATCACCTGGTAATCTCACTAAATGTAAAATCTAATTCAATAGGTCTGATGTGGACCTGAAACTCTTCATTTTGCTGATTTATTTATCTTGAGACAGGGTCTCATGTAGGCCAGGCTGGATTTAAACTCCCTTTATATAGCAAGGAGGACCCAGGAATCCTAATCCTCGTTAACCTCCCACACACATCCTGTAGCGTTCTTATATAGGAGGTAGGTAACCAATATCCACAATGGGAAATATTTTTCCAAACTGAGAACTAGACAATCTCTACATTAGTGTTTGTAATTTCATCTCTTCACTTGATTAAACACTCATGTCCCCCAAGCTTACATTGCAAGCCCTTGCCTACTAGGCTATCTCCTTCAGCCCTGACTTTTGTTTTTTGAGACAAGATTTCATGCAGCCCAGATTAAACTTGGCTACATGCCAGAGACAGGCTGTGGGTTTCTTATCTTCCTGTCTCTGCTTCCTACGTGCTGGAATTACAGTCTTGCACTACCACATGCCAGAAAATGGGTGTGGACTTCTCATCTTCCTGTCACTGCTTCCTGAGTGCTGGGATTACAGTCTTATACCACCACATCCAATTTTCATTTCCATACAATCTTTCCTTCCAATATTAAAGTAAGAATGGCTTCATGTACTTAAGAAGTAGAAAGAAAAGCTAGAAAACGGTTGACCTACATCCTGTGGCTTATGGCTGCCTGTTCAAGGCCCCCAGTTTTCTATGGAATTGCTCCAGCCACTCCTTGAGTTGTGAAAAACTCATTAGGAGGCTTCTGCTTCAGAGAGACAATTCATATCCCTTATGGAAGATTCAGTTAAAAGAAAGAAAGAAAAGAAAAGGAAACGAAAGAAAAGAAAAGAAAAAGGTAGTGTTCTATGAGGCATTCTTAGAGTACTAGCATTTTCTTGAATAAGCTTTTGTAATGGGAAAAATTATGTTTCCAAAACACAAGCTTTGGAGACCTGTTAGCACATTGTGGATTGAGTAACCCTTGGAGACCAAGCAATCTACTGGCTAGACAGCCTGGAAACAGCCCCTGGACCAATCAACTGCTTGGAAACAGTTCTTGGTCCAATCAGATACCTAGGAACAGTACCCCAACCAATCAGCTGTTTTCTAAGTATTATTTCCCCCTAAAATCTGCCCCTGTTGTCTGACAAACCGAAACCAGAACAATAAAAGGTACCTGAATTTGCTTCTGCACTGACTTCCTCAGCCCCTGATGGGCTGTGGCCAGCTTGACAGACAATAACTCTGCCCTCAGTGGGATTCTTGCTGCAACAAGTATTTTTTTTTTTTTTAAAACCACATCATATCATTTTGGGATGAGGTAAGACATAGATTTCAAAATACATCATTGTACTTGTTCAGATGTGGGTTCATGTGAGGAGGTTTTTGTCTGGGGTGTAGTCTTGGCTGTGAGAATGAGCATGGTGTTTGAAATTCGTAGTACCCGGACAGACTAAGTCAATTTCATCTTGTTCCTTGCTAACTTCTGCAGGTGACTGTGTGAGGATTCAATAGAAAAGCATCACTTCACTCAGTATTTGCAAGAGCAGCCAGCACCCTAAAAGGTGCTTCCTGCTTAGTTTGCTTTATGCTGTTTTGTGTTGCACAGTCAGTTTTTCTGCCTGTGGTCTGTGAATATGAAGGAAGTTACAGAAAGGCACCAAGTACTTAGCAAAGGCCAGGACTGGGTCATTCTGAGCTGGATGAGGGAATATGACGTAGTGGTGAGAGCTTACAGTTGTAGTGCTGCAATGTTTTTACCCTTTCCTTGGGTTTTCTGTTATAACACCATCATTTTATATCATTTGTTGGGGACACCTGGGTCTATATTTGAAATTCAGCTCTATTATTTACCTAAAGTCAATCAAAATGGAGGAGTATCTGTTTTGGTGAGGCATGCAGCTAGCTTTGTCCTTGGTATGTTCACTATAGACAGCAACCTAAGAGTTAATACAAAATGGTTGGGATGATCCAATTGCAGAAGCAGACATTCCTAAGAGGTGGTTAGTAAGGTGCAGTGCCGGAGCCTGCAGCAGTGTGTTCAAATGCATCTTTAGGCCTATTACACAACCGAAGACATTGTAACCTAATCCCTTCTGTAATTTGAGCCTTTCAGGTACCACTATAGTGGAAGGTGTTACTGGCTGTATAGACTGGGAAGTAAACTCCAGAGACAGGGCAAAGAGACAGTCTCTGCATTTCTGATGCCATATGAAGGAGAGAACACATCTATATGGGGGCTTATCACAGAGGGGAGCATTCCTGAATTATTGACATGATGAAAAGGAAAATGCCTCTATACTTACCCTATAGGGAGATATCTCCAGGCCTTTTTGGAAATAGGAACTCCTTGAGGAGTATCAAGCTAGATCTAGTCACAACGTGATTCTGGTGCTTGCGAGCATGGATCAGCCTGGTCCTTAAAACACATCCATTAGTTGGGCATGGTAGTAGATTACCAGTGACGATGAAACAGATGGATCAGTGTGAGCCACAGGCCAGCCAGGGCAGCATAACAAGATCCTGTCTCAGAAAACAAAACAGGGCTGCCAAGATGGCTCCATTGTAAAGGCTCTTGTCATTAAGCCTGACAACTTGAGTTTAATCCCTATAGTCATATAATGGAAGGAGATGATCTACTCCCCAAAATTGTCCTTTGACCTACCTACAAGCACTGTGGCAGGCACCCCACCCCTCATGCACACACACACACACACACACACACACACACACACTTTAAAAATTAAGAATAATGGTGGGGGGATAGGAAGATGAGAGGGAACTGGGATTGGTATGTAAAATAAGATTGTTTTTAACTTAAAAACATTTTGAATAATAAAAAAAATAAAAGCAAAACAAACTGACAAAGCACAATATACAGTGGAAAAGATTTTTTTAATAATTTTATTTTTGAGACTATAATTGTATCATTTTCCCCTTCCCTTTCTGCTTCCACACCCTGTCATGCACCAACCCATTGCTCTTTTTCAGATTTGTGGCTTCTTTTTCTTTAACTGTTGTTATACACATGCATGTGAACACATACACACTTAAATACATGAAAACAACCTGCTCAGACTGAATACTGCCACTTGCATGCATGTTTTTAGGGCTGACTATTTGGCCTCCCCCACTCTGGGCATTCCTTAGTTGCCTGTAGTTCTTTGTGAACATTTCCTGGGCTCCACCCCCTCATCCATGTTAGCGTTTCTGTTGCTGTCTGTCCTTGTTCTGCTCCCTATCAGGCAGTCATGTTGGTGACCCTTTGTTAAATGTAGCTTCTGACATTACTGTGTTGCAGTGTGTTCAAATGTATCTTTAGGCCTGTTACACAACCAAAGACATTGTAACCTAATCCCTTCTGTAACTTGAGCCTTCCAGGTACCACTATAGTGGAAGGTGTTACTGGCTGTATAGACTGGGAAGTAAACTCCAGAGACAGGGTAGACAGACAGTCTCTGCATTTCTGATGCCATATGAAGGAGAGAACACATCTCTATGGGGGCTTGTTGCAGAGGGGGAACATTCCTGATTTATTAAAATGATGAAAAGGAAAATGCCTCTATACTTACCCCACCTGGTGATATCTCCAGGCCTAGATGAGGGGTGAAAAGTACCTTTATTTGGCTAGACCTTGGACAATGATCAGGACTTTTTTTTTTTTTTTCATTGAGACAGGGTCTTTTATAGCACAGTCTAGCCTTAAGCTCTCCATGTACCTGAAGATGACTTTAACTACTGAGATTTCTGTCTCTGCTTCTAAAGTTCTGGGACCACAATACCAAGCTTATGCTACCCAGGGGCAAGCGAGCTGAGCTACATCCCCATGCCCAGGAAAAGGTTTCAAAACTTAGTACATTTACATTTATTTTGATTGGTATGAGTTTTAGCCTGCATGCATGTCTGTGTATCACATGCATCCCTGGTACCTTTGAAGGAGACATCAAACTCCTGGATTAGAGTTATGGGACGTGGTAATTTCACATCATGCACCTCTAACTCATCTTCATATCTGCCCTCCACCCTTGCAACCTCCCCCAAAAGAAAATAAGAAAGTTAGAAAAAAAAAAAAAAAAAGTCTCACCATGGTAGCTGCAGTGTGTCACAAAGTATACCCTTTTGTCCAAACAGCCATACTTGCAAATGTTTGTTACAATGACTCCTTGGTCTGGTCCAAGGCCTCTGGCTTCTATTGCATTATCAATACTGGATCCTCACAGGGACTCCTCTCGTATATCCTAGCATTATTACCCTGTGTCATGGAGATCCTGCACCTTTAGTTTTGCAGGACCTCCCCTTCACACACTCCAGCAGTTCTTAGATGGGGTGAACGTTGGGATAGACCAACTCAAAGCCTTGGATCTGGGTCTGGGTCCAGGTGGCAGCTGAGTTGGTCAGCCGGCCCACTCTCCGAAGCTCCCGCCACCAGGGCCGGCTCTACCTTGTTGCCCAGGCGATCTTAAGGGCATTGTCCTGAGCGCTGCTGCCAGCGAGGAGCAGGTCCAGCTTTTCCACTCTCGTGTCTAAGGTCGGGACCAGCTTGCCTGAGTGGAGTGCCACAGTGGTGAGGGGCAGGGCCAGCTTGGTGCAGCTCTTGGACATCAACATGGCCCCAGGCAGCAATCCAGACCAGGAACATCCTTTGGTGGTAATATGGGCCAGACATCTACCCAGAACCCTGATGCTGCAGAGCCATGGATCCAGACATGGCTCTTGCCAGCGGCCCAGGCCAGGACGCCACCATGGGCTCAGGGGGCAGCACAAGCTAACTCACATTAGGCTGTTCTCTGCCACCCTCGAGACTCCAGTTCTGCCTCTTCATAAAGCACAAACCGTTCCACGTCCTCCTCAACCATCTTCTACCACAGACTTGTTCGTCGAGGCACCCGCCTCGCCTGCGCCTCTCTGGTGCCTTCTGCCCTACATGTACATGCCACATGGCATCGAGCAGGGCCTTCTCTGGTTGTCTCCTGTCTGGCCTGTGCCTTGTGGCTGCCAGTGGGAGGCTTTTTGTGTCTCTCACACCCGACCCATGCCTGCTCTGTAAGCTTTAGCTGTAAATATTGTACCCTTCAGTAGTACAAAAATTTCAATAGAAATTTTGCACCTTTTGTTAAATTTATTTATTCTGAAGTATTTGTTTTGATCATTTAGTATTACACAGTGATACTAAGCAGATCTTGACTCATATGGAGCTAAGGTAATGGGGCACACCTGTAACCACAATGCTAGGAAGGTACAGGTGGGAAGATCAGAAGGTCAAGGTCATTCTTGGCTATATAACAGGTTTAAAGCTATCCTGGGCTGTCTGAGACCCTGGTTATCTAAATGACTTATCAGGCCAAGAGGATAAGCGTCTACTTCATATTGACTTTTTGTTTGTTTATTCCCTCACTCACTGAGGGCCAGTATTAAAATCTCCAAAAGTTTTAGTTGTCTCTCTCTCTCTCTCTCTCTCTCTCTCTCTCTCTCTCTCTCTCTCTCTCTCTCTGTCTCTGTCTCTCTGTCTCTCTCTCTCTCTCTGTCTCTCTTTCTCTGTCTCTCTCTCTGTCTCTCTCTCTCTCTCTCTCTCTTAACCCTGGCTTTCATGTACTTTGGGTGTGCCTTTGTTAAAGTGTTTGAGACAGGATCTTATATCCCAGCTGGCCTGAGGGTGGTCTTTAAAATGTTATTACATTTATCTGTTATTTATTCATGTGATGTGCATGTGTGCATGTATGAGGTATGCACCCAAGCCACGACACCTGTTGCATATAGGAACCTTTCAGGTTCTGGTTCTCTCTTCCAAAATGTGCAACTCAGGTCCCTAGGACTTAGCAGCAAACACCCTCTTACTGACTGGAGGATGACCTTGAACCTTGAATTTCTGGTTCTGCTGTTTCTACTTCCCAAGAGCTACAATTATAGGCATGTGCCACCATACCAGGCTATCTTCACATATTTTGATGCTCTGTTATAAAGCATGTATATGCTTTATATACATACATGTATAATGTATAAGGTTGTTATATTGTTTATTTTTTACTTTTTTGTTTCGAGACAGAATCTTCTTATGTAATCCAGACTGACTTCAAATTTATAATCCTCCTGCCACCACTACTCAAATGCTGGGATTGCAAGTGTGAACTACCCGTGTTTGGAAGGATTGTTAGGTATTATTGATTAACTGGCATAGTTCTTGTTACGAAATAATGTTTTGTTTTGGCTTTTTGAAACAGAATCTCACTCTGTGGCCCACATTGGCCTGGAATTCACTTAGATTCTAAAAGTATTTTTATTTTCCAAGTACTCCTTGTCTCTTAAGTCAACTTTTCTTGGCGTGTAGAAATACTAGCTTTAAAAACAACGACAAAACTTTTTTGGAGACTGTGTCTCATGTAGCCCAGGCTAGTCTTACCTTCTGACCACCCTATTCCTACTTCCCATGTGTCAGTATTACACGTGTGTGACACTGCCTCTGATTAATATTAGCTTTCCTGTGTTTAGTGTTTGTATGAGATAGACATTCCCAGCCTTTAACTTTAATTATCTGTGTCTTTATATTTAAGATACCTTCCTTGTATGCAGTATATAGAGTTGGGTCTTTTTTGTGATTGTTGGCTAACAGTCTGAGCTTTTTGTTTGTCTTTTGAATAGTAGTTCATTTGTTGAGCTAGGCTTTATTATGACCTAACAACTTGCCCACACCTTCCTAGTACTGGAATTGTAGCCAGTTACCATCACAGCTGGCTTAATCTCTGGCTTTTAATTCAAAGACCGAATATATCTATCTATATTTGATAAATTGTGTTCTGAGTAGATTCGTCCACTGTCTTGCTGAGTTTTGTTGACTGTTGTTTTGCCTTTGTTTGTCCTCTCTGTCCTTTGACTTTCCTCTTTGTCCTTTTTATAGTTTAGTTGGTTTGTTTTCCTGTAGTTACCGTTTGTAATAACCTGTCTGTAGTAGTCCATGTTTGTTTGTGCCCCATGTTGCCGTTCCAATCTGTAGGAACCTGTTTTTGGTGGGGCCATCTGTAGGGACCCAATTTTGTGGGGCTTCTGTCAAATCCAGCCGACTTGCCCAGTTCATACCTGGGGTGGGGGTGTGGAGTGAGAAATGGCAAGTAAGATGTTAAGGAAAAGATAGAGACTTAGAATAGAGTCAGGAGGGCAATCCAGTAAATACTAAATGTGACAAGTTTATTCTTCAACATTCTTATATACTCCAACCAAAAAGGGGGAAAATGGCAAAAGACTTCTTTATCATGGTATAAGGAAGAAACAGACTTTCTTCCTTAATTCTCCAACCATCTAGCAACCATGCCTTAGACTAAATCTCTCATTATCTGGCCTTGAGGGTTAAGAGTAACTACACCTTAGACCAAGTCTCTTGTTACTTAGACAAGAAATCCATGCCTAAGACCAAACATCCTACAGTAGCCAGGCCTTAGAACTTTAGGTATTATGACTTTAACCTTGGAAGAATAAGGATAGTTTTGAACTCTGTGACCTTGAGTCAAGATTAATTGAAGCCATTTTTATGGAGCCCAACATTTTCCCCTCGTCTAGCTCCTTGGCTTTTAAGCAAATGTTTAAAGTGACTACTAATAATTACCACATATATTCTTCCTGGGTGTTGTGGCACATGCCTGGGATCCCTGCACACAGGAGGCTAAGGCAGGAGGATCTAGATCTAGTGTTACAGGCCAGCCTGAATTATATAGTGAGACCATGTTCCCCCCAAACAAAGGTCTGGGAGTGTAGTTCAATAGTAGAGTGCTTGCCTCACATGTGCAAAGCCCTGGTTTCATTGCCTAGAGCTACAAGAAAATAAACACAAAGCTGGATGTATTTATACACACTATACCTGTAATCCTAGCACCAAGGAGAGAGAAGCAGGGAGGGCTTGGTTTGTCTGTGAGTTCAAGACCACCTAAGACAGATAGCAAGACCCTGTCAGAGAGAGAGAGAGAGAGAGAGAGAGAGAGAGAGAGAGAGAGAGAGAGAGAGAGAGAGAGAGGAAGAGGAGAAGGGGGAGAGGAGTAGATAGTAAAACTGTTGAGTGAAAAAGCCAAACTTCTAATTTGAGATATAAAATTTTGATTTTTTTTATGTTAGTTAATTATATAATGAAATTTTATGAGAAAAAAAGAAAAAAGAAAACACCACAAAACATGCACTTAAAATTGGTTCTGCTAATTGTCTGAAAGCTCACCTGCATGCCTCCTCATGTCTGGACCAGGCCAGACTCCTGATGCTTCTCTCTGAAGGCTGCATATCTCACCAGGGATCCATCCCACCCAGCTTCCCTCTCCTGCTCACTCAGCACCTCAAGCAGGCCACTTCCTCATTTCTCCACATGGACTGACCTATATTTTGGCTTGCCTAAACCCAACCTTCTTCTGGAAAATCCCACCTATTATTTCAGGGCTCGACTTGATGTCATTTCCCTGGTGAAGCAGTGTCTTGCCTCCAAGTTAGTTTCTTGCCCTAGAGGAACTACAGGAAAGCACCTCACAGAGGCTATAACCCCTAGAGTCAGAATGGAACCATGGGACTTCCCATTCCAAAAAAAAAGCAGATGTCATTAATAGGCCGAGACCTTTGTAATTATTTGGAGAATGTGTGTTCCCTCTCAAAGACAAAGAGCAGCATGCATATCCAAAAATCAGAAATAAAAAGCCTATTTTGAGCCACAAATGGTGGCACATGCCTGTAATCCCAATGCTTGGGAAGTAAAAACAGGAAAATCAGAAATTCAAAGTCATCCTCAGATATATTAGAGAATTTGAGGCTAGCCTGAACTACATGAGACTCTGTACTGCTATTTGGGGCTACAAAATCACATTTGTTTGTTTTGTGTGCTGTGTAAAAACAGAAATATGCTTTCTCAATGTCCTACAAGTGGTAAAAGAAGCTTGTGTCTCATGCCCGAAATCTTATATTTGATGGAGTGGATCATATCTGTAATTCCACACTTCAGAGGCAAAGGCAGGAGAATAGCAGCAAGTTCAAGGCCAGTCTGGTCTACATAGTGAGTTCTAGGATATCCAGTTCTAGGCTACATAATGATAAACTTTTTCAAAAACAAAGGGAAATAAAACAAAAAGAGACTAAAGAATTCTGATCCTACATTACCTGGACCCATGACTATTTCAGGAAGTCAGTATGACAAGTCAACACACACACACACACACACACACACACACACCAGCTAGCCATAGTAAAACTCTTGTAGAGTGAAAGCTCCTCCAAGGTTAATAAAGAGTGTAATAACTCGGCTATACTCCCCATCACTCATCAAACTACTCTTTGTAAAACTGACCCCTCATCAGAATATAAACTCTAGGAAGGCATAACATAGACAGGCCCCATTATCCCAGAACTCAGGAGATGGGGACAAGGATCATCCCCACAAACTCAAGGCCAGTATGGTGAACATGGTAGATTCCAGGCCAGTTCAGTTGAGGCTACATAGCAAGACCCTGTCTCAACAAAACAGAACAAGATGGCTGAAGATGTAGCTCAGTGGGCAGAGTGTTTTCTTAGTGTGCACAAAGCCCTAGGTTATATGTAGCTCAAAAAATAAAAGCCTCAGAGACTGATATTGGAGTTTAAGCTTCAAGCTGAAGATCAGAGAAGGAAAGCAGCCAAGTCATTAGATCTTACCTCTACCCAGCTGAAATGGCAATCCTGTCTCCACAAATCCTCAGAGGCAAAAAAGCTCTGATTTCTGTTTTCTCCTCAGAATGCCTGAGATCCTATTCCTGTCTAGTGAGTCCTGGGATTAAAGGCATGAGCTCTGTTTCTCTTTTAGACTGATTCAATCTCTTGTATCCCTGGGTGGCCTTGAACAGTCAGAGATCCATCTGCCTTTGTCTCCTGAATCCTGGGATTAAAGGTGTGTGCCACCACTGCCTGGCTTCTATGGCTAACTAGGATGGCTGTCTTTGCATCCTGAACCCTCAGGCAAGCTTTATTAAATCATAAATAATACATCACCACAATGGAAAAATTCAAGCCTGAAATGATATGCAGGGAAGATAAATCCAGGTGAGGAAGTGGTTTGGGGTGGATGTTCATAGTAGGACCATTCTGAGAAATGGCATTTGCTTTGCCTGTAAGTGGATTGGATAAGCCTGTGTTTACAGCCATGCCACAGGACAGAAAATAAAGGCTAGAAAAACTCAGGGTGTTGTGTTATAATTGAAGGACAAAAACAAAATTTGACAGACTGATTAAACAATACTGAGAATAAAACAAAAGTGACTAAGAAGAAATGTCTGTCCTGATTCTTATAGTCATGCATAGAAGGGGTTTTTGTTTTGTTTTGTTTATTTTTGCCAAGATCTCAGCCCACACTGGCCTTGAATTTACCAGCTATTAGAGTATGGCCTTGAACTTCTGATTTTTCTACTTCCACCTACCAAATGCTGGATGACAGACATGTGCCCACATTTCCAGCTAGCATGACTTTTTAAGAGTTTCTAATATACTTGAGACCCCTTCTTTTTTCCTTTCTTGTTCTGAGACTCTATCTCATTAAGTAGTTTCGCACTATGTAGACCTCAAACTCAGCTGTCCTCAAACTCAAAGACATGTCTTCCTGTATGCCTTCCACGTGCTGGAATTAAAGTCATTTGCTACCATGCAATTTATAAAAGGCATACAAATAAAACATTTAATAAACGGCTGTGGAATAATCCTTTTGTACACTGTGAGTATGTATTGCTCTCATTGGTTAATAAAAAGTTGACAGGTTAGTAGCTAGGCAGGAAGTATAGGCAGGACAGCCAGACACAGAGGATGCTGGGAAGAGGAAAGGGTGGAGTCAGAGGAGTCACCAGCCAGATGCAGAGGAAGCAAGAGATGAACATGCCATGTTAATAAAGGTACCACCACATGGAAGATCGTGATAAGAAATGTGGGTTAACTTAAAATGTAAGTGCTAGTTAGTAATAAGCCTGAGCTATTGGCCAAGCATTTATAATTAATATAAACCTCTAGGTGGTTACTTGGAACTGCTGGCCAGGAAAGAAACATCGGCCTACAATAAACAAATCATAGAGAAATTAATTTAATTTGGTGTGTGTGTGTGTGTGTGTGTGTGTGTGTGTGTGTGTGTGCGTGTGTACACCAGAGATCAGAGAACAACTTCCATCATATGCTTACAGGGGATCAAACTCTATCATTGAGTTTGGTGACAAGAAACTTTACCCAATGAGCCATATCATGGGTTTTTGTTTTTAATTGTTTTTCTTTGCTTTGTTTTGTTTCTTTTTCCTTTTTTTTCTCACTTATTTTTGAGCATATTATCTGTGCTGGCTAGTTTTATATCGACCTCACACGAATGAGAATCATTTTGGAAGAAGGAAACTCAGTTGAGAAAATGTATCCACTAGATTAGTCTATGGCACATTTCTTGATTGACGGGGGAGGACCCAGTCCACTGGCACTGGGTATGTGCCATCCCTGGACTAGTGGTCCTGATGCTGTAAGGAAGCAGGCTGAGCAAGCCGTGAAGAACAAGCTAATGAGCAGCATTCCTCCATGGCCTCTGCTCCAGTTCCTGCCTCCAGGTTCCTACTCTGCATTCTGTCCCATCTTCCCTTAATGGACTTGTGACCCAGGCATATGTAAGCCAAATAAACCCTTTCCTTCCCAGGTAGTTTTTGGTCATGTGTTTGATCACAGCAATAGAAACTCTAAGACACTATCTCATTGACCCTGGAGCTCATGGGTTGACTAGAGTAGCTGACCGAGGAGCCTCAGGGCGTGTCCTCTGTGCTTCCCAGTGCTGGGATTAGAGGCTTGCATGACTTTGCCTGGAGTTTTATAATAGCTGTTGAGTACCCAAACTCATTTCCTCATGGTTGCACAGCAAGCATTTTACCCACTAAGTCATCTAGCCAGCCCGAAGAAATATGTTTTTGTATTGTTTAGCATACATATAATTTTAGCATTTACTAAAAGCAAAGGAAAATTTGCACACCAGTAAGACGATGTGCCTATTTATTTTAAGCAACTCTCCAATGAGTATTTGAGTCTGCAGGACAGAAAGCATCTTCAGTGCTTTTTTGGAATTGGTTGCAGTATAATTTTAAGGTTTATAATTTTATTATTATGTTTAAAAATCCCAAATTTACTGGTAATACAAATTCCTAAAAAGTTTGCTATGATGTCATACATAAGAAATTAAAGAAACCACTAATTATTTATGACCATTCAACATCAAAAGCTTTAAGTCCAACTGTACAAAGTAGCCCCTCAAGAAGCAACAAAGTGCATTTTCTTGTTTGTTTTTGAGACTGGTTTTCTCTCTGTAGCCCTAACTGTACTGGAACTCCCTCTGTAGAGCAGGCTTGGCTGGAACTGGGAGATCTACCTGCCTCTGCCTCCCAAATACTGGGATTAAAAAGCATGGGACACCACCATCCGGCTCAAAGTGCGTATTTTACAAGTTTTTTTTTTTTCTACAAAGAATTGTATTAGCTATAGAAAAATCTGTGCAGTTTCTATATTGAAGCTAGTGTTGTGCTAGACTTGTATTTCACATTCTTAGCAAAACAATTGCCCAAGCTTATGGCGCGCATACTCACACACACTGTAGTATTTAGGACAGCTTTCTTCTTCATCCTCATCTTTTCTCATTATCATCAACTTCCTCCTCCTGCTCTTCACTACCAGGACCTTCTCATTCCTTCTTCACTTTTGCCCTTGGCACATACACAGCTCTTCACGAGTCCCCTTTAGTTCAGCTGCTGTCTGCTTGTGTGGTTGTTTATCTTTGTCCGACTATTCACACCACTTCTCACCCAACTTTCATGCAGTATCTCCAATAGACAGGGTGATGCTCAGAACAAAGCAGTAAGGGAGCAGGCCATAGTCTTTCAAGAACACTGGGGTCTTCTTTCCTTTCGCATCACCCCGTCATCTCCCTGTCGAAATGAGTTTAGTCAATCTTGGCTGTGTCTTCAAGCATCAACTTTCCTTTGCAGACATAGTCTTTAAACTCTCAGGAGAATTTCCTCAGAACTCTATGAAGTGACCAAGGGGCCAGGGGGCTGCCTTCTGTGCTTTCCCATAGTCTGCACAGGCCTATGAGGAGTTTAACCCTTGATGCTCTGGGATCTACTTGCCCATGCTCGCCTAACATAGATGCACATATTTGAACACTCAGGGAATGGATTAGGGGACTAGTAAAATGGGTTCAGTGCATGCTGCTAAAACTGACAATGTGGCCTCTGTTCCAGAAACCCATAATAGAAGGAAAGCCAATTCTCACATATCCTCTGACCCCCATGTTGTGGCATGTGTGTGCTCTCCCACACCCACACCCACACCCATACAAATAAAATGTAATTAATTAAAAAAGAGGGCTAGGCATGGTGGCACATGCCTTTCTTTACCCCCAGAACTCAAGAGGAAGAAGCATGTGGATCTCTGTGAGTTGGAGGCCAGCCTAGTCTCATAGTAAGTTGCAGGCCAATCACTGCTGTATAGTGACATTCTGTCTCAAAAACAAACAAGCAAACGAAAACAGACAGATCTCTGTGAGTGTAGGGCCAACCTGGTCTATATAGCAGCTTCCAGATGAGCCAGTGTTACATAATGAGACCTTGTCGAAAAAAAGAAAAAAGGTAAAGGAAAGAAATACGCACACACAAACACACACACACTAAATTTATTGAAAAATTTAAACCCCTAGAAGTACCTTTCATGAGAAATCTCCTGTGCTGGGATAGGGTTAGCTTCTGTGATGGCTCAGTGTTTAAGAGCACTGAGGACTGGGGTTCAATTCCCAGCAACCAACATCAGATGAATCACAGGATATCTGACCCTTTCTTCCAGTCTCCCCAGACACTTGCACTGACAGGCACATATTCATATACATGTAATTTTGTTGTTCTTGATTTTTCAAGACAGGATTTCTCTGTGTAGCCTTGGCTGTCATAGAACTCACTCTGTAGATCAGGCTGGTCCTCTGCCTTCCAAGTGCTGAGATTAAAGGCATGCGCCACACCCACCACCACCACCACCAGGCAATAATTTTTTTTTTTCAAAGAATTGTCTGTGCCAACTTCATAACAGAAACACAAACTAGGAGCAGTTTCTCAAAAGTCAGCAATCTATCACATAAGAAATCTGTTCTTTTGCTGTTTTCAAAGTAGCCGTTTAGAAACAATTAGTTTTTAAAAGAACACAGAGCACTTCTAAAAAGATTTATTACCAATACAGATTTCCTTTTTTAACTTAATGACTCACAAGCAAAATCCTCTAAAACTGGAAGTGTTTGTACTGTTCAAGGGGGCCAGTTAGTCACTGCTCTGTTCCCCTGAGTGAATCTGAAGAAGCTTCTGTGTCAACCTATAAACTAGGACTCTTTGAGGATCACGTTCTCCCATTAATGGTGCCTAATCATGAGTTGGGAGTTGAGCTGCCAGCCCTGCGCTGAACTTCTAGACTGAGCCTACATCATGGGGAGTAAGTAGCAGCCGGTCAAGCAGGGATGGGGCTGTCAACTGAACCCTTGAATGGCAAGCCTAATCCTGTAACCACAGCAACAAGGCTGATGCTTGAAGAACTGTGAGTACTGCTATAGTTCTTGCATTTCTCTCTCTCTTTCTCTCTCTCTCTCTCTCTCTCTCTCTCTCTCTCTCTCTCTCTCTCTCTCTCTCTCTCTCTCTCTCTCTCTCTCTCTCTCTCTCACACACACACACACACACACACACACACACACTCACACACAAGAGACTCTGGGAAAGAAGATAATTATTTATTTACTTATTTATTTTATTAAGAACTACTATTACTTGTTCTTGTGAGATAGGATCTCATGCAATCAGGTTCATCCTGATCCTACCGCCTCCACCCCTCAAGTGTTAGAATTACAGACATGTGCCACCTCACTTTTATCTACCTACTTGTCTATTTATCTATCTATCCATCTACCCGCCCACCCCTATCTGCCTATCTACTACCTACCTACCTATCTGCCTGTCTGTCTGTCTATTTTGGCAGGGTCTTATAGAGCCCATGCTGGCCTTCATTTGCAATTGTACCTAAAGCTGGCCCTGTACTCTCGATTCTTCTTTCTCCTCCATCTCCTGAGTGCTAGGATCCCAGATGTCTAGTCTACCCAGCTAGAGATATTTTCTTAGGGCATGCTTACAAGGCTGCATGTTTTCTTTCAGCATTTTCAGACATACTTAGTTTTGGTTTATCCTACACTCACTCCCTCCTGTCCCCCATCTCTCTGCACCCAACTCTTACTTAAGCCCTTCCCCTCACAGTTTCCCCCTTCTACTTTCATAGCATGTATTCTAATATTCTCCTGCTCCTTTCCCTTAGAGCTTCCTTCCCCTTCTCTTGGTCCTAATCAAGCACCACACACACAAACACACACACACACACACACACACACACACACACACACACACAGATCATAAACTAGGATCTGCATATGACAGTGAACATGCAATATTTGTTTTTCTGGAACTGGGTTGCCTCACTTGGTATAGTATTATCCAGTTCCAACCACTTGTCTGCAAATTTCATATTTTAAAAAATAATTATTTTATGTATACAAATGCTTATCTACATGCAGGCAGTGTACCATGTGCGTGTCTATGCTCACAAAGATCCCAAGAAGATGCCAGATCCCCCTAGAACTGGAGTTAGAGATGGTTGTAAGCTGCCACATGGGTGCTGGGAACCAAACTTGGGTCCTCTGCAAGAGCACATTTTCATTTTCCATTCTCCTGATGGACTTCTAGACCGGCTCCATCAGCAATGTGCAGTGATAAACATGGATGTGCAAGTATCTGTAGTTGGATGTAGAGTCCTTGGTGTATGCCCAGGAGTGGTACACCCAAGTTGTATTTGCTCTAGTTTTATTTTTGAAGGACTTCTACATTGATTTCTATAGTGGTTGCACCGGCTTACTCCATCACCAACAGTAACTAGGGCTACCCATCGCCACTTCCTCTCCAGCACTTGTTATCATTTGCTTTCTTGATGCTAGTCATTCTGACAGGTGAGATAAAATTTCAGAGTAGTTTATTTTGCATTTCTGTGACAACTAATGCTGGTGAACACTTTAAAAATATTTATTGGACATTTGCATTTGTTTAGAAACTCTTTTAAGCTGTTTAACCCACTTTTATTGGGTTCTTTGCTGTTTTTTTTTTTTTTACGCTTTATTTTATTAGTTTTTATATATTAGTACTTTGGTTGCCCTCCGAGGTCAAAGGAAGGCATTGGATCCCCTTGGATTTGGACTTACAGATGGCTATGAGTAGCCCTATGGGTGCTGGGTCCTCTGCAAGAACAGTAAGTGCTCTTAACCACTGAGCCAACTCTCCAGCCTGGTTCTTTGATTTCTTTATTCTGGATATTAATCCTTGGTCAGCTGTGTAAGTTCTCTCCTTCTCTGTGGACTGTTAAGTACTTGATAACAGTTTCCTTTGCTGTATAGAAGCATTTACATTCCACAAGTTTCCATTTGTCAGTTATTGGCCTTACTTGCTGATAGAATCCCTTAAAGAGATGCTACTGATGCATAAGAAATTACTTCCAAAAAAAAACATGGCTGGTGGTCAGCGAAGGTGAGAGTTCTATATACTTATAACTGTAGTCTGGCTCTCCTGCTCTTTCTTTGTGGGCATACTAGGGGCCAGCCATGTGGTCCAGAGCTTGGACTCTCTCTGGTCACTTCAGAAGGACAATAAATTGTTTTGTGGGTTGGTCCAAGTTTTCCAGGCATTCAAAAGTTCAAAGCCGTCAACTTTCATAAGGCATTGATCTAAACTGGCAGAGCCTCTGGTTGGATGAATTCTGTTGACTAACAGTAGTGGGAGCCTGCAATCCCAGAATATTTGAGGATGAAACAAGAAAACTGCCAGATTTCCAGAAGGTTCAGGCCTGGGTTACATTCCCTGTTCTTTATTCCATAGTTTCACCTAGATGAGAGTAGGAAGAAAAATATTTAGAAAGAAAACTGATAGTGACCACAAGTGGAACACTTCTCTACCAGCTTATTTTCTTAACACTGGAAAGTCCACCCTGTTAAGGAAGTGCCCCCCCTCCACCCCACCTCTGGTGTGTGTGTGTGTGTGTGTGTGTGTGTGTGTGTGTAAGTGCCCTGCCTCCACATCATGCTTTTTCCCCTTCCATGGTTTCATTTTCACTTCTGTAAACAACCTTGACATTTCCATTTACTTGGAGCCCAAACTCAGGAGCTCGAGGCAGGAGGCTTGCCACAAGTTTCAAGCCAACCTGGAATACACAGTAAATTCAAGTTAGTCTGGGCTACAAAGCAAAACTGACTCAAAGTTGTTTTATTTTTTAAAATCCCATTTATAGCCTAGGGGTACTGGCCTATGCCTTTAATCTCAGCACTCAAGGCAGGCAGATCTCTGAGTTCCAGAACAGCCTGATCTACAGAGTGAGTTCCAGGACATGCTTCAAAGCTACACAGAGAAACCCTGTTCCAAATAAACAGAAAACCAAAACAAGACAAAAACCAACTCCCATGTATTGACACTGAGTACGTAAAATCAAAATATTTGAAAAGTGTAGAGAAATAATAGGGTACTTAATAACAGCATTGTGATGATTCACTTGGAAAACAAAGTAAAATTTGAAAATCAGGAGTGCTGACCCATAATCTTAGCAGGAACATCAGGCATTCCAGTTATCTTCAGCTACACATGGTGTTGAAGGCCAGCCTGGGCTACATGAGACTATTGGGATTTATAGGCACAAACCACCAGTCTCACTAATGAGCCTGTTATGCTCAGATCTCAAAACCCCTAAAATCCACCACCAAGGAAGCCACACAACCAATGTAAAAACAAAGGTTTCTTTATTAGGAGTTGCCTGTTCAGGAACAAGCAGAGTACTGCTTTTTAGCTGAGGGGATTTTTAAAGAGGAAAGTTCAAAAGACATTTTGTCTTGAGATTACAAAGTGTTTATGGTTACATAGGATGAAGCAATAACTGTATGTTTAGGCAGGATGCAATTAAGCAGGAAGCTGTAGAGGACAATGTTTGTTAATTATCTCCTAGGCAGGGACTTTTATAACTACGAGTTGACAACTATCAGATCTTCTTTAGGACAGAGAAATGTTGACACAGCAGTGTGTGTGTGTGTGTGTGTGTGTGTGTGTGTGTGTGTGTGTGTGTGTGTGTGTTATCTGTTTCCAGGCCTCTGTACCCAGTTCTTTGTTTAGCCTTATCTGTTGGGCTACCTTTTTTGGGAATTCAGAGAGGCTTGGAAATTTTCTTTTCCCTATATAGGCTTTTGAGTGTAAGGTTTAGACTTATTAATTTTTCCCTTTCAAACTTACAAATGAAATACACACACACACACACACACACACACACACACACACCTTGTTTGTGGCGAGGAGGTGTTCTTTGAGACAGAGTCTGACATAGCTCAGGCTGGTCTCAAAGTCCTATGATGGTTGGCGTTTAGTGGCACCTTGATAGGATCTAGAATTGCCTAAAAGATGAGACACCTAACATGACTGTGGGGGATTTCTTACTTATGTTAATATGTGGAAAATACATCTTAATTATGGCTGGGACTGTTCCTTGGATGGGATACTGGACTGTGTAGAGAGGGGTAGGCCAGTAACAAGTGTGTGTAGCAAGAATGATTTAAAAAAAACAGAGACAGATATTGGGGCTCAAGCTAAAGCTTAGAAAAGCAAAGCAGCCACCACCCGAGAGCTCTCATCTCTACCAAGACTGAGGTAGTCCTGTCCTCAGCTTGGCTGCAGACTGAATAGAGACTGAGACCCTGGGCTCCTGTCTTATATTCCTCTCTAGTGCTGGGATTACAGGCATGCACCACCACCACCCAGTTTCTAAGGCTCACTAGTGGGCTGCTGGGCTTAAAGGTGTGTGCCACCACTGCCTGGCCTCTATGGTTGTGGCTACCTTTGCATTCTGATCTTCAGGACAAGCTTTATTAGATCATAAACAAAACAATATCACAATTAATACAAAAGATATATATATATATAATATATAAGAAAACTATATACAATAAGTACAATAACTTTATAAAATATATACAGGCAATAAGTAAATCAACAATGTCTAGTACATTTGCATTTGACAAATTCAGAGAAAATGCTTCATTACCCTATCTTAGTGAGTACAAAAGGTTGTACCTAATTCACTTTCTATTCTAATTTGCATTATCAAATCACCTTCCAATGTCTCTCAACCTTTTACACTTTACACCTCTTCAGTGCATTTCTTCTTCTCTGAGTCTGGTTAACAAGGAAAACAAACTACAACTATCTAGTCTTTAACTCCCTCAGAGAGGGAGTAATCAGGAAGGCAGAACAAGCAACTTTCAAAACAATGTGAGAAAAGACAGAAACAGCTGGCTGCCTGGACAGTTGTCGCAGCCCGCGCAATCATCTAGCCAGCAAGAACGCACACGAACAACAGGATCCTTCTGCAGCAAGCTTTATTGCATCCAAGCGATGAAAGGAGGAAGACCCCAAGCCCCAGAGTGGTGCTGTATTTATAAGCCCTAGCCGTACCAGGATGATACGAGGTGGCGTATCGCCCTCTGGTTGGCTGCTCACTCATCACCCCATGTGACGCCGGGCTGGGCAGTGACTTGGCGGATTTTCGCAAATGGCGCATGCACTCTGGAACCTGTTTACTGACTGGGGGGGGCGGATGTCAGCGCCATCTTGTAATGGCGACTGCAGTATCACAGCTCCCCACAGACAGTCACCCAGGTTCTTCTGCAACATTGGGGCATCCATCTTCGGCCTATGGGCTTAGCACAAACTTTTCTGTGAAGTGGGATTTTTGAAGGACATCCCACATTGTCTTGGCAAGGTTTTGCAGGCACTTCTTTTGTGTCATGTTTGTCCAATTTGGACAGCACACTGTCAGCAACCAAGGCAAGGACACTCTCTTGCTCAATGGCTTACTTTTGCCCCAAAGAAAGTAAACTCTATGTGGAGTTTCTTCGATGCCCATCATCTTCTCTGCAGTAGATTGGTGCTGCCAGGAGCAGACATATCTCATTGTCATTAAAAAATAAAAAGAGAGAGAGAGAGAGAGACCACATATTATTAAAACATCTGAAGTGCTATATATTATGTAGATCTTTGAAGTGTTTGAAGATCTGTCTTTCTAAAATATATCTGTTTGACCTTGAAAACATACCTAATGTGACTATAAGTTTGATTGTAATAGGTGACTAATTGCTAACCTGCATTTCCTTATTATCCTACATAGTTGGTAATAATACTTCCAAGGACTAGAAATTTGTATTACATTGTTAAATGGGCTGCACAGGTACAATACCTTGAAAAAAATTAAAATTGTATGGACAGTATGTCTTAACCAAATTCATCTCAAATTTGTATCGATATACAAAATTTGTACACAATATATAAAAGTCCAATCCAATGTAAAATATTTAAAACTAGTAGTTTTAAAGATAACATTCAATAACTGATACTTTTATCATATCTATGTTCTCCCTTTTTTATTTTCAGAGTAGATTCAATAATCTACCTTTTTATCCTATCACATCTGTACTTTCTTCCTGATTGTAACCAATAACAACTGTAATCAACTCCCTAAACAGTGACAAGTATCCATAACCCAATGAAAGACCAAAAACCACCCACCCCACCTCTTGGAAACGTGAGCATCGTGTTCTTAAAATTACTTCCTGCTCTCTGGGGGATGACAGTATCTTAGGAAATCCTGAAAAGAAAAATGTGGGTTAGCAGTCAAGTCCTGGGAGACATAGCTGTACCATTTTTGTTCAGCCTCTGCATAATGGGGAAATGCAGAGTTTGCCTCTAGTCCAGGCTAGAGTAGTCTGTGAGGCTGGATCACCTCAGCTAGCCACCTCAAAATTGTTCTAAGCAGTTTGTAGTCCAAAGCTGACCTTTAGTTGGTGTTTTTCAGCTTAGTGCTGTTATCATCCTCCTGGTGGAATCATCATTGTGGGGTCCCAGCATCTTTTTGGAGACTTCAGAGATCAAATTAGGTCAGATTATTACTTTTCTTGATAATTTTTTCTGGGTAGTTCTCCCTTCTTCTTTGGATGCTTTCTTGTCCACAAATTTAAATTCCTCAAGATGTTTGTTTTTATTTTCCTGGAGAAACAAAAACAAAACTAACTTTGGGGAAGTTCCAAATTTTATCTTTATCAATTTTGATTTATGATTTTTCCTGAACTTTTTTTTGTTGTTGTTCCCTCATCTATATCTGTGCTATTACCCAGAGCAGTATGCTTTCTTACAATAGGCATTACATTTTTTAATTTCTCTGGGCAGAGTTTCCTCCACAATGGCAGGAAATGACTAAACAGAATTTGGTATAGGGGCCTGCCAGAGACCCCTCAAGGAGTTTCCCAACAGCAAAGGATTATAGTAACATAATCTCTTTCCCCAAGAAGCTGATCTTGGGAGATTTCCATACCTCTAGCTTTACACTGTTGTCCAATAGTCTTAGCCTCTTCTCTGAACCAGGTAGTTCATTATAATTGTGGACCAGGTCCTAGAAGCTAGTCCTTCAATGTAATTGTTCCAACTTTAAATCATGCATTGTGTAATCAGAGACCTAACTCTCTCCATTGTAATAGTGTTTCCATATTTTAATGGGGGAAAAACTAATGTGTAGCCATGAGCAGAGAGTGGCAACCCAAATCCAAAGAGAGGGACTGTAGGGAAAGCCCACAACCCAAGGGAGGGAGAGTGGGAGGGGAAGAGGGATGTGTGTGTGTGTGTGTGTGTGTGTGTGTGTGTATACATATATATATATATATATATATATATATATATATATATATATGAGAAAGAGAGAGCACTATCTGAAAAATGCAAACAAGATTATTAGAAAGAACCCCGTGTGGCATGAAGGCAAAGCCAGTCTAGGGAGGGTAATTCCTGTGGCATTTGAATCCCACGTGCTTCTGGAGTTTGGGTAGCACTTGGTTACTGTTTTAGAGAGGCTACAACAGGAAAATTCCAAACTTGCTCAGAAGCTTGGGGGAAAAAATAAAAGAAAACCTAGCCTGCTGGGCAGTGACTCCTGTGGGAGCCCTGCATGCAGCTCCATCATGTGCCAGTGGCTGCAAAGCCACAGGCAAGAGGCTTTTTCATGAATTTGTACCTTTAAGTTGGGTGCCAGTATGTAGCATGAATAATAAAAATCCAGAGACACATATTAGGATTAAGCTGAAGATCAGAAAAGCAAAGCAGTGAACGACTAGAGGTCTTCCCTTTACTGAGGGCGATCATGTCCTCAGTGTGACTGCAAACAGAATACGCTGCACTCTTGTCTCCACCTTCCTTATATTCCTCTCTATTCCTGGGATTAAAGGTGTGTGCCACCACTGACTGACCTCTATGGCTGTGGCTAGCTTTGCACTCTGATCTTCAGGCAAGCTTTATTAAATCTTAAACAAAATATCACCACAAGCATGCAATGCTCTCTTCTTCTGCCCAAGACTTAATGGGACTAGCTGCTTTCAGTTCCAGTGGTCTTGACTTCTGCTGCATGGCAGGCCCGACCTTCAACCATGAGCTGAAGCAAACCCTTAAGCTGACCTATCAGAGTCTCTTATCTCAGCAACAGAACAGACACTATGACAGCTCTCTGTGTCTTGTGGATCAGGATGTGAGTTCTCAGCTGCTGCTCCCACACCTTGTCTGCCTGCCTGCTGCCGTATTCCCGGCCATGATGGCCATGGACTTCTATTCCTCTGGAACTATAAGGCTCAAATAAACCTTTCCTTCTTTGTCGTGGTGTTCTGTCACAGCAATAGAAAAGAAAGTAATATAGTTTCTTCTTAGGGGATGGCCTTAAACTCCTGGCTCTCCTTCCTCTACCTCCCAAGAGCAGATATATTGGGCATGCCTGTCAAACTACCTTTTTTTTTTTTTAATGTTTTTCAATAAAAACATATTTTAGCTGGAGGGTAGTGTCACAAGCCTTTAAACCCAGTACTTGGGAGGCAGAGGTAGGTGAATATCTGAGTTTGAGGCCAGCCTGGTCTATAGAGCAAGTTCCAGGACAGCCAAGGCTACATAGAGAAACCCTGTCTTGAAAACAAAACAAAAAACTATTTATTATTATTATTATTGTTATGAGCATTTGCCTACGCGTATGAATGTGTACCGTGGGTATGCCTAGTTCTGAAGGTACCTGAAGAGGGTGTCCAGGCCCTCGGAACTGGAGAACAACTGAACCCAAGTCCTCTGCAAGAGCAGCAAGTGCTCTCTTAACTGCTGAACTATCTCTTCAGGGTCTCTCTCTCCCTCTCTCTCTCCACTTCTCCCTGTGTGTGTGTGTCTTGTGCTTCTGTCTCTCTGTCTCCTTTTCTCCTCCTACTCCTCCTTCTTCTTCTCCAGTTATCTTTTTTTACAGCTTAAATATTTTAAAGATTTACCTTTTATTTAAAAAAACAAATTTATTTATTTTATGTATGGGTGTTTTCCTGCACGTATGCTTGTGCACATAAATGCAATGCCTGAAGAAGCCAGGAGAAGGCAGATGATCCCCTGGGTCTGAAGCCTCTATGTAGGTATTATTGAGCCTGTGTCCTCTAGAAGAGCAGTCCATGCTCTTAACTGCTAAGCCATCTCTCCAGCTCCTGTTTTTACTTTTAATTATGTGTATGTTGTGTTGATTATGTGAGGGTTTGTACACATGTGTACAGGTGCCTTGTGAGGCAAAGATATTGGACATTGGAGACATTGGAGTTATAGGAGGTTGTTGGGAACCAAACTCAGGTGTTTTGGAAGAGCAAACTGTGTTCTCTTAACTGCTGACCCATCTTCCTCCTGGAATCTGTTTTATTTTTACCACCAAACAATTCTCTCTGGCCTTGATAATGATTAGTGTCATTCTTTAGCTTTTTCTAGCTTTTTTTAAAAAATGTTGTCAAGGAACAAAGACTCATAAAATAGTCATCATCCAGATGGAGGCAGGCTGTATAGATGACTCAGCAGTTAAGAGAACCTAAAGTGTGGTAAGTAAGAATCTGGGAAATGATAGACTGATGGATGCTTATTCGGGGAGAGATCACTTACAACAGAAACAGATGACTACTGCAGGTTCCCATCCCAAGGATGCCTCCAGATGTTCTCTGTCTCAGACCAGGAAGTAAGAGAGTGAGCAGGGGTCTGGAACCCCAGACCTAGTCCCCACCAAGTCATGCCCATACTTGTCTCCACACCCCAATGGGCATGGTCAGTACAACAGGTGTGGGTGGGGTGGATATCTCACTACAAGGTCCCAGGTTTGGTTCCCAGCACCCAAGTTGGATGGCTCACAACCACCTGTAACTTCAGCTCCAAGGAGCTCTGATGCCTCTAGCCTCCTCAGGCATCTGCATGTGTATGTGCATCTGTGGGTGTGTCTGTGTCTGTGTGTCTATGTGCTCTGTGAATATAGCTAAGTTGGTAGAGTGCTTGCCTACCTAGGAGTCCTAACTAGGATTCTATTGCTATGATAAACACTATGAATAAAGGAAAGGGTGTGTTTCAGTTGTAGTTCACTATAAAGAGAAGTCAGAGCAGGAACCTGGAAGCAGACACTAGAGCAGAGGCCTTGGAGGAGTGCTGCTTACTGGGTTGCTCCTCATGACTTGCTCAACCTGCTTTTTTATGTGTCTGTGTTCTATTGCTGTGTCTTAGTCAGTGTTCTATTGCTGTGAAGAGACACCATGACCACAGCACCTCTTATGAAAGAAAACATTTTAATTGGGGCTTTCTTACAGTTTCAGAGATTTAGTTTATTACTATCATGGCAGGAAACATGAAAGCAAGCCAGCACACATGGTGCTAGAGAGGCAGCTGAGAATTCTCGGTTCAGACCCACAGGCAGCATGGGCCTGGCATGGGCTTTTGAAATCTCAAAGCCCACACCCTAGTGACACTCTTCCTCAACAAGGCCACATGACTCCAACAAGGCCACACCTCCTAATCCTTCTCAAGTAGTAACACTCCCTGATGAGTAAGCATTCAAATATGTGAGGGTACAGGAAGGGGATGGGGAAGGGGAAGGGGAAGGGGAAGGGGAAGGGGAAGGGGAAGGGGAAGGGGAAGGGGAAGGGGTTGGTGCGTGCCTTTAATTCCAGCACTTGAGAGGTGGAGGCAGGTGGATTTCTGTGAGTTTGAAGTTAGTCTGGTCTACAGGGTGAGTTCCAGGACATCCAGAGCTGTTACACAGAGAAATCTTGTATCAAAAAAAAAAGTGTGTGTGTGTGTGTGTGTGTGTGTGTGTGTGTGTGTGTGTGTGTGTGTGTGTGTGTGTGTGCACGCGCGCGCATATACATGCATACACAAATACACAAATTATATATACGTACATATATCTATTTGCATGCTTATAGGGACCATTCTTTTTGTTTTGGTTTTGGTTGGTTGGTTTTTTTTGAAACAGGGTTTCTCTGTGTAGCCCTGGCTGTCCTAGAACACGAACTCTCTCTGTAGACCAGGCAGGCCTGGAACTCACAGAGATTTGCTTGCCTCTGCCTCCTGAGTGTTGGGGCTAGAAACATGTGTCACCACTTCTGGGCTATGGAGGCCATTCTTATTCAAACCACCACAATGTCCCAGAACCATAAGCCCAGAAATGTCACTGCCCCAGGGTACTGGGCCCTCCCACATCAGCCATTAGTCAATGCCCCCGCAGACCTGCATACAGACTAATCTAACAGACTTGGGAGAGGGAGGAAGGGGGGTCAGAAGTTCAAGGTAATCCTCAGCTATTCTGAGCCAACCTGGGTACATGAGATCCTGTCTCAAAATAAAATAATAAAATGTCCTGGGGCTAGATGCTCCTTTGATGACAGTCACCCCCCTTTTATATAAAATCATTTTATAAGCATACAAAATGGTGAGTTTTAGATAACATTTTCATTCATGTTCTCATTTTCTATAATTACCCTTAAAAATATGTTTCTAATCAGTTCCCCTGACACATTTGCCAGAGAAGCGCTTGCCAGAGACTGAACCTTATTTAATTTGAGAATCTACATATGGCTCCTCTACTTCATTTTTCTTTTAAAACATTTTTTTCACAATGATCTGTGTGTGAGCATGCATGCGCGTTCAAATATGCATGCACGTGTGACCCAGTATTCATGTGAAGGTCAGAGTACTCCTTGCACCACGTGAGTCTCCGGGACCGAACTCTGATCTCCAGGCTTGCTAGCAAGTGCCTTCATGGTTGAGCCACTTCACTGCTCCAGCCCCTCTGTTTTCACAAGAATAGAACCCAAACAAGACAGGTACCACATGATCTCATAATCCTTTAATTTCTGAATGTTTACTGGACTTTGAGAAAGTGCTGGGCACTGTACTAGGTATATGGAGGAGCCACTAGAAAATGGTGTCTAACTTTAAGAAGCAGCAGACAATTAAAAACGCATTCTGAGCTCCTGGCATGGTGACACACACTTGTCACGTGTCACACACTAATTATTTGTTTATCAATAAAAACTCTTGAGTCAGATATCAGAGGGGCATTGGAGAAGTGACCAGTGGTGACCTTCTCTCTCTCCTTCCTCAATCTAAAAGGACCCAGCATCTTCCTAAGCCCCTCCCTACAACTTCCTGTGTCTCTCTCTGTATGTCCTGGGTCCTCCAAAACCTCCATGGCTAATTCTGTCAGCTAGTAGCTAGTTCCTCACTCTAATTCAAGGTAAACTTTATTGGTTGTCTCTGAAGTGTCAGAGTGCAATCAAAATATCCAGGAACACTAGAGGTAGAGCAGGGACACCGGGCTACATAGAAAGATGCTCTCTTCAACAATCAGTCAATTGGTCTCTCAAGAAACAAACAAAAACTTGAAAATAAGGAGAGCTTTTTGTTTTTACTTTTAAGGTTTTATTTTTAATTTGTAATCTTTTGAGAATTTCATAGAGTACTATATTCACAATATTCACCCCTTTTCCCCTCCAATTCCTCCTTTGCCCAAATTCCCTCTCAAACCCGTATCTCTTTTATTATTATTATTATTGTTGTTGTTGTTACACATGTGTGACTTACTGATTTAATTTAGTGTTACTTGAATGTACATGTGTTCAAGACAGACTGGATTGGATAATCCATCAGGGAACTCATTCCTGCAGCCAGTGGTTGCCATTGGTAACGTCTTGCTGAGCCAGCCATCATTGTGGTTCATAGGCTTTACAGCAGGTAGGAGTGCAGACTGTTTTCCTTCCTCTACAGCTTGCAGCTTGTGTAACCTCTTCAGATACTTCCCCTGCAAGGGAACGTCTAGGTCAGTTCCAGTTCAACGTCTCCAAGCCAGCAAGAGGTCTTCTCTTCAAGTTTGGGGAGGCATCCCACGGCAACAGCCACAGCCTGGATTGTTTTGAGTCTCTTGGATTCCCCTGACTAACATGAAGGGAAGTTTCCCATGCCAGGCACCCGAGATTTTGTTAGTCTATGGCTCTTTAGGGGAGTATTATCACTCCTGTGGAGTAACTCCTTTTAAAGTATGTATTTCGGCTGGAGAGATGCCACAGAGGTGTAGAGCATTGACTGCTCTTCCAGAGGACTTGAGTTTGGCAATGTTTCCCTGTGGCCTTAAAAATATCCTTAATGTTATTTATTCCCCTCTCCGTCCCTCTCCCTCTGTATTATGCCTCTCCCCACCCCCATTTTCCCATACAGGCCCTGTGTCCTACTGCCCTCTCTTGAAAGTGTATTCTGTGTCTTTTTCTGCTTTCCTGGCTTCTATGGTTACTTCAGGTTTTGAACTCACATCCCAAGCCTCAGAAGAAAGACCCACAAATGTGGTGTTTGTCCTTCTGGGTCTGGATTACCTCACTAGTATGTTTTCTAGTTTCATCCATTTACCTGGAAATGTCATGATTTTATTTTTCTATATAGCTGAAGAGTATTCCATTGTGTATGTGGACCACATTTTCATTTTCCATTCATCTACCGGTGGATGGTGTGGGGTATTCACCAGAGGTGACTGCTCAGTCCTGGGTTTAAACCAATAGAAAGTCTCTATTAGCTGACCAACTACACTGGGTTCTTGGGATCCCACTGTAGTCCTGAGCCCTTTTTCAGGTTGAGCTTTTAAGAATAAAAACAATATTCTGGCTTGACATACTTCAGCTAAGGAGAGCAGTTAGCCAGAAGCCAAAAGACAAGTTTGGTACGTTTTAACTTTCCAAGCCTGTGGACTTGGATGGATTGGGTCTTTGTTTTCATTTTTGGCAGGTGGTGATGTCTACGTTTTACAACATGAGTGGCACTTCTATTATGTTAATTATGTTAAGGTCTCAGGGTTTACTAATATCTGGGCCTTGTTAGAATGGGCATCTAAGCTGCTTCCATTTCCTAGCTATTGTGACTCCAGCAGCAGTGAGCATGGCTGAGCAAGGGTCTGTGGAGTAGGATGTCAAGCTCTTTGGGCAAATGCCACAGAGTGGTACAGCTGGTCACGTGGTGGTTCCAGTCTTAGTTCTTTGAGGATGCACCACACTGATGTCCACAGTGGCTGCACAAGGCTGAAATCCCTCCAACAGTGAATGGGGTTCCTATTTCCCTGCATCCCTCCAGCATTTGTTGTCAGTTGTTTTCTTGATTTTAGCTATTCTGACAAATGAGATGTAATCTCAAAGTAGTCTTAATTTTCATTTCCTTAATTGCTAAGGGCATTGAGCCCTCTTGAGGAATCTCTTATCCATTTTTATTTATTCTTTTGAGAGTTCTCTGTTCAGAAACCTAGCCCATGTTTAATTGGGTTGTTTTCTTGGTTCCTTGTGTTTTGAGTTCTTTGCATATTCTAGATATGTCCTCTGTCAGTTTCATACAGCTGGCTAAGATTCTCATCCACCCTGCAGACTTCCTCTTCTCTTGAGTGTTGCTTTTGCTGTACAGGAGCTTTTTAGTTTTATGAGGTCCCATTTATCCGTTATTACCATTAATTCCTGATCAAATAAAGTTCTATTTATAAATTCCTTTCCTGCACCTGCATCTTGTAGGTATGCTTACGTTTTCTTCTAGAAGTTTCAGTGCTTCTTGTGAGAGTCTTCTATCCATTTAGAGTTAATTTCTGTACAGAGTAATAGATATGGGTATAACTTCATTTGTCTTCTATATATAGATACCCAGTTTCCCCAGCAGCATTTGTTGAAGATGTTTCTTTTCCCTAGTGTATACTTTTGGCATCTTTAACATCTATCAGATGGTGGGTTGCAGGTCTAACTCAGTGGCAGAGTATTTGTCTAGCATGCACAAGGCTCTGGGTTTGATCTCCAGTACCGTGAAAACAAAAGTATATTTAAGTCAGGTGTGGTAGTTCACACCTGTATTTTACCACCTGGAGGCTGAGGCAGGGGGATTGTTATAAATTTGGGAGCAGTCAGGACTATATTATAAGCCTGTGTCTCACAATTTTAAAAAAAAGAATGTCTGTGTACGTTTTGCCTGCATGTAAGTATGTGTATCTTGTGCATTCCTGGTGCACACACAAGTCAGAACAGGGGTCCAATACCCAGGAACTAGAGTTACAGGTGGTTGTGAGCCATCATGTGGGTTCTGGGAACAAAATGCAGGTCCTCTGCAAGAGCAGTAAGTGCTCTTAACCTCTGAGCCATCTCTCTAGCCTGCTGTCTTAGTTACTGTCCTAAGTACAATGAAGAAATGCCATGACCAAAGAAACTCTTACAAAAGAAAGCATTTAACTGGGGGCTTGCTTACAGTTTCAGAAGGTTGGTCCATAGTCATTGTGGCAGGAAGCATGGCAGCAGGCAGACATGGACAGGGCTGAGACTTGCCTACATGCAGGCAGCAGAGAAAGATAAAAAGCCCACCATCAGTAACACACCTCCTCCAACAAAGTCTCACCTTCCCAAACAGTTCCACTAACTGGGACCAAGCATTCAAACATATGAGCCTATAGGAGCCATTTTTATTCAAACCACCATACCCCTTCAAAAACTGTTTAATTAACTAAATGATTAAAAGTATTCTTGTGTCAGGAATATTCTTGAGTGGTAGCAGTGGCTGACGCTTGTCAGACATGTGTTGTGTCATCACATGCAGCTGTCAGAGATGCCAGTTATTATTCTCTCGACTTTACATGAAGTATGGAGGCTTGCATAACTTTCCCAATACCCAGGCTAGCAAAAACAGAAAATAAGAGAAGCTTGAGGCAGCCTGGCCCTGCTGGAGCTGGCAGAGGCCTTTAATCCCAGCACTTGAGGGGGTGGGGCAGAGGCAGTCAGATGTCTGTGAGTTTAGGGCCAGCCTGGTGTACAGAGTGAGTTCCAGGACAGAAAAGACCACACAGGGAAACCCTGTCTAAAAAAAAGACAAAACCAAAACCAAACAAACAAACTTGAAGCTCTGAGGATATTGGTAGGAGGATACCAGAGTTGGGAGGCAGGAGCTGACAGAGGCCATGGAGGAGGCTGCTTACTGACTTGCTCCTCATGTCTTGCTCAGCCTGCTTTCTTATAGGACCCAGGACCACCAACCCACAGATGGAACTCTTGTTGTTCTGCAGCTGCTAGGGCCTAAGAAACACAAACATGAGATTGAGCGCCCACGTGGAGTTTATTGAGAGAGGGGAGAGGAAAGAGGGGGGTAGCTGGTAGCCAACCGAAAGCGGGGAGAGAGAGAAGCAAGAGAGAGAGGGACAAGAGAGAGGGACCAAGAGAGAGGGAGATGAGAGAGGGGGACAAGAGAGAAGCAAGAGAGAGGGGCAAGAGAGAGAGAGAGATGCGCTTGGCGCACTTGCTTTAAAAGGGGAGCTTGTGCATGCGTAACCCAGTCTCTGCGGCCAGGTAGCTTGGGCAGCAGGGCTTGAGCATGCGTACCCAGTCTCCGCCCAGCCAGGTGAAAGCTAGGTAAGGCCTGATGTAGTGATTAAGTGGCCATAGGCGTCCCGCCCATCAGAGGCGGGGCCCACAGACTGCCGAGCCTCAACATTCCCACCTCTTATTACTATTAAAAAGGTGGGGGTTGGTTGGGCATGGCCCAACAGGGTGAGACTGCAGGTTTCTAACATTCCCACCTCTTGTTGCTATTAAAAAGGTGGGGGGTTGGGCGTGGCAGGTCAGGGAATAAGGGCATTGAGTTCTCAAAAGACTGCTTCCTGCTGACTTGGGGCATTGATCGTCTTTTGGGGAATCCGAGAAAGCTGGGGTGCTGCCACGTCCTGGTAGCTGGTTGTTTCATCGCAGTCCTGACTGTATGGAACTCTGGCGTCTCTCGGAGACCTGGCAAGATGTTAGCAGAGCAGAGGACAAGGTTAGGTTTTTCTTTTTAGGTCTTAGTACTTAATAAAAGAGATGTAAGGTGGGGGAGGAGTTCCCAAGGGGGTCCCAGGACAAGGGAAGGAAGTCCCGAGGCCAGGAAGAAATAGAGTAAAATTTATTTGGAGTGAATCTGACCTGTTTGGATGGGTCCAATTTGGCTCCCTGGAACTTACAAGAATCCTTTGAGTTTGTGAAAACATAAATATTAAGACACATTAGCAGCATACTCATGTTAAAAATGATTTGGCTGAAAGAATTAACAAATACAACTGACAGATTTTTAGCACAATGAAAAGCACCTTAATTTTGAGCTAATAGTTACAGTTATGATCATATAGTGGCATAGTATGGTGTTTAGTACTCTGTCAGAATTGGATTAGTAGCTCATTAAAACTTTATTGATTGATGTTAAGACTATAAACAGTAGCAACCTTAAAATATCCATTTCTGAAATATGTTTTGTAATAATTGGAACTGTGGCTGCTGCTTTAAGCTGACAAAACTACCAGTCATCAAAAGCATCAGAGTTCTTGAGAAGGATAAAATTCTACCTGAATGATTAGAGAGTAACAGAGACTCACTAGATGGCAGCATGGACAGCCACTCCCAGGTCCTCCACAGTTGTTGAGGTTAGAGGCTTTAAGGACATCTGCCTTCTGCTGATGGCACACGACCTGTGGATTAGGAGCTTTTGGAAGAATTACCTACCGTTGGCCCAAGCAACGTGGAGAAAGTCAATTCCACTGCCCTTTTCCACGGTCCTTAGAGCCCTTTGCAGCAGTTGAGATGAAAGGCAGGATTGCTCAGTGGCTAGCGTTGTCACTTTCGTGGGTGGAGCTTCTTTGGTGTCCATCAATCTTCTTGGAGGAAATGGGTGGTGCCAGCAGCTGGCCTGTCTCTCTGTTATAAAAGCTTTTTAATGAAACATGTTAAATGCCATATTCTCTAGATCTCTGAGCATTTGAGGGACAACAGGTACCATCATGGGATAGACCCTCCCCCATCAATCACTAATTAAGAAAATGCCTTATAGGCTGATCTAATGGAGGCATTTTCTCAATTGAGGTTCCCTCCTTTCAGATAACTCTAGCTTGTATCAAGTTGTAGTCATCATACTATGTAATGTGTAATGTTGAACCTGGAACTCTATGTAGACCAGGTTGGCCTTGATTTCCCAAAGAGTCACCAGCCTCTGCCTCCCAGGTACTGAGAATAAAGGTGAGCACCACCATGCACAGCCATTAAAGGGGAGGGTTAAAGGCTGACAAGATGGTTCAGTAGGTAAAAGCAGTTGCTGGGGACTCTGAGTTTAATTCCTGGGACCCACATATTTGAAATAGAACTAATTCCTCCAAGTTGTCCTCTGACCTCCCCACAGGCTCTTTGGTACTCAAGCCCAAACACAAGCAAACAAATGGTTTTTTTGTTGTTTTTGGTTTTTCAAGACAGAGCCCTGGATGTCCTGGAACTCTCTCTATAGACCAGGCCAGCCTTACAGAACTTACAGAGATCAGTCTGCCTCTGCCTCCCAAGTATGGGGATCAAAGGTGTGCGCCTCCACTGCCTGACTTGTAATGATTTTTTAACAGGCTTAACAAAAAGACAGCCCAGAGCATGCCTATAATACTAGCACTTGGAAAACGGAGAAGGGTCAAGAATTCAAAACCAACCTGGACTACATGAGATCCTGACTCAAAACAAAACAAATCTACCAACTAAATTTAAAGTTTAAAAAAGAGTGAATATAGCTGGGTGCCATTGTAAGACCCGCGAGAACGTGGTCCCTCAAGTTCCCACTCAGGAAAGGCGGCCCGCCCAAATCACTCACGAGAAGCGGTCTTGATGCAAACGCATAAGGTCCTTTATATTCCAGTATACTGGGGTCGTCAGCCATGGTAGAGGGCTTAGCAACAACCGAACAACACCCAGCACAGAATTGAGACAGCTTTTGTAGGGTTACAACAATGCCCACGCATCGTGAACCAATCACCTCATAACATCCAGTATGGACCAATTAATTTAAAGCATCCAAGCCCGCTCTTAGACCAGGAAGTCTGCTTTCGCACAGGCTTCTGGGTTTGGCAACATGGCTCATTTCCTGTGTCCATTCACTCACAGGCTACCATAAACATTAAAGTAGGTGACCATCAGCTTGGGATTTAAGACTCCCAGCTTCCTGGGTTTTCTGGGGAATTAGGCTAAATTTTTCCATCCTAACACCATGTGCAAACTTGTAATTCCTAGTGTTTGAGAGGCAGAGGCAAAAGAGTTAACATGAGTCCGAGGCCATCATGGTGTAACTATCAAGTCCCAGACTACACAGTGAGAGCCTGTCTCAAAACCAACAGACAAAAAGCAAAATATAAATCACAGACAAATAAGTTTATAAGTGGGTGATGTCCTGTAAGGTGACTCTGAAGCCCCAGATAAGATGTAACAGAAGCCCAAAGGAAAAGATGGCATGTGACAATGGGAAAGAGGGACAAGATGATAAGTGAGACACAGTGTCCAGTCTTAGGAAAGATACTTTGATTGCCTACAGCCAAACAGAACCCCTAGAAAAACTCCCACTTCGTGGGGACAGTAGGAAGAGTCAGGGTATGAGGTCTGGAGGGATTCTCAGAGGCAGGAAGACACAACTAGGTAGAGCTGCTTCATGGGAACCAGGTAGGATTGTTCATCCTATATAATCTGAGGAGCTGAGGGGGTTACCATAAATTGAGGCCATCCTGGACTAGAGAGTGAGACCCGAGTCTGAAGATTGGTGGACAATGCTTGAAGCAGGTAGGTTAGGACAGAAGAGGCCCGAGAATGGCTGGCTCCCTTGTCTTACTTAGGCCTGACCCATTCTGAGGGCGACTTGGGGCTGGCCTGTCACTGCTTGTTCTAAAAGCATTTCAGCCCTGACAATCGGCATCAGCTGGAGTTAAGCAACACAGTGTAAGACTGGAATATTCAACAAGTGCTCACCGCTGTGAATCATAAGTACAGAAGATGCTGAGTAGGGGTGGTGACTCAGCCAGGCTCACCTCAGTCCACTTACGGACTTTCAAGGGTCCACGGAAATCATGCCAACAGAGCATTCAAGTCACTGCTCAGTCTCTGTCACACCCCAGGTTCACAGTGTCACTGATGCAAGCGATGACCAAGTGTGACAGTCTGGCAGGATGGTTCACATGCAAATTCAACTCCACCTTTTTCCTGTCAGCAACCTTCACTGCTGTGGCCTTCAGCTGCCTGCCTACTTTAGTATTAAAAACAGCCACACCCCAGCAGTAAAGGGAATTCAACTGGCTGGAAGGCTAAGCAGAAGTGAGTAACTCTGGACTTTGTCAGGGAGGGAAAGGGCAGGTCAGCCAAGAAATGTTGCAATTCAGGAAATGTCTGGCCTTGTGTGAGCTGCAGTCACCCCCAGCAATGTCATAGTCTGTCTTCTGGTTTGTATTAACTCACACTAGAGACCTTCCAGAGTGACCCAGTTCTCTCTCAGTGGAGTGTTTTTCATTAGTGTGTCCCGGGGCTTCCTGCTAACTAAAAGTCACTACTCACAGCTGCTTTGAGCCTCACTTCGACTTTAAATTTCAAATATGCCATTTCAATTTGATAAAAGCAGATTCCATTTTTGGTGTAGTTCATTCCTCCCTCCCTCCCCATCTTTCTTTTTAAGCAGAGTTGAGGTTTATTAGGAATAAAGTTTAGCTTTTGAGAGGAAGATCAGGAATTCAACATTATCAGCTGCTACAAAGGGATCTTGAGGCCAACCTGGGCAACTTGAGGGGGAGGAGGAGGAAGGAGGAGGGAGGAGATGGAAAAGAAGAGGGGGAGGAGGAAAGAAAAAGTAAAAGAAAAAAAGAAAAACAGGGTGAGATGGCTTAGCAGGTAAAGGTACCTGATAGTAAGCCTGATGGCCTGAGTTCAGTGCCCGTCCCCCCACATACACATATGCACACACTAAATAAATGAATAAATAAATGTTTGAACAAAAAATTTAAGAAAGAGGGGCTTAGTGAAAGGATAATATACACCCAGGTATGGTTCTAGGTTTCTCAAGAAGGAGTCAGCATTTTTCGTTGTATTTTGGGAAGGGGCATTTTATTGTTATTGTTTTAAGGATTTATTTTTTTTAATTATGTGTGAATCTGTGTGTGGACCTGTGCAGTCCCTGCAGAGACCAGAAAAGGGGGTCAGATACCCTGGAACTAGAGTTAGAGTTAGAGTGTGCACTGCCCAACACAGATGCTAGGAACCGAACTCAAGGCCTGTAAGAGCAGCGAGGGCCCCGACGGTCCTAGAGAGAAAGGGTTGGAGCCAGTAGTACTACTTACAGGCTAGTAAAAAAAATTTACTAACCTCTCATCCTTTCAGTATCTCTTCCACAGAGAGGGAATCATAACTACATTGCCATAAAAATATGGTACAGATTAAATAAGAATCTGTTAATTCTTTGGGGTCTGTGTTTTGTTATTTTGTTTGAGATTGGGTTTCACTAAGGAGCTCAGGCTGGCCTTGAACTTGAGATTCCTGGCTCAGCCTCCCAGAAGCTGGAACCACAGGTGTGCTGCCATCCCTAAAGCATAAAGATTACATTATTTCTCTGTGCGTGCACGTGTGTGCATGCATATGTGTGCTACAGAAGGTGTGCAGAGGTCAGAGGACATTGCTGGGTATCAGGCCTTGACTTTCACCTTTAGACAGGGCCTCTCTTTTGTTGTTGCTGCTGAATATGCCAGACTAGCTGGCCCATGAGCTTCTGAGGATGCTCCTGCCTACTTTACTCCGCATCTACAAAGGAACCTTGTGATTATAATCACACACTGCCTCACCAGCTTTTCCTGAGTTCTGGGGATCCCAGCTCACGTCTTCACACTTGCTCAGCAAGTCTTTACCCACAGAGCCAATTCCCCAGTTCCTATTATTTAATCTTTATTTTTTGGCATTGCTGGGGATTAAGCCTCAGTCTTTGCATAGGGTAGGCAAATACTTTACTGCTGAGCCCTAGAAAGTACTACTATTATTACTCTGTATTCTTTTGGTTTTTTGACACAGGATTTTTTCTATGTAACAGTCCTGGCTGTTACATAGAATTCTTAAAGAGATTTATTTTAGCCTTTATCTGTGTCTGTGTGAACATATGCCACAAGAAAGGCCTTCGGAGAGGAAAATAAAAAGTCTGAACTAAAAGGGGATTTTTTTTTTTAATGTATTGCTGCTAAATTAAAAAAAATTCATTATTCAAAAGTAGACAGTTGTGCTTAAAAGTACACGGCCTAAAGCAGTGATTGTAGATCTGGTTTAGGGAATCTCCCCTCCCAGGAGTGTGTGAGAGAAGACAACTTTAATGATACAGCACTGTCAGGCATTCACCTGAAGGCCCAGCAGCTGAGGTGGAGGTGGGAAGATGAAAGCAAGTCTGTTTCACAGACTGCATTCCAGGCCAGCTGGGGCACAAGAGCAGGCAAGGGGGAAAGCATAGCAAGTTCCAGTATAGCCAAGAACCCTGTCTCAAAAATCTAAAATCAGTACCCCTCCCCCCCCCACACACACACACAAATATGAAACAAAACAAGGGACTAGGGACAAGCCCTTGCTGCAGCTGCAAATGACCTGGATTCAGGTCCCTGCGGTACACAAGTGCCTGTGACTGCAGTTCCAAGGGTTCCACGCCCTCTTCAGACTTCTTGGCACCCCTGCTTGACCCCAGGCTCTTAAAACCAGACTAGAATACCCATTTCTCACTCAACTTCCAGCTTCTGCTTAAAACGCAAATGCTCAGTAAGGCACAGAACAACAGCCACCTGGCTCGACAACCCTGGGTAAGAGGTAAATTCCTAATGGAAGGGTGGTCTTGGGTGAGAGGGAGATGTAACAGGAGTTCTAGTTGGTCTTAATAATAAAAACCCACAGACAGACATTGGGTTTAAAGCTGAAAATCAGAAAAGCTAAACAGCCAGCCACTAGAGAGTTCTCACCTCTACCAGTGCCCAGACCAAAGGGTGACCCTATTCTGTTTGCATCTCTAGACTCACTGCTGCTCCGACTGCACTGAGCTCCTGTCTCCTCCTGCCTTATATTCATTCCTCTCTGGTGCTGGGATTGTGGGTGTGGGATCCCAAGTGCTGAGATCACCTTTGTGTGAGCTCTGTTTCTCTTTTGGACAGATTTAATCTTGTGTAGCTCAAGGTGGCCTTGAACTCACAGAGACCCATCTGCCCTGTCTTCCAAGTGCTGGGATTAAAGGTTATGTGCCACCACTGCCTGGCCTCTATGGCTAACTAGTGTGACTAGCTTTGCACTCTGATCTTCAGGCAAGCTTTATTTGTTAGATCATAAGCAAAATATCACTGCAGGGAGAAAATTTGATATCCCAACAAAAAGGAAAGGGAAAAAAAATGATCAGGAAGCTAGTCAGATGTGAGAATCTTGGAGAATGTTGGGACAGGACCTCTTTGTAGTCAGCAGTCAGCAAAATAAAAGCTTCTTAATGAAGGATCAGAAAATCAGACCTGAATCACCTTCTAGCTATGGAAGGAAAAGTGGCCTCCAGATTGGCATGATCTCCCAAGCCACTGGGTAGATAACTACTTGCTCCAGACTCCATGAAGCTCTTCTGAAACTCATAAATTGGTTGCACAGCAGGAGGCCTCTGGTAAAACATTAGTCCGTGAGAGGCTTCACTGACCTCCCTTCTGAAAAGCCAGTGCCAATCATCCCAAGACATGTAGCAATCACTTGGACAGGACTCTGACCTGAAAGGCAGGTTTTATTTTCCCTAGCAGAAGCTGGCATGGCCCCTGTCTGTGGTCTGTGGGTGGTCTCTTTGGCCATTGTCACTGCTATCTTTGAAGTGACCTCTGCCTGTCTCCCCCAGCACATTCTATGTGTGAATTCTTTTCAGAGATTATGAGGGGAAGCTGGGGTTGAACCAGTAACAAAACCACATCACATATTATCAGCAAGCAGAGAAGACAGGCTAAAGAAGAGGGGGATGGGGCACTGTCGCTCAGTGGTACAGGACTTGCCTATTTTGTGAGAGGTCCTGCTACCAGCCCCTTCTCCCACCACACACACACACACACACACACACACACACACACACACACACACACACACACAAGTTAAAGTCAACAAATCTGCCTCATGCCAGTGTTTGCACTGATCAAAGAAAACAGGTAAGGGAGGTCATCCAGCCCCGTGTACTGAAGGAGCCAGTCCTCAGCCTCTGGAGTGTCTCAGTGAATAGACAGACACAGCCTTTGTTCTTGGTAGCTTCGGAGGCTTTCTCGAGAATGCTAATAGATGTGGCTACTGCATTTGATATTGATGATATAGGGTTTACATCACTGCTCTACCTAGTCCAATGCTGGAGAGATGGGATGGCTCAGTGGTTAAGATTTCTTGCTGTTCTCCCAGAGCTCTCAAGTTTGACTCCAGAACCCATGTCGGAGTAAAATATAAAAATAAAAAGTTCAAAAAGTGTCTTGGGGCTGCGAACGCCCAATCTCAAGTATGTTATAGCATTTAGTGTACAGGAGGTTTTAGTGGGTGAACATTTGTAAAATTGAAAATTTGTGAAAAGTGTGTGCCTTTAATCCCAGCACTCAGAACACAGAGGTAGGTAGGTAGATCTCTGTGAATTCAAGGACAGCCTAGTCTACAAAGCAAGTTTCAGGCTAACCTAGCCAGAGCTACACAGTGAGACCCTGTCTCAAAACAAAACAAAAGAAAGAGAAAGGAAGGAAGAAGAGAAATGGATGGATGGTCTGGTTCCAGGGCTCTTACTAGATGTGTAAGAAATACATGAATGTGCTTTTCCTCTACCCCCTCCTTTAATTAGCCTGTTCATATAGGCAGGTTCCCCAAAAGCTGGAAGCAGAAGATACATATGAAGGTTTGTTCTATTTCATTTTGTTTTGAAGACTACCCGCTTACCATCTTACTACCACCCTATCTCCACTTACCTTATGATAAAGATTCCCAAATCCTTTAAATTTTTTTAAAGATTTATTTATTTTATATCTGTGTTTTGCTTGAATGTATGTATGTATGTGCACCATATATGTGCTTGGTGCCCAAAGAGTTCAGAAGAGGGCATTGGATCCTCAGGACCTGGAATTACCATGTTGTGAGGTACCATGTGGGTACTGGGAACCGCCAGCCTTGCCAACACACCTTCTCCCCATTCAAATCCTTTACCTTTTTCTTTCTTTCTTTCTTTCTTTCTTCCTTTCTTTCTTTCTTTCTTTCTTTCTTTCTTTCTTTCTTCCTTTCTTTCTTTTCTTCCTTTGTCTCACTACAAAGGCTTGGTTATCCTAGAACTCCCCATGTAGCCCAGACTAGCCTTGAATTCATGAGCAATCCTCCCCTTTCAGCATGCCAAATGCTAGGATTACAAGTTTGTACCATACCCAACAAGATTTTTAGTGCAATGATTTGTCTTTTTTTTTTCTTTGCTATAAAACTTGATTATTATTTTTTCATGTATGTGTGGTTTGTATGTATGCATACTTGTATGTGTATGGTATGTGTATGTGTGTGTGTGTGTGTGTGTGTGTGTGTGTGTGTGTGTGTGTGTGTGTGTGTGTGTGTGTGTGTGTGTGTGTGTGTGTGTGTGTGTGCATGTGCATGGGAGTATGCATGCATGCTTAGGCCTGAGGTTGGTATCAAGAGTTTTCCTCAGTCACTCTCTATGCTTTGAGGAAGAGTTTCTCGGCTGAACCCAGAGCCTGTCAGTGCAGCTGTCCATATTTGTCTCTGACTTCTGGGGTCTGGAATTGCTGTCAGGCCACCACACCCACCCTGGAATTTAGATGAGTTCTGGGTACCCAAACTCCTGTCCTCAAAATTGGGTACTTTATCCACTGAGCCATCTCTCTGTAGCATGAACTCTAGTTGGCCTTAATAATAAAAACCCAGAGACAGATATTAGGGTTCAAGCTGAAGATCAGAAAAGCAAAGCAGTCAGCCACTAGAGAGTTCTTACCTCTACCAAGACTCAGAACAAAGAGTGGCGATCCTGTCCCCAGCAGGACTGCAGACTGCATTGCTCTCCGCCAAACCTCAGACTGCCTGAGACTGCCATGAGCTCCTGCCTTACATTCCTCTCTAGTGCTGGGATTAAAGACCGGTCATCCCAAGTGCTGGGATCAAAGGTGTGAGCTTTGTTTCTCTTTCACACTGGTTCACTCTCATGTAGCCCAGGGTGGCCTTGAACTCACAGAAATCCATCTGCCTCTGTCTCCTGAGTGCTGGGATTAAAGGCGTGTGCCACCACTGCCTGAACTCTAAGGCTAACTAGTAGTGTAGCTCTTAACTGGATGTGTGGTTAACTAGTAGCTTAACTCTGCATTCTGATCTTCAGGCAAGCTTTATTTGTTAATTACAAACAAAATATCACTACGTCTCTCCAGAACTAGTTTTCTTTTTTCTTTTAATTCCCTCCATTGGCTTCCTGGTAGAGAACGTTTCCGGTTTCTGGTGTAACAAGTTTGTTGCTTGTCATTGAGAGAAAGATCCCAGCTGCTGTTTTGCTTGACTATCTGTGACGTAAGCAAGTGAGATTATACGTGAAAAGTGCAGGAGAAGCAGGCCAGGCTCCACATCACTTCCAGCCAGAGGATCTCTGTTATTACCTATTTAAAATTCAGAAGATTCCACAGCTTTTTACTTCAATCAGGAAAGTGGTGCTGAAGGAAGATGTGGAATTTAAAGGAAAAATCTTGATGTTAAAATTATGGATCAACCAGGCATGGTGCACATATATACCTGTAATCCCAGGACTCAAGAGACCAAGCTTCCTGGCTAAGGCTTCGTGGGCCTTACCCCACATTTCAGACCAGTCTTCCCAGGATTCACTGTTATAGCATATAACAGCATTCCATTTCTTTCTATAGTCAAATATGGTTAGTGGTGTTGAATATACTATGTCGTGTTTGTTCATTCATTCTTTGGTAGACATTGGGTGTTTCTTCTTTTTTACTATTGGGAGTAATGCTGAACACTGTGAAATGGGCTGAGGTTCAGGAGTAGAGTGGATCCCTAGCACTGGATAGCTAAGGATGGCCTTGAATTCCTGGTCTTCCCTCTCTCCCTGCCAATTGTTGAGATTACAAATGTTGGCTACTAGGTCAAGATCTTGGAATATATTTTTAAATTTATTTTTATTATTTTTAATTCTGTATATGTGTCTATATGGATATGTCTACAGTAGATGCCTAAGGAGGCCAAAATGTTAAATACTCTTAGAACTTAAGTCATGGGTGACTCTGAGATGCTTAATGTGGGTTTTAGGAATTGAACTTTTTTTTTTTTTAATGCATGTGGGGGTTTTTGCCTACATGCATGTCTGTGCACCATGGACTTGTCTGGTGCCAATGGAGGCCAGAAGAGGTGTCAGATTACCTGAATTAGAATTAAGGATGGCTGTGAGCTGCCCTGTAGGTACTGGGAATGGAAACCAGGTCCTCTGCAGAACAGCCAGGGCTCTTAAATGCTAAGCCATCTCTCCAGTCCTTGGAACATATTTTTAAATAAAATGTTTAAAATGCTGTATTTTTTCCCCAGTAGGGACTAATGTGATGAAACATCTGCTTAGAGAATATGTAATATGTATATTTATTTTTGTTTTTGCTGTACATTTGATGGTAAGGATCAACTCCAGGACTTTGCCCATACTAAAAGTACACTGTACTGCTTGACCATCCCATCCCTTCAGCTGAAGATGTGGCTTCTTTGACCTTCAAACATACCGCAGTCTCTATCAGTTTAGTCTTTTTTCTTTGAGCCCCCACTCTAGTTTTAATGCTTCATGGTGACCTGTTTCTCTCTGGAGGGATTCTTCCTTTCCTTTCCTTTCCTTTCCTTTCCTTTCCTTTCCTTTCCTTTCCTTTCCTTTTTTTTTTTTTTTTTTTTTTTAAGACAGGTTTCTCTATGCTGGAATTCACCCTGTAGACCAGGCTGGCCTTGTACTCACAAAGATCTGCCTCCCTCTGCCTCCTGAGTGCTGGGATCAAAAGCTTCTGGAGGGGTTTCAGTACTCATCTCTTTCTGACCATGTTTCTTGGTGTAGGACTATTTTCAACTAGTGAGCTTTCTGACTGGAGGTTCTCTACATTCTTGATACGCTGAGATAATTCATTAGAGGGAATTATAGTTAGGGTTGTGCTTGTCCCCAGAGACCTGTGTGTTAGTTCTCAGCCTGTGGTGCCCCTGGGCAGTGGAGCCTCTTGGGATAGAGCCACAGTGGAGAGAAGATAGGAGGAGGGCATGCTCTAAAGAGGAGCTGCACACGGCCTCCTCCTTTCTCTCTTGTTCCTGCAGTCGTGGCCTCTTGCTCCGGTGCTTTCTGCCATCACAGGTCCAAAGCAAATGATCAGGGACTGAAAACACGAGCCAAATGCACCTTTCTTCCTTACAGGAGAATTTTCTATATTTCTATGCATAATTTTTCACAGTGACAAAGAGCTAACACAAAGGCGGTCCCAGAATGTTTTCTTTTCTGTTTTCCTATCTTAAAAATTCCTGTTCAGTCCTCAAAAAAAGTCTCATGACCCAGCTGGTCATGGTAGAGTATACCTATAATGCCAGATATTTGGGGGGGGGGCTGGAGCTGAGGCAGGAAGATCATGAGTCGAAGGTCAGCCTGGGCTATATAGTGAATTCACCAGCTGGGTTACATAAGAAAACCTGTCTTTTAAAAAAAAATGAGAGAGAGAGAGAGAGAGAGAGAGAGAGAGAGAGAGAGAGAGAGAGAGAGAGAGAGAGAGAGAGAGGAGACTGAGACTCTGGTTGTAGATTTTGTATATAAAGCACGAATCATTAACCTAGTGGGAGTCACAAATGGATTAACAATTTGACTAGAGAACCAGGGCATTATAACTCAGAGATCTTTATAAAAGGACAGAAGAAGTAAAGGAAATACAGTCAGTTATGGTGGTGTGCCTGTAAACCCAGCAATTGGAAGGCTGAGGCAAGAGGATTAAGCGATCCAGGACAGCCTGAGCTAGACTTTGTTTCAAAAACACATAGGTAGGTAGATAGGGAGGGAGGGAAGGAGGGAGGGAGGGAGGGAGGAGGGAGGAGGGAGGGAGGGAGGGAAGGAGGGAAGGAGGGAGGGAGGGAGGTAATAAATTCAGATCTATTAACAGTGAGGTCTCATAGCCAAAAAAAAAAAAAAAAAAAAATAGCATCAATATTTAAACTAATCACATTCTGTGTACCTGTACATACTAAGAATAACTGTTAAAAGCCAGGCAATGGTAGTGTATACCTTTAGTCCCAGCACTCAGGAGACAGAGTCAGATCGATCTCTGTGAGTTCAAGACCAACCAGGTCTACAACAGCTAGTTCCAGAACAGGCTCCAAAGGTACCTAGGGAAACCCTGTCTTGAAAAACCAACCAACCAACCAAACAACCAAACAACCAAACAAACAAAAAAGAATAACTGTTACATGGTAACTTACAAGTTGGGCTAAACTTTATTCTCTCCCGAAACTCAAAATGATAATTACATCATTTTAGATACTGCATTTATAGCAATGATTCATCATCAAATACTGAAATGTGACCTGGCAGAATGCCAACAAGAGCAGCTCTTTCTGTGGGTGTCCTGAAAGAGCTTTCATTTGGTCTTTAGCTCTGTAAGACACTTGGTTGATCTTTCTATGTTCTATTAGGTTTTTGTTGTTGTTGTTGTTGTTGTTGTTGTTTGAGACAGGGTCTTATACAACCAAGGCTGGTCTTGAACTCATTATGTAGCCGAGGATGACCTAGAAATCCTGATTCTCCCACTTTTATCCCCCAAGTTGCTAGGATTACAGGTAAGTGCCATTATGTCCAGCTCTTGTGTTTGTTTTTTTAAAAAATTATATAACTTAGACATTTTATTCATTCATTTATTTATTTATTTTACTTGTTTTTGATGTGTGTGGGTTCATGCTGAAATCATGGAGGTCAGAGGGCAACTTTGTGGCTATGGGTTCTCTCCTACTTTTACATGCTGTTTCAGGGATTTGAACTCAAGGTGTTAGGGTTGTAACAACAGGCAGGAAGCGCTTTTAACTACCGAGCAAGCTCACTGGCCCTATTTATGTTTTCTGAGTTATTTCCTGACAGATTTTACATAATTAGGAGAAAATACTGAATTGACTATTCTAAAATCTGAAAAATAAACAAGATTGGCAGGGTGTTTTAAAACTGCTTTTCTTCGTTAATTTGCTTTCTTTTACTTTTTCTGTGATGTTAGAGATTAAATCCAGGCCTTCACACAGATCAGGCCATCACTTTACTACTTAAATCCTTAGCCATAGTTTCATTTGTTTGAGACAGAGCCTGATATAGTCTAAGCTGTCTGCAAACTTGCTGTCTAGTTCAGACTGGCCTTGAACTCCTGACCTTCTTAGCAATAGAATAAATAACAGTCATATTTGCTCTTTTATTTTACACTGCTTTGAGACAGTTTTGTGTGAAATCCAGGCTGCCCTTGAACTCACTCCTGAGCCCTCGGCCTCCACCTCTTAAATGCTGGAGTCACAGTTATGCCCAGGTTACACAGTACTGAAGACCACCCAGAACATCATTTATGCTAGGCAGGTACTCTACTACTGAACTACAGGATCTTACTAAGTTGTTCAGGCCGGCCTGGAACTCATTATGTAGCACAGGCTAACTTTTTTGTTTGTTTGTTTTTGGTTTTATGAGACAGCGTTTCTCTGTATTGCTTTAGAAGCCTGTCCTGGAATTCTCTATCTGTAGACCAGGCTGGCCTCGAACTCTCAGAGATCTACCTGCCAAAATGCTGGGATTAAAGGCATGCACCACCAACACCTGGCTAGCACAGGCTAGCTTAAAACTCATGGCCATCCTCCTGCTTCAGCTTCCTGGTTGCTGTGATTATAGGTGTGTTTCACTATACTCTGCTCACTTAATTTATTTTAAATTTCTTGGAAATAATTGAACTTCATTTTTCTGAAGATATCAGATGAAATCAGAAAATATGACTGTAACTATGCTTTTCACTGAGCAAGGGTAATGCAATCTATAGAAAGGTCATAGACAAAAAAATAAAAAAATTATTTGAAGATTCTTCTGTTTTTGAAAAAGAATACATGAAAATATTAAGCAAGGAATGTTAAACACACATCTATAATTCCAGCGTTAGGAAGGTGGAGGCAGGAAGACCAGAAATTTCAAAGCCAGCCTGAGTTACAGTAGTGCCTATCTTAAAAAACAAAAACAAAAATTTCAGGTCATTTGGCTTTAAAGGAAAATGAAACCACCCTGAATGGCCGTGTTTCTCCCCAGACTGGATGTTCTGTCTCTAGAGATGATTGCTTACTGTTAATCGGTGAGATCCAGGGACCAGTCCTTTCATTCTCTTCTCCCTTTAACTTTATAGGGATTTCTAGTGTATTTGTCTTAAGTTCAGAAAGAAAACAATGAGCTAAGCACAGACCTTACTTGACTCTAGCCAATTTTTTTTTTAACCAAGTGATACAGTCTGAGTGTGTTCCCTCACTTTTGTACAGTAATTGAATCCCAATTGTGAAATTTTATGTGGGTAGAGGCTTAATCTGGCTACAGTGTTTAGGAGTGGGACCCCAAAGCCAGGTATAGTGGCTCAAGTCTGTAGTTCAGGAAGGAGGTTGAGACAGGAGATTGCTACCAGTTTGAGGCATTCCTAGCAAGCAGTAAGACCCTAAAATACAATAAGTACAAGGTTAGCCTTCGTTACATGGTGAATTTGAGGCCAGTCAGGTCTACCCTTGACCCTCTCTCAAGAAACCAAACAAACAAACAACCAGGGAATTTTGAGAGGTAACTGGGTCATTATCGTGGAGCCCCCATAATTAAATCCTGGTGGATCTGTAAGAGGATAAGAGCTGGATGTGGTGATGCACACCTTTAATCCTAGCACTTCAAAGGCAGAGGAGGCAGATCGCTACATGTTTGAGACCAGATTGATCTATGTAGCAGTTCTAAGCCACCCAAGACCACACAATGAGACACTGCTAGCCCCCCCCCCCAAAGAAACCCAAAGAAGGCAAGAGACCAAAAGAGACAGGCACACAGATGTGAACTCCCAGTCTCTTGTGTCACAGCAGGGCTACGCCAGCAAGGCTACCTCAAGACACAGCCCCAGTGACTTTGCCCTTTCCAAATCATGAGCCCAATAAACCTGTTACAATAGTAAAATATGAACTAGTACACCAGGGTTAATAATGTAGTGTTTCTAGAAATATGTTTTTCTAATAGGAGCCAGAGTTCCTCAAAGTTTCTCTAAATTCTTCTTCACATTTTTTTTTTTTTTTTAAACTTCCCTTACACTGGTAGAGATCAAAGGTTCAAGGCAGTGTTCTAAGGCTGGAGGGAAGGTCCAGCAATGTACTGCTTGTTGGAAACTCAGCATTCTACTGACCCCGCCCCCTAATTATGAGCGGGACACGTATGCCTGGCATGGCCACGTCATGGCTGCATCACAAGTTAGGGATGTACGTAAGGACTCGGTGCGAAATGTGCAAACTTCCCCTTTTAAGCAAGTGCCCCTCACCCTCCTCCCCCTTCTCCTGCTCCTGGTTGGCCAACATCTACCCCTCTTCTTTTCCCTCCACCAATAAACTCCATGTGGGTGCGTTGAGTCTCATGTTCCTGTTTCATTGACCGCTTGTCAGTTCTGGTGAGGACTTTCTTCAGAGTCACAGACTACAAACTTGCTGTGTTCTCTCACTCAACACTAAGGGTCTTTCTGGGCTCACTATCTGTGTGAGGGCTCCCATACAACAAATCACCTCCCAGAGGACCCACCTCCTAACACCTTGAGAGTTAGGGCTGTGTGACAGTGTATTAGTCTTGGCTCTCTAGAGTAACAGAATTTATGGAACAAATCTCTTTATATATAGAAAGGGAGTTTATTCGTCTGACTTACAGTCCAGATAATCCAACAATGGCTGGCTATGAAAGGAAAGTCCAAGAATCCAGTAGTTGCTAGGTCTACAAGGCAGGATGTCAGCTGGTCTTTAGTATACTCTAGAATCTGAAGAAGGGGTTCTAATGCCAGTGGGGTAATGAACTTGAAAGCAAGTAGAGGGAAGGCAGGCGAAGAGCAAAAGCTTCTTTAAGAACGTGTGGCCCATATTTAAGGTGTGTCTTCCTACCTCAAAGATCTGCAGTAGAAATGGATCTACCTACTTCAAATTAAGCAAAAATCCCTCACAGGTGGAGATATTTGGGTTTTTGTTAATTCCAGATGTAATCAAGTTGACAACCAAAAATAGTCATCACAGATGCTAGCCTAGCCTGTCAAATTGACTACTTCTGGGAACAACTAAAACCTAAGAAGCTGGGCGTGCCAGTGGAGGGTTTTGATCATTTGAGGTGAGAAGATCCATCCTATATCTGAGCCACACTTCCTAGTGGCAACTCACATAAAAGGGCATGGAAGAGCAGGTGGTGGTGGTACACACCTTTAATCCCAGCACTCAGGAAGCAGAGACAGGCCGATCTCTGGTCTACAAGAGTGAGTTCCAGGACAGCTTCCAAAGCCACAGAGAAACCCTGTCTCAAAAAACAAAACAACAAAACAACAACAACAACAACAACAAAGAGAGAGAGAAAGAAAGACACCAGACAGACAGACAGACCATGGAAGGAGACAGCTTTTGGCTTTTTGCCTTCTTGCCCTCACACATGCAAGCTCACCTATCCTGCTACATAACAAGACCCTCAAAAACTAAAAGCAAAACAAAACCCAATAATTTAGTATAGCAGACAATACAGGTAATGATCATCAACAATGTGCTTTGTTGTTTGTTTTCTTTTTCTTCAAGATAAGATCTCACTATGTAGATCCTCCAGTCTCTGCCCCCCAAGTGCTGGGATTAAAGGCGTGTGCCACCACCCAAAACCCATCCCAGCCCCACCATTTCAAAGCTGTGCTTGTAAGGGAGGAGGTATACCTCAGCATTGAAGCTAGAGCCTTTCCAGCATGATGATGCACACCTTTAATCCCAGCACTGGAGAGGCAGAGGCAGGCAGATCACCATGAGTTCAAGGTAGTCTGGTTTACATCGTGAATTCCAGGCTAATATAGCAAGACTCTGTATAAAATAAAAATGTTTTCCTATTGTTACTGGAAATTTTGATGGGTCTCTTTTAAGATGTCACATGCTACTAGGGAAACTGGAGTCCCCTCTCAGGGTTCTTAGTCTTAATAATAAGATAATTTAGAACAGACTCAAACAGAAGCTCACGGACAAGTTTATTAGAGATTTGGGGTTTTGTTTGTTTTCTGAAGACCCTAGAGTGGGAATGCTGTAAATCTCACAGCTGCCGGGAAGGCAAAAACAGAGGAGAGGAAAACATGTCTTTGTGTAAGCAGCCAGAGATCAGGAAGGGTGGTTAGACACATCAGAGGAAAAAGCATGACCAACCCAAGTGTCCAGGAAAGCATGTCTAAGCTCTGGCCAGTATCTGAAAGAAAAAGAGATCAAAAGAGGTTTTAGAGTGCCATCTTTTTACCCACACTAAGAGGTAGAGTCTATCTTTTTGACTAGGAGGAGATAACTTTTCCTTTAAAGGGCTTCACCAGAGCCCAGATCAAGGTAACTACAACATATGTCACCTCAGAAGAGGTGACCTTAAAATCATCTACAAGGAGGGCTGAAATCAGGGAATGGATGGACCCTTTCACAGTGAAAAGCTAGAAACGTGTATTTAAATATCTTCAGGAATTAGTGTCTGAATTGGAGCTTTGGTCACATCCTATCATATCCTCCATGTGAGCGTGGTTACTTAGAAAGAAATGAGAAATCAGAGCTCCCATCTAGTGTTCCTGGCCTGAGAACAAGAACATTCCCTACTTTTGGCCAAGGACAATAATGGAACTATTCCCTGCGTAGCCCATCCCCATCTTCAGTCCTCCTGTGTGGGTGGGGGCGAGGGGTTGCAGATCACAGGGCAACTGTGTGGTTTTGGTTCTCTTCCATTTGTATGTGCCTTCCAAGGACTCAGACTGCCAAACTTATGTAGCAAGCACTTTACCTACTTGCTGATCCCTCTTGTTGTCCCTCTTTATTATTTTGAATGTCATTAAATTTCCCACACTAGAACTCTCCATCCTCCTGCCTCAGCCTTTCCAGGGGCTAGGATTACAGGTCTGTGCCACCAGGCCCCAGCTTCAACTCTGATCTTGCCAGACCTGGATTTCTGTGAACTTTTTAAATGATTTATGTCAAAATTTTTTAGCTTTTTTATGTTTTGCTTTTTGTAAAGTGAGGATAAAAAAAAAAAAAGTCATTAAAGGAGTATGTTTCAAACCAGACGAGTTACAGGATTAGTTCTGAGAACCTACTTGTTTGGTAACTGGTGGCTATGTTCTTTTCTGTATAAAATTGTGGGGAGAGTTCTGCTAACCCAGTTAGTTAGCTAGCAAACTGTAGCAGAGCTGGTTTTCTCCTTACTGGAACAAAGGCCAATTGGTTTGCAGCAGCAAGTATCAGGGGCAGAGTTAGATTTCAAGAGCCCCCTGCCTCCCAGTCTTTAGCTATAAAAGCAGTAAAATTTCTAAAGGGCATTTTCGGGATTACAGAGAACTTTTTGTAAATCTAGGAATCTGTCAGTAGCTCTTTCTTATTTTCATCACCAGAGTTAATAAGCAGCATCACAAACCGAATACACTGTAGGTTAAATGGTGGTAGGCAGATCTTAACCAGGGCTGTGGAATAAATTCTTAGTATGCTCCGAGATCTATCTCTCTCTTTTGGCAGGCCTTGAACTCACAGAGATCTGCCTCAGGAGTACTGGGATTAAAGGCAGGCACCACCAAAGCCTGGCCTATAAGTAACTTGTTCTTATTTTATATACATTGTTGTTTTGCCTGCATGTGAGGGTGGATCCCCTGGAACAAGAGTTAAGACAGCTGTGAGCTGCCATGTGGGTGCTGAGAATTGAACCAGGGTCTTCTGGGAGAGCAGACAGTGATCTTAACAGCTGAGCCATCTCTCTCCAGCCCTCCTCCCCCTGATCTCTTAAATACTAATTTTATGTTCAACTGAAAACAAAAAATTATAAAAAACGAAAAACAAAAAAAAGACCCACAGCAGTCTTTACTAGAGGTCAGCAGCTTTCTAATTCCTCCAGCTTCCTCTCCGCCCTCCACCCACACCTAACAAGAGCCTCAAGGGAGGTGAGGTCGAACTTCATTGTTCCTGGGACACTCTCCCTTAGAGCCCGTTGGCCGCGCCTGCGCACCGTGCACTCTTTGTGCTGGCTGCAGCAAGCCGCTTGTTTGTGTCTTGCCTCCGGGCGCGGAGGCGGGGCCAAGGGCGTGGCCTAGCAGGCGCGTTCTGACTGGGCGGCCGCAGGGAGGTGGGCGGGCACGGGGCGGGGCCTCGGGTAACAACACTCGCAGCGGCGGCCCCGGCTATTTGTTGCTGCGCCGCCTCGCCCGAGTCATGGTCCTTGCTCCGAATCTTCCAGCAGCAGCAGCAGCAGCAGCACAACCGCGACCGCCGCCCCGTGACGCCTGCTTCCCGTCGTCTGCCGAGTCCCGCGCCTCGCCGCGCCATGACCGTCGTCTCTGTTCCGCAGCGAGAGCTCGCTCTGGGCGGCCGCCTAGCGCCGCTCGGCTTCCTCGGGGCCCTCCCGATGGTGAGCCCGGCCCCGCCGCCCTTGCCGCGCCTTCCGGACCCGCGCGCGCTGCCACCCACCCTCTTCCTGCCGCACTTCCTCGGGGGAGACGGCCCGTGCCTGGTCCCCGCGCCTCGCACCGCTGCGCCGACCGGCTGCAGCTTGGCCCCGGCGGATGCCCCGCGGGCGGCGCCCAAGAAGCGGCGGAAGAAGAAGGTGCGGGCCAGCCCGGCCGGGCAGCTCCCCAGCCGCTTCCACCAGTTCCAGCAGCACCGGCCGAGCCTGGAGGACGGCCGCAACCCGGCTCCGGGGCCGATCGCCGCGCAGGAGCAACGGGGCCCAGCGGCCACAGCCCTGCTACACAGACAACCCCCGCTCGCGAAGGAGGTAGGGCTGGTGGGGGCGGGGCGGCTGTTTACTCGGGAGGGAAGTTTCCGTGACGCTCGCTGGAGTCCGGGGCGGAAGCGGGGGCAGGGCGGCTGCGCTGGCGCCGCCCATTGGCTCCGGAGCTAGCCAATGGGAGGAGCGGCTGCGGCCCAGCAACAGCCCGCATTTAGAAGGTTGGCGGCGTTCCAGGGGGTTTCGGCGTTCGGGGCTCGCGGGCTCGCACAGGGATGACGTCAGCCCGCTACGTGCGGCGCTCTGGGGCGCTCATGAAGGCGGTGCTGGGTGGGGGCGGAGGCGCAGGCGCGGTGCCCAGTGGGGCACTCGGGCCAGACCCACGCGCGGCCTGACCCAGGTAGTCGGACCCGGGCTTTTGAGAGGTGGCAGGAGCGTGTGTCAGGTGCCTGACGAATATTTCCCAGCTCCCGTGCCGTGAGCGGTACCCAGAATGAGTTTAGAAGTTATCAAATGAGTTACGCCAGTCAGCTGATTTGGATAGTATGGGTTAGAGGGATTTGAGAGTATTCTTTTCTTCTTTCTTATTTTTCGTGACAGGGTTTCTCTGTAGCTTTGGAGCCTGTCCTCAACTCTCTGTAGATCAGGCTGGTCTCGAATTTACAGAGAGACACTTGCCTCTGCCTCCTGGATGCTGGGATTAAAGGTGTGGGCCACTAACGCCCTGCTTGAGAGTACTATTAGCAAAACAAACAAAACCTTTGCGTACAATTTGAAGTATTCTTTGTTGATAATGACACAAAAAACAGTCATCGTAACTGAAATTTGTACTTGATCAAAGTTTGCCCATGGAGGCGAATCAAAATTTTACACTCTTAAGGATTATTTTTTAATATTTTAGTTTCAGTTTTTCCCTTACCTAATCTGTATTTATGCAGGTCAGAATAACAGAACCCCCCCCGCCGCCCCCCCCAATTCAGCGATTACAGGCATGCTGCACCACACTTGCTAAGATTTGTTTTGGTTTTTTGAGACTGTTTCTTTGAGTAGCTTTGTAGACCAGGCTGACTTCGAACTCTTGCCTGCCTTTGCCTCCCCTAGTACTGGGATTAAAGGTGTCTGCCACTACTGCTCGGCTGCTAAGATTTTTTGACGTGTTAATCTGAAAGATTTTATTCAAAGGCAGTGTTGAAAGGGTAGTCTGCACTACCCTTATGACTGGCTTTCGTTTTTGTTTTTTGTTCTTTTTGTGTGCGCGTGTGCAGTTGCTGTCATGCAGGTATCAGAAGGGCAAGGATCTAATTGTAGACGTTCACATTTGACCTAAATATCTGTAGGTTCCACTTTTGGTTAGGAAAGTAACTACAACGAGCAAAAGTTTTTTGTTTGTTGGGCAATGGGTCTGGGTTTAACCAAGTAGCCCAAACTTTCCTAGACTTCCTGCTTCTCTCTGCCGTACAGGCCTCTTGGCTGGGCTTTAAATGTTTTTTCATGAAGCTGGTGAATCTGAAGCAGACAGGAGCATTTTTCTAACCCACAGGACACTCTACAGTTAGAAAAGACGGACATGGTTACCTTATTTTAAGTTGAATGTTTTACTTTATATGTATGCTGGTAACAGCATTGACTGCATGTTTTCAGTAGCAACAACATATGAGATGTGTATTGGAAACTTACTAGCAAGCATATCTAGCACATACTTAGTTGAAACTAGATTAATACTAGAGGAATAAGAAAATAGGTAAAATATGTAAGATATCCTTTAAAACTGTTCACTTTTGTGTTCCTTTGTAGGTTTTAAAATCAAAGATGGGAAAATCGGAGAAAATTGCCCTTCCCCATGGCCAGCTTGTGCATGGTATACACGTGTGTGAACAACCAAAGATAAACAAACAGAAAAGCAAATATAACTTGCCACTGACCAAGATCACCTCTGCAAAAAGGAATGAAAGTGACTTTTGGCAGGACTCCGCTTCCCCCTATAGAGCCCAGAAGCCGGAAAAAAAGCCTTTTAACAATACTGAGAACATTAAAAGTAACCATTTGAAGAAATCCACATTTCTAACAGAAGTGAGCCAAAAAGAAAATTACGCCGGAGCAAAGTTTAGCGACCCGCCTTCCCCTAGTGTTCTTCCAAAGCCTCCGAGTCACTGGATGGGAGGCACTGCTGAAAATCCCAGCCAGAGCAGGGAGCTGATGGCAGTGCACTTGAAAACACTCCTCAAAGTTCAGACTTAGATGTTAGTTTCCAAGGTGTATGTTTAACATAGGTTTTCCCCAATTCCTTGGTCTCTAAAAGGAAATGGATACAGCAGTGGAAACATGCCATGTTGCAGCATATGACAGGAGATGAGCTTAAGTCACACACAGGCAGCCTGTATTATATTTTATATTTTGTAAATACTGTATACCATGTATTATGTGTATATTGTTCATACTTGAGAGGTACATTATAGTTTTGTTATGAAAGTATGTATTTTGCCCTGCAGATGGGGTGGGTGTTATGTATATACAGTGGAGCTATTTTAAGTGGGTGCTTAAGGCACATGGAAGACTGTTTGCACAGGTACTGAATTTTTTTAAGGACAGCTGTCAAATCTCAAAAGTGAAGATCTCAATGTGAAACAATTTACTTATGTACTACTGAAGGTTAAATCTGGCACAATCAATGTCAACATGGAGTTTGTGTTTCTCTAAATTGACTTGCCTTTTAATCTGTAATAACAGAAAATTTCCTATTTTCACCAAACTTAATTTCTGGATGTGGTATATAGCCATTATTTTAAATTTTAAATGCCAACAAAATTGGTTGTAATCAAATTTTAAATCAATAATAATTTGGCCTCCCCCCTTTTAAGCTAGTCTTGGCTTTTTGTGTATGACTGCTGAATGAATGAATGTGTAAGCCAGTGACTATGATTGGACTTTGAAGATTTTATTGTCTTTTTGTCGATATGCTAAACTGCCAATCTTAATTTTAACTATAAAGTTAACATACTAGAGATGGATGTGAACAGAAATGGGGTTACAAATACAGGAAACTAAGATAGGATCTCACAGTGCAGGCTGACCTAAAACTCAGGTATAGTTCTGGGATTACTGGCATGCACCCCCACCACACCCCTTTTGAGACAGTGCTAGGGATCAGATACAGGACTTTGTGCATCCTAGGTAAGCAAGCTCACTACCAGTAGACAGCATCCCGAGCTCTAGGATACATAGTTTCTCATTTTTATTTTGAGGTAGTTAATTTTTAAGTTTCTCAAGCTGTCTTTGAACTCATCTCAGGGTCCAAGCAGGCCTTAAACTAGTAATATTTTTTCCTGGGCCTCATGAGGAGCTGGGATTACAGGCAAGACTTAGAATTTACTTATGTGTGGACTATTACTGCTTGACTTAACAATTAATTTTTAATTATGTGCATGTGAGAGCAATGCCCTTAGAGGCTAGAGGGATTGGATCTCTGGAGCTCAGGTTGCAGGTGCTTGTGGGCTGATTGCTGTAAAGTGAGCGCACAAGAGCAGGTGCGCTTAACCGCTGACTCCGCTTTGGCGTGCCCCTGCATTTGTCAGTGAGGAAGTGATGGGGGAAATGGCTCAGAGGGTAAAGGAGCTTGCCAGGACAGCCTGAGTTTGGTTCCTGGAACTTAAAGGTGAAAGGAGATACTACTCTGTCTCGATCCCCCCAGGAGGTAACTGAGTTCAAGGCCATCCTGGGTTACAGCTTTGATCCCACCCAGCACTGGGGGTGGGAGGGTGGGGGTGTGTGTGGAGAAGAGAGATGAGGTAGGGTGGAGAGGAATAGGAGCTCACTGCAGTCTAGGCAGTCTGAGGAGCTGTACAGTTTGGAGATGCGATCAAAGGAATCTATCACCCCTTTGGTCTGAGCACTGGTAGAGGTAAGAACTCTTGTGGCCTGACTGCTGGTCTTCAGCATTAATCCCATTGTCTCTGGGTTTCTATTATCGAGCTACACTGGGCCCTCCCATGCCAATCAAGAAAAGCACAAGATATAGCCACAAGCCAGTCTGATATGGGCAACTCCCTCAGATGACCCCAGGAGATGCTGTGGGGGTACCTGCTCCAGCTCAAATCTCTCCCAAAACAGTCTCCCACAAGTTTCCATCTCAGACCTAAGCAGGACTTTGCCACGTGTCATTGTTTACCGAACCCACTACTCACCAAAAAATTGTTTGATTTTAAGCCATAGTCCCATAATTACTGTAGTCCAGTGGTTTACTGTTGAGGCCTGCCTCATCCTAAGTGTTGAGATTACAGGCATGCATCACCACATCCAGCTCTAAAGACAATCTGAATCTGTGGGTACATGCCTATGGTGAAGTGTGAATCCTGGGCTTTATCAGGTCATATGTGCATCACTAATGAAAAAGTACCTGTAAAAATTACAATCTTACAGAGCTTCTTATGTGTACACAGGTACCTCAGTTACAGAGGATTCCTCAAAATTAGGGTTTGTTAGCCTGACAGTCAGGGGCAGATGTGTTCTTGGCAGCCTTCTGTGTTGGGAGAAAAGATGGCAGGTCAAAAATGCTTTCATTTTCAGAATTTGTTTTTTATTTTTTAAAATTCCTAGTTTTGTGCATGGGTTTGTCTGAGCACTGCCTGTATGCCTGCTGCCCAGGAGGCCAGAAAAGGGAGTCAATCAAAGGACCCTGGGACTAGAGGTACTGATGTCTGTAAGCTGCTAGGTGGGCCATGGAAATCCATTCTGCTTCTTGGAGGAACAGCCTTAACACTACACCATCTTTCCAGCCCCTGGGTTTTTGTCTCTGTGTGTGTGTGTGTGTAAAGGTGGGCCTCCTCCTGTCACTTGCACCATGCCTGGTTATTTTCAGTTTCATTTTTTATTTTACTAACAAAAACTTTCCCCTTGTATTTTGGTTTCCAGATTTATTTATGTAACACAATTTGTTTTATACACTTTGTTTTATTCATTTATTTGTAGACAGGGACTAGTCCAGGCTGGCTTCAAACTCATGCTTCTGCCCCTGCCTTCCAAGTGCTAGGGTTGCTGGCATGTGCCACGATGCTCGGTTATTTTTTTTCCTGAGAGTAACATTTTGATGGCTTGGTTATTTACAGCATTGCTCAGCTGTAGAGTTGCTTACCCAGCATTGAAAACAAACAGGATCCCCAACACTCCAACCTCCTGTGGGAGACTGTCTTTGCTGAGCTGCAGTTGGAGCCAGCCAGGGTTGGTACCTGAGAGGGAGTGTGGATTAAAAGAAAGACTAGCTAAAGACATTAAAGGAAAAGACAGAGACACAGAATAGATGTCAGGAGGGCAATTCAGTCAATACGGAATGCTACCAAGTTTATTTTCACCATTCTTAAATACCTTAAACAAAAAGGGGGACATGGTATCATGTATACAGAACAGACTTTTCCTCAATTCTCCGAGGATTCAGTAACCACACCTTATATTTAATTTCTTGTTATCTGGCCTTGAGGATCAGGGGTAACCACACCTCATACCAAGTCTGTTATTTAAATGACACCCAAGGCCAAGATCAAACATCATACTGTAGCCAAGCCTTTGACCTTTAGGTTTTATGACTTACTGAGGACAGTTACTCTCTAACCTTAAGTCAAGATGTAGTTGAGCCACCTTTATGGGCCCAGACAGCCTCCCATCCCCCAAAATCTATGTGAGGGAACCACATTTTGCCCAAAATATTTCAACCGTGGATTTTGGATGGTGGTGGTGGTGGTGGTGGTTTTTGCTGTTGCTGCTTTGTTTTTAATTTTTGAGATAGGGTCTTGCACCTCATGTGGGTACTACAGGCATGGACCACCACACCCAGGTGAGCAGGAAAGAATTTTGGTATTTACTTGAAAACATAGAGGTCTTTGGTTTTGATCCTGTCAAGACCTGGTAGCTTATGCCTGTAATACTATGTGTTCTGGAGGTTGAGGCAGGAGATCAAGGTCTACATAGAGACCATAACTGATTTCGCAATTACCCCCTCCCTCACCCCAGACATGATTTCTCTGTGGCTTTGGAGGCTGTCCTGGAACTAGCTCTTGTATACCAGTCTGGTATCAAGCTCACAGAGATCTGCCTGCCTCTGCCTGAGTGCTGTGTCACCACTGCCTGGCTGCAACATCCTCTCTTAAAACAACAAAAACTTACTAGGGCTGATAATATGCTCGGTGGTGGAATTTTTGTTTTACATATACTAGGCCCTTCGTTCATTCTTCAGTACTACCTAAAACAAATGCCCCCCTACCACCACCACCACACACACTAAACCTTGGACAAGTTACTGTTGGGGGTTTTGTTATAAAACAAGGGCTCATACTGGTTCTGTAAGGGAGTTTGGCCCCAAATTCTCAGCACAAAGGAGATTTATTATCCGGGATGGGGAAGTAGAGTATGGGGAGTGTGGGGAGGGGGCTTTGCACAGGCAAGCAGACAGCAAGCAGCAAGCAAGCAATCAGGTGGGGTTTTTTGTTGTTGTTGTAGGTATGGGTTTTTAAGGGGAAATGGGGGAATGTGCTAGGATGAGTTAGTAAATCCCGATTGGACATGTTAGATAAATAATGAATAATGAATTTTGATTGGTGATTTGTCTTGGGAACCAGTTGGTGACCAAACAAGGGGATGGACTTTGGGGACTAGCTTTGGGAATGTAATCTAATGGTTTAGCAAGGGGAAGAAGGGTAAAAGGCCTGTAGGTGCCAAGTTTGCCATGCTCAGGCCTGTTAGAGCCCTCAGGTTCCTTACAAACAAAATAAAACTCTTCAAATATTAGGCTGTTCTTAAATGGTAGAAGAGAACAATCTCAAAGATGGAATTGCCTCTTTCTCCCCACCTTCCATGGCTCTTAAAGCCACTGTGCATTCAGGCCAATACAATATCCTTAATCCTGTGTGTATTTGTGTATTTGACTTTTGTTTTCTATTTTGAGTCAAGTTTCACTTAGCCCACGATAGCCTAAAATGCTGGAGGTATCTGAAGATGACCTCTCCAGTGCTTGGGTCATAAGTATGCCCCACTCTGGTGATTTCAGTAAGAATAGTCCCTAAAGGCTTGCCCATCAGAGAGAGGCACTGCTGGAGAGGAGGTGTGGCCTCCTTGAGGGAAGTATCTCACAGGGGGTGGGTGGGCTTTGTGAATTCAAAAGCCCAAGCCAGTCCCAGTGTGTCACTCTTCCTGTTGCCTGTGGATCCAGATGGACTAAACCTCTGAAACTTAAGCAAGCCCCAAAGAAATGCTTTCCCTTACCAGTTGCTGTGTCTACTCAGCAATAGAGCACTAAGACAGCCACCATGCCTGACCCTATGATGTAATCTACAACACTAGGAGGCAATTTTCACCCAGGACCACAGCCCACACTGAAGTGTTTATTTATGAGCATGCCCACCACAGGTCAGAGGACAATGTTTTTTTGAGTCAGTTCTCTCTTTATGTAGGCCCCATGCATCAAACTTGGGTCATCAGGCTTGCACACCAAGTGCTTTGCCCACTGAACCATCTTGTGCTCCCCTCCCCCATGCATTTTCCCTCCCAATTCAGTTCTCTGGTTTTCCTCTAGGTTTGTTTTAAGGTTGTTATTATTATTATTATTATTATTATTATTATTTTATTTGGTTGTTCTGTGTTGAGATAAGACATGGCACAGTGCTTAGGGAAAGAACTCTGAATGAACCTTCCTTCAGCTTTGCAGTTGTGGCCATGTGTGCCCTGTCCCTAATCCTTCTGCATCTTAGTCTTCTTATTTGGAATGGTATTATTTTATGACATGGTCAAATAGCAATTCCAAGTACACAGTAATGGTCTAATGTAACTGAAGGAATCCCATAGGAGTCAGGGCTCCAGGCACACTTCTGTGCTTGCCAGTCCAGAATTATGTTGACTAGGTTAACTGAGGAAGAAAGGCTATAGTGGTTTGAATGAGAATGCCCTCCCCACCCAATATGCTCGTATATTTGAGTGTTTGCTTCCCAGTTGGTAGGAAGGATTAGGAGGTGTGGCCTTGTTAAAGGAGGTGTGTCAGTGGGAGTAGGCTTTGAGGTTTCAAACGCCAAACAAGACCCTGAAGGCGAGGGTGTAAAGATTTCACTAGACCCAAGATAAATGATAAATGGGTGTTTATTGGGGGAACTTACACAGATAATAATAAACAACCACGGGAGCACTTCATTTCTCTGCCCTTCCTAACGGATTGGCTGACCCAAGAGAAAAGGGAGACCATGCCTCACACTTCCCTCTTTCCGATTCTGTCTGCCAAAGGGGTGTGGACACCATTATGGTTCACCAGTAAGATGGGTCTTGCTGGTGCAGGAAGAGAGAACAAGACTACTTTCAGTCTAGATGTGAACTCTTGCTCCTGTGCCATGCCTGACTGCTTGCCACCATGCTCCCCACCATTGTGGTCCTGCACTAATTCTCTGAAACTGTAAGCAAGCCCCCAATTAAATGATAACTTTTAAGTTTCCTTGATCATTGTGTTTTGTCACAGTGATAGTGAACAGTAAATAAGACAGAACTTGGTACCAGCAGTGAGATATTGCAGGCCTGATCATGTCTGTTGGAAGAATATGGAAGACCTTGGGACTTTGGGCTGGAGAAGTGGTAATGCTTTAAGTGGAGACCATCCTGTTAGGAGCATGGAAGGCAGTAGTGCTGAGAGCAAAATGGACTGTGGAGGCCCAGCTCAAGAGGATTCAGAGGGGATGAATATTAGAAACCATTCTTGTGACATTTTTGGAAAGAATATACCTGCTTTTTGCCCTTGCCCAAAAAAGTCTGACTGAAGCTAAACTGAAGAGTTTTGAATTAATGCCATTGGCAGAGGAGACTTCAAGATAGTTTGTTGTTGTTGTTGTTGTGGTGGTGGTGGTGGTGGTGGTGGTGGTGATGGTGGTGGTAATTTTGTTGTTGTTTTTGTTTGTTTTGAGACAGTTTTTCTGTGTAACCCTGGTTGTCCTGTAGACCAGGCTGGCCTTGAACTCACAGAGATCTGCCTGCCTCTGCTTCCCAAGTGCTGGGATTAAAAGTGTGCACCTCCACTGTCTGGCAAGACAGTCTGAGTATTGACTAGGTCCCGTGGCTATTAGTGATCATGCTTGTGCAGATCTCCAGTGAAAGATCAAACAGAGCGTGTGTGTGTGTGTGTGTGTGTGTGTGTGTGTGTGTGTGTGTGTGTGTGATGTATGTATGTATATAGTACAGTTTGAATAAAAAAAGAGAACATTAGGAAATGTAATGCTAGAGCCAAATCCTGTGCTCAAGAGGATGAGACGTGTAAAGAAAAGCCCAGAGCTTCATGGAATGAAGGTGCTCTCAGGGTGAGCCACCACTCAGAGTCAAGTTCTGTCTTGGGTAGGGTTACTATTGTGTGACAAAACATCATGACAAGGCAACTTTTAAAAGAAAGCATTTAAGTAGGGCAGAGTCTGTGGTGGCAAGCAGACAGGTATGATGCTGGAGAAATAGTTGGGAGCTCACATCTGGTCCATAGGGTGTGTTGCACTCAGCAAAGCTAAAAGGAAAAGTAAATACAAAGAGCCATCTAATAAGCTCTTTGTCATTGAGTATGTCCAAGTTGGATTTGGAGTTTGCCCAGCTGGTTTTAGTCTTTCTTTGGTACAGCATTTCCTCATTATGCCCCTTTCCTCCCTTTTGGAATGATAATTTTATGTTCTACTTCTTGATTTTGTAGGGAGGGGCTTATAGTTAACAGATTACTTTGAGTCTCAGAAGAGATTTTGGACTTTTAAACAGTGTTGATACTATGAAGAACTGTGGGGACTTTTGAAGTTGGACTAAATACATTTTGCATTATGATATGGCAAGAGCCTATGGGGGCCAGGGAGTGGTTTCAATGAGAACGGCCCCCCTTGGGCTCATATATTTGAGTGTTTGGTTCCCAACTAGTAGACTATTTAGGAAGGATTAGGAGGTGTGGCTGTACTGGTTGGTTTTGTGTGTCAACTTGACATAAGCTAGAGTCACCAGAGAGGAAGGAGCCTCAGTTGAGGAAATGCCTCCATGAGATCCAGCTGTAAGGCATTTTCTCATTTAGTGATCAATGCAGGAGGGTCCATTTGTAGGTGGTGCTCTTCCTGGGCTGGTGGTCCTAGGTTCTACAGGAAAGCAGGCTGAATAAGCCATGTGAGCAAGCCAATAAGCAGCACCCCTCCATGGCCTCTGTATCAGCCCCTGCCTCCAGGATCTGCCCTACTCAGGTTATTGTCCTGACTTCCTTTGATGAACAGTAATGTGGAAGTGTACGATGAATAAACCCCTCCCCAAATTGTTGGAGTAGTTCTGTCACTGGGGGTGAGCTTTTAAAGTTTCAAAAGCCCAAGTGAGGCCCAGTCTCCCGCCCACCCCCACTCTGCCTGCAACTTTCAAGTTAGATGTGAGCTTGCAGCCATTACTTCAGTGCCCCCATTGGCCACCACACCATCTGCTATGACAGTTACCTGCCTGCTACCACAAGCTCTGCCATGATGGTCATTGATTAATCCTCTGAAACTATAAGGGAGCCCCTAATTGAATGCTTTCTTTTAAAAGTTGCCGTGGCTAGCCAGGCAGTGGTGGCACATGCCTTTAAATCCTAGCATTTGGGAGGCAGAGGCAGGTGGATTTCCAAGTTCAAGGCCAGCCTGGTCTACAAAATGAGTTCCAGTACAGTCAGGGTTACGGAGATGAACACTTTCTAAAAAACAAAACAAAACAAAAACAAAAACCAAACCACCCCAAAAGTTGCCTTGGTCATGGTGTTTTGTCACAGCAGTATTAAGCCTAACTAAGACAAGACCAACAGTAAAAGTGGGTGGCATTATCCCCTGGGCTTGGGTTTCAGACTATGAAAAAAGGAAACCAGCTGAGCACAAGCACTTATTCATTGCTTCCTGCTTCTGCAACCATATCTCCCCACTGTGATGGACTGTCTTAAACTGTGAGCCAAAAATAAATCCTACTTCTTTTGCTTGTTCTTCGAGATAGGGTTTCTCTGTGTAGCTTTGGAGTCTGTCCTAGAACTCGATCTGTAAACCAGGCTGTCCTTGAACTCAGCGATTGGCCTGTCTCTGCCTCCCAAGTGCTGGGATTAAAGGCATGGCCCAGCATAAATTCTACTTTAAAATAGTAAAAACAATAATTTAAGAGGCTGGAGAGTATAGAGCCCAGAGCAACTTGGTACACACCTGCCGCTTCACTGTGCTGCTGCCGTGCCAAGGATCAAGTCCGCATGAATTTTCAGTTTACCCTAAAGCAACACCTGATTCCAGGAAAAGACAGACCACAGACTGAGACCACCCAGGCACTACCCAGGAAGGGACCATCCAAGGAGAAAATACCTAATGTTTCAAAGGAAATTCCTAATGTTCTAACCATTGTAGATAGGATCACCTGATGTCCCTTAGCCTGGCACACACCCATTCCCTTGCACCAGACATTCCTAGGCAAATATCAGCAATCAGGAGTGCGGACCTTAGAAATACCTTACCCCAACTTCTGCTTTGATAAACACCCCACCCCAACTGAGGCTCTCTGATTGTGTCAGTGTGCTGTATATACAGAGAGCCCCGAGTTCGAACTTGAATAAAGGCTCTTTGCTTTTACATGTAAGATGGTCTCCTTGTTGGTTTTTGGGGGACTCCAACGATCTGGGCATAACAGAAACACGGTTCAGTGATTAACAGCACTGAAATGCTCTTCTTGGGAACTCAGGCTCAATTCCCAGCACCCATATGGTGCTTCACAATCATATATAACTCCAGTTCCAGGGATATGACACCGTCTTCTGGCCTCCTGGGGGTACCTGGCATGTGTGTAATGCACGGATATGCATGCAGACAAAGCACCCATACTTACAAGAACATTTTAAATTAAAGTATTTAAGCTACTATCATTCTACATTTCATTAAAACTGAACAGTGTCCTCAGCATTGGGCATTGATGAATCAGCCTGCCTCTATCTTGGGCTTAAAAGCCATCTTATTATAAAGACAAACTAGGTCTATTCCTGTTTATGATTATACCTCTGTTTCTCAAGATTGGGCTTGAGGGTTTGCCCCACCTTTAACCGTAACTACAAATGATTCTGTACTGCCTATTTCAGGAAATGGCAACCATGCCTTTGTTTCAAAAGGTAATATGACCACCTACTGTAAGACCCTCAGAATGAGGAGTCTCCCCGTTTCGGTCTGTATCCCCAAGAACTCAAAGTCCAGTCTAGTTGATGCAACACATAAGAGGCTTTAATGAATGGGATACGATTGCGCAAGTGGGCTTCCTCAGCACGCAGGCTAGGGAGAAGCACATTTTTCTGGGTTCAGGCACTTTTAAAGGAAAAAATCACAAGCTTAGAGTAGGGCTGTGACTCCCTGTCCGCTGAGTACCTGACCAGTCATGGGTTGTCTCCTTGAGGCCAGATGGTCTGACTGTTTTGATCAGGAGGACCTTAGGGCCTTGGGGAGTGCTAATTAATCTTGTCTGGGCAAACCAGAGTTGCAGTTATCACTGAAGGGAGGGGCAGTGATATCTTGGTATCCTGCTATCTTAGGGTTCTGTGAGGGAAGTTGCTGGTGCTTTCTAGGTCAGACTATCCTTCATTTTAAGTGAGGGGTTTCCTTAACTTTGCTTTTGGTCTCTCACTACCACAAACCTGTGGTTATGACTGCGTTGTTTTGACCACCTTGTAACCATGTCTTTGCTTTAGGAGGTCATTATGACGTCTTGTTATGCTTATGTTCTGCTTCTGTAACCCCACCTATTTGCCTGCCTAATCACTCATTTGGGAAGCCCCTACCCCTCAGCTATAAAACACCTTCTCTTCACATCCACTTTAGGGGGAAACAGCCTGTGTACATGAATACAAAAGCTTGTTTTAATTAGTTGCTTGCTTTAATTTGGCCATGATAGTTTGAGTCAGTGTTCTTTCTCCCTGAATCTTTGTGATTAACAGTATAATAATGGAAATCCAAGACAAATATAAGTGAAAAATTTAAATATGTTCATAAATGCATTAACTTTTTTCTAAGTGTTATGGAATGCTCTTATCTGGGCATGACATGACCATTGCCATGTGGAAATCAGAGCAGGCATGATTACATCATAGGACCCTCTGGGCCCACTGACTTTCCCTGGAGAAAGGGGAAGAAGCCCCATGAGCCAGCACACAGGACACAGAAACAGTTGCTGGGGGAGGCTGTTCTTCCATGAACAGCTGCCTGGAAGCCGTCCATGCTTCTGTAGGCAAGCTTGCTTCCTCTTCACTAAGCTAGACTGGGATAGAGCAATCTGTTGTTAGCAGCCCTTTTGTGGTAAATAGAAGTTTACCACAGGAAAAGTCAGGCACCCTTGAGATGAAGACCCCTTGATAAAATGATCCATAGGTGTAAAGACACTGTAAAAGTACAGTTAACTCCTTGGTTCCCTCCCCCCCACCCCTGCAGTGCTGGAATTGAAGAACCCAAGGCTTTGCATATGCTAGTCATTATTGAAGATGACAGCATATACCAATGTACCTGTCAGGACAGCACTTAAAATTCCCCTGAAGTTTGCAACAGTCTCCCATACTTTTATAATTGCTTTATTACTGAGGAACATCAGAGTGAAGTTTTGAAATAAATTTTGCTATGGTTAAATAGAGAAAATATATCCAGAGAGTATAATATACATTAATTTGTGGCACTTCTCCAAATATCACCTACATACAAATTATTTTGTAAAGTTGTTTCACACATAAAGAATTTAAAATGCAAAGTATATGGAACTCTATATTGGAAATTAATGGAAGCAACGTGGCTCCAAATACTGAAAATGTAAGACAGGGTTCTTAGGTATTCCAGGCGTAAATATTAGCTGTAAGCGCTGACAGTGAGTTTCAGCAATGTGATTCAACAAAGTAAATCTGTAAACATATCTCCTATGACAATCATATACAAACCATTGTATCACAAATTTGCCAAAACCCTCTGAGATGTAAACCTCAAACACATTTTAAAAGAAATTCTGAGTTACAACTACAAAAGCAGTAACTGTCAAAAAAGTTATTTGGTTTTTAAAATGTAGAGTAGGATAATGTAAAAATCAAATACCTCACCTCAAAGCTATTTTTATGAAGATCTTTTTCTTTTTCTTTCTTTCTTTCTTTGTGTGTGTGTGTGTGTGTGTGTGTGTGTGTGTGTGTGTGTGTGTGTGTAATGTTTCCCAGGCTGGTCTCAAGTTCCTGCCTCAGCTGCCTGAGTGCTGGGATGATAGGCTTGTGCATGTGCTACATGTCTGGCTTGAAGGTATAGTTTTAAATTTGAGCTTTCACGTGTGTGTGTGTGTGTGTGTGTGTGTGTGTCTGCGCACACACGCACATGCCATAGCACAGTGTGGAAGTCAGACACGGTTTGCAGGAAAGTTCTCTTTCCACCTTTAAGCTGGTTCAGAATTGAACCCAAGTTGCCCAGCTTGCACTCATGTTTCCAGGTCTGAATGGTGAGTGGATTTACTCACCATCACATCTCATTATCCTTCTTAGTATAATGTACTAAATGTTTATGTCTTTTTTAAAAAGACTTTGTATATAATTAGGATATTGAACTAAAGCTCTAAAAAGAAAAAAATGTAGATGAAAATAGCTATATAGAAATAATGGTATAAATATGAATTTATACAAAATGTACTATACTTCAAATATGTAAGGCTTAATATGAGTATTTGTGGATTCTGAGTGTTCCACACCATAATCTTTAGAATAGTCTCATACCATTCAATATCTAGTACTTCTAAAATGGTTTCACTTTTTAAAAGAACATTTATTATTTACTTTTAGGCAGGGTCTCATATGCTGGTTTTGACCCTCCTACTTCGTCTCCCAAATGCTAGGATTACAGGCATGTGTTACCACGCCTGGCTTTGTTTTCATATTTTAAGCAAACATGGATATCATTTCATGCCATCTGGTCAATGCTGTTGCATTAAAAAAAAATGAAATGTTCTTTGAGTTGTCTTTTAAACAGTTACAGAATCTCTATATAAATTTTATCTTTTGAGATTTCGGATTGCTGTAATTTGAACTAATATCCACCAAGAATTGGCCTAAGCTTAAAGAGAAGTCACAAGAAAGACATAAATGTCAAACAGTTTAAGTCTGGCCTATGCAATTACATATAGTCACAGTTACTTTTTATGTGAAAAATGCTTTAGAGTAAAAAATATTTTTGTAAAGATATTATTGATAATATTTAACATCTAAGTAGAATTTCTGTATTGGTTCCATTTTGCCTATTTCCTTTGGGAAGTAACCCCTTAGTACAATGTGAACAAAATACAGCCTATACAAGAGAGACACTGTACACACAGTCATTTGTGGATAAGCCCTTAAATCGAGATCAATTATTTATTAATCAAAGTTAGGGCGATTTTATTCCTTCCACATGCCCAAAGCAACTAACACCAGTTCACATGTCTATAAGCCTTGAAGAACGTTAATCACAATGAGGTCTAGTAACTTGGAGCATAGCTGTGGCTCCTCTGTAAGCTGCTGTTCACCAACTATTTTTGTGATGATAGCTCCGAGATCTGGAATGAGACCGAAAATGAGAATGCTTTGCTGTCTGTGTCTTGGTTCCAGAGCTGGTGTACCCTCTGGGAGACTTGCATGGGGATCTTGCTATTGGGTCACAGTGTCGTCCATGTGATCTCGATTTTGCTCCTGAGCCAATCTGCTTTTGAGGTGAGCGTGAGTGTGATTTTTCCATTGTCTTGGGCCTTTTTGGTAAGGACTTGGATCTTGACCGTCCCCTAGATCCAGAATTCCTTCTTGGTGTTCTGGACTGCCGTGCTGAGGTAGACTGCCTTGGTAGTGATTTGGAGCGAGACTTGGACTGACTGTAAGAAGATCGCCTGTGTCGAGACCTGGAAGCAAGTGTAACATTAGAGCATGTACTTTATACCAGACAGGTTAAGAGACAGTGCTTCCTGACGTGCTTCATGTCACACTGAATATGTGCTATGGCTTGAATATGAAATACTCCCTACAGGGGCTGTCAGAGTGACTCAGTGATCAAAAGCACTTGCTGCTCTCCCAGGGGATGTGGTTCGATTCCTAGCACCCACACAGTTAGCACACACAACTGTTTGTACTGCAGTTCCAGGGGATCTGACACCTTCTGAAAGTTTTACATACATTTGAGGCACAGACATACATGCAAGTAAAACACCCATACTGATAAAGTAGAAAAGAAAAGGAAAAATATCTTCCCCAGACACAAGTATTAGCAGCCTGATTGCTAGCCAGTGGTCTTAAGGGATGTGACTATATTCTGAGGGCTCTGACCTAATCAGTAGATAAGTCCCTTAATGGACTCAGTGTATGGTGTCATCAGGAGATGTAAGGAGATGTAAGATGTCATCTCCTTACAAGGTAAGTAAGGCCGTCTTGAAAGTAGTGGATCCCTGGGAGTGCTTTGAAAGCTGTTTCTTTCTTTCTTTTTTTGGTCTTTTGATACAGGGTTTCTCTGTGCAGCTGTCCTGGAACTTGCTTTGTAGACCAGACTGGCCTCCCAAGTGCTGGAATTAAAGGCATGTGCCACCACTGCCTGGCAACAACTGTTTCTAATCACCTGCTCTTTCCTCCAGGCTTATGGTTTGCCATGAATTGAGAAACCTGCACCATAAGGTCACTGGGCATGATAGTCTGCCTTACCTCAGGCCCACAGCAATGGATTTAGCTTCCTGTGGGCTGGACCCTCTGAAACTCTGAGCAAGATAAATTTCTCCTTCATAAGTTCTTCTTGGGGGTATTTATCATAATGATGGGAAGTCTGGTCAACATATTATGTTTTAATAGATTAATGAGAAAATACTTTTTTTCTTTTTCTTTTTTTTTTCTGTCTTTTTTTTTTTTTTTTCAAGCACTGGGGTTGGAACCCTGGGCTGTTGTGGAATATTATTTTAAGGTGTCACATTTGTTTATACTGTGCAACATCTGTTTAATGATACAAAGATGTGTTGCATTCTCTTATGTTGCATTTGTTTAACTCTGTGAAGCTGTGTTACTTTGTCTGTCTAAAACACCTGATTGGTCTGATAAGGAGTTGAACAGCCAGTAGCTAGGCAGGAGAGAGAAATAGGCAGGGCTGGTGGGCAGAGGTTAAATAGCAGGGGGGGGGTGTCTAGGAAAGGGAGTGAGGAATGAGAAAAGGAGAAGGA